>OZ026527.1:80560941-81760941 GCA_964019695.1 Loripinus fragilis | reverse complement strand
TTCCTGCATCCGCTGTCTGATAGAGAGGTTTCTGGATCCGCTGTCTGATAGAGTGTCTCCTACATCCACTGTCTGATGGAGAGACTCCTGCATCCGCTGGCTGATAGAGTGTCTCCTGCATCTGATGTCTGATTGAGAGACCCCTGCATCCGCTGTGTGATAGAGAGACTTCTGCATCCACTGTCTGATAGAGTGTCTCCTGCTTCCGCTGTCTGATAAGAGTGTCTCCTGCATCCGCTGTCTGATAGAGAGACTTCTGCATCCGCTGTCTGATAGAGTGTCTCCTACATCCACTGTCTGATAGAGAGACTTCTGCATCCGCTGTCTGATAGAATGTCTCCTGCGTCTGCTGTCTGATAGAGAAACTCCAGCATCCGCTGTTTGAAAGAGAGAATTCAGCATCCGCTGTCTGATAGAGAGACTCCTGCAACTGCTGTCTGATGGAGAGACTCCTGCATCCGCTGTCTGAAAGAGAGACTTCTGCATCCGCTGTGTGATAAGAGTGTTTCCTGCATCCGCTGTCAGATAGAGAGGTTTCTGCATCCGCTGTCTGATAGAGTGTCTCCTACATCCACTGTCTGATAGAGAGACTCCTGCATCCGCTGGCTGATAGAGTGTCTCCTGCATCCGCTGGTCTGATAGAGTGTCTCCTGCATCCGCTGTCTGATAGAGGGACTCCTGCATCTGCTGTCTGATAGAGTGTCTCCAGCATCCGCTGTCCGATTGAGAGACTCCTGCATCCTCTGGCTGATAGAGTGTCTCCTGCATCCGCTGTCTGATAGAGAGACTTCTGCATCCGCTGTCTGATAGACTGTCTGATAGAGTGGATGCAGGGGACACTCTATCAGACAGCGGATGCAGGAGAAACTCTATACGACAGCGGATACAGAAGTATCTCTATCAGACAGCGTAAGCAGGAGTCTCTCTATCAGACAGCGGATGCAGAAGTCTGTCTATCAGACAGCGGATGCAGGAGTCTCTCTATCAGACAGCATATGCAGGAGACACTCTAATACACAGCGGATGCAGAAGTCTCTCTATCAAACAGCGGATGCAGAAGTCTCTCTATCAGACAGCGGATGCAGAGGACACTCTATCAGACAGCGGCTGCATCTGATAGAGAGTCTCCTGCATCCGTTTTCTGTAAAGAGACTCCTGCATCCGCTGTGTGATAGAGAGACTTCTGCATCCACTGTCTGCAAGAGTGTCTCCTGCATCCGTTGTGTGATAAAAGTGTTTCCTGCATCCGCTGTGTGATAGAGAGGTTTCTGCATAAACTGTCTGATAGAGTGTCTCCTACATCCACAGTCTGATAGAGAGACTTCTGCATCCGCTGTCTGATAGAATGTCTCCTGCATCCGTTGTCTGATAGAGAGACTTCTGTATCCGCTGTCTGATTGAGTGTCTCCTGCATCCGCTGGCTGATAGAGTGTCTCCTGCATCCGCTGGCTGATAGAGTGTCTCCTGCGTCTGCTTTCTGATAGTAAGACTTCTGTATCAGCTGTCTGATAGAGAGACTCCTGCATCCGCTGTCTGATAGAGTGTCTCCTGCATCCGCTGTCTGATAGAGAGACTTCTGCATCCGCTGTCTGATAGAGTGTCTGATAGAGTGGATGGAGGGGACACTCTATCAGACAGCGGATGCAGGAGAAACTCTATACGACAGCGGATACAGAAGTATCTCTATCAGACAGCGTAAGCAGGAGTCTCTCTATCAGACAGCGGATGCAGAAGTCTGTCTATCAGACAGCGGATGCAGGAGTCTCTCTATCAGACAGCATATGCAGGAGACACTCTAATACACAGCGGATGCAGAAGTCTCTCTATCAAACAGCGGATGCAGAAGTCTCTCTATCAGACAGCGGATGCAGAGGACACTCTATCAGACAGCGGCTGCATCTGATAGAGAGTCTCCTGCATCCGTTTTCTGTAAAGAGACTCCTGCATCCGCTGTGTGATAGACAGACTTCTGCATCCACTGTCTGCAAGAGTGTCTCCTGCATCCGTTGTGTGATAAAAGTGTTTCCTGCATCCGCTGTGTGATAGAGAGGTTTCTGCATAAACTGTCTGATAGAGTGTCTCCTACATCCACAGTCTGATAGAGAGACTTCTGCATCCGCTGTCTGATAGAATGTCTCCTGCATCCGTTGTCTGATAGAGAGACTTCTGTATCCGCTGTCTGATAGAGTGTCTCCTGCATCCGCTGGCTGATAGAGTGTCTCCTGCATCCGCTGGCTGATAGAGTGTCTCCTGCGTCTGCTTTCTGATAGTAAGACTTCTGTATCAGCTGTCTGATAGAGAGACTCCTGCATCCGCTGTCTGATAGAGTGTCTCCTGCATCCGCTGTCTGAAGAGAGACTTCTGCATCCGCTTTCTGATATAGTGTCTCCTGCATCCGCTGTCTGAAAGAAAGATTTCTGCATCCGCTGTCTGATATAGTGTCTCCTGAATCCGCTGTCTGATAGAGAGACTGCTGCATCCGCTGTCTGATAGAGTGTCTCCTGCATCCTCTGTCTGATAGAGAGAATCCTGCATCCGCTGTCTGATAGAGTGTCTCATGCATCGGCTGTTTGAAAGAGAGACTTTTGAATCCGCTGTCTGATAGAGTGTCTCTTGCATCCGCTGTCTGATAGAGGACTCCTTCATCCGCTGTCTGATAGAGAGACTTCTGCATCAGCTGTCTGATAGAGTGTCCCCTGCATCCGCTGTCTGATAGAGAGACTTCTGCGTCCGCTGTCGGATAGAGTGTCTACTGCATCAGCTGTCAGATAGAGAGACTTCTGCATCCTCTTTCTTATAGAGTGTCTCCTTCATTCGCTGTCTGATAGAGTGTCTCCTGCATCCACTGTTTGATAGAGTGTCTCCTGCATCAGCTGTCTGATAGAGTGCCTCCTGCATCCGCTGTCTGATTGTAATACTTCTGCATCTGCTGTCTCATAGAGTGTCTCATGCATCCACTGTCTGATAAAGAGACTTCTGCATCCGCTGTCTGATAGAGTTTCTCCTGCATCCGCTGTCTGATAGAGAGACTCCTTCATCCGCTCTCTGAAAGAGAGACTTCTGCATCCTCTGTCTGATAGAGAGACTCCTGCATCCGCAGTCTCATAGAGTGTCTCATGCATCCGCTGTCTGTTAAAGAGACTTCTGCATCCGCTGTCTGATAGAGTGTCTCCTGCATCGGCTGTCTGATAGAGAGACTCCTTCATCCGCTCTCTGAAAGAGAGACTTCTGCATCCTCTGTCTGATAGAGAGACTCCTGCATCCGCAGTCTGATAGAGTGTCTCCTGCCTCCGCTGTCTGATAGAGAGACTTCTGCATCCGCTGTCTGATAGAGTGTCTCCTGCATCCGCTGTCTGATAGAGAGACTTCTGCATCTGCTTTCTAGTAGAGTGTCTTCTGCCTCTGCTTTCTGATAGAGAGACTTCAGCATCCGCTGTTTGATAGAGTGTCTCCTGCATCCGCTAGCTAATAGAGAGGCTTCTGCATCCGCTGTCTGATAGGGTTTCTCCTGCATCCGCTGTCTGATAGAGTGTCTCCTTCATCCGTTGTCTGATTGAGAGACTCCTGCATCCGCTGATTTATAGAGAGACTTCTGCATATGCTGTCTGATAGAGTGTCTCCTGCATCTGCTGTCTGATAGAGAGACTCCTGCATCCGCTGGCTGATAGAGTGTCTCCTGCATCCGCTGGCTGATAGAGTGTCTCCTGCATCCGCTCTCTGATAGAGAGACTCCTGCATCCGTTGGCTGATAGAGTGTCTCCTGCATCCGCTTTCTAATAGAGTGTCTCCTGCATCTGCTGGCTGATAGATTGTCTCCTGCATCCGCAGTCTGATAGAGTTTCTCCTGCATCCGCTGTCTGATAGAATGTCTCCTGCATCCGCTGTCTGATAGAATGTCTCCTGCATCCGCTGTCTGATAGAGAGACTTCTGCATCCGCTGTCTGATGGAGTGTCGCCTACATCCGCTGTGTGATAGAGAGACTTCTGCATCCGCTGTCTGATAGAGTTTCTCCTGCATCCGCTGTATGATAAAGAGATTCCTGATTCCGCTGGCTGATAGAGTGTCTCATGCATCCGCTGGGCTGATAGAGAGACTCCTGCATCCGCTGGCTGATAGAGTGTCTCCTGCATCCACAGTGTGATATAGTGTCTCCTGCATCCGCTGTCTGATAGAGGGACTCCTGTATCCGCTGTCTGATAGAGTGTCTCCTGCATCCGCTGTCTGATGGAGAGACTCCTGCATCCGCTGGCTGATTGAGTTACTGCTGCATCCGCTGTCTGATAGAGAGACTTCTTCATCTGTTGTCTGATAGAGTGTCTGATAGAGTGAATGCAGGAGACACTCTATCAGACAGTGGATGCAGAAGTCTCTATATCAGACAACGGATGCAGGAGACACTCTATAAGACAGCGGATGCAGGAGACACTCTATCAGACAGCAGATACAGAAGTATCTCTATCAGACAGCGGAGACAGGAGTCTCTCTATCAGACAGCGGATGCAGGAGTCTATCTATCAGACAGCGGATGCAGGAGTCTCTCTGTCAGACAGCGGATGCAGAAGTCTCTCTATCACCTAGCGGATGCAGCAGACACTCTATCAGACAGCAGCTGCATCTGATAGAGTGTCTCCTGCATCCGTTATCTGATTGAGAGACTCCTGCATCCACTGTGTGATAGACAGACTTCTGCATCTGCTTTCTGATAGAGTGTGTCCTGCATCCGCTGTGTGATAAGAGTGTTTCCTGCATCCGCTGTCTGATAGAGAGGTTTTTGCATCCGCTGTCGGATAGAGTGTCTCCTACATCCATTGTCTGATAAAGAGACTCCTGCATCCGCTGTCTGATAGAGAGACTCCTTCATCCGCTCTCTGAAAGAGAGACTTCTGCATCCTCTGTCTGATAGAGAGACTCCGGCATCCGCAGTCTGATCGAGTGTCTCCTGCATCCGCTGTCTGATAGAGAGACTTCTGCATCTGCTGTCTGATAGAGTGTCTCCTGCATCAGCTGTCTGATAGAGAGACTTCTGCATCTGCTGACTGATATGGTGTCTTCTGCCTCCGCTTTCTGATAGAGAGACTTCAGCATCCGCTGTCTGGTAGAGTGTCTCCTGCATCCGCTGGCTGATAGATTGTCTCCTGCATCCGCAGTCTGATGGAGTGTCTCCTGCATCTGCTGTCTGATAGAATGTCTCCTGCATCCGCTGTCTGATAGAATTTCTCCTGCATCCGCTGTCTGATAGAGAGACTTCTGCATCCGCTGTCTGATGGAGTGTCTCCTACATCTGCTGTGTGATAGAGAGACTTTTGCATCCGCTGTCTGATAGAGTGTCTCCTGCATCCGCTGTATGATAGAGAGATTCCTGATTCCGCTGGCTGATAGAGTGTCTCCTGCATCCGCTGAGCTGATAGAGAGACTCCTGCATCCGCTGGCTGATAGAGTGTCTCCTGCATCAGCAGTGTGATATAGTGTCTCCTTCATCCGCTGTCTGATAGAGGGACTCCTGTATCCGCTGTCTGATAGAGTGTCTCCTGCATCCGCTGTCTGATGGAGAGACTCCTGCATCCGCTGGCTGATTGAGTTACTCCTGCATCCGCTGTCTGATAGAGAGACTTCTGCATATGTTGTCTGATAGAGTGTCTGATAGAGTGAATGCAGGAGACACTCTTTCAGACAGTGGATGCAGAAGTCTCTCTATCAGACAACGGATGCAGGAGACACTCTATAAGACAGCGGATGCAGGAGACACTCTATCAGACAACAGATACAGAAGTATCTCTATCAGACAGCGGAGACAGGAGTCTCTCTATCAGACAGCGGATGCAGAAGTCTCTCTATCAGACAGCGGATGCAGGAGTCTCTCTGTCAGACAGCGGATGCAGAAGTCTCTCTATCACCTAGCGGATGCAGAAGACACTCTATCAGACAGCGGCTGCATCTGATAGAGTGTCTCCTGCATCCGTTATCTGATTGAGAGACTCCTGCATCCACTGTGTGATAGAGAGACTTCTGCATCCGCTTTCTGATAGAGTGTGTCCGGCATCCGCTGTGTGATAAGAGTGTTTCCTGCATCCGCTGTCTGATATAGAGGTTTTTGCATCCACTGTCTGATAGAGTGTCTCCTACATCCACTGTCTGATAAAGAGACTCCTGCATCCGCTGTCTGATAGAGAGACTCCTTCATCCGCTCTCTGAAAGAGAGACTTCTGCATCCTCTGTCTGATAGAGAGACTCCTGCATCCGCAGTCTGATCGAGTGTCTCCTGCATCCGCTGTCTGATAGAGAGACTTCTGCATCCGCTGTCTGATAGAGTGTCTCCTGCATCCGCTGTCTGATAGAGAGACTTCTGCATCTGCTGTCTGATAGAGTGTCTTCTGCCTCCGCTTTCTGATAGAGAGACTTCAGCATCCGCTGTTTGATAGAGTGTCTACTGCATCCGCTGTCTAATAGAGAGACTCCTGCATCCGCTGTCTGATAGGGTGTCTCCTGCATCCGCTGTCTGATAGAGTGTCTCCTTCATCCGCTGTCTGATTGAGAGACTCCTGCATCCGCTGACTGATAGAGAGACTTCTGCATATGCTGTCTGATAATCAGAGTGTCTCTTGCATCTGCTGTCTGATAGAGAGACTCCTGCATCCGCTGGCTGATAGAGTGTCTCCTGCATCCGCTGGCTGATAGAGTGTCTCCTGCATCCGCTCTCTGATAGAGAGACTCCTGCATCCGTTGGCTGATAGAGTGTCTCCTGCATTCGCTGTCTGGTAGAGTGTCTCCTGCATCCGCTGGCTGATAGATTGTCTCCTGCATCCGCAGTCTGATAGAGTGTCTCCTGCATCTGCTGTCTGATAGAATGTCTCCTGCATCTGCTGTCTGATAGAATGTCTCCTGCATCCGCTGTGTGATAGAGAGACTTCTGCATTCGCTGTCTGATGGAGTGTCTCCTACATCCGCTGTGTGATAGAGAGACTTCTGCATCCGCTGTCTGATAGAGTGTCTCCTGCATCCGCTGTATGATAGAGAGATTCCTGATTCCGCTGGCTGATAGAGTGTCTCCTGCATTCGCAGGGCTGATAGAGAGACTCCTGCATCCGCTGGCTGATAGAGTGTCTCCTGCATCCACAGTGTGATATAGTGTCTCCTGCATCCGCTGTCTGATAGAGGGACTCCTGTATCCGCTGTCTGATAGAGTGTCTCCTGCATCCGCTGTCTGATGGAGAGACTTCTGCATCCGCTGGCTGATTGAGTTACTCCTGCATCCGCTGTCTGATAGAGAGACTTCTGCATATGTTGTCTGATAGAGTGTCTGATAGAGTGAATGCAGGAGACACTCTATCAGACAGTGGATGCAGAAGTCTCTCTATCAGACAACGGATGCAGGAGATACTCTATAAGACAGCGGATACAGGAGACACTCTATCAGACAGCGGATACAGAAGAATCTCTATCAGACAGCGGAGGCAGGAGTCTCTCTATCAGACAGCGGATGCAGAAGTCTATCTATCAGACAGCGGATGCAGGAGTCTCTCTGTCAGACAGCGGATGCAGAAGTCTCTCTATCACCTAGCGGATGCAGAAGACACTCTATCAGACAGCGGCTGCATCTGATAGAGTGTCTCCTGCATCCGTTATCTGATTGAGAGTCTCCTGCATCCACTGTGTGATAGAGAGACTTCTGCATCCGCTTTCTGATAGAGTGTGTCCTGCATCCGCTGTGTGATAAGAGTGTTTCCTGCATCCGCTGTCTGATGGAGAGGTTTCTGCATCCGCTGTCTGATAGAGTGTCTCCTACATCCACTGTCTGATAAAGAGACTCCTGCATCCGCTGTCTGATAGAGAGACTCCTTCATCCGCTCTCTGAAAGAGAGACTTCTGCATCCTCTGTCTGATAGAGAGACTCCTGCATCCGCAGTCTGATCGAGTGTCTCCTGCATCCGCTGTGTAATAGAGAGACTTCTGCATCCGCTGTCCGATAGAGTGTCTCCTGCATCCGCTGTCTGATAGAGAGACTTCTGCATCTGCTGTCTGATAGAGTGTCTTCTGCCTCCGCTTTCTTATAGGGAGACTTCAGCATCCGCTGTTTGATAGAGTGTCTCCTGCATCCGCCGTCTAATAGAGAGACTCCTGCATCCGCTGTCTGATAGGGTGTCTCCTGCATCCGCTGTCTGATAGAGTGTCTCCTTCATCCGCTGTCTGATTGAGAGACTCCTGCATCCGCTGACTGATAGAGAGACTTCTGCATATGCTGTCTGATAGAGTGTCTCCTGCATCTGCTGTCTGATAGAGAGACTCCTGCATCCGCTGGCTGATAGATTGTCTCCTGCATCCGCTGGCTGATAGAGTGTCTCCTGCATCCGCTCTCTGATAGAGAGACTCCTGCATCCGTTGGCTGATAGAGTGTCTCCTGCATCCGCTGTCTGATAGAGTGTCTCCTGCATCCGCTGGCTGATAGATTGTCTCCTGCATCCGCAGTCTGATAGAGTGTTTTCTGCATCCGCTGTCTGATAGAATGTCTCCTACATCCGCTGTCTGATAGAATGTCTCCTGCATCCGCTGTCTGATAGAGAGACTTCTGCATCCGCTGTCTGATGGAGTGTCTCCTACATCCGCTGTGTGATAGAGAGACTTCTGCATCCGCTGTCTGATAGAGTGTCTCCTGCATCCGCTGTATGATAGAGAGATTCCTGATTCCGCTGGCTGATAGAGTGTCTCCTGCATCCGCTGGGCTGATAGAGAGACTCCTGCATCCGCTGGCTGATAGAGTGTCTCCTGCATCTGCAGCGTGATATAGTGTCTCCTGCATCCGCTGTCTGATAGAGGGACTCCTGTATCCGCTGTCTGATAGAGTGTCTCCTGCATCCGCTGTCTGATGGAGAGACTCCTGCATCCGCTGGCTGATTGAGTTACTCCTGCATCCGCTGTCTGATAGAGAGACTTCTGCATATGTTGTCTGATAGAGTGTCTGATAGAGTTAATGCAGGAGACACTCTATAAGACAGTGGATGCAGAAGTCTCTCTATCAGACAACGGATGCAGGAGACACTCTATAAGACAGCGGATGCGGGAGACACCCTATCAGACAGCGGATACAGAAGTATCTCTATCAGACAGCGGATGCAGGAGTCTCTCTTTCTGACAGCGGATGCAGAAGTCTCTCTATCACCTAGCGGATGCAGAAGACACTCTATCAGACAGTGGCTGCATCTGATAGAGTGTCTCCTGCATCCGTTATCTGATTGAGAGACTCCTGCATCCGCTGTCTGATAGAGTGTGTCCTGCATCCGCTGTGTGATAAGAGTGTTTCCTGCATCCGCTGTCTGATAGAGAGGTGTCTGCATCCGCTGTCTGATAGAGTGTCTCCTACATCCACTGTCTGATAAAGAGACTCCTGCATCCGCTGGCTGATAGAGTGTCTCCTGCATCGGCTGGTCTGATAGAGAGACTCCTGCATCTGCTGGCTGATAGAGTGTCTCCTGCATCCGCAGTCTGATAGAGTGTCTCCTGCATCCGCTGTCTGATAGAGGGACTCCTGCATCCGCTGTCTGATAGAGTGTCTCCTGCATCCGCTGTCTGATGGAGAGACTCCTGCATCCGCTGGCTGATAGAGTGTCTCCTGCATCCGCTGTCTGATAGAGAGACTTCTGCATCCGCTGTCTGATAGAGTGTCTGATAGAGTGGATGCAGGAGACACTCTATCAGACAGCGGATGCAGGAGAAACTCTATAAGACAGCGGATGCAGGAGACACTCTTTCAGACAGCGGATACAGAATAATCTCTATCTGACAGCGGAGGCAGGAGTCTCTCTATCAGACAGCGGATGCAGAAGTCTCTCTATAAGACAGCACATGCAGGAGTCTCTCTATCAGACAGCTGATGCAGGAGACACTCTAATGCACAGCGGATGCAGAAGTCTCTCTTTCAGACAGCGGATGCAGAAGACACTCTATCAGACAGCGGCTGCATCTGATAGAGTGTCTCCTGCATCCGTTTTCTGATTTAGAGACCCCTGCATCCGCTGTGTGATAGAGAGACTTCTGCATCCGCTGTCTGATAGAGTGTCTCCTGCATCCGATGTGTGATAAAAGTCTTTCCTGCATCCGCTGTCTTTACGAGAGGTTTCTGCATAAGCTGTCTGATAGAGTGTTTTCTACATCCACAGTCTGATAAAGAGACTTCTGCATCCACTGTCCGATAGAATGTCTCCTGCATCCGTTGTCTGATAGAGAGACTTCTGCATCCGCTGTCTGATAGAGTGTCTCCTGCGTCTGCTGTCTGATTGAGAGACTCCTGCATCCGCTGTCTGAAAGAGAGACTTCTGCATCCTCTGTCTGATAGAGAGACTTCTGCATCCGCTGTCTGATAGAATGTCTCCTGCATCCGTTGTCTGATAGAGAGACTTCTGCATCCGCTGTCTGATAGAGTGTCTCCTGCGTCTGCTGTCTGATTGAGAGACTCCTGCATCCACTGTCTGAAAGAGAGACTCCTTCATCCGCTGTCTGAAAGAGAGACTTCTGCAACCGCTGTCTGATAGAGAGACTTCTGCATACGCAGTCTGATAGAGTGTCTCATGCATCCGCTGTCTGATAGAGAGACTTCTGCATCTGCTGGCTGATAGAGTGTCTCCTGCATCCGCTGTCTGATAGAGAGACTTCTGCATCCGCTCTCTGATATAGTGTTTCCTGCCTCTGCAGTCTGAAAGAGAGAATTCTGCATCCGCTGTTTGATAGAGTGTCTCCTGCATCCGCTGTCTGATAGAGAGACCTCTGCATCCGCTGTCTGATAGAGTGTCTCCTGCATCCGCTGTCTGATTGAGAGACTCCTGCATCCGCTGTCTGATAGAGAGACTTCTGCATATGCTGTCTGAGAGAGTGTCTCCTGCATCCGCTGTCTGATAGAGAGACTTCTGCATCCGATGGCTGATAGAGTGTCTCCTGCATCCGCTCTCTGATAGAAAAACTCCTGCATCCGCTGGCTGATAAAGTGTCTCCTGCATCCGCTGTCTGATTGAGAGACTCCTGCATCCGCTGACTGATAGAGAGACTTCTGCATATGCTGTCTGATAGAGTGTCTCCTGCATCCGCCGTCTAATAGAGAGACTCCTGCATCCGCTGTCTGATAGGGTGTCTCCTGCATCCGCTGTCTGATAGAGTGTCTCCTTCATCCGCTGTCTGATTGAGAGACTCCTGCATCCGCTGACTGATAGAGAGACTTCTGCATATGCTGTCTGATAGAGTGTCTCCTGCATCTGCTGTCTGATAGAGAGACTCCTGCATCCGCTGGCTGATAGATTGTCTCCTGCATCCGCTGGCTGATAGAGTGTCTCCTGCATCCGCTCTCTGATAGAGAGACTCCTGCATCCGTTGGCTGATAGAGTGTCTCCTGCATCCGCTGTCTGATAGAGTGTCTCCTGCATCCGCTGGCTGATAGATTGTCTCCTGCATCCGCAGTCTGATAGAGTGTTTTCTGCATCCGCTGTCTGATAGAATGTCTCCTACATCTGCTGTCTGATAGAATGTCTCCTGCATCCGCTGTCTGATAGAGAGACTTCTGCATCCGCTGTCTGATGGAGTGTCTCCTGCATCCGCTGTATGATAGAGAGATTCCTGATTCCGCTGGCTGATAGAGTGTCTCCTGCATCCGCTGGGCTGATAGAGAGACTCCTGCATCCGCTGGCTGATAGAGTGTCTCCTGCATCTGCAGCGTGATATAGTGTCTCCTGCATCCGCTGTCTGATAGAGGGACTCCTGTATCCGCTGTCTGATAGAGTGTCTCCTGCATCCGCTGTCTGATGGAGAGACTCCTGCATCCGCTGGCTGATTGAGTTACTCCTGCATCCGCTGTCTGATAGAGAGACTTCTGCATATGTTGTCTGATAGAGTGTCTGATAGAGTTAATGCAGGAGACACTCTATAAGACAGTGGATGCAGAAGTCTCTCTATCAGACAACGGATGCAGGAGACACTCTATAAGACAGCGGATGCGGGAGACACCCTATCAGACAGCGGATACAGAAGTATCTCTATCAGACAGCGGATGCAGGAGTCTCTCTTTCTGACAGCGGATGCAGAAGTCTCTCTATCACCTAGCGGATGCAGAAGACACTCTATCAGACAGTGGCTGCATCTGATAGAGTGTCTCCTGCATCCGTTATCTGATTGAGAGACTCCTGCATCCGCTGTCTGATAGAGTGTGTCCTGCATCCGCTGTGTGATAAGAGTGTTTCCTGCATCCGCTGTCTGATAGAGAGGTGTCTGCATCCGCTGTCTGATAGAGTGTCTCCTACATCCACTGTCTGATAAAGAGACTCCTGCATCCGCTGGCTGATAGAGTGTCTCCTGCATCGGCTGGTCTGATAGAGAGACTCCTGCATCCGCTGGCTGATAGAGTGTCTCCTGCATCCGCAGTCTGATAGAGTGTCTCCTGCATCCGCTGTCTGATAGAGGGACTCCTGCATCCGCTGTCTGATAGAGTGTCTCCTGCATCCGCTGTCTGATGGAGAGACTCCTGCATCCGCTGGCTGATAGAGTGTCTCCTGCATCCGCTGTCTGATAGAGAGACTTCTGCATCCGCTGTCTGATAGAGTGTCTGATAGAGTGGATGCAGGAGACACTCTATCAGACAGCGGATGCAGGAGAAACTCTATAAGACAGCGGATGCAGGAGACACTCTTTCAGATAGCGGATACAGAAGTATCTCTATCTGACAGCGGAGGCAGGAGTCTCTCTATCAGACAGCGGATGCAGAAGTCTCTCTATAAGACAGCACATGCAGGAGTCTCTCTATCAGACAGCTGATGCAGGAGACACTCTAATGCACAGCGGATGCAGAAGTCTCTCTTTCAGACAGCGGATGCAGAAGACACTCTATCAGACAGCGGCTGCATCTGATAGAGTGTCTCCTGCATCCGTTTTCTGATTTAGAGACCCCTGCATCCGCTGTGTGATAGAGAGACTTCTGCATCCGCTGTCTGATAGAGTGTCTCCTGCATCCGATGTGTGATAAAAGTCTTTCCTGCATCCGCTGTCTTTACGAGAGGTTTCTGCATAAGCTGTCTGATAGAGTGTTTTCTACATCCACAGTCTGATAAAGAGACTTCTGCATCCGCTGTCCGATAGAATGTCTCCTGCATCCGTTGTCTGATAGAGAGACTTCTGCATCCGCTGTCTGATAGAGTGTCTCCTGCGTCTGCTGTCTGATTGAGAGACTCCTGCATCCGCTGTCTGAAAGAGAGACTTCTGCATCCTCTGTCTGATAGAGAGACTTCTGCATCCGCTGTCTGATAGAATGTCTCCTGCATCCGTTGTCTGATAGAGAGACTTCTGCATCCGCTGTCTGATAGAGTGTCTCCTGCGTCTGCTGTCTGATTGAGAGACTCCTGCATCCGCTGTCTGAAAGAGAGACTCCTTCATCCGCTGTCTGAAAGAGAGACTTCTGCAACCGCTGTCTGATAGAGAGACTTCTGCATACGCAGTCTGATAGAGTGTCTCATGCATCCGCTGTCTGATAGAGAGACTTCTGCATCTGCTGTCTGATAGAGTGTCTCCTGCATCCGCTGTCTGATAGAGAGACTTCTGCATCCGCTCTCTGATATAGTGTTTCCTGCCTCTGCAGTCTGAAAGAGAGAATTCTGCATCCGCTGTTTGATAGAGTGTCTCCTGCATCCGCTGTCTGATAGAGAGACCTCTGCATCCGCTGTCTGATAGAGTGTCTCCTGCATCCGCTGTCTGATTGAGAGACTCCTGCATCCCCTGTCTGATAGAGAGACTTCTGCATATGCTGTCTGAGAGAGTGTCTCCTGCATCCGCTGTCTGATAGAGAGACTTCTGCATCCGATGGCTGATAGAGTGTCTCCTGCATCCGCTCTCTGATAGAAAAACTCCTGCATCCGCTGGCTGATAAAGTGTCTCCTGCATCCGCTGTCTGATTGAGAGACTCCTGCATCCGCTGACTGATAGAGAGACTTCTGCATATGCTGTCTGATAGAGTGTCTCCTGCATCCGCTGTCTGATAGAGGGACTCCTGCATCCGCTGTCTGATAGAGTGTCTCCTGCATCCGCTCTCTGATAGAGAGACTCCTGCATCCATTGGCTGATAGAGTGTCTCCTGCATCCGCTGGCTGATAGATTGTCTCCAGCATCCGCAGTCTGATGGAGTGTCTCCTGCATCCGCTGTCTGATAGAATGTCTCCTGCATCCGCTGTCTGATAGAATGTCTCCTGCATCGGCTGTCTGATAGAGAGACTTCTGCATCGGCTGTCTGAAGGAGTGTCTCCTACATCCGCTGTGTGATAGAGAGACTTCTGCATCCGCTGTCTGATAGAGTATCTCCTGCATCCGCTGTCTGATTGAGAGACTCCTGCATCCGCTGTCTGATGGAGAGACTCCGCATCTGCTGTCTGATAGAGTGTCTCTTGCATCCGCTGTATGATAGAGAGATTCCTGCATCTGCTGGCTGAAAGCGTGTTTCCTGCATCCGCTGGCTGATAGAGTGTCTCCTGCATCCGCAGTCTGAGAGTGTGTCTCCTGCATCCGCTGTCTGATAAAGGGACTCCTGTATCCGCTGTCTGATAGAGTATCTCCTGCATCTGCTGTCTGATAGAGAGACTTCTGCATCCGCTGTCTGATAGAGTGTCTCCTACATCCGCTGTCTGATGGAGAGACTCCTGCATCCGCTGGCTGATAGAGTGTCTCCTGCATCGGTGTCTGATAGAGAGACTTCTGCATCTTTTGTCTGATAGAGTGTCTCATAGAGTGAATGCAGGAGACACTCTATCAGACAGCGGATGCAGGAGACACTCTATAAGACAGCGGATGCAGGAGACACTCTATCAGACAGCGGATGCAGAAGTCTCTCTATCAGACAGCAGATGCAGGAGTCTCTCTGTCAGACAGCGGATGCAGAAGTCTCTCTATCACCTAGCGGATGCAGAAGACACTCTATCAGACAGCGGTTGCATCTGATAGAGTGCCTCCTGCATCCGTTATTTGATTGAGAGACTCCTGCATCCGCTGTGTGATAGAATGACTTCTGCATCCGCTGTCTGATAGAGTGTGTCCTGCATCCGCTGTGTGATAAGAGTGTTTACTGAATCCGCTGTCTGATAGAGAGGTTTCTGCATCCGCTGTCTGATAGAGAGTCTCCTACATCCACTCTCTGATAGAGAGACTCCAGCATCCGCTGGCTGATAGAGTGTCTCCTGCATCGGTGTCTGATAGAGAGACTTCTGCCTCTTTTGTCTGATAGAGTGTCTCATAGAGTGAATGCAGGAGACACTCTATCAGACAGCGGATGCAGGAGACACTCTATAAGACAGCGGATGCAGAAGTCTCTCTATCAGACAGCGGATGCAGGAGACACTCTATCAGACAGCGGATGCAGAAGTCTCTCTATCAGACAGCGGATGCAGGAGTCTCTCTGTCAGACAGCGGATGCAGAAGTCTCTCTATCACCTAGCGGATGCAGAAGACACTCTATCAGACAGCGGTTGCATCTGATAGAGTGCCTCCTGCATCCGTTATTTGATTGAGAAACTCCTGCATCCGCTGGCTGATAGAGTGTCTCCTGCATCCGCAGTCTGGTAGAGTGTCTCCTGCATCCGCTGTCTGATAGAGGGACTCCTGCATCCGCTGTCTGATAGAGTGCCTCCTGCATCCGTTGTCTGATGGAGAGACTCCTGCATCCGCTGGCTGATAGAGTGTCTCCTGCATCCGCTGTCTGATAGAGAGACTTCTGCATCCGCTGTCTGATAGAGTGTCTGATAGAGTGGATGCAGGAGACACTCTATCAGACAGCGGATGCAAGAGAAACTCTATAAGACAGCGTATGCAGGAGACACTCTATCAGACAGCGGATTCAGAAGTATCTCTATCAGACAGCAGAGGCAGGAGTCTCTCTATCAGACAGGGGATGCAGAAGTCTTTCTATCAGATAGCGGATGCAGGAGTCTCTCTATCAGACAGCTGATGCAGGAGACACTCTAATACACAGCGGATGCAGAAGTCTCTCTATCAAACAGCGGATGCAGAAGTCTCTCTATCAGTCAGCGGATACAGAAGACACTCTATCAGACAGCGGCTGCATCTGATAGAGTGTCTTCTGCATCCGTTTTCTGAATGAAAGATTCCTGCATCCGCTGTGTGATAGAGAGACTTCTGCATCCGCTGTCTGATAGAGTGTCTCCTGCATCCGCTGTGTGATAAAAGTGTTTCCTGCATCCGCTGTCTTATAGAGAAGTTTCTGCATAAGCTGTCTGATAGAATGTTTCCTACATCCACAGTCTGATAGAGAGACTTCTGCATCCGCTGTCTGATAGAGTGTCTCCTGCGCATGCTGTCTGATTGAGAGACTCCTGCATCAGCTGTCTGATAGAGCGTCTCTTGCATCCGCTGTCTGATAGAGTGTCTCCTGCATCCGCTGTCTGATAGAGAGACATCTGCATCCGCTGTCTGATATAGTGTCTCCTGCATCCGCTGTCTGATAGAGAGACTTCTGCATCCGCTGTCTGTTATATTGTCTCCTGCATCCGCTGTCTGCTGTCCTGAACTCGCTGTTTGATAGAGTGTCTCCTACATCCCATGTCTGGTAGTTAGATACCTGCATATCCGGTCTGATTTTTGCATAAAATGTCTTTAAAGAACCCCATTTAGAGCCAAGTCCCTGACCCTCAATGGATGCTTTTATGCTCTAGATAGAGTATACAAGTCGGCTCTGTATACTTCAGGGTAAATAAGATATTCAAAAGCGAGAAACTTGCACCCAATAGTTCTTTTGCATCCGCTGTCTAATGGAGAGACTCCTGCATCCGCTGGCTGATAGAGTGTCTCCTGCATCCGCTGTCTGATAGAATGTCTTCTGCATCCGCTGTCTGATAGAGTGTCTCCTACATCCGCTGTCTGATAGAGAGACTTCTGCATCCGCTGTCTGATAGGGTGTCTCCTGCATCCGCTGTCTGATTGAGAGATTCCTACATCCGCTGTCTGACCGAGGGACTTCTGCATCCGCTGTCTGATAGAGTGTCTGCTGCATCCGCTGTCTGATAGAGAGACTTCTGCATCCGCTGTCTGATAGAGTGTCTCCTGCATCCGCTGTCTGATAGAGAGACTTCTGCATCAGCTGTCGGATAGAGTGTCTCCTACATCCATTGTCTGATAAAGAGACTCCTGCATCCGCTGTCTGATAGAGTGTCTCCTGCATCCGCTGTCTGATAGAGAGACTTCTGCATCCGCTGTCTGATAGAGTGTCTCCTGCATCCTTAGTCTGATAGAGTGTCTCCTGCATCCTTAGTCTGATAGAGTGTCTCCTGCATCCGCTGTCTGATAGAGGGACTCCTGCATCCGCTGTATGATTGAGTGTCTCCTGCATCCACTGTCTGATGGAAAGACTCCTGCATCCGCTGGCTGATAGAGTGTCTCCTTCATCCGCTGTCTGATAGAGTGTCTCCTGCATCCGCTGTCTGATAGAGAGAATCCTGCACCCGCTGTCTGATAGAGAGACTTCTGCATCCGCTGTCTGATAGAGTGTCTCCTGCATCCGCTGTCTGATAGAGAGACTTCTGCATCCGCTGTCTGATAGAGTGTCTCCTGCATCAGCTGTCTGATAGAGAGACTTCTGCACCCGCTGTCTGATAGAGTGTCTCCTGCATCCTTAGTCTGATAGAGTGTCTCCTGCATCCTTAGTCTGATAGAGTGTCTCCTGCATCCGCTGTCTGATAGAGGGACTCCTGCATCCGCTGTCTGATTGAGAGTCTCCTGCATCCGCTGTCTGATGGAAAGACTCCTGCATCCGCTGGCTGATAGAGTGTCTCCTTCATCCGCTGTCTGATAGAGTGTCTCCTGCATCTGCTGTCTGATAGAGAGACTTCTGCATCCACTGTGTGATAGAGTGTCTCCTGCATCTACTGTCTTATAGAGTGTCTCCTGCATCCACTGTCTGATAGAGTGTCTCCTGCATCCACTCTATCAGACACTCAATCAGACAGCGAATGCAGAAGTCTCTCTATCAGTCAGCGGATGCAGGAAATACTCTATCAGACAGCGGATGCAGGAGTCTCTCTATCAGACAGTGGATGCAGAAGTATCTCTATCAGACAGCGGAGGCAGGAGTCTCTCTATCAGACACCGGATGCAGAAGTCTCTCTATCAGACAGCGGATGCATGAGTCTCTCTATCAGACAGGGGACGCGGGAGACACTCTATCAGACAGCGGATGCAGAAGTCTCTCTATCAAACAGCGGATGCAGAAGTCTCTCTATCAGACAGCTGATGCAGAAGACACTCTATCAGACAGTGGCTGCATCTGATAGAGTGTCTCCTGCATCCGCTGTATGATAGAAAGACTTCTGCATCCGCTGTCTGATAGAGTTTCTCCTGCATCCTCTGTCTGATTGAGAGACTCCTGCATCCGCTGTCTAATAGAGAGACTTCTGCATCTGCTGTCTGATAGAGTGTCTCCTGCATCCGCCGTCTGATAGAGAGACTCCTGCATACGCTGGCTGATAGAGTGTCTCCTGCATCCGCTGTCTGATAGAGAGACTCCTGCATCCGTTGGCTGATAGAGTGTCTCCTGCATCCGCAGTCTGATAGAAAGTCTCCTGCATCCGCTGTCTGATAGAGTTTCTCCTGCATCCGCTGTTTGATAGAGTGTCTCCTGCATCGGTGTCTGATAGAGAGACTTCTGCATCCGCTGTCTGATAGAGTGTCTCCTGCATCCGCTGTCTGATTGCCAGACTCCTGCATCCGCTGTCTGATAGAGAGACTTTTGCATCCGATGTCTGATAGAGTGTCTCCTGTATCCGCTGTCTGATAGAATGACTCCTGCATCTGCTGTCTGATAGAGTGTTTCCTGCATCCGCTGTCTGATAGAGAGACTCCCGCATCTGCTGGCTGATAGAGTGTCTCCTGCATCCCTAGTCTGATAGAGTGTCTCCTGCATCCGCTGTCTGATAGAGAGACTTCTGCATCGGCTGTCTGATAGAGTGTCTCCTGCATCCGCTGTTTAATAGAGAGACTTCTGCATCCGCTGTCTGATAGAGTGTCTTCTGCATCCGCTGTCTAATAGAGAGACTTCTGCATCCGCTGTCTGATAGATTGTCTCCTGCATCCGCTGTCTCATTGAGAGACTCCTGCATCCACTGTCTGAAAGAGAGACTTCTGCATCCGCTGTCTGATAGAGAGACTATTGCATCCGCTGTCTGATAGAGTGTCTCCTGCATCCGCTGTCTGATAGAGAGACTCCTGCATCCGCTGTATGACTGAGTGTCTCCTGCATCCGCTGTCTGATGGAGAGACTCCTGCATCCTCTGGCTGATAGAGTGTCTCCTTCATCCGCTGTCTGATAGGGAGACTCCTGCATCCACTGGATGATAGAGTGTCTCCTGCATCCGCTGTCTGATAGAGAGACTTCTGCATCCGTTTTCTGAAAGAGTGTCTTCTGCATCTGCTGTCTGATAGAGAGACTTCTGCATCCACTGTGTGATAGAATGTCTCCTGCATCTGCTGTCTTATAGAGTGTCTCCTGCATCCGCTGTCTGATAGAGTGTCTCCTGCATCCACTCTATCAGACACTCAATCAGACAGCGAAAGCAGAAGTCTCTCTATCAGACAGCGGTAGCAGGAAATACTCTATCAGACAGCGGATGGAGGAGTCTCTTTATCAGACAGCGGATGCAGAAGTATCTCTATCAGACAGCGGAGGCAGGACTCTCTCTATCAGACAGCGGATGCAGAAGTCTCTCTATCAGACAGCGGATGCAGGAGTCTCTCAATAAGACAGCGGATGCGGGAGACACTCTATCAGACAGCGGATGCAGAAGTCTCTCTATCAAACAGCGGATGCAGAAGTCTCTCTATCAGACAGCGGATCCAGAAGACACTCTATCAGATAACGGCTGCATCTGATAGAGTGTCTCCTGCATCCGCTGTTTGATAGAGAGACTTCTGCATCCGCTGTCTGATAGAGTTTTTCCTGCATCCGCTGTCTGATTGAGAGACTCCTGCAATCGCTGTCTGATAGAGAGACTTCTGCATCTGCTGTCTGATGGAGTGTCTCCTGCATCCGCTGTCTGATAGAGAGACTCCTGCATACGATGGCTGATAGAGTGTCTCCTGCATCCGCTGTCTGATAGAGAGACTCCTGCATCCGTTGGCTGATAGAGTGTCACTTGCATCCCAGTCTGATAGAAAGTCCCCTGCATCCGCTGTCTGATAGAGTGTCTCCTGCATCGGTGTCTGATAGAGAGACTTCTGCATCCGCTGTCTGATAGAGTGTCTCCTGCATCCGCTGTCTGATTGAGAGACTCCTGCATCCGCTGTCTGATAGAGTGTCTCCTGCCTCAGCTGTCTGATAGGGAGATTTCTGCATCCGCTGTCTGATAGAGGGTCCCGCATCCGCTGTCTGATTGAGAGACTCCTGCATCCGCTGTCTGATAGAGAGACTTTTGCATCCGATGTCTGATAAAATGTCTCCTGTATCAACTGTCTGATAGAATGACTCCTGCATCCGCTGTCTGATAGAATGTCTCCTGCATCCGCTGTCTGATAGAGAGACTCCTGCATCTGCTGGCTGATAGAGTGTCTCCTGCATCCCTAGTCTGATAGAGTGTCTCCTGCATCCGCTGTCTGATAGAGAGACTCCTGCATCCGCTAGATGATAGAGTGTCTCCTGCATCCGCTGTCTGATATAGTGTGTCCTGCATCCGCTGTCTGATAGAGAGACTCCTGCATCCGCTGGCTGATAGAGTGTCTCCTGCATCCGCTGTCTGATAGAGTGTCTCCTGCATCCACTGTCTGATAGAGGGACTCCTGCATCCGCTGTCTGATAGAGTGTCTCCTGCATCCGCTGTCTGTCGGAGAGACTCCTGCATCCACTGGCTGATAGAGTGTCTCCTGCATCCGCTGTCTGATAGAGAGACTTCTGCATCCGTTTTCTGATAGAGTGTCTCCTGCATCTGCTGTCTGATAGAGAGACTTCTGCATCCACTGTGTGATAGAGTGTCTCCTGCATCTGCTGTCTTATAGAGTGTCTCCTTCATCCGCTGTCTGATAGAGTGTCTCCTGCATCCTCTCTATCAGACACTCAATCAGACAGCGAATGCAGAAGTCTCTCTATCAGTCAGCGGATGCAGGAAATACTATGTCAGACAGCGGATGCAGGAGTCTCTTTATCAGACAGAGGATGCAGAAGTATCTCTTTCAGACAGCGGAGGCAGGAGTCTCTCTATCAGACAGCGGATGCAGGAGTCTCTCTATCAGACAGCGGATGCAGGAGTCTTTCTATCAGACAGCGGATGCGGGAGACACTCTATCAGACAGCGGATGCAGGAGTCTCTCTATCAGACAGCGGATGCAGGAGTCTCTCTATCAAACAGCTGAGGCAGGAGACACTCTTTCAGACAGCGGATGCAGAAGTCTCCCTATCAGACAGCTGAGGTAGGAGACACTCTATCAGACAGCGGATGCAGGAGACACTCTATCAGCCAGCGGATGCAGGAGTCTCTCTATCAGACAGCGGATGCAGGAGACACTCTATCAGACAGCGGATGCAGGAGTCTCTCTATCAGACAGCGGATGCAGAAGTCTCTCTTTCAGACAGCGGATGCAGGAGTCTCTCAATCAGACAGCGGATGCAGGAGACATTCTTATGAGACAGCGGATGCAGGAGAAACTCTATCACACAGCGGATGCAGAAGTCTCTCAATCAGACAGCGGATGCAGGAGACACCCTATCAGACAGCGGATGCAGAAGTCTCTCTATCAGACAGCGGATGCAGGAGACACTCTATCAGACAGCGGAAGCAGAAGTCTCTCTATCAGACAGCGGATGCAGCAGACACTCTATCAGACAGCGGATGCAGAAGTCCCTCGGTCAGACAGCGGATGTAGGAATCTCTCAATCAGACAGCGGATGCAGGAGACACTGTATCAGACAGCGGATGCAGAAGTCTCTCTATCAGACAGCGGATGTAGGAGACACTCTTTCAGACAGCGGATGCAGAAGTCTCCCTATTAGACAGCTGAGGCAGGAGACACTCTATCAGACAGCGGATGCAGGAGTCTCTCAATCAGACAGCGGATGCAGGAGACACTCTATCAGACAGCGGATGCAGAAGTCTCTCTATCAGACACCGATGCAGGAGACACTCTATCAGACAGCGGATGCAGGAGTCTCTCTATCAGACTGGGATGCAAGAGGCACTCTATCAGCCAACGGATGCAGGAGTCTCTCTATCAGACAGCGGATGCAGGAGACACTCTATCAGCCAGCGTATGCAGGAGTCTCCCTATCAGACAGCGGATGCAGGAGACACTCTATCAGACAGTAGATGCAGAAGTCTCTCTATCAGACAGCGATTGCAGGAGTTTCTAAATCAGACAGCGGATGCAGGAAAAACTCTATCAGACAGCGGATGCAGAAGTCTCTCTATCAGACAGCGGATGCAGGAAAAACTCTATCAGATGCAGCCGCTGTCTGATAGAGTGTCTCCTGCATCCTCTGTCTGATAGAGAGACTCCTGCATCCGCTGGCTGATAGAGCGTCTCCTGCATCCGGTGTCTGATAGAGTGTCTCCTGCCTCAGTTGGCTGATAGGGAGACTTCTGCATCCGCTGTCTGAAATAGTGTCTCCTACATCCGCTGTCTGATAGAGAGAATTCTGCATCCGCTGTCTGATAAAGTGTCTCCTGCATCCGCTCTCTGATTGAGAGATTCCTACATCCGCTGTCTGACTGAGGGACTTCTGCATCCGCTGTCTGATAGAGTGTCTGCTGCAATCGCTGTCTGATAGAGAGACTTCTGCATCCGCTGTCTGATAGAGTGTCTCCTGCATCCGCTGTCTGATAGAGAGATCTCTGCATCCCCTGTCTGATAGAGTGTCTCCTGCATCCGCTGTCTGATAGAGAGACTTCTGCATCCGCTGTCTGATAGAGAGTCTCCTGCGTCCGCTGTCTGATAGAGAGACTCCTGCATCCGCTGGATGATAGAGTGTCTCCTGCATCCTTAGTCTGATAGAGTGTCTCCTGCATCCTTAGTCTGATAGAGTGTCTCCTGCATCCGCTGTCTGACAGAGGGACTCCTGCATCCGCTGTATGATTGAGTGTCTCCTGCATCCGCTGTCTGATGGAGAGACTCCTGCATCCGCTGGCTTATAGAGTGTCTCCTTCATCCGCTGTCTGATAGAGTGTCTCCTGCATCCGCTGTCTGATAGAGAGACTCCTGCATCCGCTGGATGATAGAGCGTCTCCTGCATCCGCTGTCTGATATAGTGTGTCCTGCATCCGCTGTCTGATAGAGAGACTCCTGGATCCGCTGGCTGATAGAGTGTCTCCTGCATCCGCTGTCTGATAGAGAGACTTCTGCATCCGCTGGCTGATAGAGTGTCTCCTGCATCCGCTGTCTTATAGAGTGTCTCCTGCATCCACTGTCTGATAGAGGGACTCCTGCAACCGCTGTCTGATAGAGTGTCTCCTGCATCCGCTGTCTGAAGGAGAGACTCCTGCATCCGCTGGCTGATAGAGTGTCTCCTGCATCCGCTGTCTGATAGAGAGACTTCTGCATCCGTTTTCTGATAGAGTGTCTCCTGCATCTGCTGTCTGATAGAGAGACTTCTGCATCCACTGTGTGATAGAGTGTCTCCTGCATCTGCTGTCTTATAGAGTGTCTCCTGCATCCGCTGTCTGATAGAGTGTCTCCTGCATCCACTCTATCAGACACTCAATCAGATAGCGAATGCAGAAGTCTCTCTATCAGTCAGCGAATACAGGAAATACTCTATCAGACAGCGGATGCAGGAGTCTCTCTATCAGACAGTGGATGCAGAAGTATCTCTATCAGACAGCAGAGGCAGGAGTCTCTCTATCAGACAGCGGATACAGAAGTCTCTCTATCAGACAGCGGATGCAGGAGTCTCTCTATCAGACAGCGGATGCGGGAGACACTCTATCAGACAGCGGATGCAGGAGACACTCTATCAGACTAAGGATGCAGGAGACACTCTATCAGACTAAGGATGCAGACGACACTCTATCATACAGCGGATGCAGAAGTCTCTCTATCAGACAGCGGATGCAGGAGACACTCTATCAGACAGCGGATGCAGAAGTCTCTCTATTAAACAGCGGATGCAGAAGTCTCTCTATCAGACAGCTGATGCAGAAGACCTCAGTCTGATAAAGTGTCTCCTGCATCCGCTGTCTGATAGAAAGACTTCTGCATCCGCTGTCTGATAGAGTTTCTCCTGCATCCGCTGTCTGATTGAGAGACTCCTGCATCCACTGTCTAATAGAGAGACTTCTGCATCTGCTGTCTGATAGAGTGTCTCCTGCATCCGCTGTCTGATTGAGAGATTCCTACATCCACTGTCTGACCGAGGGACTTCTGCATCCGCTGTCTGATAGAGTGTCTGCTGCATCCGCTGTCTGATAGAGAGACTTCTGCATCTGCTGTCTGATAGAGTGTCTCCTGCATCCGCTGTCTGATAGAGAGACTTCTGCATCGGCTGTCTGATAGGGTGTCTCCTGCATCCGCTGTCTGATTGAGAGACTCCTGCATCCGCTGTCTGATAGAGAGACTTCTGCATCCGCTGTCTGATAGAGTTTCTCCTGCATCCGCTGTCTCATAAGAATGTCTCCTGCATCCGTTGTCTGATTGAGAGACTCCTGCATCCGATGTCTGAAAGAGAGACTTCTGCATCCGCTGTCTGATAGAGAGACTCCTGCATCCGCTGTCTGATAGAGTGTCTCCTGCATCCGCTGTCTGATAGAGAGACTCCTGCATCCGCTGGCTGATAGAGTGTCTCCTGCATCCGCTGTCTGATAGAGTGTCTCCTGCCTCAGCTGTCTGATAGGGAGACTCCTGCATCCGCTTTCCGAAAGAGTGTCTCCTGCCTCAGCTGTCTGATAGAGAGACTCCTGCATCCGCTGTCTGATAGAGAGACTCCTGCATCCGCTGTCTGATAGAGTGTCTCCTGCATCCGCTGTCTGATAGAGAGACTCCTGCATCTACTGTCTGATAGAGAGACTCCTGCATCCGCTGTCTGATATAGTGTCTCCTGCATCCTCTGTCTGATAGAGAGACTCCTGCATCCGCTGGCTGATAGAGTGTGTCTTGCATCCGGTGTCTGATAGAGTGTCTCCTGCCTCAGTTGGCTGATAGGGAGACTTCTGCAGCCGCTGTCTGAAAGAGAAAATTCTGCATCCGCTGTCTGATAAAGTGTCTCCTGCATCCGCTGTCTGATTGAGAGATTCCTACATCCGCTGTCTGACTGAGGGACTTCTGCATCCGCTGTCTGATAGAGTGTCTGCTGCATCCGCTGTCTGATAGAGAGACTTCTGCATCCGCTGTCTGATAGAGTGTCTCCTGCATCCGCTGTCTGATAGAGAGATCTCTGCATCCGCTGTCTGATAGAGTGTCTCCTGCGTCCGCTGTCTGATAGAGAGACTCCTGCATCCGCTGGATGATAGAGTGTGTCCTGCATCCTTAGTCTGATAGAGTGTCTCCTGCATCCTTAGTCTGATAGAGTGTCTCCTGCATCCGCTGTCTGACAGAGGGACTCCTGCATCCGCTGTATGATTGAGTGTCTCCTGCATCCGCTGTCTGATGGAGAGACTCCTGCATCCGCTGGCTTATAGAGTGTCTCCTTCATCCACTGTCTGATAGAGTGTCTCCTGCATCCGCTGTCTGATAGAGAGACTCCTGCATCCGCTGGATGATAGAGTGTCTCTTGCATCCGCTGTCTGATATAGTGTGTCCTGCATCCGCTGTCTGATAGAGAGACTCCTGGATCCGCTGGCTGATAGAGTGTCTCCTGCATCCGCTGTCTGATAGAGAGAATTCTGCATCCGCTGGCTGATAGAGTGTCTCCTGCATCCGCAGTCTGATAGAGTGCTTCCTGCATCCACTGTCTGATAGAGGGACTCCTGCATCCGCTGTCTGATAGAGTGTCTCCTGCATCCGCTGTCTGATTGAGAGACTCCTGCATCCACTGTCTAATAGAGAGACTTTTGCATCTGCTGTCTGATAGAGTGTCTCCTGCATCCGCTGTCTGATAGAGAGACTCCTGCATACGCTGGCTGATAGAGTGTCTCCTGCATCAGCTGTCTGATAGAGAGACTCCTGCATCCGTTGACTGATAGAGTGTCTCCTGCATCCGCAATCTGATAGAAAGTCTCCTGCATCCGCTGTTTGATAGAGTGTCTCCTGCATCAGTGTCTGATAGAGAGACTTCTGCATCCGCTGTCTGATAGAGTGTCTTCTGCATCTGCTGTCTGATTGAGAGACTCCTGCATCCTCTGTCTGATAGAGTGTCTCCTGCATCCGCTGTCTGATAGAGTGTCTCCTGTATCCGCTGTCTGATAGAATGACTCCTGCATCCGCTGTCTGATAGAGTGTCTCCTGCATCCGCTGTCTGATAGAGAGACTCCTGCATCGGTTGTCTGATAGAGTGTCTCCTGCATCCGCTGTCTAATAGAGAGACTTCTGCATCCGCTGTCTGATAGAGTGTCTCCTGCATCCGCTGTCTGATAGAGAGACTTCTGCATCCGCTGTCTGATTGGGTGTCTCCTGCATCCGCTTTCTGATTGAGAGACTCCTGCATCCGCTGTCTGATAGAGAGTCTTCTGCATCCGCTGTCTGATAGAGTTTCTCCTGCATCCGTTGTCTCATAAGAATGTCTCCTGCATCCACTGTCTGATAGAGAGAATTCTGTATCCGCTGCCTTATAGAGTGTCTCCTGCATCCGCTGTCTGATAGAGAGACTTCTGCATCGGCTGTCTGATAGAGTGTCTCCTTCATCCGCTGTCTGATAGAGAGACTCCTGCATCCGCTGGATGATAGAGTGTCTCCTGCATCCGCTTTCTGATATAGTGTGTCCTGCATCCGCTGACTGATAGAGAGACTCCCGGATCCGCTGGCTGATAGAGTGTCTCCTGCATCCGCTGTCTGATAGAGAGACTCCTGCATCCGCTGGCTGATAGAGTGTCTCCTGCATTCGCTGTCTGATAGAGTGTCTCCTGCATAGACTGTGTGATAGAGGGACTCCTGCATCCGCTGTCTGATAGAGTGTCTCCTGCATCCGCTGTCTGACGGAGAGACTCCTGCATCCACTGGCTGATAGAGTGTCTCCTGCATCCGCTGACTGATAGAGAGACTTCTGCATCCGTTTTCTGATAGAGTTTCTCCTGCATCTGCTGTCTGATAGAGAGACTTCTGCATCCACTGTGTGATAGATTGTCTCCTGCATCTGCTGTCTTATAGAGTGTCTCCTGCATCCGCTGTCTGGTAGAGTGTCTCCTGCATCCACTCTATCAGACACTCAATCAAACAGCGGATGCAGGAAATACTCTATCAGACAGCGGATGCAGGAGTCTCTTTATCAGACAGTGGATGCAGAAGTATCTCTATCAGATAGGGGAGGCAGGAGTCTCTCTATCAGACAGCGGATGTAGAAGTCTCATCAGCAGCGGATGCAGAAGTCTCTCTATCAAACAGCGGATGCAGAAGTCTCTCTATCAGACAGGGGATGCAGAAGACACTCTATCAGACAGCGGATGCAGAAGTCCCTCAGTCAGACAGCGGATGTAGGAATCTCTCAATCAGACAGCGGATGCAGGAGACACTTTATCAGACAGCGGATGCAGAGTTTCCTGCATCCGATGTCTGATAGAGAGACTCCCGCATCTGCTGGCTGATAGAGTGTCTCCTGCATCCCTAGTCTGATAGAGTGTCTCCTGCATCCGCTGTCTGATAGAGAGACTTCTGTATCGGCTGTCTGATAGAGTGTCTCCTGCATCCGCTGTTTAATAGAGAGACTTCTGCATCCGCTGTCTGATAGAGTGTCTCCTGCATCCGCTGTCTAATACAAAGACTTCTGCATCCGCTGTCTGATAGATTGTCTCCTGCATCCGCTGTCTCATTGAGAGACTCCTGCATCCGCTGTCTGAAAGAGAGACTTCTGCATCCGCTGTCTGATAGAGATACTCCTGGATCCGCTGGCTGATAGAGTGTCTCCTGCATCCGCTGTCTGATAGAGAGACTCCTGCTTCCGCTGTATGACTGAGTGTCTCCTGCATCCGCTGTCTTTGATGGAGAGACTCCTGCATCCGCTGGCTGATAGAGTGTCTCCTTCATCCGCTGTCTGATAGAGAGACTCCTGCATCCGCTGGATGATAGAGTGTCTCCTGCATCCGCTGTCTGATATAGTGTGTCCTGCATCCGCTGTCTGATAGAGAGACTCCTGCATCCGCTGGCTGATAGAGTGTCTCCTGCATCCGCTGTCTGATAGAGTGTCTCCTGCATCCACTGTCTGATAGAGGGACTCCTGCATCCGCTGTCTGATAGAGTGTCTCCTGCATCCGCTGTCTGTCGGAGAGACTCCTGCATCCACTGGCTGATAGAGTGTCTCCTGCATCCGCTGTCTGATAGAGAGACTTCTGCATCCGTTTTCTGTTAGAGTGTCTCCTGCATCTGCTGTCTGATAGAGAGACTTCTGCATCCACTGTGTGATAGAGTGTCTCCTGCATCTGCTGTCTTATAGAGTGTCTCCTGCATCCGCTGTCTGATAGAGTGTCTCCTGCATCCTCTCTATCAGACACTCAATCAGACAGCGAATGCAGAAGTCTCTCTATCAGACAGCGGATGCAGGAAATACTATATCAGACAGCGGATGCAGGAGTCTCTTTATCAGACAGAGGATGCAGAAGTATCTCTTTCAGACAGCGGAGGCAGGAGTCTCTCTATCAGACAGCGGATGCAGGAGTCTCTCTATCAGACAGCGGATGCAGGAGTCTTTCTATCAGACAGCGGATGCGGGAGACACTCTATCAGACAGCTGATGCAGGAGTCTCTCTATCAGACTTCGGATGCAGGAGTCTCTCTATCAAACAGCTGAGGCAGGAGACACTCTTTCAGACAGCGGATGCAGAAGTCTCCCTATCAGACAGCTGAGGCAGGAGACACTCTATCAGACAGCGGATGCAGGAGACACTCTATCAGCCAGCGGATGCAGGAGTCTCTCTATCAGACAGCGGATGCAGGAGACACTCTATCAGACAGCGGATGCAGGAGTCTCTCTATCAGACAGCGGATGCAGAAGTCTCTCTTTCAGACAGCGGATGCAGGAGTCTCTCAATCAGACAGCGGATGCAGGAGACATTCTTATGAGACAGCGGATGCAGGAGAAACTCTATCACACAGCGGATGCAGAAGTCTCTCAATCAGACAGCGGATGCAGGAGACACCCTATCAGACAGCGGATGCAGAAGTCTCTCTATCAGACAGCGGATGCAGGAGACACTCTATCAGACAGCGGATGCAGAAGTCTCTCTATCAGACAGTGGATGCAGCAGACACTCTATCAGACAGCGGATGCAGAAGTCCCTCGGTCAGACAGCGGATGTAGGAATCTCTCAATCAGACAGCGGATGCAGGAGACACTGTATCAGACAGCGGATGCAGAAGTCTCTCTTTCAGACAGCGGATGTAGGAGACACTCTTTCAGACAGCGGATGCAGAAGTCTCCCTATTAGACAGCTGAGGCAGGAGACACTCTATCGGACAGCGGATGCAGGAGTCTCTCAATCAGAAAGCGGATGCAGGAGACACTCTATCAGACAGCGGATGCAGAAGTCTCTCTATCAGACACCGATGCAGGAGACACTCTATCAGACAGCGGATGCAGGAGTCTCTCTATCAGACTGGGATGCAAGAGGCACTCAATCAGCCAACGGATGCAGGAGTCTCTCTATCAGACAGCGGATGCAGGAGACACTCTATCAGCCAGCGTATGCAGGAGTCTCCCTATCAGACAGCGGATGCAGGAGACACTCTATCAGACAGTAGATGCAGAAGTCTCTCTATCAGACAGCGATTGCAGGAGTCTCTAAATCAGACAGCGGATTCAGGAAAAACTCTATCAGACAGCGGATGCAGAAGTCTCTCTATCAGACAGCGGATGCAGGAAAAACTCTATCAGATGCAGCCACTGTCTGATAGAGTGTCTCCTGCATCCTCTGTCTGATAGAGAGACTCCTGCATCCGCTGGCTGATAGAGCGTCTCCTGCATCCAGTGTCTGATAGAGTGTCTCCTGCCTCAGTTGGCTGATAGGGAGACTTCTGCATCCGCTGTCTGAAATAGTGTCTCCTACATCCGCTGTCTGATAGAGAGAATTCTGCATCCGCTGTCTGATAAAGTGTCTCCTGCATCCGCTCTCTGATTGAGAGATTCCTACATCCGCTGTCTGACTGAGGGACTTCTGCATCCGCTGTCTGATAGAGTGTCTGCTGCAATCGCTGTCTGATAGAGAGACTTCTGCATCCGCTGTCTGATAGAGTGTCTCCTGCATCCGCTGTCTGATAGAGAGATCTCTGCATCCGCTGTCTGATAGAGTGTCTCCTGCATCCGCTGTCTGATAGAGAGACTTCTGCATCCGCTGTCTGATAGAGAGTCTCCTGCGTCCGCTTTCTGATAGAGAGACTCCTGCATCCGCTGGATGATAGAGTGTCTCCTGCATCCTTAGTCTGATAGAGTGTCTCCTGCATCCTAAGTCTGATAGAGTGTCTCCTGCATCCGCTGTCTGACAGAGGGACTCCTGCATCCGCTGTATGATTGAGTGTCTCCTGCATCCGCTGTCTGATGGAGAGACTCCTGCATCTGCTGGCTTATAGAGTGTCTCCTTCATCCGCTGTCTGATAGAGTGTCTCCTGCATCCGCTGTCTGATAGAGAGACTCCTGCATCCGCTGGATGATAGAGTGTCTCCTGCATCCGCTGTCTGATATAGTGTGTCCTGCATCCGCTGTCTGATAGAGAGACTCCTGGATCCGCTGGCTGATAGAGTGTCTCCTGCATCCGCTGTCTGATAGAGAGACTTCTGCATCCGCTGGCTGATAGAGTGTCTCCTGCATCCGCTGTCTTATAGAGTGTCTCCTGCATTCACTGTCTGATAGAGGGACTCCTGCATCCGCTGTCTGATAGAGTGTCTCCTGCATCCGCTGTCTGAAGGAGAGACTCCTGCATCCGCTGGCTGATAGAGTGTCTCCTGCATCCGCTGTCTGATAGAGAGACTTCTGCATCCGTTTTCTGATAGAGTGTCTCCTGCATCTGCTGTCTGATAGAGAGACTTCTGCATCCACTGTGTGATAGAGTGTCTCCTGCATCTGCTGTCTTATAGAGTGTCTCCTGCATCCGCTGTCTGATAGAGTGTCTCCTGCATCCACTCTATCAGACACTCAATCAGACAGCGAATGCAGAAGTCTCTCTATCAGTCAGCGAATACAGGAAATACTCTATCAGACAGCGGCTGCAGGAGTCTCTCTATCAGACAGTGGATGCAGAAGTATCTCTATCAGACAGCAGAGGCAGGAGTCTCTCTATCAGACAGCGGATACAGAAGTCTCTCTATCAGACAGCGGATGCAGGAGTCTCTCTATCAGCCAGCGGATGCAGGAGTCTCTCCTTCAGACAGCGGATGCAGGAGACACTCTATCAGACAGCGGATGCAGGAGTCCCTCTATCAGACAGTGGATGCAGGAGTCTGATAGAGAGACTTCTGCATCCGCTGTCTGATAGGGTGTCTCCTGCATCCGCTGTCTGATTGAGAGACTCCTGCATCCGCTGTCTGATAGAGAGTCTTCTGCATCCGCTGTCTGATAGAGTTTCTCCTGCATCCGTTGTCTCATAAGAATGTCTCCTGCATCCACTGTCTGATAGAGAGAATTCTGTATCCGCTGCCTTATAGAGTGTCTCCTGCATCCGCTGTCTGATAGAGAGACTTCTGCATCGGCTGTCTGATAGAGTGTCTCCTTCATCCGCTGTCTGATAGAGAGACTCCTGCATCCGCTGGATGATAGAGTGTCTCCTGCATCCGCTTTCTGATATAGTGTGTCCTTCATCCGCTGACTGATAGAGAGACTCCCGGATCCGCTGGCTGATAGAGTGTCTCCTGCATCCGCTGTCTGATAGAGAGACTCCTGCATCCGCTGGCTGATAGAGTGTCTCCTGCATTCGCTGTCTGATAGAGTGTCTCCTGCATAGACTGTGTGATAGAGGGACTCCTGCATCCGCTGTCTGATAGAGTGTCTCCTGCATCCGCTGTCTGACGGAGAGATATCTGCATCCACTGGCTGATAGAGTGTCTCCTGCATCCGCTGACTGATAGAGAGACTTCTGCATCCGTTTTCTGATAGAGTGTCTCCTGCATCTGCTGTCTGATAGAGAGACTTCTGCATCCACTGTGTGATAGATTGTCTCCTGCATCTGCTGTCTTATAGAGTGTCTCCTGCATCAGCTGTCTGGTAGAGTGTCTCCTGCATCCACTCTATCAGACACTCAATCAAACAGCGAATGCAGAAGTCTCTCTATCAGAAAGCGGATGCAGGAAATACTCTATCAGACAGCGGATGCAGGAGTCTCTCTATCAGACAGTGGATGCAGAAGTATCTCTATCAGATAGGGGAGGCAGGAGTCTCTCTATCAGACAGCGGATGTAGAAGTCTCTCTATCAGACAGCGGATACAGGAGTCTCTCTATCAGACAGCGGATGCGGGAGACACTCTATCAGACAGCGGATGCAGAAGTCTCTCTATCAAACAGCGGATGCAGAAGTCTCTCTATCAGACAGGGGATGCAGAAGACACTCTATCAGACAGCGGCTGCATCTGATAGAGTGTCTCCTGCATCCGCTGTCTGATAGAGAGACTTCAGCATCCGCTTTCTGATAGAGTTTTTCCTGCATCCGCTGTCTGATTGAGGAACTCCTGCAATCGCTGTCTGATAGAGAGACTTCTGCATCTGCTGTCTGATAGAGTGTCTCCTGCATCCGCTGTCTGATAGAGAGACTCCTGCATACGATGGCTGATAGAGTGTCTCCTGCATCCGCTGTTTGATAGAGTGACTCCTGCATCCGTTGGCTGAGAGAGTGTCTCTTGCATCCCAGTCTGATAGAAAGTCTCCTGCATCCGCTGTCTGATAGAGTGTCTCCTGCATCGGTGTCTGATAGAGAGACTTCTGCATCCGCTGTCTGATAGAGTGTCTCCTGCATCCGCTGTCTGATTGAGAGACTCCTGCATCCGCTGTCTGATAGAGTGTCTCCTGCATCCGCTGTCTGATAGAGATATCTCTGCATCCGCTGTCTGAAAGAGTGTCTCCTGCATCCGCTGTCTGATTGAGAGATTCCTACATCTGCTGTCTGACCGAGGGACTTCTGCATCCGCTGTCTGATAGAGTGTCTGCTGCACCCGCTGTCTGATAGAGAGACTTCTGCATCCGCTGTCTGATAGAGTGTCTCCTGCATCCGCTGTCTAATAGAGAGACTTCTGCATCCGCTGTCTGATAGAGTGTCTCCTGCATCCTTAGTCTGATAGAGTGTCTCCTGCATCCGCTGTCTGATAGAGTGTCTCCTGCATCCGCTGTCTGATAGAGGGACTCCTGCATCCGCTGTATGATTGAGTGTCTCCTGCATCCGCTGTCTGATGGAAAGACTCCTGCATCCGCTGGCTGATAGAGTGTCTCCTTCATCCGCTGTCTGATAGAGTGTCTCCTGCATCCGCTGTCTGATAGAGAGAATCCTGCACCCGCTGTCTTATAGAGAGACTTCTGCATCAGCTGTCTGATAGAGTGCCTCCTGCATCCTTAGTCTGATAGAGTGTCTCCTGCATCCTTAGTCTGATAGAGTGTCTCCTGCATCCGCTGTCTGATAGAGGGACTCCTGCATCCGCTGTCTGATAGAGTTTCTCCTGAATCTGCTGTCTGATTGAGAGACTCCTGCATCCGCTGTCTAATAGAGAGACTTCTGCATCTGCTGTCTGATAGAGTGTCTCCTGCATCCGCCGTCTGATAGAGAGACTCCTGCATACGCTGGCTGAAAGAGTGTCTCCTGCATCCGCTATCTGATAGAAGGACTCCTGCATCCGTTGGCTGATAGAGTGTCTCCTGCATCCGCAGTCTGATAGAAAGTCTCCTGCATCCGCTGTTTGATAGAGTGTCTCCTGCATCGGTGTCTGATAGAGAGACTTTTGCATCCGCTGTCTGATAGAGTGTCTCCTGTATCCGCTGTCTGATTGCCAGACTCCTGCATCCGCTGTCTGATTGAGAGACCTTTGCATCCGATGTCTGATAGAGTGTCTCCTGTAACCGCTGTCTGATAGAATGACTCCTGCATCTGCTTTCTGATAGAGTGTTTCCTGCATCCGATGTCTGATAGAGAGACTCCCGCATCTGCAGGAGACACTCTATCAGACAGCGGATGCAGGAGTCTCTCTATCAGACAGCGGATGCAGAAGTCTCTCTTTCAGACAGCGGATGCAGGAGTCTCTCAATCAGACAGTGGATGCAGGAGACATTCTTATGAGACAGCGGATGCAGGAGAAACTCTATCACACAGCGGATGCAGAAGTCTCTCAATCAGACAGCGGATGCAGGAGACACCCTATCAGACAGCGGATGCAGAAGTCTCTCTATCAGACAGCGGATGCAGGAGACACTCTATCAGACAGCGGATGCAGAAGTCTCTCTATCAGACAGCGGATGCAGCAGACACTCTATCAGACAGCGGATGCAGAAGTCCCTCGGTCAGACAGCGGATGTAGGAATCTCTCAATCAGACAGCGGATGCAGGAGACACTGTATCAGACAGCGGATGCAGAAGTCTCTCTATCAGACAGCTGATGTAGGAGACACTCTTTCAGACAGCGGATGCAGAAGTCTCCCTATTAGACAGCTGAGGCAGGAGACACTCTATCGGACAGCGGATGCAGGAGTCTCTCAATCAGACAGCGGATGCAGGAGACACTCTATCAGACAGCGGATGCAGAAGTCTCTCTATCAGACACCGATGCAGGAGACACTCTATCAGACAGCGGATGCAGGAGTCTCTCTATCAGACTGGGATGCAAGAGGCACTCTATCAGCCAACGGATGCAGGAGTCTCTCTATCAGACAGCGGATGCAGGAGACACTCTATCAGCCAGCGTATGCAGGAGTCTCCCTATCAGACAGCGGATGCAGGAGACACTCTATCAGACAGTAGATGCAGAAGTCTCTCTATCAGACAGCGATTGCAGGAGTCTCTAAATCAGACAGCGGATGCAGGAAAAACTCTATCAGACAGCGGATGCAGAAGTCTCTCTATCAGACAGCGGATGCAGGAAAAACTCTATCAGATGCAGCCGCTGTCTGATAGAGTGTCTCCTGCATCCTCTGTCTGATAGAGAGACTCCTGCATCCGCTGGCTGATAGAGCGTCTCCTGCATCCAGTGTCTGATAGAGTGTCTCCTGCCTCAGTTGGCTGATAGGGAGACTTCTGCATCCGCTGTCTGAAATAGTGTCTCCTACATCCGCTGTCTGATAGAGAGAATTCTGCATCCGCTGTCTGATAAAGTGTCTCCTGCATCGGCTCTCTGATTGAGAGATTCCTACATCCGCTGTCTGACTGAGGGACTTCTGCATCCGCTGTCTGATAGAGTGTCTGCTGCAATCGCTGTCTGATAGAGAGACTTCTGCATCCGCTGTCTGATAGAATGTCTCCTGCATCCGCTGTCTGATAGAGAGATCTCTGCATCCGCTGTCTGATAGAGTGTCTCCTGCATCCGCTGTCTGATAGAGAGACTTCTGCATCCGCTGTCTGATAGAGAGTCTCCTGCGTCCGCTGTCTGATAGAGAGACTCCTGCATCCGCTGGATGATAGAGTGTCTCCTGCATCCTTAGTCTGATAGAGTGTCTCCTGCATCCTTAGTCTGATAGAGTGTCTCCTGCATCCGCTGTCTGACAGAGGGACTCCTGCATCCGCTGTATGATTGAGTGTCTCCTGCATCCGCTGTCTGATGGAGAGACTCCTGCATCCGCTGGCTTATAGAGTGTCTCCTTCATCCGCTGTCTGATAGAGTGTCTCCTGCATCCGCTGTCTGATAGAGAGACTCCTGCATCCGCTGGATGATAGAGTGTCTCCTGCATCCGCTGTCTGATATAGTGTGTCCTGCATCCGCTGTCTGATAGAGAGACTCCTGGATCCGCTGGCTGATAGAGTGTCTCCTGCATCCGCTGTCTGATAGAGAGACTTCTGCATCCGCTGGCTGATAGAGTGTCTCCTGCATCCGCTGTCTTATAGAGTGTCTCCTGCATCCACTGTCTGATAGAGGGACTCCTGCATCCGCTGTCTGATAGAGTGTCTCCTGCATCCGCTGTCTGAAGGAGAGACTCCTGCATCCGCTGGCTGATAGAGTGTCTCCTGCATCCGCTGTCTGATAGAGAGACTTCTGCATCCGTTTTCTGATAGAGTGTCTCCTGCATCTGCTGTCTGATAGAGAGACTTCTGCATCCACTGTGTGATAGAGTGTCTCCTGCATCTGCTGTCTTATAGAGTGTCTCCTGCATCCGCTGTCTGATAGAGTGTCTCCTGCATCCACTCTATCAGACACTCAATCAGACAGCGAATGCAGAAGTCTCTCTATCAGTCAGCGAATACAGGAAATACTCTATCAGACAGCGGATGCAAGAGTCTCTCTATCAGACAGTGGATGCAGAAGTATCTCTATCAGACAGCAGAGGCAGGAGTCTCTCTATCAGACAGCGGATACAGAAGTCTCTCTATCAGACAGCGGATGCAGGAGTCTCTCTATCAGACAGCGGATGCGGGAGACACTCTATCAGACAGGGGATGCAGGAGACACTCTATCACACTAAGGATGCAGGAGACACTCTATCAGACTAAGGATGCAGGAGACACTCTATCATACAGAGGATGCAGAAGTCTCTCTATCAGACAGCGGATGCAGGAGACACTCTATCAGACAGCGGATGCAGAAGTCTCTCTATTAAACAGCGGATGCAGAAGTCTCTCTATCAGACAGCTGATGCAGAAGACCTCAGTCTGATAAAGTGTCTCCTGCATCCTTAGTCTGATAGAGTGTCTCCTGCATCCGCTGTCTGATAGAAAGACTTCTGCATCCGCTGTCTGATAGAGTTTCTCCTGCATCCGCTGTCTGATTGAGAGACTCCTGCATCCACTGTCTAATAGAGAGACTTCTGCATCTGCTGTCTGATAGAGTGTCTCCTGCATCCGCTGTCTGATTGAGAGATTCCTACATCCACTGTCTGACTGAGGGACTTCTGCATCCACTGTCTGATAGAGTGTCTGCTGCATCCGCTGTCTGATAGAGAGACTTCTGCATCTGCTGTCTGATAGAGTGTCTCCTGCATCCGCTGTCTGATAGAGAGACTTCTGCATCCGCTGTCTGATAGGGTGTCTCCTGCATCCGCTGTCTGATTGAGAGACTCCTGCATCCGCTGTCTGATAGAGAGACTTCTGCATCCGCTGTCTGATAGAGTTTCTCCTGCATCCGCTGTCTCATAAGAATGTCTCCTGCATCCGTTGTCTGATTGAGAGACTCCTGCATCCGATGTCTGAAAGAGAGACTTCTGCATCCGCTGTCTGATAGAGAGACTCCTGCATCCGCTGTCTGATAGAGTGTCTCCTGCATCCGCTGTCTGATAGAGTGTCTCCTGTATCCGCTGTCTGATAGAATGACTCCTGCATCCGCTGTCAGATAGAGTGTCTCCTGCATCCGCTGTCTGATAGAGAGACTCCTGCATCTGTTGGCTGATAGAGTGACTCCTGCATCCCTAGTCTGATAGAGTGTCTCCTGCATCCGCTGTCTGATAGAGAGACTTCTGCATCGGCTGTCTGATAGAGTGTCTCCTGCATCCGCTGTCTAATAGAGAGACTTCTGCATCCGCTGTCTGATAGAGTGTCTCCTGCATCCGCTGTCTGATAGAGAGACTTCTGCATCCGCTGTCTGATAGGGTGTCTCCTGCATCCGCTGTCTGATTGAGAGACTCCTGCATCCGCTGTCTGATAGAGAGTCTTCTGCATCCGCTGTCTGGTAGAGTTTCTCCTGCATCCGTTGTCTCATAAGAATGTCTCCTGCATCCACTGTCTGATAGAGAGAATTCTGTATCCGCTGCCTGATAGGGTGTCTCCTGCATCCGCTGTCTAATAGAGACACTTCTGCATCCGCTGTCTGATAGAGTGTCTCCTGCATTCGCTGTCTGATAGAGAGACTTCGGCATCTGCTGTCTGATAGAGAGACTCCTGCATCCGCTGTCTAATAGAGTGTCTCCTGCATCCGCTGTCTGATAGAGAGACTCCTGCATCCGCTGTATGATTGATTGTCTCCTGCATCCACTGTCTGATGGAGAGACTCCTGCATCCGCTGGCTGATAGAATGTCTCCTTCATCCGCTGTCTGATAGAGAGACTCCTGCATCCGCTGGATGATAGAGTGTCTCCTGCATCCGCTTTCTGATATAGTGTGTCCTGCATCCGCTGTCTGATAGAGAGACTCCTGGATCCGCTGGCTGATAGAGTGTCTCCTGCATCCGCTGTCTGATAGAGAGACTCCTACATCCGCTGGCTGATTGAGTGTCTCCTGCATTCGCTGTCTGATAGAGTGTCTCCTGCATCGACTGTGTGATAGAGGGACTCCTGCATCCGCTGTCTGATAGAGTGTCTCCTGCATCCGCTGTCTGACGGAGAGACTCCTGCATCCACTGGCTGATAGAATGTCTCCTGCATCCGCTGTCTGATAGAGAGACTTCTGCATCCGTTTTCTGATAGAGTGTCTCCTGCATCTGCTGTCTGATAGAGAGACTTCTGCATCCACTGTGTGATAAATTGTCTCCTGCATCTGCTGTCTTATAGAGTGTCTCCTGCATCTGCTGTCTGATAGAGTGTCTCCTGCATCCACTCTATCAGACACTCAATCAAACAGCGAATGCAGAAGTCTCTCTATCAGACAGCGGATGCAGGAAATACTCTATCAGACAGCGGATGCAGAAGTCTCTTTATCAGACAGTGGATGCAGAAGTATCTCTATCAGACAGGGGAGGCAGGAGTCTCTCTATCAGACAGCGGATGTAGAAGTCTCTCTATCAGACAGCGGATACAGGAGTCTCTCTATCAGACAGCGGATGCGGGAGACACTCTATCAGACAGCGGATGCAGAAGTCCCTCTATCAAACAGCGGATGCAGAAGTCTCTCTATCAGACAGCGGATGCAGAAGACACTCTATCAGACAGCGGCTGCATCTGATAGAGTGTCTCCTGCATCCGCTGTCTAATAGAGAGACTTCAGCATCCGCTGTCTGATAGAGTTTTTCCTGCATCCGCTGTCTGATTGAGGGACTCCTGCAATCGCTGTCTGATAGAGAGACTTCTGCATCTGCTGTCTGATAGAGTGTCTCTTGCATCCGCTGTCTGATAGAGAGACTCCTGCATACGATGGCTGATAGAGTGTCTCCTGCATCCGCTGTTTGATAGAGTGACTCCTGCATCCGTTGGCTGAAAGAGTGTCTCTTGCATCCCAGTCTGATAGAAAGTCTCCTGCATCAGCTGTCTGATAGAGTGTCTCCTGCATCGGTGTCTGATAGAGAGACTTCTGCATCCGCTGTCTGATAGAGTGTCTCCTGCATCCGCTGTCTGATTGAGAGACTCCTGCATCCGCTGTCTGATAGAGTGTCTCCTGCATCCGCTGTCTGATAGAGATATCTCTGCATCCGCTGTCTGATAGAGTGTCTTCTGCCTCCGTTGGCTGATAGGGAGACTTCTGCATCCGCTATCTTAAAGAGTGTCTCCTACATCCGCTGTCTGATAGAGAGACTTCTGCATCCGCTGTCTGATAGAGTGTCTCCTGCATCCGCTGTCTGATAGAGATATCTCTGCATCCGCTGTCTGATAGAGTGTCTCCTGCATCCGCTGTCTGATAGAGAGACTTCTGCATCCGCTGTTTTATAGAGTGTCTCCTGCGTCCGCTGTCTGATAGAGAGACTCCTGCATCCGCTGGATGATAGAGTGTCTCCTGCATCCTTAGTCTGATAGAGTGTCTCCTGCATCCTTAGTCTGATAGAGTGTCTCCTGCATCTGCTGTCTGATAGAGGGACTCCTGCATCCGCTGTATGATTGAGTGTCTCCTGCATCCGCTGTCTGATGGAGAGGCTCCTGCATCCGCTGGCTGATAGAGTGTCATCTTCATCCGCTGTCTGATATAGTGTCTCCTGCATCCGCTGTCTGATAGGGAGACTTCTGCATCCGCTGGATGATAGAGTGTCTCCTGCATCCGCTGTCTGATTGAGAGACTCCTGCATCCGCTGTCTGATAGAGTGTCTCCTGCCTCAGCTGTCTGATAGGGAGACTTCTGCATCCGCTGTCTGAAAGAGTGTCTCCTACATCCGCTGTCTGATAGAGAGACTTCTGCATCCGCTGTCTGATAGAGTGTCTCCTACATCCGCTGTCTGATAGAGAGACTTCTGCATCCGCTGTCTGATAAAGTGTCTCCTGCATCCGCTGTCTGATTGAGAGATTCCTACATCCACTGTCTGACCGAGGGACGTCTGCATCCGCTGTCTGATAGAGTGTCTGCTGCATCCGCTGTCTGATAGAGAGACTTCTGCATCCGCTGTCTGGTAGAGTGTCTCCTGCATCCGCTGTCTGATAGAGAGACTTCTGCATCCGCTGTCTGATAGGGTGTCTCCTGCATCCGCTGTCTGATTGAGAGACTCCTGCATCCGCTGTCTGATAGAGAGACTTCTGCATCCGCTGTCTGATAGAGTTTCTCCTGCATCCGCTGTCTCATAAGAATGTCTCCTGCATCCGTTGTCTGATTGAGAGACTCCTGCATCCGATGTCTGAAAGAGAGACTTCTGCATCCGCTGTCTGATAGAGAGACTCCTGCATCCGCTGTCTGATAGAGTGTCTCCTGCATCCGCTGTCTGATAGAGTGTCTCCTGTATCCGCTGTCTGATAGAATGACTCCTGCATCCGCTGTCAGATAGAGTGTCTCCTGCATCCGCTGTCTGATAGAGAGACTCCTGCATCTGTTGGCTGATAGAGTGACTCCTGCATCCCTAGTCTGATAGAGTGTCTCCTGCATCCGCTGTCTGATAGAGAGACTTCTGCATCGGCTGTCTGATAGAGTGTCTCCTGCATCCGCTGTCTAATAGAGAGACTTCTGCATCCGCTGTCTGATAGAGTGTCTCCTGCATCCGCTGTCTGATAGAGAGACTTCTGCATCCGCTGTCTGATAGGGTGTCTCCTGCATCCGCTGTCTGATTGAGAGACTCCTGCATCCGCTGTCTGATAGAGAGTCTTCTGCATCCGCTGTCTGGTAGAGTTTCTCCTGCATCCGTTGTCTCATAAGAATGTCTCCTGCATCCACTGTCTGATAGAGAGAATTCTGTATCCGCTGCCTGATAGGGTGTCTCCTGCATCCGCTGTCTAATAGAGACACTTCTGCATCCGCTGTCTGATAGAGTGTCTCCTGCATTCGCTGTCTGATAGAGAGACTTCGGCATCTGCTGTCTGATAGAGAGACTCCTGCATCCGCTGTCTGATAGAGTGTCTCCTGCATCCGCTGTCTGATAGAGAGACTCCTGCATCCGCTGTATGATTGATTGTCTCCTGCATCCACTGTCTGATGGAGAGACTCCTGCATCCGCTGGCTGATAGAATGTCTCCTTCATCCGCTGTCTGATAGAGAGACTCCTGCATCCGCTGGATGATAGAGTGTCTCCTGCATCCGCTTTCTGATATAGTGTGTCCTGCATCCGCTGTCTGATAGAGAGACTCCTGGATCCGCTGGCTGATAGAGTGTCTCCTGCATCCGCTGTCTGATAGAGAGACTCCTACATCCGCTGGCTGATTGAGTGTCTCCTGCATTCGCTGTCTGATAGAGTGTCTCCTGCATCGACTGTGTGATAGAGGGACTCCTGCATCCGCTGTCTGATAGAGTGTCTCCTGCATCCGCTGTCTGACGGAGAGACTCCTGCATCCACTGGCTGATAGAATGTCTCCTGCATCCGCTGTCTGATAGAGAGACTTCTGCATCCGTTTTCTGATAGAGTGTCTCCTGCATCTGCTGTCTGATAGAGAGACTTCTGCATCCACTGTGTGATAAATTGTCTCCTGCATCTGCTGTCTTATAGAGTGTCTCCTGCATCTGCTGTCTGATAGAGTGTCTCCTGCATCCACTCTATCAGACACTCAATCAAACAGCGAATGCAGAAGTCTCTCTATCAGACAGCGGATGCAGGAAATACTCTATCAGACAGCGGATGCAGAAGTCTCTTTATCAGACAGTGGATGCAGAAGTATCTCTATCAGACAGGGGAGGCAGGAGTCTCTCTATCAGACAGCGGATGTAGAAGTCTCTCTATCAGACAGCGGATACAGGAGTCTCTCTATCAGACAGCGGATGCGGGAGACACTCTATCAGACAGCGGATGCAGAAGTCCCTCTATCAAACAGCGGATGCAGAAGTCTCTCTATCAGACAGCGGATGCAGAAGACACTCTATCAGACAGCGGCTGCATCTGATAGAGTGTCTCCTGCATCCGCTGTCTAATAGAGAGACTTCAGCATCCGCTGTCTGATAGAGTTTTTCCTGCATCCGCTGTCTGATTGAGGGACTCCTGCAATCGCTGTCTGATAGAGAGACTTCTGCATCTGCTGTCTGATAGAGTGTCTCTTGCATCCGCTGTCTGATAGAGAGACTCCTGCATACGATGGCTGATAGAGTGTCTCCTGCATCCGCTGTTTGATAGAGTGACTCCTGCATCCGTTGGCTGAAAGAGTGTCTCTTGCATCCCAGTCTGATAGAAAGTCTCCTGCATCAGCTGTCTGATAGAGTGTCTCCTGCATCGGTGTCTGATAGAGAGACTTCTGCATCCGCTGTCAGATAGAGTGTCTCCTGCATCCGCTGTCTGATTGAGAGACTCCTGCATCCGCTGTCTGATAGAGTGTCTCCTGCATCCGCTGTCTGATAGAGATATCTCTGCATCCGCTGTCTGATAGAGTGTCTTCTGCCTCCGTTGGCTGATAGGGAGACTTCTGCATCCGCTATCTTAAAGAGTGTCTCCTACATCCGCTGTCTGATAGAGAGACTTCTGCATCCGCTGTCTGATAGAGTGTCTCCTGCATCCGCTGTCTGATAGAGATATCTCTGCATCCGCTGTCTGATAGAGTGTCTCCTGCATCCGCTGTCTGATAGAGAGACTTCTGCATCCGCTGTTTTATAGAGTGTCTCCTGCGTCCGCTGTCTGATAGAGAGACTCCTGCATCCGCTGGATGATAGAGTGTCTCCTGCATCCTTAGTCTGATAGAGTGTCTCCTGCATCCTTAGTCTGATAGAGTGTCTCCTGCATCTGCTGTCTGATAGAGGGACTCCTGCATCCGCTGTATGATTGAGTGTCTCCTGCATCCGCTGTCTGATGGAGAGGCTCCTGCATCCGCTGGCTGATAGAGTGTCATCTTCATCCGCTGCCTGATATAGTGTCTCCTGCATCCGCTGTCTGATAGGGAGACTTCTGCATCCGCTGGATGATAGAGTGTCTCCTGCATCCGCTGTCTGATTGAGAGACTCCTGCATCCGCTGTCTGATAGAGTGTCTCCTGCCTCAGCTGTCTGATAGGGAGACTTCTGCATCCGCTGTCTGAAAGAGTGTCTCCTACATCCGCTGTCTGATAGAGAGACTTCTGCATCCGCTGTCTGATAGAGTGTCTCCTACATCCGCTGTCTGATAGAGAGACTTCTGCATCCGCTGTCTGATAAAGTGTCTCCTGCATCCGCTGTCTGATTGAGAGATTCCTACATCCACTGTCTGACCGAGGGACGTCTGCATCCGCTGTCTGATAGAGTGTCTGCTGCATCCGCTGTCTGATAGAGAGACTTCTGCATCCGCTGTCTGGTAGAGTGTCTCCTGCATCCGCTGTCTGATAGAGAGACTTCTGCATCCGCTGTCTGATAGGGTGTCTCCTGCATCCGCTGTGTGATTGAGAGACTCCTGCATCTGCTGGCTGATAGAGTGTCTCCTTCATCCGCTGTCTGATAGAGGGACTCCTGCATCCGCTGGATGATAGAGTGTCTCCAGCATCCGCTGTCTGATATAGTGTGTCCTGCATCCGCTGTCTGATAGAGAGACACCTGGATCCGCTGGCTGATAGAGTGTCTCCTGCATCCGCTGTCTGATAGAGAGAATTCTGCATCCGCTGGCTGATAGAGTGTCTCCTGCATCCGCAGTCTGATAGAGTGCTTCCTGCATCCACTGTCTGATAGAGGGACTCCTGCATCCGCTGTCTGATAGAGTGTCTCCTGCATCCGCTGTCTGATTGAGAGACTCCTGCATCCACTGTCTAATAGAGAGACTTTTGCATCTGCTGTCTGATAGAGTGTCTCCTGCATCCGCTGTCTGATAGAGAGACTCCTGCATACGCTGGCTGATAGAGTGTCTCCTGCATCAGCTGTCTGATAGAGAGACTCCTGCATCCGTTGGCTGATAGAGTGTCTCCTGCATCCGCAATCTGATAGAAAGTCTCCTGCATCTGCTGTTTGATAGAGTGTTTTCTGCATCGGTGTCTGATAGAGAGACTTCTGCATCCGCTGTCTGATAGAGTGTCTCCTGCATCTGCTTTCTAATTGAGAGACTCCTGCATCCGCTGTCTGATAGAGAGACTTTTGCATCCGATGTCTGATAGAGTGTCTCCTGTATCCGCTGTCTGATAGAATGACTCCTTCATCCGCTGTCAGATAAAGTGTCTCCTGCATCCGCTGTCTGATAGAGAGACTCCTGCATCTGTTGGCTGATAGAGTGACTCCTGCATCCCTAGTCTGATAGAGTGTCTCCTGCATCCGCTGTCTGATAGAGAGACTTCTGCATCGGCTGTCTGATAGAGTGTCTCCTGCATCCGCTGTCTAATAGAGAGACTTCTGCATCCGCTGTCTGATAGTGTGTCTCCTGCATCCGCTGTCTGATAGAGAGACTTCTGCATCCGCTGTCTGATAGGGTGTCTCCTGCATCCGCTGTCTGATTGAGTGTCTCCTGCATCCGCTGTCTGATAGAGAGTCTTCTGCATCCGCTGTCTGATAGAGTTTCTCCTGCATCAGTTGTCTCATAAGAATGTCTCCTGCATCCACTGTCTGATAGAGAGAATTCTGTATCCGCTGCCGGATAGGGTGTCTCCTGCATCCGCTGTCTAATAGAGACACTTCTGCATCCGCTGTCTGATAGAGTGTCTCCTGCATTCGCTGTCTGATAGAGAGACTTCTGCATCCGCTGTCTGATAGAGAGACTCCTGCATCCGCTGTCTGATAGAGTGTCTCCTGCATCCGCTGTCTGATAGAGAGACTCCTGCATCCGCTGTATGATTGATTGTCTCCTGCATCCACTGTCTGATGGAGAGACTCCTGCATCCGCTGGCTGATAGAGTGTCTCCTTCATCCGCTGTCTGATAGAGAGACTCCTGCATCCGCTGGATGATAGAGTGTCTCCTGCATCCGCTTTCTGATATAGTGTGTCCTGCATCCGCTGACTGATAGAGAGACTCCCGGATCCGCTGGCTGATAGAGTGTCTCCTGCATCCGCTGTCTGATAGAGAGACTCCTGCATCCGCTGGCTGATAGAGTGTCTCCTGCATCCGCTGTCTGATAGAGTGTCTCTTGCATAGACTGTGTGATAGAGGGACTCCTGCATCCGCTGTCTGATAGAGTGTCTCCTGCATCCGCTGTCTGAGGGAGAGAGTCCTGCATCCACTGGCTGATAGAGTGTCTCCTGCATCCGCTGACTGATAGAGAGACTTCTGCATCCGTTTTCTGATAGAGTGTCTCCTGCATCTGCTGTCTGATAGAGAGACTTCTGCATCCACTGTGTGATCGATTGTCTCCTGCATCTGCTGTCTTATAGAGTGTCTCCTGCATCCGCTGTCTGGTAGAGTGTCTCCTGCATCCACTCTATCAGACACTCAATCAAACAGCGAATGCAGAAGTCTCTCTATCAGACAGCGGATGCAGGAAATACTCTATCAGACAGCGGATGCAGGAGTCTCTTTATCAGACAGTGGATGCAGAAGTATCTCTATCAGATAGGGGAGGCAGGAGTCTCTCTATCAGACAGCGGATGTAGAAGTCTCTCTATCAGACAGCGGATACAGGAGTCTCTCTATCAGACAGCGGATGCGGGAGACACTCTATCAGACAGCGGATGCAGAAGTCTCTCTATCAAACAGCGGATGCAGAAGTCTCTCTATCAGACAGGGGATGCAGTGGACACTCTATCAGACAGCGGCTGCATCTGATAGAGTGTCTCCTGCATCCGCTGTCTGATAGAGAGACTACAGCATCCGCTTTCTGATAGAGTTTTTCCTGCATCCGCTGTCTGATTGAGGAACTCCTGCGATCGCTGTCTGATAGAGAGACCTCTGCATCTGCTGTCTGATAGAGTGTCTCCTGCATCCGCTGTCTGATAGAGAGACTCCTGCATACGATGGCTGATAGAGTGTCTCCTGCATCCGCTGTTTGATAGAGTGACTCCTGCATCCGTTGGCTGATAGAGTGTCTCTTGCATCCCAGTCTGATAGAAAGTCTCCTGCATCCGCTGTCTGATAGAGTGTCTCCTGCATGGGTGTCTGATAGAGAGACTTCTGCATCCGCTGTCTGATAGAGTGTCTCCTGCATCCGCTGTCTGATTGAGAGACTCCTGCATCCGCTGTCTGATAGAGTGTCTCCTGCATCCGCTGTCTGATAGAGATATCTCTGCATCCGCTGTCTGATAGAGTGTCTTCTGCCTCCGTTGGCTGATAGGGAGACTTCTGCATCCGCTATCTGAAAGAGTGTCTCCTACATCCGCTGTCTGATAGAGAGACTTCTGCATCCGCTGTCTGATAGAGTGTCTCCTGCATCTGCTGTCTGATAGAGATATCTCTGCATCCGCTGTCTGATAGAGTGTCTCCTGCATCCGCTGTCTGATGGAGAGACTTCTGCATCCGCTGTTTTATAGAGTGTCTCCTGCGTCCGCTGTCTGATAGAGAGACTCCTGCATCCGCTGGATGATAGAGTGTCTCCTGCATCCTTAGGGTCTCCTGCAAGAGGCTCAATTCCTGCATCCACTGTCCGCTAATTTTCCGTGTCTGCTGTCTGTTAGGGTCTCCTGCAAGAGGCTCAATTCCTGCATCCACTGTCCGCTAATTTTCCGTGTCTGCTGTCTGTTAGGGTCTCCTGCAAGAGGCTCAATTCCTGCATCCACTGTACGCTAATTTTCCGTGTCTGCTGTCTTTTAGAGTCTCCTGCAAGAGGCTCAATTCCTGCATCCACTGTCCGCTAATTTTCCGTGTCTGCTGTCTGTTAGAGTCTCCTGCAAGAGGCTCAATTCCTGCATCCACTGTCCGCTAATTTTCCGTGTCTGCTGTCTTTTAGAGTCTCCTGCAAGAGGCTCAATTCCTGCATCCACTGTCCGCTAATTTTCCGTGTCTGCTGTCTGTTAGAGTCTCCTGCAAGAGGCTCAATTCCTGCATCCACTGTCCGCTAATTTTCCGTGTCTGCTGTCTGTTAGAGTTTCCTGCAAGAGGCTCTCAACTATCATTTCACTCCGTTTAGAGCCTAGTCCCTGACCCTCAATGGATGCTAAGAAGCTTTAAATTGAGTATACAAGTCAGCTCTGTATACTTCTGGGTGAAATGAAAGTGGTTTTCGTGTCTGATCATAAAAGCAAACCAACACTTGCTGGTTGCATGTTGCTGTTATTATCAGACATTACAAAACCTGGCAACAAGGAGTCGGTTGGCATCCGATGATACCCCTGCCTCAGAGCAGCCAATACGGTTTCGACCGGGGGACCAGGTGCCTTGTAATTAAAACTGAATTCAGTCCAACTTCAATGGCTCGAACTCGTCGGTTCGAGTTCAACCCATCAATGGGTTTGATCAATAACTGGTCTGACAATTTTCAAGGGAGTTACCTACTATATGTTTACCATGGACACCACGTTTTCATCGATCAAAGCTGCTAGTGCAAGTGACATCTGTCATTTATGTCAATTTACCCCTTTGCACACTAGAGTTAAAATTATAAGCGACGGTTGTTTGCAGTTACGCATCTGCGGAAAGTAAATACCTTGATCAGCATGCACATGCTGATCAATGCATTTGCTATCCCACCTGCTATCACGATTTAGTTGTCTGGTATGTTGTCTTGTGTGCGATGACATACAAAATCGCCTGGATGTTTAAAACAAGGACGCAGATCAGACTGTATAGGTCAATTTTGACCTGAGACGGATCAAAGATCAGACGAGTCTACTTAGGAGCACAAGAAAGGTAAATAAGATTGTAACGGTTATTTCTCGCTTAATACTTACTGCTAGTACTATCGATGTAACAAACTTTCCAACCTTGAATTGCAAATATTCCCTGGAATGTTGCAACGTTCGAATCCCAGAGTCCCAAGTACCTTTTTTTCATTAACATATTTTTTTGAGGGGGGGGGGGTGTAGGAATGGTAAATCTACTACCTTTGGGTATCACTGATATGACAATAATTTTTTTAGAACATTGTTATTTTATTGTTAAAAAATTAAGTGTATCTGATATTTTGTTTGTTTTGTATGATTTGATTCTTTATGTCCCATCAACAATCTTTCAGTTAAACAGGGACTGGTCTTCCTGGATTGAACCAGTACTAAGCTAGGATAATATCGTATATTTTAATAAATTATGAAATAAAGTATATACCATGATGAAAATATATTGCTATTTATTGAGGAATAAATATAGTTAATATGATACTTGTAACTATTCTGCAGCCCTAGGTACTAGGGTGTGCATTTGACATTCTGTCTCTATGACAAATTGTTATTTATAGAATTTATGCATCATCAGCTGTCCCAGACAAAATCTGGGCTCAGTTGTCATTTTGCTTGCTAGCTGTTTGCAGGACTGCATTTGGATACCCACCACCAACCCCTTTCTCCACCTTTGTTCAACATTTGGAAAGAAACAACCCAGAATATAGTTAGAAAATTGTAATTTACACTACTGGCACTTCCAGTAGTTTGAATTTACATTTTGATTTCAATGTAAATCTAGGGGGAATTTAATTTCTATCTGAAATCAACTCATTTCCTCCACATTGCAGGATCCGAATCATGCACACACCTACCTGCTTGTACTTACACCCTTTAAGCCTTCAAGCTGTCTGTCTGATTAACCTGTTTCAGTCACAATTGGCTGGACCAAGTCCAACACAGACCAGCTCCTGTGCGGCACGGACGGTTCACCACCCTGACTTGCAGGCTCATACACTGACATACTTAGACCCTTTAAGCCTTCAAGCTGTCTGTCTGATTAACCTGTTTCAGTTAGGGGTCCGCAGACACAATTGGCTGGACCAAGTCCAACACAGACCAGCTTCTGTGCGGCACAGACAGTCCACCACCCTGACTTGCAGGCTCATACTCTGACATAGTGCTCCACTAGATGCTAGGGCACACCCAGCTTTGCGACCTTGGTGACTCTAACTGTATCAGTCAGCTATCTCTTCAGATATTCGTGGCTATGCAGGTCCACCATGTGCAGGGTCAAAGTCAGCTGGAATCCTATGTAGTGGCTTGTGCTATGCCAGACCGCATGTACTATGCCATGCTGCGCCTTATTATCCTCTGAACAGCGTGTACTGGTCTTAAAGGTATAGCTGAGCCAATGCTGGCTGTCATTCATATCTGGGTTGGTTCTTCATGGCCAAAGTTATGTTGTAATAGAATGATGTTAGTTTAATAAATGTAGAATCTGACCAGCCTTTTATCTTGAGTTAAATCATATAAACAATAGAAAAAGAGCTGAAATGAGCACGCACGCACACGCACGCACACACTTGTATTGAAAGAATAAAAAGGCCCGACCGAGACTCAAACTCGCATTAAAGAAAATAAATACTTGTACATTATACGACTAACATTAATGTACTGTTGCTTACCTACGGAGCTACAGAGAAAGTTGAGTAAACAGTTGAATGTTACCTATATAATCATGATAATGTATGATGTAACACCTATGATACCGCTTTATAATGGTTTTTACCTGTTTCCCCTTTCACGTGCTGTAAATAAGAATCGTCTGATCTTTGATCCGTCTGAGGTTGAAATTCACCAATACACCCACACAGTCTGATGCCCATCTGAATCTAGTCAGCACACAGTGTTGGGGACACTATGGGCCCGCCAGTGAAACGTCATTCGAATGTTGTTGCACTGGCGGGCTGATCATGGCCGCTTTTAGATGTTAAGCAGGAAATAAGAACATATGCCCCAGGCCCTGGAAGGGTTTTACAGGATACAGGGATAGTGGCCAAAAACTTAAAGAGATATGGAATTTTTTTGTAAATATTTCAATTTCGGATGCAAAACTTTGTGGCTACATGTTTTGACGTATCAACCAAGGAATAGATAGGAAAGGAGCCTTTTGATGACATGAGCGATATGGTCTGTTACGGTCTAATACGGTCTATTATGGTCTAAATATTACGGTCTAAATATTACGTCTATACCGTGGTCCACAGTTAAATACAGGAACTTCACGGTTTAATACCGAACGACACGTCTTATGGCGTGTGCATTACGGATGAAGAACGGTTTGCTACGGTGCAAGTAAGGGCTAGCACAGATAAGAAGGGTCTAAAACGGATTGATACGAACCGCCACCGAGCAACACGGACCTATCATTATAACCAATTCGTACATACAAAAACTGCCTACCGGGTTTAGAATTCAGGGGAGTGATCCAGGACAGCGTGACCCTCTTGTTTTAGAACTTTACTGAAAGTAAAATGTTAGTTTGCACCGACAAAATTTGGTTATTTTCATAAGGAATTGGCAATCTTGACAAATTGTGTTAAGAGATGATTGTGATTATTAACTGTCAGATGTAGTAAACGGATAAGAACCTGATCAGACTGCATCATATAATCAGTTTGAGCCGGGTCTAAACGCTCCATTTCCGTCACAAATACAATGTAGTATTGATTCAGGGAGGGGGTTATTGTACAGTTTTCTTGCTACATAGGCTTGGAGCCAGCTACTGTTTACCCCTAAAAGAATATCAAAGTAAGAAAGGAGGCAAAGATCAGGAAAATGATACAATAAGGCATACCCAAAACATATTTGAAATTTAAGCATATCCTTAAAGATTTTCCAATTCAGAATATTTACTTAAATAAGACCTTAATATGACTCACAAAAATGCGGCGACCTACAAAATTATCCACACAAAAAATTCACACACCCAAAAAACTCTGAAAAGCTCCAAAAATATCGAAATTCAAATTTTTGACCCCGAATAATAGCCAAGTCTATGTGTATAATATATATAAGAGTACACCCCAAAGGTGTGGATACGTGTAATGATGATGGTCGTCTGTAAAATTAGTAATTGACCGTGGCACTAGAAATATTGGAGCATAAATAAGCGATGCTTTGTTTGATTTGATTCTTTACGTCCACTCAACAATCTTTCAGTTATGCGGGACGTTTCTTCCTGGGTTTAACCAGTACTAAGCTAGGATAAATGTGTCTTGCTCAAGGACCACAACGCAGTGACGCCGGTGAGGCTCGAACCCGCTACCCTTCGGTCTCGAGTCAAGCACTCTACCACTGAGCCACTGCAATCCCTAGTGATGCTTTGCTTAGATATAATATGTTTATGTTTAGAACAACCGGTCTGGTTTAAAAATACATGCGATTCGTCCATCCCATTGCTAGATTTTTGTCACCTACGTGCATTTTTTTTCGAATAGTTACTCTGGACCCAGATTAGGTGTGACAAAATGTCAAGCCTGCTCTGGAATTGAACTACTTGAAACTGCATGGTGGAATTCATGAAAGATTTAATTTAAAAGTGGATGTAAAAAAAATCAACAGGCAACAAAAAGGGACTCAAAAATAAATAAATAAATAAATAGAGAAATAATTTAAATAAATAAAAAAGTAAATAAATAAAAAAACTAATTAACTAATTAATTAATAAATAATTAGACTAGTAAATCTTCTAGTTCAGACTATCTCGAACTGTTTCAGGAGTTGAAAAAACACATTTTCTCGAGTCCAGGTCCTCTAGTTCGATATACATTGGTAAACAGTTGTGAGCCGTTTTATTCCGTATTTTTCCTTGGGTATTACCTAGAATCCTAAAATAACGTGTGAAACCTTACATATCCCTACCTATCCGTTATGCAATCCATTGTGAGCGTACCGTTCAAACTGGTAACAAACTCGTAGCAAACCTTAGCTAATATGTGGTGTAACTGTAATAGTTCGTATTTAAACCGTAGAAATTCTTGGCGACTTTGGGACTACGAATAAGTAAGGACTAGTACGTATTAAATACGGACTAAAGCGGATCAGTACCTTCTAACACGGTTTACTAAGGATGTGCTACGGTTATTTGATCCGTGGTCAAATTTTGAACATGTTCAAAACTTGTCATTGATGGTCAAGGATGTATAAGTACTACATCATATGATTACGGATGCAATACGGAAATCTACGGACTAATACGGATTGCCACGGATGATGCCGGATGGTATCTGTGGCAAATCCCGAGTCCAATCTGTCAATGTGTGACCTGGACATTACACGCCTTAAGAGTATTTAAATCATGGCTGATATATAAATGGTATCCTATAATTGCAGTTGCAGACATAGAATCATTTTGATTTACTGGCATAGAAAGTCTTTTAAAGTTATGTTTATAAATAAAGAGCCTCAATTTGATGCCATTGTACAAATGCAGTTGCAGATATCAATTCGTCTCTCTTCACAGCCGCAGATCTACAACCATCCTCATAGTTTTGTCTGACCATTCATATATGATAGAAGCTACCACCTACTTGCATGTGTAGGAAAAGAAGCCACCTATACTTACAGACTCATATATAAAGTAAATTAAGCTAGACTTTAAGATAGGATGCCTCATAATATTATTAATTAAAACCAATTGAAATAACCTTACATCTGTGGCTGTAGGCGTAAGGTCACCTTTACCTACAGTTACAGATATATAATTGTCCTCAATGCTCTATGTCATTTTCCTAAAATCATTCAAGGCTCCAATAAATAGTCACATGTATATATCACCGTCTGCAGTGTAACTGAGACTTGTCAGGACCATCTTTGGGTTGCAGTTGCTGATAGTTGTTGCCTGACACTGCCTAACTCACAAGTTAAGCAGTACAGTCAAACCAGCTTGATTGCAGTTGCAGTTATTGCCCATGAGACATGATTACTTCAGTTGCAGGATAAAAACACTTTTCATTGCAGTCTCATATATAGAGGATTTTACATGAGTGCTCATGTTTTATTGAATTTATTAAACAAGTTGGGAAAAAGAGATAAAATGCGAGGTTTGCCGAGCATTTTATCTCTTTTTCGCAACGAGTTTAATAAATTCAATAATACAGGAGCACGAATGTTTGATTCTATTTATCATATGACATATACTTTGAAATCTCATTTCTGGCATAAAAACGTTATAATTTTGTCATCATGTAAGCACCGTTGTTATGAACGTCATAACGTTTCACGTAAATCTATAAACCACTAGTGGTTTATAGATTTTATTGCATGGCGTTATTTCACTCCCAGACGCGACGTCATATGATAAATAGAGGATATTTACTTTTTTGAGGTGAATACCAAATATATTTCATCGAGTGCGGTGAAAAAAATCAGTATTTTTCACGAGTGCGTAGCACAAGTTAAAATGCTGATATTTTCACGGCACGAGATGAAATATATTTGGTATTTGCCGAAAAAAAAGTAAATTTTCTTTTTTAATTTTATACTCAATGGAAATACAGAAATCAAAACCTAACTTTTTACTTGGTTGTTTCTCGTTCGATTTGACTTTTGCAGTGTGTTTATTGGGTATAACATTGGGTGTAAACATGGTTTGCACCTAGAAAATGGCTTAGAATCATATTTTAATGAATGAAACGCAAGAAATCAGCATTTGAAGAAGGTCTATTGAGTGTGCCTTAGGGAAGGCGTCACATGCAAACTGGCGCCACGCCAGGTCAAACAGTGACGTCATTATGTTTGATGTTGACGTCACAACATGCGTAGCGTTATTTTGGACAAATATACTTCACTTAAAAACCTTTTGTTAAAAAATCCAAGTCCCAAAATTGCCAAGAAAGCCTTGTTTTGCTACAGTTCTATTCTATTCTACAGTGAAAATATAAATCGTATCAGTCACTAGTAAAAAATACGATATTTTTCTATGTAGTTTTACTCACATTTGATATGCATTGAATTCACTGCTTGTGATAAAATAAAAACGCTTTTCATTGCAGTCGCACATATAACATTGCGACCCACTCACATACTACAGAATAACATAATGAAATTAAAGGTTCTGTGCTTTAGATTTGCAAATATACAAAGACCAGCTTCATGTTACAACAAAGATAGATAGGTACATGTAGTTGATGAGGTTAATTACGTGTGTATGTGTGTGCGTATGTATGTGTTTGTTTTGTTTCCGACCAGTCGATAATCAATGTTTTGCTGACTTAATGCCCACGTCATATTTCTAACAGGTCTACTATCAGGGTGTAAACTACGTCTACAATTAGTTGTCAGGTAACAATCACCATACGAGACATTTCATCGATGTGCATGTATGTGTGGATGTGGGCACGTGTGTGTTTTCATTTACCTATTACTAGAATGGCTATTTAATGTTTACATTGTCATACTAAGTGCGATCTTTGTCTATCTCTCAGTATTTCTATATAGACTATGCTTAGGGCGTAGACTGTGCTTTCAATGGATTTCCCTTTTCACCAACAGTCCAGAAGTTCACATATCACGCAGTCGACGTGACATGTGGTTTTCTTATTTCCAGGCCAAAAGTGCAGTGATCAAACCCTTTGAGATGTATTGATATTATTTCTGGTAAGAAGAAAGAAATCATGAAATGTGGAATTTGTGTGGTTAACCCTTTGAGTGCTTATCACAACAAAAGTCATTTGCCTTTGTCATCTGCTGAAATCTTTAAGAAGATTTTTTGGCATACAGTGCATTTCCAAATCAGACGGCTCCTGTATGAACAGGCTGAACTGGGTCCTCAATGTTTGCCCTGATACTTACATAAGTCAAACAAGGCAAATTCGACGAATTTATATCCCCCCGACGAAGGGTTAATAGAGTGAAACATGTAAATCACAAAACATAAATCCCATTTATCTAACCCTTAGTTCACCTACAGTATCATTCAGATCATAACAAACGCCTGCCAAGTATGTTTTAGTGCTTAGTTCAATAAAAAATATACTTACATCTGCACAATTTCAATATCTGACCTTTAAACCCAACCTCAGAGGTCAAGATTGTGTGTAAATTCAAAGTGTTACCTTGCATGTAGGTCTACACTTCTTCCACTTTACTTTGATATGCAACATGACCACTTTAAGAAAAGAACAAAAAATGACCTTTTGACCCCACCCCAGGGGCCGTTGGTGTGTGTAATGACAGTATACTTGCTTTCGTGGTGCTCTGTGCTCAATTCCCTTTAATTTGATATGCAACATGACTACTTTCAGTAAAATATATAGTTTGACCCCACCCCCTGGGTCAAGGGTGTGTCTGTGGGCAAAATATTTGCTACCATGTTGCTGCCAGCATCGTCAGCTTTAATTTGATATGCAACATGACTACTTTCAGAAAAATATATACAGTCAAAACTCTTTATAACGTCACTCGTTATAACAGAACATAAAATTGCATGGAACGGATTTGTTTCCATTAAAATCCCTCTTTTATAACAGAATATTCACTTCAAGACACCGACAGTAACTTCTGGGAACAGATATACAATTTCTATTGAAAATAAATTCTTTATAACAGAATTGTTACCATGGTTCAGATAATTTTGTGATCAGAACAAGGCCTTTTTGCATGAACAGGTTTCTGTCTCACTTGATAAGTGGGAAGCTTTGTGCATTTTGATGCAATATGAAATTGAACTGATGTATACTTTTGGATTAATAACATTTTAATTCATTTGTATAATATTTTCTTTTACCAAATGATAATTATGTGGAGATCTGGTAATGGTCAGAATTTCTTTATAACATCAAAGTCACTTTAACCTCAAAGACAGCTTGGAACAAACATTGTCATTATAAAGAGGGTTGACTGTAGTTTAACCTTTTGACCCCACCCCCTGGGTAGAGGGTGTGTCTGTGGGCAAAATATTTGCTACCATGTTGCTGCCAGCGTCTTCAGCTTTAATTTGATATGCAACATGACCATATTCTGAAAAAGTTTAATTTTGGCCTCGGCCCCACCCCCTAAGTCCACCCAAGGGGCATGGAATCAGGCCTTCAAACTGAAATCCTGTTTCATATCTATTGCTGTTCTACCTGCATGCAAAATTTCAGCAAAAAATATTAATAATTGCCTTAGTTATTGCAAAATTTAAATATTTGACCTTTGACCCCTTAGGTGGGGTCAAAGGGGGTGGGGTAAAACTTTGACACTGCCATTCTTATCTACAGGCTTTTGGCAATCATGGTCTATTGGGAGAAGTTGTTAAATATAATAGCTTTGATGAAATGTGAAGATCATCACACAAAAAAGCTAATATAGGTTTTGCCTTATAATTGCCTATACTTAAACAAGGGCAATAACTCAAGTGTTAAGAGGTCGATTTTTACCAAACTTATAGGACATCGAGAGTTTATGGTACTTATCATTTGTACCAAGAATGAATTAAATCTGACCAATAGGTACTGAGGTATGGTTCCGGACAGACAAAAAGTGCGGATGGATGGATGGACGGAATGGACGGACGGACGTACGCCCAATATTGAATATAGGGCCAGTGTATAAAGGGCCATTAATAAGGGGCCAAGTGTCCGAAATAACGGGCCAGTTTAGCTCCGAATTGGCCCGTTAATATCAGACTGACAAATTACTATGGGCCATTTCCAGTTTGGACGTCCATCACCATAGACATAAAATGGCTCTTTTTAAAAAGTTTATTTTATTACCTCCCCTGAGGTCCCCTGAATCATTTTATGCAACTTACAGAGGGCCATGGCTCCTTGTTAAGAAATGGCCCCTTGTCTATCTCCAGACGACTAAAAAGGCCCCCAAATCCATATCAGTAGCACGAACGGACGGATGGACAGACAACGCCGAAACTATATCCCTCCGACTTCGTCGGGGGATAATAATGTAAGCTAATTTAAAATATGCAGCAATGGCATTTTCAGATGAATATTTTACTTGATGAATATGCACTTTAAGGGTTAAAATATAGTGCTTGTTCTCATATTCCTTTTGACAAAGGAACACAAGCAACTTAAGAACGAACTTTAAGAATACAGTGGAATGTCGGTGGTCGTAATATTTGATGATTCGGCTTTGTGTTGAGTTACAAGACATGAGTATTACAGCACCAACTGTTTCGAGCCAGATATCAGGTTACCTGAATAAGAGAAACATCATATGATAAAGTAATATACCAGGTATATTACTTTATCATATGATGTTTCTCTAATACCAGGTATATTACTTTATCATATGATGTTTCTCTTATACCAGGTATATGACTTTATCATATAGTGTTTTTCTTATACCAGGTATATGACTTTATCATATGATGTTTCTCTTATACCAGGTATATACTTTATCATATGATGTTTTTCTTATACCAAGTATATGACTTTATCATATGATGTTTTTCTTATACCAGGTATATGACTTTATCATATGATGTTTCTCTTTAACCACGTATATAACTTTATCATAATATGATGTTTCTCTTATACCAGGTATATGACTTTATCATATGATGTTTTTCTTATACCAGGTATATTACTTTATCATATGATGTTTCTCTTATACCAGGTAAATGACTTTAGCATATGATGTTTCTCTTATACCAGGTATATGACTTTATCATATGATGTTTCTCTTATACCAGGTATATTACTTTATCATATGATGTTGCTCTTATACCAGGTATATGACTTTATCATATGATGTTTCTCTTATACCAGGTATATGACTTTATCATATGATGTTTCTCTTATACCAGGTATATGACTTTATCATATGATGTTTCTCTGATACCAGGTATATGACTTTATCATATGATGTTTCTCTTATACCAGGTATATGACTTTATCATATGATGTTTCTCTTATACCAGGTATATGACTTTATCATATGATGTTTCTCTTATACCAGGTATATGACTTTATCATATGATGTTTCTCTTATACCGGGTATATGACTTTATCATATGATGTTTCTCTTATACCTGGTATATGACTTGATCATATGATGTTTCTCTTATACCAGGTATATTACTTTAGCATATGATGTTTCTCTTATACCAGGTTTCTTTATCATATGATGTTTCTCTTATACCAGGTATATGACTTTATCATATGATGTTTCTCTTATACCAGGTATATGACTTTGTCATATGATGCGCAACGCAGGAAAAGGGCCCTTATGGGTAGATTTTCACATTTTCAGTTTTTGACATTTTTCAATAGGTATATGTTCAAGTTATTGATTTGTGTACTTTTCGTTCAGAAATTTTTCACGTCAGTCCTAAAAATCGGGTTTTTATAGCAGTACCCTTTGATCTGACGTCACAATTTTAGCAACATTACGAGTCAAAATATTGGAAAGATCTTCTCATATAATCAACTAATCGGCAAACGTTGGATGAAAAGAGCAAACATTCCATTAAGAAGAAAGGGTCCTTAAGTACTTATTCAAAACAATTTGCAAAAATATATTGGTCGTACCTCCGAAATTGACAATTCTAGAGCTGTTAAAGTGATATGTATACGTCAGCAGATATTGGTACACACTTGTGACGTTCGGAGCGCAGTGGCTCAGTGGTAGAGTGCTTGACTCGAGACCGAGGGGCCGCAGGTTCCAGCCTTACCGGCGTCACTGCGTTGTGTCCTTGAGCAAGACACATTAATCCTAGCTTACTGTAGTACTGCTTCGACCCAGGAAGACCCGTCCCTGCATAACTGAAAGATTGTTGATGGGACTTAAAAAATCAAATAAAAAAAAAAAAAAACACTTGTGGCGTAACTTGACGTCGTCAATAAATTGATTAAGGGCATAAGCGCTATTTAGTTTCATACCTACAGTCAAGCCATAGACTGTTTAAGGCAGGACACAAGACACATATTCTTTACATCAAAAAGGGCACCAGTCTGTCGGATAAGGCTGGGGCCCCGTCTCAATATGACCTTAGCTTGGTGGGACGTTCTAACACAAACACAACAACAACATCAAACCTGAATATTTTTGGACTCATTGTTGTTATTCATAGTTATTGCATTTTGTTACAGTTTTTTGTGCTCATTTTTATCCCCCGACCCGAAAAAGATCGGGGGATATAGCGATCAGCCTGGCGTCCGTCCGTCTGTCCGTCCGTCTGTCCGTAGACAAAAGCTTGTGCGCTCAATAACTTTTATACCCTTTGAGATATTTTGATAATATTTGGTAGGCATGTATATCGGGTCAAGACGGTGTGTCGCGTGCAAGAATGGTTGCTCTCCCTTGCTGGCCTTTTGAGTTATCTCTCTTGAATGAACTTTATAAGGGGAAGCTTGTGCGCTCAATAACTTTTATACCCTTTGAGATATTTTGATAATATTTGGTAGGCATGTATATCGGGTCAAGACGGTGTGTCGCGTGCAAGAATGGTTGCTCTCCCTTGCTGGCCTTTTGAGTTATCTCTCTTGAATGAACTTTATAAGGGGAAGCTTGTGCGCTCAATAACTTTCATACCCTTTGAGATATTTTGATAATATTTGGTAGGCATGTATATTGGGTCAAGACGGTGTGTCGCGTGCAAGAATGGTTACTCTCCTTTAATGGACTTTTGAGCTATCTCCCTTGAGTGAAATTTAAATTTTATAGGGGGAAGCATGTGCACTTTATAACTTTAATACCCTTTGAGATATTTTGATAATATTTGGCATGCATGTATATCAGGTGAAGACGGTGTGTTGCGTGCAAGAATGGTTGCTCTCCTTTAATGTTTTTTGAGTTATCTCCCTTGAATGAACTTGTGAAGCTTGTGCGCTCAATAACTTTAATATCCTTTGAGATATTTTGATAATATATGGTATATATGTATAATAGGTCAAGGGGGTGTCTTGCATTCAAGAATTATTGTTCTCCCTTGCTGGACTTATAAGTTATCTCCCTTGAATGAACTTTATAGGAGGAAGCTTGTGCACTCAATAACTTTAATACCCTTTGAGATATTTTTATGATCTTTGGTAGACATATATATAAGGTGAAAACGGTGTGTCACATGCAAGAATGGTTGTTCTCCCTTACAGCCCTTTGAGTTATCTCCCTTGAATGAACTTTTGTGCTCAATGACTCATATCATTTGAGATATTTTGATGATATTTTGTATACATATATATCAGGTCAAGACAGCTCCCGCTTGTTATCCTTTAGAGTTACTTCTCTTGAATGAACTTTATAGGGAAAGCTTGTGCACTCAATATCTCTTATACACTTAGAGATATTTTAATGATATTTGGTATACATAAATATCAGGTGAAGACAGTGTATCTTGTGCAATAATGGTTGCTCCCCTAACTGTCCTTTTGAATTTTCTCCCTTGGTGAATCACCTGCAGGCATGATTGCTTTTAAATTACAATTTAAATAAAATTGGTTATGTCTGGTCAGGAAGGTGTGTTACATGCAATTATGGTTGTCCCAGTCATATAGCTTTGAGATATTCTGGTTTGATAAAATTTGATATAGATACAGAGTGACTCAAGATGTATTACATATACCGATGACAACTTAACTATTCTACTTAGCTATTATGTATGTAGTTACTTAGAAATTATTCCTTGCTTTCAGTTTTAGGTATTCTCTTTATCATTTCATTATTCTCGTTAATTTTTACTGGCACCTTCAAAGCATCCACAATACAACATTATTATATGTTGGTCATACACACTTGTTCACACCTTCTGCTCTGAACACCAAACATTCCAGGTGTTTCAAAATGAAACATTTCATATGAATCAGCAAATAATATGCTGGCCAAGTTGTGGATGGTTTGAAAATGACCTGCGTCTCCGCCGCGGTGCTCGAAACATGATTCACTCATCATAAACCTAAATATTATTCGTGAAACTTTGTGCTCTTAATAACTTTTATATCTTTTAAGAGTTTAATGGTGTTAAGTATAAATATATCTTTGAGTCACAGTGTGTTGTTCGGTTTAAGAATGATTGCTCTTTAGGGCTTACATTTTAACGTACCTCCCTTGGATGAATTTAAAGGTAAAAATGAAGTCTCTACAGTCAGCCTTCCACTTTTGTTCGCAGTGACACTCAGTATTATCACATCAAATATATATACTAGGTTGGCTGCTTGTAACTGCATATCAATTACTTTTTGGTCGGGGGATTTGCCATCTCCTCTGATGGCTATTTTTGAAACGAACGGTCATACCTTCTGCGTCCGACCAATGTACATATTGGTATCGAGGGCGGGTCCACGGTGGGGCTGAGGGACAACGGACACACATCAATATATTTTCACTCTTTTTCATGTCCCACATAAGCTGGTAAATGGTGTCAGAAAACAAGCGATTCATGCTCATGCGAGCATACACATTTACGAAATAAACTTTTTGATTCAAAAGAATAACTATCCCAACCAGCATACAGTTATCGTCAACTATCAGACCCCTAGCGAGCTAGTGGGCCGATTGGGGCCCATTGGATAAGATGGGGCCGGCGCGACATAACCTATCTTTGGGGTTTCCGACACAGCGAGACTTAAATCAGTCTACTTGGCTAGAGAGACTAGCTAGAGAAATGCAATTTTGCTCGTAGCAAGTCTAGATAAAGCGAATAATGTAACAAAGATGCTGATCAGACTGTGCGGATGCGTCTGCGTCTTCTTTGTTAGCAAACTCCCGAACACAGGTTTTCTCGCGTACATTGTAAAGTCCGAGATATAACTATTTTTTTTTAACAAATCGGTAAATCGATTCATTGCGCAAATCAGTTTGCTTTAATTTGTTGCTAAATAGTTCCAAAATGTAGACGCCATGGTTACCGGCAATTTTGAAAAACAACTACTACAACAAGCTTGAAATACAGGCATGTGATACTTATTTACCACCTTGTGACATCGCCGTCTAAATTAATGTATTACCGGGGTTTTTTTCTTTCTTCTTTTTGGAAAAGATTATTGTCCCCAAACTATAGAGGCTAAAATGAAGAAAATAGTACCAAAAGACAGCAAACTGATTTACGGAATAAACATTTTTATTGTAGCGTTCTTGGTTTCTGGTATTTTCGTATGATATTCATTTACAAAGAATGGACAATTTAAAACACACTTTTTCGGTAACGTTCACGTTAGGGTAGCGTCAATGATACTTTTTTTATTTTAAATATGTTCACTTTAAATATGTTAAACGCAGGGGAAAGAAGTTGAATTAAAATGAATCGGCGTCCGTTCTTTCTCCTATCATTTATTTAAGCGCTGTTCTTTTTCTTAAAAACACAACATTTTTTCTTTAAACACTAAACACACAAAAGCAGTAATATTTTCTAAAATAGTTTAAAACGTATATTGAAAAACTGAAACAGTAGATCTATGTGAAATATCTATGAAATATATATATATAAAGCTACAGAGATCTAGATCTATTCAATATTTTAGAGCATCGGGTTAGGTCTGGTTTCCCGGACTCGACAGTTAGACAGTGTAAACATATGTAAAAAAACATATTAAACAACACTGAGAAAAACACTTCACCAAAATACCCGGGGTAGGCCCCCAAATAAACCGTCGAAATCTGCTGTACTCTTTCGGCTGGATTATTTCCCCGTTGTTCGATCAATTCCTTTATCTAGCAGATTCAAGTAAAATTATTTTGAATACAGAAGCTAAGTATAGTTACATGATTGATGCAGTAACTAAATCTTAATATAAATTTTTGGTAAGATAAAATTAAAACTGAAAATTATAAGTTATTTTCCTATCCTCCAATATTTTAATGTTTGTTAGGGGTGGCTGGTTCGATTTCCGGCTTCTCCCGGTCTGTCGGATGAGACTTAAAGCCGTGGCTCATCTTCTGAGACGCTCTAAAACAGAACTACTGCCGGTTGAGCCTTCGGGTACTCCTGGACATTAAAAGACAAAAAAACATAAACCCATCCGGCCAGTGCTGGTTATAGCCAAGGAACACGGCCACAAACAAGAGAATTACGTCTCCGGTAGCATATGCCTTTTAAACCAGGGGGCCCCCGAATTTGATCCTGGCTTCCCCCAGTCTGATGGATGAGACTTAAAGCCGTGGCCCCGTTTTCTGAGACGCTTAAAAATCAGAACCACCGCCCAGCCATCATTCAATCTCGGGCCACTATCGGCCCGCCGCAGTAGCGAAACGACATTAGGATGGCGTTTCGCTAGCGGGCCGATAGTGGCCCGATTGATTGTGCTTAATGGGCGGGTGCTCCTGGACATAAATAAACACATCCGGCCAGTACTGGTTATGTCCATAGAACACGGCCACAAACAATAGAATTTACGTCTCCGAAAATAAGTCTTATTATTTTCTTTAATTTTTGCCTAAATTATTATTCAATATCAAGCGCTGATTAATTGTAGATAGTTTGTAAGAGAGTCTAAAGGATATATCAGTTCCGATAAAAACAGCCTCAGCCTAGAATCTGATGCTAGCGTCATGGATTGAAACGTAAAATAATCGCGTAATTTTGTCTCCACTTTTGACGTTAGTAACTCGTAACGTCATTAATAACGTTAAGGGCCCAAATTGTGCGTTGCGCATCATATGATGTTTCTCTTATACCTGGTATATGACTTTATCATATGATGTTTCTCTTATACCAGGTATATGACTTTATCATATGATGTTTCTCTTATACCAGGTATATGACTTTATCATATGATGTTTCTCTTATACCAGGTATATGACTTTATCATATGATGTTTCTCTTATAGACATTTTTACCCACAGGCTGACACCTTACGTGTACACCTTACACTGACTTTATTGGTGCAGTGTATTGTGCATTTGCGGTCAACTTTTTAATTTTTTATAAGCAAACTTATACGCAGATATGTTGTTTTATATGCTTTAGTGCATTATGAAAAGGCTGTATTTATAGAATGTTCTGCTGTATATATTGTCACTGAACCTAATGTGAATTAAGAGTGATGACCACAAAACTGCAAATGACATGTTTCTGGAAATTAAAAATATTTAAGCCACTATTTCATGTGCTTTGAGCTATTAGAAAATATAATAATATAAGACCAACATTCTGTCCTGGGTTACATATAACAACCTCCGAGTAGACAAGACATTTTGGGGTAATAGGAATTATTGACCACAAAAACACAATCGCTATATTTCATGCTCTGGTTAAGATATTTGGGGATTTTCTCAGAATACGCTGGATAACTTTACATACAACATGTACATGTACGTCGGTACGGTCTATGCGTCTGCTTTGATTTTGTTTGTTTGATTTGATTCTTTACGTCCCATCAACAATCTTTCAGTTATATAGGGATGAGTCTTCCTGGGTTGAACCAGTACTAAGCTAGGATAAATGCGTCTTACTCAAGGACCACAACGCAGTGACGCCGGTGAGGGTCGAACCCGCGGCCCTTCGGTCTCGAGTCAAGCACTCTACCACTGAGCTCTGCAGTTTAAAGTTGTCGGGCACTGAATTGCAAGGTCCATCCCTTGTCTACGCTTGTTGATACAACAACATTTGCTCGTCATTTCACATACTTTAGAGTCTCCGATTTTTGGCGGCAAAGAAAGTTGTTCCCGTTGGCCTTATAAATTTTACCCATACTGACTAGGACACATTAAAATATGAGATTCTTCCATTAAACATTGACTGCTGCACCAATGATTTCTATCTTATGTGGAATATCCTACATGTACATGTACCTCAGCGGATGTATAAAGAATATGTGGAATATCCTACATGTACATGAACCGAGCAGCTGTACATAGTTTGGATGCTGAATTCACTGTTTTAGAAATGACGACATCGAATGCCTTTTTTTCTCGTGAGCTCAAGATTTTGTACTATTTTATACATGCTTCAATCTTGCCAACGTATCGGACGAGATTAACTTTTTCCGCGCTGGTGTCGAGTTGTGTCTTCGGCTTCAGTTTAGAACCAGATCAGACCGACAACATGAGCTTTGTAACTATTTGTCATTCTGGTGGTATTCTGGATTATGTTTTGAAATACTAATTTAGATAAACTGGGCAGACTTCAAAAAAGCATGCAAAATTACCTAGCATGCAAAGATGCTACATGTAACTGAATTTGAAGTATCCCGTTTTTAACATGGTGGATAATGTGGTTTGATGTGTTTTTGTGTCAATGGTCGGTTGTGAAATTCAGCTACGGTCTTTTTGAAGTTATCAGACTTTTCCATGGCATGTGAAAACATTCACGGTCATATATGTGATTATGGGAGCGCAGTGGCTCAGTGGTAGAGTGCTTGACTCGAGACCGAAGGGCCGCGGGTTCGAGCCTCACCGGCGTCACTGCGTTGTGGTCCTTGAGCAAGACACATTTATCCTAGCTTAGTACTGGTTCAACCCAGGAAGACCGTCCCGCATAACTGAAAGATTGTTGAGTGGACGTAAAGAATAAAATCAAACAAACAAACATATATGTGATTATTTGTGGTGCTCATGAAATAGTGTGCACGTTATAATTGTTGTGGCGTCGACTATTTTTTAGCATAGAATATATTTGTAAGTGCAGTTTTAGATTTAAAAGTGATATATGATCCATCTTTCTTTAACTTAAAATCTAATCTGTTCACGATATGTGAGGTATTAAATCGGATAGGCGGCGCTGCTGTGCGCAATTCTTAAAACTAAGAGTCCAGAAAATACCACAATCACATACTGTAGACCAACCAACCACATCGTGAGGAAGAGACACGGAACACTTACAGTCACATGACAGCAAGATGACAATAAAAATAAAGCAATCAGCTCTCTCTTCCCTAGCGGAGTATGTGCAAAACTAGAATTGATACTAAGTACTGTATAGCAAAACAAGGAACAAACACAAAACTCTCACACGCAATGAGAGCAACAATAAACTATAAGATCAACTGGTCGTAATGTGCACGACCCGTGGTGAACGTATATCTTAGAAACAGCATTTTAAAGTTAAATCAGTTTTTACTGATCTGACTGCGCCGAGACTGAAGAAAGCGAGAGCATCATTGGGGATATGTTGTAGTTGCGGTTCACATACATTTCGCCTGAGATTCGTATTAGTTTTCTTTCGTGCTTTGACTAGTTGAGAAAGGGATAGTTTGAATTTGGGAGTGAAAGAATTTTAAGATATTCTAGTATAGGGGTCCAAAATATCATATTTGAGTTTAAAATCATGATATATGAGTAAATTTCAGCTAAAGAGACTTGTAGAGTGGGTATTTCTACAAATTGAAATGAAATGCGAAACAAAGGTTACATCAAACAGCACTGGTACAAATGCAAAATGATTTTGTAGAAATGTTCCCCATAATGCCCTCTAACAAAATTGCCTAAATGATTTTGCTCCGGCAAACAAGCTGGCTGCCAGAACTGTCGATAAGAAATATCTTAAAATGCCATATTCTCATGAGCAATTGGTCCAATTCAAAAACACGTCACGCAAAGGTTTATTATAAAGTCATCTGGTAAGATTTCTCAATCGGTTCTGATCAGCTGGCTACCAGAGTTAAATCAAGAACACCACTTTACACAGCATCAGATTCTTGGCTATTGTTCAAGATTCAAAATAATTATATTAAACCAGTGTTAAGGATAAGTATGAAAACTTTGATCAAAATACATATATAACATGCCGTTCAAAGTTATGAGCATTTTCACTAAAATACCTCAACCGGCCTAAATGATGCTAGGCAAAGCGTCGTCACAGTTTTGCATACATGTGTCTGAATGTCTGAACAATGTTAAAATTAATAGTAAGATATAATTATGCAAAATTTGATCGAAATATACCGTGTGGTTTAAGATTTATGATCATTTATACTAACTGACCATTACCCGCCTGACTGATGCTCGGCATAACCTTGTCCGCCAAACGAAACTTTTACGCATGTCAGTGTTTGGACAATGTTGAAATGTCTACGCATGCAAAATTTGATCAAACTAGTATACCATCTGGTTATAAAGTTATGAGCATTCAACAACGACAGAATCACCGCCAAAGAATGGGCAGCAGCGAAAGCTACTGGTTGCTTAAATGCGTTATGGCGCCGAATCTTTGCTCTGGATTCTGCTAGGTTTCTTTTAAAACACAAACGTGTTAAGCTCGTAAAGAGGATTTCTCATTTATGCAAAACATTAACACAGAGGAACAAACTATCAATGATTTGGTGAAACAAAGAAAATGGCTCACAGAGAGTTAGAACTAAAGAGCACCTCAAGTTGAGCCACGGTGGGCCCAGCTGAAAACAAGCATAAGGGGCCAGCATAAAGACGAAAGCTTCTGAGACTGAGGCCTGCTCCATCATGATGCAATTAAAGTGGAAACCATAGCTAAACCGTGATTTGGTTTTCTACCAGGCATACTGGCTGTCGCAATGTATTAAATTGCTGACCTCCAATGCAGTGGCAATACAGTTTCAATAAATAGAATACCTTCCACTGTTTCTGGCGAACAAGCAAGGTCCTGGCCAGCCCAGCTTACCTTGATTGTGATTGACTTGTGATAACGAAAAAAGTACTCACCTAAAACACATTTACTACATGACACTCTGCCATCTAAAGATGCAACCACACACCAAATTTGGGACCCCTAGCTCACATAATGTAGGTGATATGCTCTGGACACAGTTATTCTATAAACTAGGTCAGAGGTCAAGGTCACAATGACCCAAAAATGGTATGCGACATTCTGCCATCCCAAAATGCACCGACTCATCTAATTTGGAATTCCTACCTCAAAGAATATAGAAGTCTTGCACCAGACTTGATGCTGACTCTAGATCCTAGGTCAGAGGTTAAGGTCACAGTGACAGTAAAATGGAACGTGACAATCCGCCATTTCAAGATGCATTCACACACCAAATTGCCATCCAAGATGCATTTACACACCAAATTTGGAATTCCTACCTTAAAGAATGTAAGAGATGTGCTCCAGACAAGAATTCTTAAAACTAGGTCAAAGGTCATTGTCACAGTGACTCGAATATGGTACGTGACACTCCGCCATCCAAAGACGCGTTTCCACACCAAATTTAGATTTCCTACCTCAAAGAATATAGGAGATATGCACCAGACTCAAAGCAGTTTCTAGAAACTAGGTCAGAGGTAAAGGTCAATGTTACAGGGACCCAAGGATGGTGCCCGACACTTTGTCATCCCAAAATGCATCAACATACCAAATTTGGGATCCCTACCTCAAATAATATAAGAGATATGCTCTGGACACGATTATTCTAAAAACTAGGTCAGATGTCAAGGTCAGGGTCACAGTGACCTGAACATGTTACGAGACACTTTGCAGTCTCAATATGCATCCACACACCAAATTTTGAATTCCTACCTCAAAGAATATAGGAGATATGCACTGGACAGGAAGCGGGACGGACGGAGGAATGGACAATGCAATTACTATATGCCTCCCACAGTTCCTTTGGGGGCATAAAAACAGTTTTGTTAAAAAAGCTGAGCTCATGATTGCCACAAACCCAGTGTGTATATACAGTACACCATTTAATAAAGCCTGAAACGCCGTCCGATGGTCGGTGTTTTATTGTAATTTTGACATCAAAATGAATGTTGAGATGTTCCCTAAAATTTAATCCGCAGTCAGTTATCCGCTATCAGCAGTTCGCTTTGTGGGTAAAAATGTCTTATACCAGGTATATGACTTAATCATATTATGTTTCTCTTAAACCAGGTATATGACTTTATCATATGATGTTTCTCTTATACCAGGTATATGACTTTATCATATGATGTTTCTCTTATACCATGTATATGACTTTATCATATGATGTTTCTCTTATACCAGGTATGACTTTATCATATGATGTTTCTCTTATACCAGGTATATTGCTTTATCATATGATGTTTCTCTTATACCAGGTATATGACTTTATCATATGATGTTTCTCTTAAACCATGTATATGACTTTATCATATGATGTTTCTCTTATACCAGGTATATTACTTTATCATATGATGTTTCTTTTATACCAGGTATATGACTTTATCATATGATGTTTCTCTTATACCAGGTATTTACACATTATTACTTTAGTAACTTTATCTGATGGGTCGGATCACGTCGATTGGCTACGCCAGGAACGATCCGATCACATCAGACCCATCAGATCAAGTTACTAAAGTAATGATGTTTTTATTATATACCTACATAAAAACAACAAAACTCCTCAGTTTTAGCAATAAACTCAACAAAAGTGTAAAATTGACACAGTGTGACGCGACGTTGGGAACCTAAGCAAATAACGTCACGCCAAATTTTGATGACGTCACTTTGTGCAAATAACGTCTCGCCCAATTTTTTATGACATCACATTGTGAAAACAAGTTACGGCAGAATAAAATGCATTTATTGTGTTTAATTCCTTTTCTTATACTAAAAAGCACATCATTTTAGCGATTAATATTGTTATCGCTCAGATTGCCACTTCGATTCCGAGTTCGCCGTCAGGTGCTGGGTTTTATGTGATGAGATGGGTAAAATATGGAGGATGGTAGGGTGATACAAGTTTTGGATTTTCCAGTTGGAAAATGTGTTGTATCAGGTGTATTTCATTGCAGGTATATAATAAATTACTTTATCATATGATGTTTCTCTTATACCAGGTATATTACTTAATCATATGATGTTTCTCTTATACCAGGTATATTACTTTATCATATGATGTTTCTCTTATACCAGGCATATTACTTTATCATATGATGTTTCTCTTATTTGCTTGATGATGTTATTTCATATTTATTGTTACAGGAACAGGTAATGTCATAATGGCGTCTATTACAACAATGCAAATTTGCATTGAAATAAATAAATCTTGAAGGCGATAAAATAGCATTTAAAGGTCATTTAAAGGTCATTTGATACACAGAATCTTACTCTCGTTTAATGAATTTCATATGAAATGATCACTTGAGTAAGATCCTCTATATATCACTGCAAAGATCTGTCAGTCTACATCTTAACTCATCATATACAGGAGCGCTTGCCATTAGAATGTAAAAAAATGAAATTCAATTATTCTTATTTGATTCTTATGAAAACAGTTGGGATCTAAAGGATTTTTACTTCCACAATTTCATATTAATTTTGCACTTAGTGTATTTAAGCCATAAAAGTTATGCAATTTAAGCAGAGACTGGGCAATTGCAGCTATCTTGCAATGAAGTAATAGAATAATATACTTAAGGACTTTGATAACGCATCACCCAGATTAAATCCTTTATTTCACATAGACTTAGAATGTCAGGGAGATAATTGCTATTGCATATCATAGTCTGACCAGCTTGTAATGTGTCCTAGAAAATTCATGGTTGTAAATTAACTTTAAAATATTGAAAAATTATCCGTTTTCAGACACTGCCCCTGCGAAATTTTGTTCTACAAATTGGAGTTGTTCTAGAACTGTTCTAGAACATTTAGAACTATTCTAGAACTGTTCTAAACAGGTAAATTTGTTCGTTCTAGAACTCTTGTTCTACAACTGTTCTAGAACATTGTTATAGAACAAATCAAACACATTCTAGAACTGATTTCCATTCTATAAGTGTTCTTGAAATATTCTAGAACATTTTTAGAACAAATCAAGAACCAGTTAGTTCTACAAATGTTCTAATAATATTCTAGAACATTTTTAGAACTTTTCAAGAACAAAAAAAGTTGACAGAAACTTCTAAGAAATGATTCAAATTAAGTTCTAGAACATTTGTCTTACTTTTTAGAACTAGTTAATTCTACAAATATACTAATAAATTTTAGAACATTTTTGGAACTTCTCAAGAGCAGAAAGCATCAGGTAGCTCAGTGGTTGGGCACTTGCCTCTGGTGCTAGAGGTCCCAGGTTCAATCCCTGCTTGTGGTGAGGAAACTTTCTGTGTCGGAGCACGCTTTCTCTGGTGTCATTTGTAGGGATGACACTAGATAAGTGCATGGTCCTTTGGATAGAGACGTTAACTGGATGTCCCCTTTGAAGGGAAGGTCACCCCTTGTGCAGGTTAAAGAACCCTACGGTAATTTAGATATACTTAAGGAATCTTCTAACGCATACAGTAAACAATTTACTACAAACGCTTAATAAATGTTAAATGCATTCAATTTTTTGTTGTTATGTAAAAATTCAATAATATTCACATCATGTGTGAAAATTTCATAACAATACCTTGGGTATTATGCAAAATGCAGCTTATTTAATTTGAAAGGGTCAAAATCGGAAGTCACAAAACATGGAATTTATGCTCAAATCTGCATTTCAGTGAGGCAATTTTAATTTCATTTGTCAGGCTGAACAATGGAAAGCGTCATTTTGTAATAAGAAATGCATGAAATTCACGGTGGGTCAGGCGTCAGACACAATGATGACCTTGACAGAAAAAGTTAATTGGTGGGCCATTGCCTGGTGTTTGTCTTTGGATGGGCCCACTGTGGCTCAACTGGGGAGAGTTTATTATAGCTCTGACAGCCTGTGAGTTCATAGCCATTTTCTTTGTTTCATTACAGTAATAATTTGATTGTTTCCCCATGATAATACATGGGACAAGTAAGGAAGCCTCCATGCGAGCTTACCATTTTCTTTGGTTTTGACAACAGCATAATCTATGGCGAAGATTTGGCTGGTAAAATTAATTTAAGCCCCCAGTAACTTCTACTGAGCGCTCTAAGGCCATGTGTATGTCGTTGTTGGTTAATTGTTTATTGTTGCTCCTATTGTTTGTGTTTTATTTTTGTATTTGGTCCTTGTTTTTGTTGTGCAGTACTTAGTGTCATTTCTAGTTTTGCAATCATCTCGCTGGGGAAGAGAGAGAGAGAGAGAGAGAGATGGTTGCTTACAAATTGCTTTTAATATCATGGGACTATGTGTCTCTTCCTCACGGTGCAATAGGTTGGTCTGCAGTGAGTGATTGTGGTATTTCCTGGCCAATTTCTACCGACTTTTTTTCATGCAAATTTGAACAGTTGAAATATAAAAAATCCACACTGTGAGTAACACCAGCAGGACTCTGCTGCTATCTAGCAGAATAAATGTTTAACCATGGCTATCCTGCTCCCCAGATCTAAAGTCAATCGAGCACATATGCGATGGAATTGTCAGGAATAATTTAATTACTTGTGTGTGCGCGTTGTCCGTTCACTTTTAAGGATGTAGAAGATAGAAGTTGGATGTTTTTTCTTACTTTATGAATAATAGAATGATTGAAGATGATTCATGTCTCATTAATCCATGTTACTAAATGGAATACATTTGACAAATTGCTATATTTTTCGTATTGATTTGTTTAAAAAATGGTAAATTTGCGACTTTCGTTTTTTGAAGTTCTCAACTCAAACTTCAATATTTTAGATACTCTTTGTCAGTTTTTTCTGCAAATAGCCATGCATTACCGGAAAACATTGTTCTAATTTATTCCAAAATATTTTTTAATTCGAAATTCTTGTTTTCAAGAAAATGCCAAAACAAAAGTGTATGCGTTAGGTGATTCCTTAGGTGTATGGTTAATTACTTGTAGGCTTTCATCCTGCAACCTGGAGTGTACAAAGTACACTTGCCGATAATACTTGCAAGCGAGGGTCTGACAGTATATAGAGAAAGAAAGAAAAAAAAGGGCAAAACAAGTAAAAGAAAAATCGAATTAAGTTCAAGAACTTATTTAGTAATTTTATAGAACCAGCAAGTTCTATAAATGTTCTAAAAAGTTCTAGAATATTTTTAGAACATTTAAAGAGGAAACATGTCATAACCAGATGGATGATGGGAAAAACATGGCTGCCAGAATTGGAGGGAAAATGTAGAGGCTCTTCAAAAACATTTGTTTTGGAATTTCTAGATGGCAAAAATGAAAGCAGTATTGCCTGAGACAGTGAGTAGACCTGAGAAACAGGTTCTATAAGGTTTTTAATGTTGATTAATGGTGGGGTTGTTGTTTGTAAGTTTTTTAGCAAATGTAAGACAATGTTTTGAAATGGGTGGGGTAATACAGGGTGGCATGTTAGCACAATGAGAAGATGATCATGGCTTAATTACTAACAACAGAGGTTGAGCAGTTAACATCCAATAAGTTTTCCAAAAACTACAATGTTACAGTTTTGCAATGAATGTTATTTATTTTTCAATTCACTGATAATTCAGGAGAAATATTTTACTGAAATTTACTGAACCAGCAAGTTCTACAAAAGTTAAAAAATGTTCTAGAACATTTTTAGAACAGTTCTAGAACAAGCATGTCATTATCATTAATTTAACCAGATTGATGTTGGGAAAAACATGGCTGCCATAATTGGAGGGATTATGAAGGCTGAGCCCAAAAAGCACTTGTGGCAGTTTCGAGATGGCAAATTTGACAGTATTATAGTCTGGGACAGTGAGTAGGCTTGAGACACAATTTCTTAAGTTTTAATGTTAATTGTTGCTGTAGTTGCTGTTTTTCCAAGGTCAAATGCATGACAATGTTTTGAAATGGGTGGGGTAACAGGGTGGCAATAACTACCAACATTTAGGCCAACTTAGGGGCCCTATAATAATTCTCCTCCAGTTGATGTTTATTTATTTATTGTGGGATTACTTATTGGGGTTTTAAACCAATGTCAACAGTTTTCCAGATATATAAAGGTAGCATTCAATGGAATCTTATTTTCAAACCCTATATATATGGGACATTTTTGGGGAGTTGTTCAACAACTGTTTTAAAAAAGTTCAGTTGTATTAGAACATTTGCAGAACAAACCACTATAACATTCCTGAAATTGTTCTTAAACTATTCTAAAATGCTCTAAATAAATTCAGGGGCATTAATTAATAGAATGTTTTTATGACATGATTTTTGAAGAGTTGTTCTACAGTTTTTCCAGAAAATTTCTAAAGGTTTGTTCTGGATCAGTTCTAGATGAAGCCAAAGTTTATTCTAGAACAGTTCTAGAACAAACCATTAGAACATTTCTGGAATTGTTCTGGAACCATTCTACAGATGTTCTAGAACTATTTTGAGACATTTATAGAACTTAAATGGGACATTTTTAGGGGTGTTCTACAATTGTTCCAGAAAAATTCTAAAGGTTTGTTCTAGATCAGTTCTAGAACAAACCAAGGTTAATTCTGGAACAGTTCTAGAACAAACCACTAGAACATTTCTGGAATAGTTCTGGAACCATTCTACAGATGTTCTAGAACTATTCCGAGACATTTATAGAACGTTAAATGGGACATTTTATGAGGGGTGTTCTACAATTGTTCCATAAAAGTTCTAAAAATTTGTTCTGGAACTGTTCTAGAACAAACTTTATTTGTTCTAAAACTGTTCTAGGAAAAACTTTTAGAATTTTCTGGAACTTTTCTAGAACAAATCTTTTGACCTTGGCTAGAACCTTAGAACAAAAAATTGTCCCATTTAACGTTCTACATCTGTCTCATAAACGTTCTAGAACATATCTAGAACAGTTCTAGAACATATCTAGAACAGTTCTAGAACATAGTTCTAGAAAATTCTAGAACTCTTCTAGAATGGTTCTAGACCATTTCACAGGGGAGGGGTGGTCGATTTTGAAGGACACCAATTCAGCTGCACGATAACATGCATTCATTTTGATTCCTGACTCAACAGATTTGTGCCCTGGGCTTCTTTCATGATTGCACATTCATCATTGAACGATTCGAAATGAAATCACAGTACGGTATGCTCAAATTTACACCCCTTTAAATATACCAACATACCCCACCCACCCTGATAACTATAGTCTAGTAATAAAATTCAACATCTTAGGCCTTTCAAAGTTTTGATTTTTTACATCCAGTTTTATTGGAAGAGGCTAAGAGCATACACAAATGACAGATTATGCGTACATTACGCTTGTATCATGTGTCTTTTGAATTGTGCAAGTGACGTTATTTTTAAGACATTCTTGATCACATGACAGCATATCTCCTGCCATGATTTACATCAAAACGTCTTCCTTACATGATTGTCAGTGTCTGTAGTCAATATCAGTAATGAAAGCGTGCATAAAGGTAACTTAAATTTGACGTTTATTTTTGAAATATTGAAATTATCAATTACATTTAATTAGGAAAAGTCTATAAACTGAGTTGCTGATATGGTATCATACATGCCACAGTTTAAACACAAAAATAATCAAAAAGCTTTGACTGACTGTGCAGAAAGGTGCTATATGCTGTATGTACCCATGTGACATCATCAGCAGCGTCGCGTGATAGTGCAGTCAAATTAACGACTGATTCATACCAATTCTGGGTTGCACATTAAAATCTGCGAGTAACTTTTCAATGGCATATACGGTTTGCAAGAAAAGTGCAAAAATATGGTGATGCATTTTCAAAGTCCTCTAGTATAGTCTTGTAAAAAATGAACATTTTCAATGAGCTGCAGGTAACTTACTTACAACTTGGTAAATTGAAAAAGAAATATGAAATACAATAATCTTTATCTAGCTTTCCTATTATGCAAATCTACTGTGAGAACTGAAGTCCTGCATGGAATAAAATAGGAATTTCAAAAGTATAACACACTTATGGCAAGTCACTGTAGCTGTAAATTGACAAGGAACAAGTAGTTGAAAGTTCAGGTTTATCTATACTAATCACTATTTAGAAAATCATCATCTCACAAGCTTGTTTTGGGTATAAAATTTAGCATGAATTTGAAATGCGAGCATTACAATTAAAACAGTGTTTACCTTTATTTCTTGAAGGGCCAATCAGTACAAAAGTCTTATCCCGAGTCATCTACTGAAACATGTGGACCAACAGTATAGACCCAGATCTGACTGCTCCTGTAACAGCAATAACTGTTTGCCAGTTATATTTACATTGATAAGTATGTTGGCAAGTATATGCAATAGTCGTCTGAAGCAGACACAAATTTGATAGTTTTATTTTGCTGCATTTTTGCAAGTCTTTGACTAAAATATTTTGATAGATCAAATGCTACAGTTTCCATGAAACGATGAAATTTGGGAGTTGTGTAGCTTTAACTTAGCCCTAACCAGTAAATTGAAAATTGCCATTTATTTTAAGAAATTATCAAATTACCAATATTTATCTGTTTTGTCTAACAATCATACAGTATCATATGGGCCTCGTCAAATCAAAGGTTCGCTTGTGGCAAGTCTAACTATAGTACATTCCAGTAAGCAGTTAAAGGGGACATATTAAAGTTCTAAATCCAATTATAATAGGAAGGAAACATCACTAAGAGAGAATCTGAGACTTTTTTTCTAGCGAAAAATCTTATTCCATTCGTTAATTAGGGCGTTAATTAATTAGGTCCGAAAATAGATTACAAAAGTTACTTCCCTTGAATTTAGGCACGGTGAGTCGCGTCCCTTTGATCTGTGACGTCACAAGGGCAGTTCTTCAATGGCCATGCTGAGTCGCATTGCATAAAAGCAACATGGAAATCGAATTTGACAGTGGTTTGAGCGATATTTCAGAAGTAGATTTGGATGAGGCTGGACCTATACAGCCTTATCAATATGAGCCGCGTCGGAACGGTACGGAACAACGTTCGGATAGCGAGGAAGAGTCAGACTTCGAAGACGACCAACTTCAAGAGGGCGATCTTCGTGGTGAGAATGAGATCATTCCCGATGTTTCGACATGGTGAGGAGGTTTTCTTATTAGAATGTATGCGAGATTCGCAAATTTATCTCTTCCTGAACCTATTTTGTTTGTCACAATACGAGATTTTAGTTATTCTGCTACAAAATAGGATTTAGATCCGGTCTAAAATCATCATGCATGTGCAGTGCGTTCTTTCTTTCAATGAATGTGGGGTGTCACAGGATTAAAATTGTCTGAGAAAAAACAAACACAAAATAGTTTTACTGATAAAAATTCACTGTATGGTGCAACAAAGTCGTTTTGGGATTGTCAACAATATTAACCACAGTTTAACACAGTGACATGGCCCTAGTCCAGGGGTCCTAGTAAAGTCCCTGAGGGCAGTATTTTGAATGCGAGCTTCTTGTTAGGCATTAGAAGTACAGTATGCATGCAGTGTTCAATCTTGGAAATTTAAATGGGCTTTCACACCTGTCCTGTATTTGGCCATCCACAAAGTTAAAAAGGTGGCCCATGGTTGCAGGTTGGAGCCTCACAGGAGGCACTTGGTTGTTTTTGAATAAGACATTTTATACTCTGCTTAGTACTGGTTCAACCGAGGGAGACCGGTTTGGACTAAACTGGAAAAAACCTGTTGACTGGGACATAAAGAGTCAAAACAAGCAAAAGATGTCCCACTCTGTCTTCCTTATTTCATGATGTTGCACAGTCTTCTCCAAGGCCACCCTTATTGCGTTTGCTGTCACCCTACTCTGACTCATGATTTTACAGGTAGGGCCCAGACCTGAATCCAAACTGTTTACACTGATGGTATTCCTAAGTTTTTTTTTTCTAAAAAATGCTTCTTTTGCAAACAGTTTGGACCCAGATCAGGCCCGACAAAGTGTGGACCTGACCGGCATCAAAGCTGTTTGATACTCTGATTGTGTGCCTGGAGGATTTTTTTAAAACAGGTTGATCAGTGTTCAATCTAGAGGCTATGGAGCCATTGGCCCCATTCTTTACCAAATGGCCCCTTGCTAAAGCTAGAGTGGGTCATCTTCAACATTAGGTGAATGGGCAAATATTTCGCAGTGTTTTTAATTGTCACATGAAATCAAATCAATGAAAATACCCCCCTTTAAATTTCCTAGATTGAACACTGGAACTTGATTTTTTATTTTGCAAACAGGTTGGACCCAGTTCAGGCACTACAAATTAAATATTGGGCCTGATCAGGGCCCAAGCTATTTGACTCTCTTATGGTATTCCTAACAGAATGTTAAAAAAGTGTTTTCTTTTTTACTTTCCACATTTGTAGATCAGACCGACCATAATGTCCAGACTGTTTGAAAAACAGAAAGTACATGTATATCCTCATACTTTGCATATCCAAATTACAGAAATAAAACAAACATATCAAATGTTATCTGTATTTTATTTGGAATGAATAGTTTCAAAAAATCTGAATGTATACATTCATAAACATGCTTTTTACTTAAAGATGAAATTTCATGTATTGTATGTTCTTTATACAAGTCTAACTTTTTAACCCATATAAGCCTTGAGTCCTTCTTGTGGAACATAGGCAAAAAGTGGAGATCCAGATCAGACTCCATAAAACGTAATGTCTGATCAGGGACTCCACTGTTTGCTTGCTTACACAATGTTCTATTGAAATTTCAATAAAAATGTAAAATAACACCCAACAACCCTTAAAACAGAAATGGACTGACAGTGGGAAATTCCACTAGGCCTAAATGGGTTAAAATCCCACTGATGTCTGACCTTTCCTAAATTGATCATTCTAGTTCTCAACACTGTTTGCTTTCAGAAAGTTAAAAGATAAAATAAACTTGACACCATAAATGACATGTGAACTGGACTGGTTAAATGATAAATGATAAGGATAGGAAAGTCCATTAGACATCGATGGGTTATAATCAAACACTTTTTTTTATTTCAATAACCTTATACATGTATGCACATCTGAACAAAGTTGCTAAAGTATTTCTTCCCAATTTGGTATATACACAATGTTACAGGCCTTATATATCTAAAATAGGGCATTCACCCTGCATCACAATAAATATTGGCATATATGGAGAAAATTATAATTTGCACTGGAAATCATCCAAATTTTAACTTGCCCTGCGATCTGAGGCACTCGTAAATACGAGTGGACAAGAGCTATTTTCGGACCCTGATGTACACCATAGGTCCAGTCTTAGATACATGTAGGGCTGGGACGATACGGTCGTCATCCAATTGATACGTATCGCAATACATGCAATGAGATACAATATGTATCACGATATATCGACACCGATACAGCAACACTTAGAATCACTATTCCTAGTATATTGATAAAAAATTGCCCTTTTTCTATTCCATTTGCAAATGATTCAATAAGACAAATATTTGTGTCACTCTATTTGGAAAATAGATTTTATTTTATCGATCATTACTTTTGCCTACATTTGTATTTGTCCATTTGGTCTTGTTTAGAGTAGCAAACATTTACACTGTAAGAATAGAATGTACCTGAATATATATTTTGAGGTTAGAAATTACCAAAGCTGTTGCTAGTAAAATTCCCGAAAGTATCGTGATCAAGCATATCAATACGGTATCGTCCAAGTCCGTATCAATATGTATTGGTGTATCATCGTCCCAGCCCTAGGCCCAGCTAAGGATTGCTTGTGCACCTTAATTTGTGTTTATTTCCTTACCAATTAATTTTAACATGTGTTTTGGGTGCTCAAAAGAACCGTCTCATTGAGACTGTTCTTTTGAGTACCCACAACATATGTTTTGGTTAGGAAATAAGAAAGTTAATTTTCAGTTACACACTCTTATCTGACCGGGCCGCGTAGCGCAGTCGGTAACGTGTCTGGCCACAGTTGCGTGTCTGACTGCAGATCCAGGGGTCGCGAGTTCGATCCCGGCCGGTCCCATACTTTCGTGGAGATTGATCATGAAATAATTTCTACGGTCATTCTCCACCCTTCCGCTGATTCATTCAAGAAGGGTTGTTGTCAGTTACAAGCGAAAGTATGTGCACAAATTACTGGTTAACCGCTTGTTCAAGCCTGCCCAGGAAAAAGTGTATTTGGTGAACTGACCGTCCCGCAATGACCATAGCTGTTGACTTGGGACGTAAAGCAAACAAACAAACAAACACTCTTATCTGGGGGCCTGGTACACTGTAAATGCATATATTAAACAGAAGACACACAGTTTAACCAAATATATTCAGGAGCACTTAAAATGATGTACATGTTTAAAACAAGTTTTCATGCACGTTACATGTGCTATAATACATGAAAGCTTGATCAGATATAAATAGAAATTCATAAAGTATATACATCCCCCCCCCACCCCCACACACACACACAAAATTGAGAACTTGCTGCTGGTAAAGAAACCTTTCTTTTTTGTAAATAGGTCATTGAGCACTTTCATTTTTTGAAATACAACTAAGATGGGTTACAAAGAGCAGGTACACCAATTGCCCTGGGAAGACTGGGATAAGCCTGCATAGCCACCAGGATAGTCCTGACCCAAAATGATGATAGGCCCCCTTAAATGGGCCAATGGCCCATATGATCCCTTTTTGATGGGCCCAAGAATCGTTAAACTCCAAATTAGAGTATTTATGACATGAGATTTGAATAGCTTTAAGCTGCTTATATATAAGGGCCCAGCCAACAGTAAAGTCCATTTTAGCAAAGCAGGGGACAAAAATATTTCAATATTGCACTTGTCCTGTAGGACGAGTGACTTACAATTTTCACTTGTCCTTTAAAAGTGTATGCAATAAAGAACATAAGGGAGTAATATGACTTCCCCGAGTATCTTCCAAAAGCACTCATCCTACAGGATGAGTAATTCTTCCCAAAGCACTTGTCCTACAGGACGAGTAATTCTTCCCAAAGCACTTGTCCTACAGGACAGGATGAGTGCTTTGGGAAGAATTACTCTCCCTTTATAGATTTCACTCGTAATTACTAGAGGACGAGAGGTGTTTTTGTCATCTGTGAAGGTTATAGGGTTTCTTCCAAATAGATTGGGCCCATCCCAGGATTATCTCTGATCAGAGCCTTCACTGTTAATTTGAAAGTGAAATTTTCAATAATGTTGACTTATTGTTATTCATTTTTTCAAAGCAGCGTGTCTCTGGAAAATGTTGTTCTGAGCTGATAAGCAACTTCGCAATGCATGGACGTGTACTATTGAAATTGTATCTTTTCCCCTATTTATTTACAGGTGTGTTTGCAATAACTGCACAAACATGACAAGGCCAGAGGAAGCCAGGTGCTGCCAAACTACTAATATAGTGGATGGAAAGATAGAAGCAGAGGGTCTCAGCTGCATCATACAGCACGAGGGGTTCCAAGCGAATTGCCTCAACATCCATGTGTTGGAAACCTCATACTATGATTATGTTCTCCAATCAGGGCCTCCTGCAGAAAATCAACGCATCCATGAGTAAGTTATTTATCTTTGACCAGACTCGCTGGTCCTGTACATGAATTACTGTTTGTTCATAAAATAGTCATAGTTTATGTGCGTAACAGACAGTTTGGAAGAATTTTTCTTTGCTTTCGTAAAAAGTAAATTGTACATTCCAAATATATATAATTTACACCGGGCCGCATAGCGCAGTCGGTAACATGCCTGACTGCAGATCCAGGGGTTTCTAGTCCAATCCTAGCCAGGTCCCATACTTCTGTGGCGATCGATCATGAGATTCCAGAAGGGTTGTTGTCAATTACAAGTGAAAGTGAAGTGTGTGCGCCAAGTATTGGTTAACTGCTTAGTAAATCTTGGCCAGAACAAAAAATGTGGTTAGCCTAATAGGTGATCTGACCATACTGACATGGCCATAGCTGTTGACTGGGACATAAAGCAGTAACACCCCCCCCCCCCATACACACACACAAACAGAATTCCTGAACCTCTACAATAGAGTATACCAGCGGATGATTGATCAGGAATAATCATGTTTATCAACTTACATCGGTTTAAATAAACACAATTTTTGAGCGTAAAATTGTAAATATTTTCTTACCTATCAGTTTTAACATATGTTTTGGGTGCTAAAAAGACCCATCTCATTGAGACAGTTCTTTTGAGTACCCACAACATGTGTTTTGGTTGAGAAACAAGAAAATTATTTTTTTGGTACGCGCTCTTAACTAAAGTCCTGAACTTATCAATAAATAATTTGCCAACAAATAGTCCTATTCAGACTGTCCATTTTAAGCAGCCTGTCTTTGGACTATTTTCTTTCGACATCAGACAACGAGACAGTTCTTTGAGCACCCAATATGTATGTTTTAACTATTGGATTAGAAAATATTCACAATTTTATGCTCATGTTTTTGTTCTGTATATATTTTTTATATCTAATTTAGTTTTACAAAATGTATTTCTCAACCAAAACACATACCCAACATGCATGTTTTTACTGTTGTCACGATTTTAAGATTTGTAAAAAATTGTTTATAGTGCCAAACAGTATGGATCCATACATTACAGGGGTTTATTTTTTGGTCCTGGAGACAAAATATTCCAATATTGCACTGATCCTGTAGGACGAGTGACTTGCACTATTTACTCGTCCTGCAAACACATGCACTTGTCCTGTAAAAGTGTATGCAATATAGAACAAAAGGGATTAATATGTAATATGACTCCCTTGAGTAATTCTTCCCCAGAGCACTTATCCTGCATGACGAGTATTGGCAAGAATTACTTGTCCTTTCTAGATTTCACTCGTTATTACGAGCGGACGAGTGGAAGTGTTGTCCCCTGTGGTCCATTTTGACAACTGATATTGGGTCAAGTTTCCAATTGCAAAAAGTAGGACAGAACTGAAGTATTCAAGTAGCGTTACCTTTAATCCAGTTTGTGAGTCTTCCGTAATACATGTGCACCTATAAACATGTGTCCCATGTATTCCACACATTTGCCTTATCTGATTGAAAATATAACTTAGTAGCCATACAAGTTATGTTGTAGATGTCCATCCATTTAGTTTGAGTCTTTCTACTTTTCTGAAAATCTTTTTCAGACTCTACAGACACATCGCTTACAGACGTTTCACAAGATGGATTTATGGTCTCCTTGGGAAAAGGGTCAGGAAAGTGATACCATCATGTGCTATAACTGCTGTGCGCAATGCCTTCCCTTCAGAACAATACACTGGTTTTAAATATCCACAGTGACACAATGATGTTGATAATGGTTTGGCAAACATCTGGACAATTTTTGACACAGGCTACTGTAAATCCTACAAAATTGCAACTTCATTTTGTGAAAATCCAGATCAGCTTGGGCATCCACCCAGTCTGACCCAATTTTCTGCTGTACACTCTCTAGTAAGCTCTATGGGTGTGGAAATGATAAAATTTGATACTTGCCCAGGGACAAGTAAATGACCATATTGTACTTGTCCAAAGTAAGCAGCTTGTCCCAAATGTCTTTTTAAATATTGTGCTGCATCATATATAAACTCTTTTGAAAACAATGTTGATCCTGATCATCTGGCTTCTTCAGAAGCCAGCTGATCATGGTCGACACCAGTTTTCCATTTAACATGTGAGTTAATAAAACAAAATCCCAGCACAAGTAAATTGAAATTTCTAACTTGTTCTGAATGAACTGGGACCAAGTTTGACAAATCAGGCTAGTATTTCCACACCCATGCCTGTAGCAGATAAACTCATGGACAAAGCATGTAATTTTGTAGGTAATACAGTGTCCCTAGATCACTAACACTCATTATGCCATTCCTCAACTGCCATATACCTCTGGAGTTAATTGATGAAAATTGACAGGTAACAATCTAATTCTAGATCAAAATCACTTTACTCCACTCAGATTCAGTTATAGTTCTACACTTAGACTGTAAGCCGTCTACACTTACATCCGGTATACACTGTGTCAATGAGAATTGTTAGTTTCACTTCTATTTATTAAATCGAGCAACATGAGCCCGGATCACATCTTCTTTTGGTGGTCTTGGTCCTGGAGTACTCTGCGCAATTGGTTTTGGTGTTGCAGCTGTGATATGGCTGTTGTTTCTCTTTGCCTTGGCGTAGCTTTTGTTAAGGTTCCTGTTCTCCAACAGAGCTATCATCAGTTCATCTACGTAGCCTGAAACACATGTATTTATGCAAGTGTTGCTCATTGTAAAATAAGCCATACAGATAAGAAATGTGTGATTATAAAAATCTTATTTTTCTCAACCAAAGCATATGTTGTGGGTACTCTCAAGAAGCCTCAATGAGATGGTTCTTTTGAGCACCCAAAACAAATTGTTAATCTGGTGGATAAAAAATATTAACAATTTTCAGGGCTGACCCTGGCTCAGAATTTGCTGGAAGCAATGGAAACAGTTAGAGCCAAGTGAAATTGACTTCATCCAATGTTTTTGCCAGAAAGTAGTTCTGTATTCTAACTCTTTGCCCACTAGCAGCAATTTTTGTCGTCTGCTGATAACCTTTGCAAACAGCTTGGACTCAGATCAGACCCGAAACAATGTCAGATCTGATCTGGATACAAGCAGTTTGACACCCGGTACCCTGATGTCATTGAAATAATCCAGCACCAGAAGAGTTAATTATGGCACAATAATTAAGTGTGAACTGAAGGAATAATAAAAGCATATAGATAGATAGATAGTTATATGTAATATGACTTCTTTGAGTAATTCTACCCAAAGCACTCGTCCTACAGGACGAGTGCTTTGGGAAGAATTACTCGTCCTTTATAGATTTCACTCGTAATTACGATTGGATGAGAAGAATTTTTGCCTGTTGTATTGTCACAAATTCCAAGTTATCCAATCAGACATCACGTTACAATAGCAAGTGCATTAGAGGTAAAGCTTTATTGAAAAACATGTAGCCTGCAGTTTTTTTAAGTTTGAAACAAAATGAGTGTAACATACAAGTTAACTTACAAAATAAATTATTCTAAAGAGAATAGACTTAAATTAATCATGATTGTTTCTTTCATTTTGACCAAAGCCAATCCTGGGTGGGGGACACTTGGCTTGTCTCACTGACCCCAAATGAGGGAGCTGGTCCTGAGGTTATAAAACTTTTTTCTAACTCAACTGAGCATGAAATTTATAATGCTCATAATGTTCACATGTCAACAATTGTTGGCATTTTAACATTTATTAGCATGAAAAATAAAACATTTTAGATTCTCAAAGCAAGAATAGTCTGCGTTTTTCAGCTTTTTAGCTTTTATGAACAGCTGAAATTTCATGCTCAGTTGAGCCGAGCATGATGGAATTTCTTTAATCCCAGGGCCAGGTCTCAAAGAATAATTTGCTCATTTTGGGCCGGACTGATTGACACCAGGAAATTTAGAAACAATTTGATATCTGTTAGCAGCTTTTTGCTCTCTGATCTCCAGTTTGCTTTCCTTTTTATAAACTGATATAATGAAGATGTAACAACATACCGAATGTCTGGCAAGTCTTGACTTCTTTAGCTATTGCTTCACCACATCTGGACTTTGGAAAGGAAATTCGGAACTGTGGCTGTCCTGACTTTGTTGTCGCCTGAGCTCTCCCAGCATTTTCATTGAAATGGAGTGCTGCCAAAGCTAACCTGTAAACAAAGACAATATATTTGTGTTACAAATTTGCATAAGATGTCATTTTTTCAGTTTGACATCATATATAATTCTAGAATTGGCCAAAAAGTTCTTTGTTTGACACATGTTTATTTGTGATGCTTTATTAAGTCCAGCCAACAATTTTTCAGCTTAGTTGGGACATTTTCCCATCTACCTAGGTTTTTGTTATTTTTCTTTTGATTGGATTCTTTACGTCCCATCAACAGTCTTTCAGTTATTTAGGGACGGGTCTTCCTGGTTTGAACAAGTACTAAGCTAGGATTAATGTGTCTTGCTCAATGACACAGCACAGTGACGCCAGTTTAATACTAAATTTGAGCATCTCCTCATTGATATATGTACTGTTTGGAACTTGTGTGATTATAAAGATAATATATAAGATTATAAATTACAGGTCTTTCACATTACCCTTTTTTGGTTATGTGCATAAAAATCCATGTCAACAATATGCACTAGCTAAACCCAGGTCCCCAGATAAGAGTGCATAACTGAAAATTATTGTTCTAATTTCTCAACTAAAACATGTTGTGGGTACACAACAGAACAGTCTCGAGAGACAGATCTTTTGAGCACCCAAAACACACGTTTAAACTGATGGATAAGGAAATAATCACAATTTTATGCAAATTATTTTTCCCTAACTGGCCCTATGTAAACCATTTGAGTATGGCTTTCTGGAGTGCTGAGATACTTTGTTCTTACCTAGCCTCCATTTGAGAGTAGAAGTAATGCACAGACTTTGAGGCGAAGTGGCATACAATGTTGTGGAAAGACTCTAGGGATGATGTCTGTTCATCTGGTGATAACTTCTTTATGTCTGTAACCAGGAGGCGTCCCTTGACAACTTTCTCCAGCTCAAAGTATGGCTTATATCCTAGAAAAGAATATTGGGCATACAATACACGATGTATCATGTGTGTAGAAAGTACTATGCTCTTTGTTCAAATGTCTAACCTGGTTCCATTTCATTCAGCCCAAGTTAGAGATTTGTATTTACTTGTCCTGGGACAAGCCTTAAGCCTTAAAAAGTTAATACATTGAATGCTGTATTTTTTTCATAGATCCTGAAAAGCTGGCTGATCTGAATCTACACCGTTTTCAATAGAGTTTGAACCTATGTTTATCCCTCAAATTACCTCAATGAAGTCAGGGAAATATGGTTTTGGCCAGGCGTCGTCCGTGCGTCCCTTCTGCCGGTCTGTTCACACTTTTTGTCCGCCCCGGAACCATATCTCGGTACCTATTGGTCACATTTTATGCATTCTTGGTTAAAATGATGAGTACCATGGACTCTCGATATCCTATAAATTTCGTCAAAATCAACCCCTTAACACTTGAGTTATTGCCCTTGTCTTAGTATAGACAATTATAATACAAAACCTATATTAGCTTTCTGTGCAATGGTCATCACATTTTCTCAAATCTATATCAGGCCTTTAATAAATAAGAGTGCATACCAAAAAATAATTTTCTTATTTCTCAACCAAAACATACATTGTGGGTTCAAAAAAGAACTGTCTCAATGAGGCGGTTCTTTTGAGCACCGAAACATAAGTTAAAACTGATAAGTAAGAAAAACACTTAGCAGGATATTGGTTCGTATATAGATTTTCTGAACAATCTGCAAACCTACCTCTCTTCATCCAATCACGTTCTTCCAGTTCACCATGTTCACACCTTGGGAACTTCTCTCCATGACCTTCATGTACATCTGTCACATGGTTGAGGATAGACAGCCATTTCTGTTTCACCAGCTCACCATCTCCGCCACTTGATGCTGCACACCAATACATGTGATTGCTAACAGACCGGGCCCAGTCTTTTACCTTCTTACAGCCACTCTTTTTCCCAGCTGCTTCCAGCTTCTTGCAGACACCTGGTAATAAAATAACTCAAAAGTCAATGTCACAGTGACCCAAAAATGGTCAGCTTCACTACACCACCCTAAGATCATAAATTTTGAATTTCAACCCCCCCCCCCCACACACACACACACACACACACATTGCATTCTATGCTCTGCTTTGTTTTATTTACAATGTCCCCACATTGCATTCTATGCTCAGTGTCGTTTTATTTACAACATGGCATCCTTTGGAAAAAGTTACATGTACATTTTCAAATATGAAAACACCCAAGAAGCTGAGGGTGTGTGTATGAGCAGAATATTTGCTTGCATAGTGTATGTTTCTAAATTCAGTTCCCTTTATTTTGATATGCATTAATGATTATGCAACATGTCCATAATCTAAAAAAAGAGCCACTGTTATGCTAAAATATTGACAAATGACTACTTCAACTTGTTGCATATATATTTGACAATTCACTAGGTTTTTGGGCAGGAATATCCTTGGTACATATGATATTACAAAATAAGCTATTACATTTGGCTACTGAGTTATGTTGGCAGTATAATGACTAATGAGTAATAAAATGAGAGAATTTTTTACACTAAATCATCAGACTACAGGCCACTAGATAAGAGCATTTAGTTTTTTGTTATAGCTCAACCACAATCAGGAGTGTTGAAATACCATACCCGACTTGTGTGACCTGGTCCCATTTCATTCAGGACTTGTAAGTTTAAAATGTTTGTCTCTATTTATTTGTCCTGGGACAAGTATAAACAAAGGTAATTCAATTCTGTATTTCATTTTCATTAATATTATGAACTCACAATGTCATGTTGTATGGCAAACAGTATGGATCCTGATATGTATCTACACTGTTTTCAATTGAGTTTGTATATGGTTTCATACTGTTTTAAAGAATGGTTGCACAGTATCAGCAAAGTAAGGGCTAAGCTGAGTTATTGCTCTGGGACAAGTAATTTTCATTGGACAAGTACCGGTACATTATGGTCATTTTCTTGTCCCTGGGCAAGTATTTTTTTTCTATTTCCACACCCCTGGCACAATGTTTTATTGCTCAACCAAAACACATCTTTTGGGTACTCAAAAGAACCATGTCAATTAGACTGTTTTTGTACACCCCTAATCAGTGTTAAAATCACGGGTGAAAGTTTTCAGGATTATTCCTGAATTCAGGATTTTGAGGCTGACTTTCCATAGAAAGTCAGCCGTAAAATCCTGTATTATTCAGATTCTAATGGCTTCTTTGATTTAATTTCAGTTTATCTAAAGACAATTGACCATTTAAACTTGAAAAGGCAAACTGCAAGTTTTTAGATTTAAAAGTTAAGGATTTTGGAAATTTTGAACTTTCAGCCATGTAAAATTGATAAACTTCACAAATTTAGGTTCAAATCAATATATATGTACATTTATCATGACCTAGATGTATTTATAAAATTATTTACCTTTAGCAACATGCCAAACATCAAACCAGTGTTGAATAGTAGGTTTCTCCTCTCTCAGAAACTTTTTGACAGAGCTGTGGCGGTCAGTAACTAGGTGGCTAACTGTCAGGTTGTTCTCTTCTGTCAGCCATTCAAGTGAACGCTTCAGACCTTCAAGCTCCATGGCGTGTGAGCTGCTGACTTCATTACTCTGAAAGCGAGCATATATACTTTTGTAAATTATAACATTCACACAACAGCTTGAAATAGAATTTTGATAACAAGGAAAACTAGATTCAATAGCACATACATGTAACTATTATTGTATGTATTTGGTTGTTTTTACCCCCCACCATAAAAAATTTCTGGACACATGAATGGGTGTTAACCTTTCTGTCATATTCTCTTATTTAAATTCTACAATACAGCCGACTTGAACTGATTTGTTGGAATTCAAATAAGCCATTCAATACAGTACATGTAGGTACATTGTAGAAAAATATTTTTATGGGTCTAGTTTTAATTTCTTTACTTTAAAGTTTTTACATGGGGCAGATCAGCAAAACAATATGTCCGAACTGGGAATTCCCTAAAAATTCTTGAAAATATATATATCGGTTATGTAAACTATAATAGGCAACTTTTTTTCACACCTGCTATACATGTAATTCTTAGGCCAAAATGAAATATATGTGTGGTTCCTGTTGCATACCAACAAAATTTAGGGTAGGTAGGTAGGGAAATTATTAAATTTTGTTATAACATTTAACAAAGAAAATAGTGACAAAATCTGAAAAAGTGCCCATTTTAGGTATTTTTTCTCCAAAGACCATTTTAATGTTTAGGGTAGGGTTAAAAAAATTAGGGTAGGTAGGCAACAGGAACCACACATACATTTCATTTAAGCCTTAGTACAGTTTTCTAAAAATTAATCAGTGTTTTCCCAATGATTTAAGAAGACAGTTTAGCTGTCAAAGTACATGTAGCCATTATTGTAGGAGTTTCATTCACAAAAATAAGTGAAATAGCTATGTTCTAAACTAAAGCAGCCAGTTCCTCAGCTCCAAGTAGCAGGTGAAATCGCCGGCTGCTGGCGCTTGTGGAAAACACTGTCAATATGAATACATGTTGAAATTGTAATAACATCATGTCTAAATTAAGAATTGAAAGTTATTTTTCTGCGTTTCACTGAGGTATGAAATGTCGGGAAAATTACATCTAATTTGCATGAAAACCAAAGGTTTTCATGCTAAAATTAGATGTAATTTAAACGACATTTCATACCTCAGTGAAACGCAGAAAAATAACTTTCAATTCTTATAATTACAACTTCTTCTTTATTCTTTCTTATTCAGTATTTATAATTATGTTTTCCTAAAAAAAAATACGTTTCCAGCTAATAGTTCCTTTCGCGCATTTAGACTATGACGTGCGTATGTAGACCTAGACGTTACGACGTTCAAAAATCAAAATGGCGGCCGTTCTCCAATTGAAAATAAACAACTACATTTTAGAAACTAAAACCTCGTTTTTACCTCGACATGGGTCTTCATTAGAATGTTTACGATAGTTACGTCATCGGATATGACGTCATTCGTTTACATTGGTGACGAAAGCATCATCTGTCGAAATGGCTTGGAAAGGAAATGAAATGACCCCAGCAAAAAGAAATTGTGCCATCTTTATTGAGTGATTGAAGAAAGCAAAGACGAATGGCAAAAATGTTGGATAAACCAGGCAACAGTCAGTAAGTTCAAGAAACGATTTTATTGCGGGGCTCGACTGAAAACATACAAAACAAGCACAGGTGCAAGAGGTGATCGCATCATTTTGCGGGCTGGGAAACTGAATAGATCGCAGCAGACAGCTGATCGGCATGACTACTGTTAATTTAGGCGTCATATGTAAGTCAATTTTTGCTTTTCTACTTGAAAATATAGGTGTAAGTGTAAGGTAAACTGTCAGTAGTCGCAGGCTGTCCATTTCTCTTCATAGAAGCATTGTATTGCACAGTATCACAAAAGTAGTTCTGACGTGAATGGCCCTCGGAATGGCCCCTCCCCTCATGAATACGGACCGGGTTCATTGAAAAATGAAATACAGGTCAATGCGATCAGATGACCGTTCTCGACCAATCAGATAAGCGGATCTCAATAAATGTTATGACAGTTGTAATTATTATAAATTTAACGTACATCATGTCAGCCTTTTATGTATGTACATGTACTTCACTCCTCCTCAGATTTATCCTGCTAACCTTCAGAATTCCATTGCAATTTGTAAAAATGTGTTTTCAGCCGGAGGGAAAGGTAGTGTGGATGCAGGTCTGGTGGCTTAAATAGAAGCCAGCTTTACTGGATCTACAGCGTTTTCAAATAAAAGCGCTGCAGGCATGCAACATATCCCGCCAAGGGATATTTTCAATGCAAAGAAAATCATTTTGAAACAAGGGCCATAACTCTGTACTTATTTGTCGAAATTTATCCATCTGCAATACCAAGGCCAACCTTTAATATATTTTTGTTTCCCCTTACCCGACCCTGTTTAACCGGTATGGGTTGGTCGGTCGGAAAATTATTTTATTTTACTTCCCAAATTCGATACCCATTCGTTTTTATTGTAAATAGTCCTACTTTAGGCAATAACATTAAATACACAAACAATTTGCAACTAAGAATATTTTTTAAAAATAACACTGTTTACGTTGGACAACTCTTTAAGTTTGCATATTGCCAATTAATTTTAAAAAATAATTCTTGACTGAAAATTGAAATAAAATCTTTTGGGTAGGGCCATTTTTTCAGGGTCGGTCAGGTAAGGGGAAACAAATAAAATTTTATTTTAGGCCCAAGACACTACTTTTCAATATCAACTGTTATAAAGTTATACCCAGTTTGAAGAAAATCTGTATAAAAATGCCAAAGATAGCGAGTGAAAACAAATTTCTAACGTCAATCAAGGACTATAACTCAGTACTTATTTGTCAAAAAACGATAAATTCAGGCTCATACTGTAATCGCAACTTTTCCTGAAACCATCATTTTTATGAACAAAATGCATGTCAGAATAGCAAACAGGGAAGACACTGATCAGACTGCTTCTTCAGAAGCAGTCTGATCTGGGTCTGTGATGTTTTTGTAGCCAACTAGTGTTCGAAATTTCAAAACATTTACTCAATACTGTACTTTTGTTTTTGGCCTAAGCTGAAATTCACATATTCAAAATATTTACCTGAATAAGCTGCACATCTAGGACCTTCCCTGCTGCTAAATCGATCATTGAATAGGATCCGTACTTCGCAGTGTGGCCAGGGGAACAGCATCTCATGTCATCACCAAGTCGCAAAACTCTGTCTTCTTCTTTGAAGCTATTAATCATTTGTTCCTTATGGTTATTCCAAAAACTTATAACAGTTGGTGTCAGATAGCTGGACTGAATTTTATTGTATGTGCTCATACTTATGTTATTAATCTTCACGAAGTCTAGCGCTCTTAAAAATCTTGCAGGACTACTTCCTGAAAACATTATTGCTGCACATAACATCAAATTTCCAACCGGCAGATTGCCGGACATTGGCTGGCTTCTCCAGGAATTTTCACTGCCACAAGTCAAACACCTTATGTCGCATACCAAACAAGTACCAATTGTTTTTTTGTCCACAGAACACACAGAACCACATATTACACAACGTTCAAGAAGCTCATCCAAACAGGAATTATACACAATATATTTTTTCTCATTGCAATGGCTTATACATGAAGAAGATTCTTCCACTTCCATGTCACTATCATCATCTTCTGGCTGCCAGTCTGGATCACGCTGGTCATCAGATTGAATTGAAATAAGGCTTTCATTTAAGATATCCCGATCAGGCCTTGTTGAGAGTGATGGCAGTTCTATTATCTTCCTTGTCTGGGTACCTCTTTCTGTAGTGGCAGGACGAACTTGCACCTTGACATGACGTCTTTCCTGAAATTAGAAATTTACTCTGTTTATAAAAAAGGCATAGAAAAGATACCGTCTTGGGTATAAAGGGACTATTTAAAAAAAAATCAATTATCATAATTTACAAGACCATGTAATAGAAAGACTTTAAAATAATACTGTTTGAAAATTTTCTTTTCAAAAATCCACACCTACATGTACATGTACTTGTAACTATTACATGTACACTGTAGCGTTGTCTGTGATAATCTTTGCAAACAGTTTTGCTCCAGATCTGGCACAACAAAATATTGGGCCTGATCCTGATCATAACTGTTTGAAATGCAGATCGTATGTCTGTGATATTCATGAATGAATTTTTTGAATATGTCAAAAAGCATGAACAATTACCCAGCATGCAAAAAGGTTAAAAGTATTATGTAAGAACTTTCCTTCTACTTCAGATATGAAACCTACCAAAACTACTACTAACTGTCTCATACTATCCGTCTATTCTATTCTACTCTATCTAACAATCATTATCACGTGACCCTGTCTATCCGTTTTTTGTACTTCAGGACTACTTGACACTTTTTTTCATCTTGAAAAAGGTTATTGCATGACCGAAACCGGTCGATACTCCCACAATAAAAAGACAACACTGACTGTTGTTTGGTTGTTTATTCTGTTTTATCCCCTTCTCCTGAAGTATTTTGTTTGTTACGAATGATCTTTCATACTTTTCCCACACATATACATGTATTTTAATTTTTAAAAAAAGCGAGGTCTGCTGACAGCCAGCTGTATTTTTCCAATACCGAAGTGCTGTATTTTTAGGCACTTTTGAGATACTTAAGCTATTTTTCCATTTCTCATACATATGTATGAAAAGATTTTTTTAGATAAAAATAGATATGCAATTAGGTTACAATTACATAATGCTATATATACCGAGTCTGAGTCCAGGTCTAGAGAAAGATTTGAATCCTTTTCAGTACTAATGTCGACCCAAACAAGAAATGTCACAGTCACGTGACGAATGCCCCCAAAGGAATTGGTCAAGCATAAGACAGATTTGAGGAAAGTTAGCAGTAATCTAGGAGATATGCTCCAGACACGATAAACCTAGAAATGAGCCCAGAAGTCAATGTCAAGGTCAAAATGACCCAAAATGGTACGCACCACTCCGCCATCCCAAGAGGAATCAACACACCAAATTTGGGATTCCTACATCAAATAATATAGGAGATATTCTCCAGTCACGATTATTCTAGAAACTAGGTCATAGGTCAAGATCACAGTGACCTAAAAATGGTGCGCTACACATCAGCATCTAAAGATGTATCCATACAGCAAATTTGGGATTCCCAAATAATATAAGAGATATGTTCTGGACACCATTATTCTAAAAACTAGGTCAGAGGTCAAGGTCAAAGTGACCCAAAAATCGTATGTGACACTCCACCATCTAAAGTTGCATCCACCCACCAAATTTGGGATTCCTACCTTTAATAATATAAGAGATATGCTCTGGACATGATTTTTCTAAAAACTAGGCCAGAGGTCAAGGTCACAGTGACCTGTAAATGGTACAAGTCATTCCACCACCCCAAGATGCATTCACACACCAAATTTGGGATTCCTATCTCAAATAATAAAAGAGATATGCTCCTGACACAATTATTATTAAAACTAGGTCAGAGGTCAAGGTCACAATGACCGAAAATGGTACAAGACACTCAACCATCCCAAGATGCATTCACACACCAAATTTGGGATTCCCTTCTCAAATAATATAAGAGATATGCTCCTGACACAATTATTATTAAAACTAGGTCAGAGGTCAATGTCACAGTGGCCAGAAAATAATATGTGAGACTCCACCATCCCAAGATGCATATACACTCCAAATTTGGAATTCCTACCTCCAAGAATATAAGAGATATGCTCTGAACACAAAAATTCTTAAAACTAGGTCAGAGGTCAAGGTCACAGTGACCCAAAATGGTATGTGTGACACTCCGTCATCTCAAGATGCATTTGGACACCAAATTTGGAATTCCTATCTAAAAGAACATAGGAGATATACACCAGACACAATGCAGTTTCTAGAAATTTTGTCAGAGGTCAAGTTCAAAGTCACAGTGACCCAATGTTGGTATGCGACACTTCCCCATCCCAAGATGCATTCACACACCAAATTTGAGATTCCTACCTCAAATAATATAAGAGATATGCTCCGGACACGATCATTATAAAAACTAGGTCATAGGTCAAGTTCAAGGTCACAGTGACCCAATTATGGTACATGACACTTTGTCATCTAAAGATGCATCATCACACCAAATTTGAGATTCCTAGCTCAAATATTATTAGAGATATGCTCCGGACACGATTATTCTAATAACTAGGTCAGAGTTCAAGGTCAAGGTCACAGTGACCCGAAAATGGTATGTGACACTTCGCCATCCCAAGATGCATTTACACACCAAATTTGGAATTTCTATCTCATAGAATATAGGAGATATGCACCAGACTCAATGCAGTTTCTAGAAACTAGGTCAGAGGTCAAGTTCAAGGTCACAGTGACCCAATTATGGTACGTGACACTTCGTCATCCCAAGACGCATCCACACACCAAATTTGAAATTCCTACCTCAAATAATATAAGAGATATGCTCCGGACACGATTATTCTAAAAACTAGGTCAGAGGTCAAGGTCACAGTGACCCGAAAATGTTACGCGACACTCCGTCATCCCAAGATGCATCCACACACCAAATTTGGAATTCCAACCTCAAAGAATATAGGAGATATGCACCGGACACGAAGCGGGACGGACACACGGATGGACACACGGACGGACAGACGGACAGTGCGATTACTATATGCCTCCCAAAGTTCCTTTGGGGGCATAAAAAGTAAATATCAGTCATTAACCCTTTTCCTTCTAGAGATCTACCCCATATATTTTGAACAAGAAAAAGTATAACATGTTATTACATGTTAAATAAAGGCGTTGCTACATGTTATTTAAATTTATTAGTAATTTCTTCTAGCTGCTTTGATACAAAACTCAAAATTAACAGAAATGTTCCTCATGATACACCTCTACCAAATTGCTAAACTGATTACAAATGGCCATTATACATTCAAACAACTCTCTGAATCTGTGGCCCAAATAATGTAACAGAAAAAGCTCCTCAAAACTCCCTCTACCAAATTGAAAAAACCAATATGGACTATTGAACGGTCCAGCCAGCCACCAGTGCTAAAACAAAATAAATTTTCAAACAACTCCTTATTCTGAACCACTGACCCATATCAAAATTAATTTTGTTTGTTTGTTTGATTTGATTCTTTACGTCCCATCAACAATCTTTCAGTTAAAGAGGGACGGACCAGTTGTGTCCTGGGTTGAACCAGTACTAAGCTAAGATAAATGTGTCTTGCTCAAGGACCACAACGCAGTGACGCCGGTGAGGCTCGCACCCGCGGCCCCTCGGTCTCAAGTCAAGCACTTTACCACTGAGCCACTGCGCTCCCTATAATACTTATTTTACACAAACTATCCCCAAAATGTCTATTTATCAAAATTGCACAAGCTCCATGGAATAAAATTGCCACATCCAATGAATCTTATGAATGCTATTATCTTTACTTTACGCATAAAAATCACCCAGTTGTCACAGTGATGTTTGATCTGTAGCAAGGGTATATAAAAAAAAAAGACAGGCTTTACCTAACCCTAGTGACTCTCGGTCCGGCGCTTTGTCCGTTGGTCCGGTGTGGTTAATCACTGAAGTGTTCGTGATGTTTTCTTGCGAATAGCACTAAGTTGTTTATGCTTTACTGAAAATAATTACCACCAGCGCTTAAAATAGAAATATTTTAAAACCACCTCCACTGAATCTCCTACCCAATTAATTACAAAGAAATGTGCCTCATAATGCCCTCTACCAAAATTGCACCAACAGTTATGTGAAGTTAACATTGCACAACTCTTATTCACCAGCTACATAAAGTTCAAATAGGAAGTTGCGCCTGATTTGCTAGTGCCTGTTCACAGTGGTAGCATACTTTTTAGAAGTAACCGCTGGTCCAAATTCAAAACAATTTCACAAAAATGTTTCTCATGATGTCCTCTATTGAATCGCACTTAATTGTTTATGGTCTGCTGAAATCAATGCCCACCAGCGCTATACAGAAATATCTTAAAACGACATTCCCTGAACGTCATACACAAATAATTTCACATAAATGTTTCTTATAATGTCCTCTACCAAAATTGCAGCCATCAGTACCAAAATAGATGAGCGACACCGCTTTACACAATGTTCTTGTTTTAGTGTTTCAGCTGCACATAAAATGCATCTATGTGAAGTGATTTGATAACAATTAAGCCCTTTATTTATACAATATTTCAAGAGGGTTTCTCTTTTAGCTAAATTAGCCAGTCTACCAAGTGGCCCTCTATAAAACAAAACATATAAACAGTTATACATATAAAACAATATACATTATGTACATGAGCATTTGTGATTTAAAATGGTAACGTACGCGGCCCTAAAGTCGTCATAGCCCTAAGGTCGTCAGTTTTCTTTTGGCCTCGCTCTTTTCCGTCCAAATCATCGAAACTTCTTAGAGGGGGCATCATTTGAAAGGAAATTATCTGCTCAATGGATTGATATATAAAGTACAGACGCCCTATAAAAGGTGTTCGAGTGGTAGGCATTGAAATGGGGGGTACCCAATTGCATGCAAAATTTGGAGTCTGTCGAGAGTTGAAGGCGATATTGATAACGATCCAGCGAAACAAAATAACTATACTGTACATCTGTCCCACATAAACACATGCGTTTTTTACATGCACAGAAGATATCGAATTAGCAATAATGACGTCCTTTTGGCCGATATGACAACCTCTAATAGAAATAATAGGTTGAAAAGTGAGATGACGACTTTAGGTCCGGCCTGCCGACTTTTGGGCTTCAAGAAAATGAGTGATTTTTCTGTCTGTTTACTCACTTTGTCTCTTCTAAAACAATGATTTTTAACTCGTTTGATGCAACAGTCATTTGTATCTCCGACCCTTTAGGGGCCATGGATACCGGGGACATAGTGGGGCCTTAAGTGCCGGGGCTTAACCTCTGATGCATCAGGGCAGTGCCGTAGATATGCCAGGGTTTTCTTTTTCCGCTATAATAGCCTGTACGGTCTGGTCAGATCTTGTTTTCGTTGTCTAAATAGTATATTAAATGCTTATAATTGTCAATTCCTAAATTTCAAGTCTCTGTAGCTGAGCAGGCCAGTTTGAATCAGTATAGGTTGCAAACTCAAAGGCATGGTGACTTACAAAGTGGCCCATGTAGAGCAACCACATTCAGTACGCCTACGGGACTATTAACACCTGAATTAAGACATTCAATTTTCTAACTGTACCCAGCCAATACTGTCTCTCAGATATTCAGTTTAAGCATACGCCGAACTATACATAAATGTATGCTCATGTATGTTTATAGGACCATCGCCCCCAGTTTACATCCAAACCACCACCACCATTTAGAGCTTCATCACACATGAAGGACTGCCAATTTCGATACTGAGGGCAACAAAATACCCTAACGACCAGCAGCATACCCATTAAGACCTTTAATATGTCTTGTAAGCCCACCAATACCGCCACTCGTACCTTCAATACGTTCCTTGGACCACCAATAAGGCACTTAGAACTTCAATACGTCCCTTCGACCACCTACACCGTCACTCAATTAAACAACACGCCTACGACCGCGAGCATTGCCACTCATACCTTCAGTTCGTCCATAGGACCACCAACACCACCACTGAGACCTTCAGTACGTTCCTGGGACCATCAACACTGACTCTCAGACTACCAGTGTATCCCTAAGACGACCTCCACCACCACTTAAACATTTAGTACACGCATACGACTACAAACGCTATCACTCATGCCTAGAACGCCCATACACCATAGCACCAGTGCTCAGACCACCAGGACGTCTCTGAGACCAAACACACACCCAGTTCGATAAATATGCCCCACCACTCAGACATATACTGCACTTATAGGACCACAGAAACACCACACATCGTCGACGACTTTAGGGCCTATTCACTGACGACTTTAGGTCTTGGTGGTCCTAAAGTCGTCAGACAGACCCCTCTTGACAAAATCGGTCTTTTAAAGATATTTTCGGGTGGTTTCAAACCATTTTCTTTAGTTTATCGACTAGCTGGATGATTAAACTACCATCTGCTAAAGTCTATTCTTAGCCAGTGAGTGCCTCTTATCCGGGGCAATCGCTTAAATGCGTCAAAGTGACGACTTTAGGGCCGCGTACGTTAAAGGATGCGATAAAACATGTAACTAACGTGTTCAGTAAGATCATAAGACATAAAGACTGAAGATGCTATGCCTAAAATCTTTAGAATGTGAATTTAAATTAACTTGGATAATCAAACAATTGCACATCGACCCCGTTAAAAAATTCATGAAAAATAACGACTTGTTGTTTTTTCACATTGATTTTCAGCGATAACTATTGTCGTATTTTTCTCCCTGAAGTTCAAAGGGAGTGGCCTATGCTAATTTTATCTCCATCTTTAGTTGGTAGTTAAAACTAATTACTATATGAGCCGCGACATGTGATTTCCAACAATGTGGTGTTTTGACAAGTGTAGACTGAGACAAGCCTTTGCAGCCTCATTTTAAGCTTAGAAATTCCAAATGTTCTTCGGTCAGTAGCTTAACAAACATAGAATATTCAAGTGACTAGCAAAGGCACTGGTCGGACTGCGCGTATGCGCAGGCTGTTCTGAGCCTTTGCTGGTTGCACATACCACATTGTTGGAAATCTCATGTCACGGCTCATATCCTCCAAAACTGTTGGATAAATTGTTTTAAACATATTTTATTCATTCTCTTTTATACAATAAGCATAGCACTAATAATATAACAAAGCAGTTGAATGAAAGGGATTTGACAGTAAGCATGGGTGTGACTAAAACGCTGACTTTCACTGCAGAACTGCTGACCGTTTACCTTATCAAAAGCTGACCAAAAGCTGACCAAAGTGACTAAAATGCTGACCAGAGGCAGTGCTGACCAGACAAATCACCTGTCCCATTATTAGGTTTAATTGGTGATAATTGATGATAATAAACAGTGTAATAACAATTTACTGAGAATTATCCGTCTTTTACAAAGCCTATAGCTGGAGCAAAGGAGAATGAACTGCATCAAAGTGTGTGCGGCAGTAATGCATTTAAATAATTTGCCTAAGCCTTAAAAAAGGTTTGTTTTATCTTTCAAATTTAACTATAAAACGGAAACTTGCAATGATCATCCAATTTAATGTGCTCCTCAGAAACAAGAGCCTCCACTATATAGCATGGTTACAGTCTGATTATTTTTCCTTTTTTTATTTTTCCGTTTCTAAGTCAATATCAGGCTCAGCCGAAATTAATAACGGCCTACCGATGCCTTTCTAATCTTATTTTTTAGAATAGCTGCATAAGAAAATATTGGCAAAAAATATTGACGAATGGACCAAGGCTAGCCACTACTCAAGAAGGAGGGGTTTTTTTAGTTCAGAAGGATACGCAAGTTTATTTAAAACATTAAACGGTTTCGTCATCGTTATCAAGTGATAACTAATTTCTAATAGACCATGACTTCTGAACTTAAAATTCTGTTTTTTTTTTCTTTCTTTCTTTTTTTAGTAGATGATCTATTTCAAACCATTGGGTCCGAGAATTTCACAGTAGACTACCAGCATCTAAACACATACAAATTTCGGAATAATTTTCTCAACTATTCCCCTTGTGATTTCAACAATATTTTGACTAACCTTACCAGAACAATACCAGACCTGTTTACTAAGTTACCTATTTTGCGTACTTTCTACGGACAAGCGCGGATCCAGGATTTTTTGCCGGGGGGGGGGGGGGGGGGGGGGGGGGGGGGGGGGTCCAGGCCTGACTGTCAACAACGTTTTTGTTTTTTGTTGTTTTTTTAGTCCTCAACTTATTTTACAATTTTACAGAGAGTGTCCAATGGTTATTTTTTCCCAAGGTTTCAAAGGGAGTCCAACATTTTCCAAATGCTTATTTCTATAGAAACCCATTTAACCTGTGATTTTCCAGATGGGTCCGGACACCTATCCCCTCCTCTGGATCCACACATGACGCATTTGTGCACTAAAATGCGATCTACAGAAAATAATGTATGCGTAATTCTGATAGATGCTTTTCTCTTTGGCATTGATCAGAGTCAATTGTGCAGATTCGTCTCGCTAAGTTATATGGTATGCTTGTTTTCGTATGCTTCGGATGGCAAGAATAAAAGTTTAGATATTGCTTAGAGTCTGTTTCTTTGAAAAATATATCTGTACTTATGTGATTATTTGATTTTATAAGTAATACATACAAAAAGGGCAGTCTTTAATTGCTATATTCTATTGTAAAATTAAATCTGAATGTAGTTCATTTCAAACTGAGTGAAATGTCTTTAAATTTTCTTCTCCTTTAGTACATAAAATGAAACAGTCATTCAAAAACCATTTCCAGTTATCTTTGATATATCTAGCGAAGTCTTTGCCGAATTTTATTTCAGTTTGTACGTACAACTTTTCTTTTAAATAGGTTAGTACCAGAGTGGCATATGTGGGCGCAAACTTTGTACACATTGCCGTACCTCGAACTTGCGTATACATTTTATCATTAAAATAGAAATTGTTGTTTTCAGGTATAATTTAATGGACTCAAGAATAAATTCTTTTGAGAATCTTTCATGTATTAATTCTGGATATTTCGTTAGCCAGCTGTTTATCGCTTTTATGCCTAGATCATGGGAAATATTTGTATAAAGATTTACTACAACAGTGACCTATATTATATAGGTCACTGACTACAACAAAGGATACCAGTAGTGTATTTTGTGGTACAATTTTGAGAATATATTTTAGAAAATCAATGTCATCTCTTACGTAGCTCTGTACTTTCGATATGAATGATTTTAGTAAGATTCGATGAGTTTCGCATGCTGGACCTGCCACAATGGGGCGAAATGTCAGATCTTCTTGGCCAAAGTAAGGAAGAAGGCAAAGATCAGGAATGATTTTTTTTTCGAAAAATTAATTCAAGAATACCATCAAAGTGTCAACCAGTTTGGATCTAGATCAAGACAGCCTGTCCATCATGCTCTGGGTCCAATCTGCTTGTAAAGGATATCAGCAGATGACAAAAGTCACCGTCGGCAAGGAAAGAGTGATGCACATTATTTGTCTAAGACCTATCTGTCCAAAATCTAAAAAATATTTTGCATATTGGATCAGTTTGTACACCAACTCAGAGCTTACCCTGGCTCAAAATTTGTTGTAGCCAACACTTTAGCCAAATGGAAAAAGTTGGAGCCAAATGAAATTAACTTTAGCCAAGATTTTGGCCAGAAAGTAGTATAAACAAGTTGTTTTGTGTTTAACTCTATGCACACTAGGTGCCACTGTTGTTGTCTGCTGATAACCGTGTCAAACAGACTGGACCCAGATCAGGCCGACAAATAGCGTAAAATGCTTTATACTAGTATACTAAAACCAAGTTCTAATTGGTCACTTTTCAAACTCATTATTTCTGACCAAACGCTAATAAAATTGAAATGATTTTTGCCTATATATGTGAATTTCAATGGGCAAACGTTAAGCAGTGTTTTTGAACAGTTTTCTTATACTTCAAAGTTTTTTGGGTTAAAAATGCAAAAATCGATTTTTTTAAAGAAAAAATAGTTTTGGGAGTAGTTTTTTTTTTTTTTTTTCTTTATAAAATTGAAGTTTAGATGGTTACAAACTGGTCTGTTCGACTGGAAAAACACCAAACAATTGAAATTTTGCTTATGGTGGATTTTTACGCATTTTTTAAAATGTTGCATTTTTCAAATTTTTTCGAGATTTTTGAAAATCACCAGTGGTAAAATTGTTAAATGCACTTAATTTAATTTGAACACTGTAGGCCAAACACAGTAGAACTTGATTAGTCCATTTTTGGCGAAATAAGTTTTACGACTACTGTACACTTCCGGTTTCAATGTGAGAAATTAAAAATCGATTTGGTAGCATAATATGTATTTGTTCAATTTTCAAATAAGGACGGTGACTTCTGGTGATATAAATAATCGCTGAAAATTTCAATGCTGTGTCGCTGATATTAAAGCTTACAAAGCAGTGCAAAGTCTATATGTAAATTGCATGCTTAAAGCTGAATTTCAATGATTAACCTGCTAAAAGTGTTTGTCTTATGTTGTTGAGTAGCAAAAACGACGAGTCCGATGGAATCAAAACTTTTGAGGTTTATTCTTCTTATATCATGCTAGCCAGTAACATCTTCAGACAAACAAAAACGTTAATTTGTGTTATGGTTTATATCGTAGAAAAAGTGTGACTTTTTGAAATGAGGGTACCTTTCTCTAACTTCGTCTGTGCAAGAAATACACGTTACTTTTAAATGAAATAACTTGCAGAGTCTCGACAAAGTATTGCTTCGCTTAAAAAAACATGAGTTTTGTATACCCTATGTTTCACTTTCTGAACTAGCGTAAAAATGAAAGGTGACCAATTAGCAGTTGGTTTTAGTATACTTTTATAAGACTTGTATATCATTTCTACATGTTTTTCACTAGAAAAGAATCATGTCAAATCTGCATCAGAAAGTGTTGTTCACTTAAGATATTTACTAACTTTATTGACTTATGTAAGTATAGAGGGAAAACTTGAGGACCTAGATGAGCAGCAGTCTGAACTAGGTCTACACTGTTTGTGGGAGAGGCTTCAAAAACATTTCAGCAGACAGCCAAATAGACAACATTTTTGTGACAGATGCTTTACAGGCTAAGTTGCATCTCAGTCTGACTCCTGGTTCGGGAGGATTCCTGGGAACAAAAATATGAAAAGCTCACGATGGGCAGACAGACGGACGGAAATATATTTTACAGTTTATAATCCACTATTGAGTTGCTCTAATTAGCGTGTAGATATGATCAATTTGTACCAATTTTATCGCAAAGGAATAAGATCATTAAAACATATTCAGGCAAAGATGGCCTGGATAATGTTCCATATTTCACACTCTGTCAATATTAATTATCTAATAATGATCTAATATATACACAAGATGTACAGGGTATCTACATGTGGCACCATGTAGAGATCAAACATACATCATGCAAATGCTGCACGGCTATTGATTAACAGGTTGCACCCTTAATTAAAGGCCAACACTGAGGCTCACCATGACAGCTTTTAGCACCTATCAGTTATAATTGGTATACCAATACCTTCACATTGATACCATCTGATGATGATAAAATTAGACCAACATGTACACAGAGCTGTGTTTGGAATGACCAAATAAAAAGACTGATAAGCTAACCAGAGAAATTCATATGAAGCAGTTGTTGGTGAATTTTATGCTTTGCTTTTCATTTGACAGACCAGTGACAGACAACTGCCCTATTTTAGTTTAAAAAAAATGTACAAGATTGAAAATATTACTAGCGGCTTCAAGCTGTACCCACCTGATTTCAACCGAGATGCAAATGATTTAAAAGCATATTAATTTTTAATGAGTACCACAAAAAGACACAATCGGTCAGCCTGAATGCCCATCATGTTCAATCAAACTGTTTGCTGCCTGAATCAACGAGCCATGGGTTTTTAAAACATTTAAGATACCGTTGAGTAGACAGTGAAAAATGATCAGACTGGCTTATTCAGAGGTTGTCATTAAAAAGAGTGATACCTGACCAGACTGTTGGATTGACTCCTCGATCAATTTGAGTCTCATTATATGCTCAAACATATTTGTTTGATTTATAGCTTACTTCACCGTTAGTGCTGAAAAAAAAGTGTTAGTCAAGGTACCGTTCATGCATGTACGTGTGCATGTACGCGACAGTAACACATTTTAATAATTTGCCCAAGACTTAAAATGCTTGTTTTATCTTTCAAATTTTGACAATAAATTTCAGAAATAACAGTCATCTCATGAGAAAAAGCTGTTTGAAATCTGCTAATAATGAAGATGCACATCAGTCTATGCATCCGCACGGTAGGTTCTGTGCATGCAACTAATAAAATATTGAGAATGTATTGAGCCATACCTGGCCGAGACACTCCAAAGACAAGTGTTCTCATAAGTTTAATTAACCTGGGTTCCAGTCTGATCATGTTTCTTCTTTCTTATTGTTCCGTTTCTTGGTCAAAATGAATCAAAATCAATAACTGACTACCGATACCTTTGATGTTGCATCTTTTTATTCTCTTTTTTAGAATATAAGCATAAGAAAGAAAATATTGCCATGATATTGACGACTAGACCCAGGCTAAAGTTAAAGTGCTCAGCTCAGGACCTTTCAGTGGATTTGTTGTACATGCAAGATACACAAATTTACCCATTTTCCCACCAGTTAGACACGTTTACTTCGTCTGAATATGTTCTAAGGTATCAAATATTGCAAAATACCCAGATAAGATTGCTCCATAAGGATCAGTCTGATCCGGGTTCATAGTGATTGCTTCCATGATCATGATAAAAGTCTAGTCTGAATTACACTTGAATATCTGCAGCAGGTGTAAATCGCAGACAACATTTAGGACAAAACAATTTGGTTAAAAGGGGGTTAACTCATTGCATGCTGGGTAATTCATCATACTTTTGTTTTCGTCAACTTACTTTTCAAAATTAACTTTAAAAAGGAAGTAAAAACTTCAGGAACGCTACCATAGTGTATTTTGTTAGTTTGTTTTGTTGCTTTACGTCCCTAGTCAACAGCTATGGTCATGGCGGGACGGTCAGTTCACCTAACCACATTTTTTCCTGGACAAGCTTGAACAAGCGGTTGACCAGTACTTCCTGGACATATTTTCGCTTGTAATTGACAACAACCCTTCTTGAATGATTCAGCTAAAGGGAGGAGAATGACAGTAGAATTATTTCATAATCAATATCTACGGGTCGGGATCAAACTCGCGACCCTGGAACTGCTGTCAGACACGTATCTGTAGTCAGACACGCCACGTTACCGACTGTGCTTCGCGACCCGGTCTACCTTAGTGTCAACCTTTTTAGATCCAGATCAGCTCCGACCCAATGTCGGGCTTGATACGGGTCCAAGCGGTTCGCAAATGCTATCAGCACATGCAAAACATCCCCGTTGGTAAGGAAAAAGTTAAATAGTATATGTATTGTCTGAATTTATATGAATAGTACGTGATTGTTTGGATTACACATGCATAGAATGCATGCATGCCAATCTAGTGGGGTTTAGAGGCCGCCTATATTTTGTCCTCATTAGGCATCAAAGACATTGGCGAAACTACATAGACGGCAGGCTTGTCCTAGCCTTTGCTGTTCGCTATTGTACTTGATAATATATAAATATCTGGCTATAATGTGAAGTTAGCTTGTGGTTCTAATAAATACATGGCAACGCAAAAATGCTCCATAACTGGAGTTTTATTATGAAAAGTAATATCGAGTTCAACTCTCTGAATTCTGATTAAAAGAGATGATACGATACAGAAGTCAGGATTTGTCATGTGTAAGATCAATCGTTGTCTCATAGTTTCTGATCTTGTGACTTCAGAACTTGAAAAACTCTCATTACAAAGTATCGGCATCTAAATGCATAATTTTCGTTTTTCGCCACTGTTGGTTTCCCTTGCATTTCAATTTCTAAACTCAAAATGTTGACTTTCTATTTCAATATTTTGATTGAAATCCAAATTTTTAACTACTGAACAATACATTGAATTGCTTACTTTTGACCGTATATAATATACGCGCAACATTACCATCCAAAATAAAACACATGCATCACATGACAAAAATCCACAAAATACAGCGAACCAAAATCAGCCTGTACATAGAATGACAGAAACTAGCAGTTTCATGTCTTTGCTGCGTGCTAAGTTGGTAGCTAATAACCATTTGTTTCCCTATAGGGACAGTGAACCTGGCGCACCGAATAGATGACCAGGTGGCTGGTCAGAGTCTCCAATCTATTATCATGAATATTAATCATTTTGGTGTAATTTTTCACTGAAAGATGAGATAACATAGAACATGTGTAATATGCCTTCACAGTAAACAGTTGGAGGTAAGACAGTGGGCAGCCAATAATTATCATTAATTAGTGACCACTGTTACAATTATGGAGCAAAGATGTGTTTCCCTGGGGAAGCAATGTTTGCCTTTAAGCATTGCTCTGACAAATGAAGCATATGAAAGACATCATAACTCCTAAATAAACTCACAAAAAGATTGAAAATGCAAAATAAAACAATAATAAATCAACTCTATGGTAAGTCTCTATAATTTCCAAGAAGATTTTGTTGTTAGTAATTTATTTTTTTTTATCTCCTGACAAAATCACAGGTATATAATTTTGGCGTAGTCTCTGCTTCCATCCATCTGTTGTTGGTCTGTTTTTTTTGTCTGTCCAGAACCAATCTCATATGTGTTATTTGTATATACAGTATGTATATTTGTTAAGTTATACAGCTTTGAATCAGAGGGGGCTATATTGGATTTGGGTTGTCTGTCATTCCGTGTTTCGGTCATTCCGTCCGGCTGTCCGTCATAATTTTGTTTCCGCTCAATATCTTGAGAAATACTATATAGAATCCAACTAAATTTTGTATGTGCATTTATATTGACATGATCTAGATTGGAATTGTTAGACACAATTTTTTGAACATTTGTACCAGAGTTATGGCCCTTTATTTACGCCAAAATTTCGTTTCCGCTCTATATCTTGAGAACCAATTGGTAGAATTTCACCAAATTCTATATATGCATTCATCTTGGCAAAATTTAGCTTGGGATGTTACACGTCATTTTTCACAATTTGTACCAGAGTTTTGGCCCTTAATTTAGGCCGAAAATTCGTTTCCGCTCAATATCTTGTGAACTAACTGACATTTTTTCACCAGATTTTATATATGCATTCATAATGACAAGATCTAGCTTGGGATTGTTACATGTCATTTTCCCACATTTGTACCAGAGTAATGGTCCTTGATTTGTGTCAAAATTTCGTTTCCGCTCAAAATCCTGAGAACCAATTGATAGGATTTCACCAAATGTTATATCTGCATTCATCTTGGCAAGATCTAGCTTAGGATTGTTAGACATCATTTTTTGCATATTTGTATCAGAATTATGGCCCTTTATTTACACAAAAGTTTTGTTTCCTCTCAATATCTTGAGAACGAATTGATAGAATTTCACCAAATATTATATATGCATTCATATTGGCTAGATCTAACTTGCACTTGTTACATGTCATTTTTCGCACATTTGTACAAGAGTGATGGCCCTTTATTTACACCAAAATTTTGTTTCCGCTCAATATCCTGAGAACAAATTTACAGAAATTCACCAAATTTTATTTGTGCATTCATATTGACAAGATCTAGGTGGGAATTAATTGTTATTTTTTGCTTATTTGTAATAATGCAATGGCCCTGGATTGATGTCAGAATTTTGTTCTGCTCAATGTCTTTAGATTTTAATGCATAATATCTTTGGAACTTGACCTTTTTACCGCATGAAAAGCGCTGCAGCGGGGCTACAGTCAGATTCTCTGACAATTTTAGTTAAGTACAGTTTTGTATTGATTTAGCTCTTATTTAGAGGGTCATTTAAAATTTGCCTGATGTTATATTGTTTTGGCAAGCAAATATGGGGAAAATCTGGCATGGTGTTTTGCTTTGCTTTTTTTGACCAGTCCATTCCTTTTCCACAATACTATGAAATTTCAACAAAATTAGATCAAACAGGTACAACCGCGCAAGTAGCAAGTTAGCAAAAGCACATCTGGAGTCGCGCGCGTCATCGCAAGACCACCGGTTCAGATTTTGAAGACTCGCCGAACAAGGTGGCGTAATAAGTGACAAGCTCGTCAAAATAAGAGAAACCGCAATCCATATTTAGCAACACAGATTTATTTGAACATTCCCGCTTGTAGCGAGTAGGCGGGGCTAAATGGTTGTCAAAAAACATGATCATTTGGTCAGGAGGCGGAGCGAAACGGTTGTAAACATTAATGTGCCACACCGTGGCAAAATAAACTGTCCGTTTGTGAGCACGAAGTCGAGAGGTACAGGCTGATCGGGATCATTATATGGACACTTGATAGCTATTTAAAGGACCTGCAGACAGCGTAGTGTAACAAGACCCTTGAGCACCAGGCTGATCTGGGTCATCCACTAGCACACATATCATAGTTTCGTTTGGTGCGGACCCCCAATCCCCCTCTGGATCTGCACATGGCTAGCTACGAAATTTCCACAAACGGCAGCCAATCCAGTGCTGACATTGTACCTCTCGTAAACCAAACTGGTGAGGATTTTCCGGCCAGAGCAAGCGCCACTGTCAACCAAGTCAATTTCAATCAAATGAACTGGTTTACACCACCGTATTATGGATTTGGAGGTTGTTTTCTGGGGGTACATTCATATGCTCCAGGACCGCCTCTGTAAACTGTAAAATAAGTTGAGGGCACAAATAGAAACGTTGTCCAGGCTGTTTCCCCCCTGACAAAAACTCCTGGGTCCGCGCATGGAACCTATGCTATCCTCAAATATCTGTAGTGATGCTTCTAGGGTACAGGATTGCTGGAATCTTACGAAAACTCTAGTCAGAACGAATATAAATATGCCCTGCGCCCAAATGCTTAATATTTAAATAGCTAGTTCATACATGCCTGTTTAGTTGACCGTAACCTACAAACATGCGCGGATACAGAGAGGGGACAGGGGTCCAGCCCCGCTGAAAAATCACAAAAAGGGTTTCTTAACAATACTAGTCTCGATCCCCTGAAAAATCACAAAGCTGCAAAGCCAGCATTTAATGTTGGGCCATCATCCGCCCGCCAGAGAAACGCATTTAATGGCGTTTCGCTGGTCCGCATTAGTGGCATTGGATTCTTTCTCCTCTTCTCCCACCACGAACAAAAAACAAAAACAACAACAAAAAAAGTTGTCATATCTGTAGCTGGACCCCCTCTGATAAAGCTGTCTGGATCCGCGCATGACAAATATAGTTTGGTTGACCGTAACTACAAATATCGGTGGGAGCGCAGTGGCTCAGTGGTAGAGTGCTTGACTCGAGACCGAAGGGTAGCGGGTTCGAGCCTCATCGGCGTCACTGCGTTGTGGTCCTTGAGCAAGACACATTTATCCTAGCTTAGTACTGGTTAAACCCAGGAAGAACCGTCCCGCATAACTGAAAGATTGTTGAGTGGACGTAAAGAATCAAATCAAACAAAATCAAACAAAAACAAATATCGGCAATTATTTCCTACGGAAGAGGTTTCGTTCCACAATGTGAAAAGCATACATGTATTTAAAACTCATAGATCCAGATAAGGAAATTTTATACGCATAAATGGTAAGTATTTTCTTACCCATCTATTTAAACTGTGTTTTGGGTGCTCAAAAGAACCGTCTCATTGAGACGGTTCTTTTGAGTACCCACAAAATATGTTTTGGATGAGAAATAAAAAATAGCTTTACAATACGAACACTTATCTGGAGGTCTGTTTAAGAAGAGAAAAAAAACATATATATAAAAACTTGTATAAAAAACATATGTATTTTTTTCCATACAGAGATCAAACTAGCTAAGACCACGAGCGCGTGTAAAATATGGAAATCGTCACATAACAGGTTTTGTCCTATCACATGAGAGAAATGTGGGCATTGACCCGCCTACGCGTACGCAGGAGCACCTGGTATGCAGTATGAAAAACTTACTGTTTGCGACGAAAATAGTTGGTCGGCGCGTCTTTGTTTCTTGACAGAGACACCGTTTTATAAACCGATCACAGAAGTCGTTTTGCTAACTTACTACTTGCGCGGTTGTAAGATAAACAAAGTCACTGATTTTTCAGCCAGCTGGGCTTTATAAAAGCTTGGTTAACTAGACGGATAATTTTCATAAAATTGTTATTACACTGTTTATTATCATCAATTATCACCAATTAAACCTAATAATGGGACAGGTGATTTGTCTGGTCAGCACTGCCTCTGGTCAGCATTTTAGTCACTTTGGTCAGCTTTCGGTCAGCTTTTGATAAGGTAAACGGTCAGCAGTTCTGCAGTGAAAGTCAGCGTTTTAGCTAGGCCCGTAAGCATAAGCTTATATACGTCATCTCCTGTTGGATAAATTAACGCTTAAGTTTTCTCTTCAACTTTCATCGCGATTAGAGTTTGCTATCTTGGTAAGGATAAAACAACTATGAGAGAGAGGGAGAAAAACAACATAAAAAATGAATATAGTGCATAAACTGGTGAGAGTAGACGTTATTTTTTTTTCGTGAATGGGGAGAAAGGTATTACGGTAAATGTTCTAAAATTACGAACACTAAAAAATAATTATTTTCCCCGCTGTTCGTAATTTTAGAAATTACGTTTGTGAAAAAATGCCAGTGTTCGAAATTTTAGAATGTGGACTTTATCATGAGAAAAACGGTATATATGCATGTCAAAATGTGGTAGAAACGTGTTGAAAACGCGGCGATATGATTCTGTGCTATCTCCTCGTTTTCCTTTTCTTTAATCTTATTAAAACCGCCGCTAAATTGATGCGGACTGAGTCAGTAAAATGTCCAGCGCGTGCGGTATTCGCCAAGTCGAGAGCCAGGCACGTGCATATTATGTCACTCAATTTACTTACAAGTCATAAAAGTACACTGATTTAAACTATTCGATAAGCCGGGTCTCCTATGTCCAGTCGCCGAATCACTACACTATTTCGTTCTTCCTGCAGAAAGCCAAAACGCTTTCGCTCGCTCTGCCGACTTCGAATTCCAGATAATATTGTACTCAAGAATTGAAACCGCTAGACATCTCGTACGATCAGATTTTTTGCAAAGATCTACACAAATTTGAAATACGTAGACGAGTTCCCAGAGTGAAAAAAAAAACTGACGAAATACAAAAAGAACACACATCTCTCTCTCTCTCTCTCTCTCTCTCTCTCTCTCTCTCTCTCTCTCTCTCTCTACTTGTCGATCCGCCGATGGAATGTTTTTGATGTGCCTGCACCAGTCTCTCTCTCTCTCTATACATTTGCAAACACGGTTTGGATCCAGATCAGACCCGAATGGTATTCAGGATAGAATGATTCGTCAATTTAAAAAAGTGTGCATGCGGTAGAAAGTACGCAAAGCTGTGGACTGTCCGACTTTGCCGTACAAAAGCCGATGCGCACGGCAAGTTTGAGTAAGCAGTTGTAACAAGATTGATTGACTGACCCAAACATTGTGTTTCGATATTTTAAGAAACCAAGCCAAAACAAAAGATTCGTGTGCAAACACCGTGCAGTCTCTATACTTTTACTACCTGCTATCAAAGTTTGGATCCAGAAGATCGTCCGACGTGCCTGATCACGAGCAAACATGCATACCATGAGTTATTATCTAGTACGATTTTGCGTCCGATGATCACCACACCCTGAAAGGAACATTTCATTCAGATGCATGCCATGTGCGGATCCAGAGGGGGGACAGGGGGTCCGGACCCCCCTGAAAAATCACAAACTAGAGGACCTGAAGGTCCTGAGGCGCTCACCTGATCTCCTTTATAATGTTAAAATAGGTCAAGGTAAACTACAGCTTTTAATGGAACAAATTTGGTTTTACCATGGGGGTTGCAGACATTTTGGTCAAGTGACTTAAACAATCTAATGATTAATCCATCAAACAGCCCAGTGATTTCTGAGAAACAGATGTTTAGATAGGTGTGTGGCAGTCCAAATGAGTGGCCTTGGATAAAAGGTCACAGGTCAGCTTGACATTTGGTACTTAATACAAGATTTTTCCCAAATAAATGCATTAGGAATCAAATTTGACCTTGCCATAAAGTAGGTCAAGGTCAACCTAGATTAATCATTTGTGCAAATCTGGTAGGGCCCACATCCCGTATGCTACATACCAAGTCCCAAGACCATTGGCCTTTTGGTTCCAGATAAGAAGACATTTAAAGGGTTTTTACCATATATGGGCATGGTGGCCATCTTGGTCATGTGACCAGTACAATTAGTATAAATTTTAGCTAACCTATCATAAGGGAGTCTTCATATGAAATTTGAGTTCAAATGGCCTAGTGGCTTCTAAGGAAACTATGTTTTGATGTGTTGCTGGGACTCCAATATGAGCGACCTTGGCTGAAAAGATAAGGATCAACCTTGACCTTTGAAACTTATTTATAGCCATTGTTTCATTTGGTTTAACATATCAAGTGAGAATAATGACTTTGGCCTCAACAGTTTTCAAAAAATGAAATTTTCAAAAAGAATACCATTTAAGTGCATTAGGAAGCAAATTTGACCTTGACGTTAAGTAGGTCAAGGTCAACTTAGGTTCATCATTTGAACAAACTTGGTAGGCCCCACATCCCCAATGCTACATACCAAGTCCCAAGGTCATCGGCCTTCTGGTTCTGGAGAAGAAGATTTTCTAAGGGTTTTTACCATATATGGGCGTGGCGGCCATCTTGGTCATGTGACCAAAATATTTTGCATAAATTTTGGCTAACATATCAGAAGGAGTATTCACATGAAATTTGAGTTAAATTGGGCCAATGGTTTGTGAGAAAACTATGTTTTAATATATTGATGGGACTCCAATATGAGCGACCTAAGCTGAAAGGTCAAAGGTCAACCTTGACCTTTTGAACTTATTTATAGCCATTGTCTCATTAGGTTAAACATGTCAAGTGAGAATAATGACTTAAGCTTCCACAGTTTTCAAAAAAATCAACTTTTCAGAAATTTTCCCATTTAAATGCATTAGGAAGCAAATTTGACCTTGACGTTAAGTAGGTCAAGGTCAACCTAGGATCATCATTTGAACAAACTTGGTAGGCCCCACAACCCCAATGCTACATACCAAGTCCCAAGGTCATCGGCCTTCTGGTTCTGGAGAAGAAGATTTTTTAAAGGTTTTTACCATATATGGGCGTGGCGGCCATCTTGGTCATGTGACCAAGACCATTTTAACAAACTTTTGTTCCCCCATCCTAAGGAGTCTCCATATGAAATATGAGTTCAATTGGCCCAGTAGTTTCAGAGGAGAAGATGTTTGAAAATGTTGACGGACGACGGACGACGGACGACGGACGGACGGACGACGGACGCCGGAGTCACTGGTATACTATTAGCTCACCAATGAGCCTTCGGCTCAGGTGAGCTAAAAATATAGGGTTTCCTAGCAATATTGATCCGGATCCCCTAAACATCACAAAGCTACCAAGCCAGCATTCAATGGTGGGCCATTATCGACAATGGCGTTTCGCTGGTGGGCCGATGGTGGTCCATTTTTAGTGGCATTTTGGTCTTCTCTCATTACCCCCTCTGACAAAATGTTCTGGATCCGCGCATGCAAGCAGTGCGTGTGAACCGGCTCGATTGAAATTAAACTGTCGACGGACATAATTCATGCGCGGATCCAGAAAGTTTTGTCAGAGGGGATCAAACTTTGACAACGTTTGTTTTTAAAGTTGAAGAGGGGAGGGAGGATCCAAGTCCCACTTAAGCGGGCCATCATCGGCCCGCCAGCGAAACGCCATTAAATGGCGTTTCGCTGGCATGCCAATGAATGCCCAACATTGAATGCTGGCCGCACATGCAATTTCATGATATTTTAGTACTTACAACGTGCGACAAAGACTCAGACGAGCCTGCGCAAGTGTGCATTCTCAATACAGCATTGATGGCTCAAGTATGTCAAGCATCACCGCTTTTATGTTGAATGGATTAATTTTGTGTCTCACAAACTGAAACCACCACTTGGAAAAAGGCCCTTTTGTACGTAGCAAATTTGCTCAGTTGTTTAACGCTGTGGTTTGCATGGCTTTTTTAAAGTAACAACATCTACTGTTACTAAGGTTCAATTTTGACGACCAGGCAGCGTATGACCAGTGACCTATGACCCAAGTCCTTCATGGTGAACATAAGCTTAGATGTGCCTTTTCTCGCGGTAAATGTAACTCCTAATCCCTGCCCGAGGCATGTCTGTTTAATGTCTGTGACAATATACTGACAAAGGAAATCCATGTTAATGACCATTGCTGATCGGATGCTTCTTATAGGTAAAAATTTCGCCAATGAAGGATTTTAAAAATAATTGAACACGCTGCAGGTAGCCTGGATAGATGTACCAATAACATGAATGAACTTTGTCACGTACTACATGTAGGAAAGTCCGTGCTTTTAATGCGCTCTTGCCTTTGATCTTATCTGAAAGCATGTATCGCACAAGTATAGTCTTGCGCTCGGCATGCGAAAAAGAACGTCGCGTGCCAGATTACCCATTTAAGTGGGATGGAACCTTCCAAATGTCGCTACCGCTCACGCGCTGTACGTTGAAAGTAAACCGAGCACAGATGGGACAAACAGATAAACGGACATCGATTTTCCGCCGAAAATAACTTGTGTTCGTAATTTTAGAAATTCACTTTCCCAAAAAAGGTCAGTGTTCGATTTTTTAGAATGTTTTAAAAATTATTTTCGGCGATAATTTTAGGTGTTCGTAATTTTAGAGTGTTCGTAATTTTAGAACATTTACCGTAATCTTAACTTGAAGAAAAACATTGAATAGCTTCACAGGATTTATGAAAATCCCAGATCCGGTCCTAAACTTGTGATTCCTAATGAGCAGTCCAATCAGGGCATTACTAACTATTTCTTCCATGATATATTTTTTTTGTGTGCGCTTGGACATATGCAGTGGATGTCATAAGTAAATGCAATCTTCAGGACATGTAATTAGCAGAATAAGGTGTACTCGATTTAAAATGAACTCATGTATGAATTTCAATAAAAGAAATAGAAACTATCTCAATTTTCCGAGATGCATTGATAGTAGGGGAAGACTGCTAAAATTTACGTACATGGGAAAATGAAAAAAAAAGCGGCGTCTGGTGGGTTCGAACCTGCGAACATAAAATGCAAAAGTACATCTGCGATTAAAAGCTACCGTCGCTACCGATTGCGCTATCACCACATTATGTAACTCTGAACGATACAATAAATCATTATCGGTTATTCAGCATCAGATTCTTTCTATTTATAGATAAATCCACGCTTACTAAATATACCCAATCTAACCCATGTTCTATCAATCTGTCCGGTTACTGCATCACAATTTACATAGTTATTTCTGTTATTTGATTACAATTTAACTTCGAAACTTTGGTATATGGGAAATATATGATGAATTGACAATGAATGGTCAGTGCCCTATTTTATTCACGTAAATCTCTCGCTTCGAATTAGCTGGTTCCCAGCATGCATTGCATCTATATGGTAATAGGTACCAGCAAGGTCCCAGTTTTCTGAGTCGGAGATACCAGATACCTCACTTTGGCATTGATCGAAGGTGCCATTATTTGAAGGGGTTATAGGTTTCCATACGATATTTAACAATTGTATTAATTCATCTAGAGATTTGTCAAAAAGCAATATACTGCAGAAATCAACAAAGTAAAGAAACACTGTGTCTTAAATTAACCCTAGCAAGCAAACCTTTTTCAAATACCCTCGATAAACAAAACAAACCAACGTACAACACCCACTTGGAATATACCAATTGAATTTTGAATACAAATATAGGCATTATGAATATCAATACTTAGAAGTATACACTTGAATATATACTCATTGAATAATCAACGCCTAGAAAATAGTTTTGCCATTTTTTGGCCAGGGGTATCTCTGAAATTCTAAACAATATTATTGCAATCGCTCACCCTAGGTATGTTTTGAATATCATTTGTACATTTATACATAAATTTGCATTATTTGCAATCAAAAGTTTGTGTGCTTACACTGATGAGGACAGCAATCAAAATTGGTGTTGATGTATATGACCCTGTGATATTGATTGATTAAATTGATCCTTTAATTCCAAGTCAACAAATTTTCAGTTATGTCGGGATGGGTGTTTCTAAGTTAAACCATTATTAAGCACAGACTAATGTGTCTTGTTCAAGGACACAATGCAGTGCCGCTAGAAAGACTCAAAACCACAACCCTTCAGTCTTGAAAGCACTCTACCACTATGTAACTGAGCCCGCCCCCCCCCCCCCCCCCCTGACTCAGTGAAATGTCACTATTTATGTTTCTGCTAAAAATATATATTATATCATTAAAGTTTTCTTTGTCCACTTTGCTTAGGAAGGGGTAATAGGGGATTTTTCAGCAGCATGGTGGTTAAAATGGCAAAATGCTTGACTCACCTGGGAATTGAGGGGTTGCGAGTTGTAGCTTCACTTGAGGCGCTGCAGTGTTGTCTTTGTCGGCCGGGGGTTAAAAAGTTTTTCAGACCTTAGGGCCTTACTAGTAAATATACATTTCGACAGTTTCAATGAGATATTTGACAGACAAATGCGCTAATCTCCCAATATCCTGTTGGTAAACATGGCTGAAAATAATAAATGCACTACTTACTAGAAGATTACTTGGGGTCTGTGTTAGCATCGAATAGTGGGTTGTTTCATTTCTAAGTCTTTCAAGTGGGTCTGGTGGTACTGGTGCTGATGTTGGACTTGGTGGTGGCATTGCAGATGTTGGCACTGGTGCATTTAGCTTTGGGATAGATGACGTCAAACCACAGGAGCTTGAAGTTCGATCCTTAAATCACCCCTATAGCCTCAAAACCCAAAGCTCACAATGTCATTACGTAGTAATGACCAGGAGTGAAACTAAATTTCAGGCACCTTTGAATCGCCGTTACCAGGAGGTTTTGGCGAAAACTGAACATCTAACCATAAAAACTATGTCAACAGGTCATGCGAGGCATGGATAACTTTTTCTGACGTATCACTGAGTCAAAATAATGAGCGTTTGAAAATAAGGAAAAAATAACGGTAGCCATTCCGGCTCCAGTATCCGGTTTGACGCAGTGAATCCGACCCTTCGACACACTTGGAGAAAATACATTTCAAAACTTACAAACTCTTCAACCAAAAAATGAAACGATTAGTTAAATGTGTTCAGAATGTTAATAAATCAAACCCTTACATTTACTTATCCCGAAAAATTCTGTTTTTCATCAACTTTGCGGAAATTCAAAACTGAAACCGTTGTTTTTCAAAGATGGTGTGACGTTGACATCGCGTACGATTTGGCGTACAATGCGTAACGTCAAGTTACAGCGTCTTGGGGCTTATTCCGTAGATGAAAACGTCATTGTCTCATTGTCTATGCCCGAACAGATAGGTTTCCCGGTAATATATCGACTTAAAGTATATTTGAGACATTGTCCTGTTTTGTCTTTACGTCGCCATCTTGATCATAAGGTAGAAGAAAAGTAATCGAACACTTTGACGTTGCCGTCGCAACATTCACTGCCGATTGACCGGAAACTGGAGCCGGAATGGCTACCGAGAGCTTAGTTTCACTCCTGGTCATTACTACGTAATGACACTGTGAGCTTTTGGTTTTGAGGCTATATAGGTGATATAAGGACCAAACTTCAAGCTCCTGTGGTCAAACCAGCAAACCAGCATAGTGGATACGTAGATGATTGGACCGTCTGCCATATGCTTGATGAAGACACTGCTGTAGTGGTTATCACTGACATTGTCATAACGGAGTCTGTGGTTGCTGCAGCAGTTGTCAGGAAAGGAACGGCTGTGAATGGCCTGATGTCTTCAAAAGGTTTCATGGGCATCTGATGATTTAGCCTAAATCAAAGAGAATAAGAAAATTACATTGTGCTGTACATGTATCTGGATGCATAAAATATATGCAAGAACTACAAGTTCTGATGATAAAGGATTTTTTAAATAAGGAATTTGCCTTTAGATATGGAATTTGGGAATTTCCAATACATGATTTAATTCCTGAAACACAATTTTTGGCTGCAATAGGGTATGGGACTGACTTAAAAGATCAGTTACATGTACCTACATTGTATCATATTTGACAAAGACATTTTGTGATTTGTGTTTTTTGAAAGGGTGTGCAGGTTGAATGGGAAAATGCTTTGAACCTGTCCGTCACACACCCTTTTAGTTTAAAAAAGCATATATTACAAAATATTTCAGTAGTGTACATGTATAATTTTTCACTAATCTTATACATGTATATATATATACACACAAATGTGTATCAAAAATTAAGACAGTTGCATGCCATATTGCAGCCAAAAGTTGTGTTTCAGAAGTTAAATAATGTTTTAGAAATTCTCAAATTCCATATTTAAGGTGGTAGGGGACTCATGTCAAAAGATAACCTTACTTTTACTTAAAAGAAAGCGTGTAAGAGTTATCGTTCCTGAATCTTGTTTTTAAAAGATAATACTTATTTGTAAAACGGTAGCTATTATTCTCCCCTGAAAACTCTTTGATGCTTGAAACGTAATTCTGTACCACGTTGGCAAGTAAATAACAAAATGGCAGAATTGCTAACTTCAAGGCAAAACAGATCAAAAAAAGGCAAGTTCGCTAAACGGAAGCCAAGGTCGCCAGATGACATAACCGACGTGAACAATAATGATATCGTAGAAGATTTAGAAGAGCATATACAGTGGAATGAAGGCCGCAGGATTGTGGAACTAGGTAAGTTAGCGGTATAAGTTGAAGATAAGTATTTTGCTTGCACAAAAAGAAGGAATGCAAGTATTAGCTTTTAAAAAACATCACCCAGAGTATGAAGTCATTCAGTATTTTGATGGTTAAAAGTTGCGGACCATATAAATATACATAGCCTACTATATACATGTCTCGGTTGCTATTTCTTCATGCTGCCACTAACCTTAGACCCAACCCACCCCAAAAGGGGGGGGGGTTGTGCCGGACCTAAGGGGGGGTCTGAGGGGCAAGTGCCCCCCCCCCCCCCCCCCCCCCCCCCCCCCCCCGAAGAGGCTGTGAGTGCCCTAAAAAATCACGCAAAATATGATTTTGCGACTATATACCGTAATGCATAATAGGGAAAGATTATATGATAACAGATTACCCACATGACAACTCTGCTGAAAGAAAAGGAGACCGTGGGGGCACAGATAGGCTGTGAGTGTGACCCGGGCTTGTAAAAGTTAAATTTCCTGTAGTCTGGTCACGGAGGATAAAACATTTTTGTGCCCCCTCCCAATCCCAAACAAAATCTCGGAAATTTGGGGTGGGTAGGGGGGGGGCACTTATTCGCAGTCCCAAGGCTGTGGCGCTGGGGTGTGTGCCCCCCCCCCCCCCCATCTTCCATTCTGTTGATGCTTCCGTTGCAAATCCCATGTAGTCTAGTAGTCGCAAAGCTGATGAGTAATAGTTGTGCCCCCCACCCCCCTCCTCCACCAACCAGACTCAGAGAAATTAAAAAGAGAGTTCCAGTCCCTAGAATGCTGCCGTACTGGGGCCTATGTTATTGGGTTGGAGGTGAATGAAAAAGTACAAATTACAGGGGAGCCTATGCCCAACTTTTTTTCTAAGGTGTGGACTTAATTGTTTTCTAGCATTTTTTTTCAAATTTTAAGCCCCCCTCCCCATCCCCGTCATAAGGGCTCTGCTGTTTTTCTGAACATTGGGCCGACTCAGACTTGCATTCATCTGCTGTGCCCCCTCCCCACATGGGAACTTTACCAAAGCTCCAAGAGGACAATAAGAAAATGCAAAATAATAGTTAGGAACAAGGCCTTTGAGTCCCAGGAGAGGGGTACTCTCTTTTTTTATACGTAGGCTCTGGCCCAGCATCTACCGTTCACCCCAAAATAAATATCAGGAATTTCAAGCAACCCAAAAAATATTCGAAATTTTAGCAACCCAAAAAATATCCCCCATTCTGTACGTTGACCTTAACGAAAGATCCTAAAATGCATAGAAATGACCCCTTAATATAGACCAATTTTGTGATGACCCCAAAAAAATATCCACAAAATCTTCATACCAAAAAGAATATCATTTTTCTGAAAACCCCCAAAAATATCGAAATTCAAAATTTTACCCCCCCCCCCCAAAAAAATAGCCTGAGCCTACGTATGTATGAAAATATCAGAGTACCCCCCCTGGGGTTTGAGTGTCTAACCTTACTTAAAATTGAGGTTATAGAATATGGAAAAGAGGGCTTCAAAATGGCTTGAAATGCATTCTCAGAGACATAGATTTTAAAAAAAAATTCGGGGGAGCTCCCCCGAACCCCCCTTCAATGAGCCTCCCCTCCACTCATAATTTCCCCCTGCTCACGGCTTCCGCCGCTTGGTTCAAGTTTTAGGCTTGAAGTGCCCCCCGTAAACAACCCCATATGGGTCCAGTCATGTCACAGACATTCTCATGTTTATAGGTCCCATGGAGGTACATGGTCGTTTTTATAGTCTTGCATATACTAAGACCATGATGCCTGCCAAAACATTTCGTGTAATATAAATACTGTTCAGAAGCTTTGTCCGGCTTTCTAGAATGGTGTGCAAATAAAAACGGGGATCAAATCGTGAGTTTGAAGAGGAAAGTCACACTGGTGATATCTGCAAACTGTCCTATTTATAGAATTGCCCGAATATGTCTTCCAAACGGGCTATACGATCTTTTAAGTACACATGTGTCAAATGAAAAGAAGTTTTCACTGCCCTATTTGTGCACACTGGTCTGAGCCTCCGCTGTTTGACAGTTTTATCATGGTTATTATATCGGCTAGTAGATCTACAAGATATTCAATACTAATCTCATGGGCACGCAACGACTGCTCAGATGAACATCCGTTTATGCGCAGTCTCGCCAGAGCCTTCGCCGTTCGTATAAACTAGGTATTAACGTAAATGAAGGTTTAGTCCAAATTCAGAAAGTATGACTACGCATATGCGATATAGAGTACCACGAGCTTGTACAAATATATATTTCAGCAATGAACATCGTGCATCTATACAGTCGAACATGAGTAACCGTTTGCACTTATTTTTACGGAGCGGGCAGCTGATCCGAATTCAAACAGTGATGTGCATGTCCTGGATATAGTGGATACACACAAACATGAAGATGCCCAGATTTCAATTTGAAGCATCTGTGCCAGCCAGGAACATCTATATAATTATTTTTGATTTCCATAGTCAATAAAATGTAAATCAAAACCTACTGTAGTCAAATCCTCGGCGCAAAATATACTACACATTCCCTTCGATTAAGATTGATTGGCAAGTATAAGGACTAAATTTAATTGGATCAGCTATGCCTTGGAAGTGATCACATGACCAACTATGAAATAATTTCGTGGTATACTCTCTTTGTCTGTACTGATATATTATTTATACTCTTTACACTGTTTATTTACATTTACTCTAAATCGTATGTTGCAGATCATCCGTTTAAGAATGTCTATATCCGGTGGTGGGGTAGTCTCAATAGTTTTGATAAGTAGGTCTGGACCCAGCATCTACTGTTTACCCCCCCCCCCCCCCCCCAAAAAAAAAAAAAAAAAAAAATATCAGGAATATTAGGCATACCCCAAAATAAAATATTTTGAATATAGTAACACCCAAAATTTATTCCATGTCTGTAACTTTACCTAAAGAATAAGCCCTAAAATGTATAATGCACCAGTCATTTGTATCCTCCGCTCCTCGGAATAGCGGGGCTTTTAGCTTTTCAATTTTCAAAGCCCTGATAGTCCTGCACTGTGGGGCCAAATTCGTGGTAAATTCCCTGCTAAATGTCCCGCAGTTATGAATAAAAACAAATGACCTAAAGCATTTGAACAAGCTTTCCATCTTTTCCCCTATCCCAGGGTGGTGCCACATGAAGTTTGGCTTCAGTTCGCCCAGTGGTGTAAGAAAATTTACAATTACTCTGCCCAGAGCATAACGCAGAAACTCGTATCAACTAATAGATCTCGATGAGGAGAAGTGCAGTGTACAAGAACCGCACCGGACACCCCATCCCCGTAAAAAGTACAAGTCTTATAGATTGCTTCAGGGATAAGTATTAGGACCTCCACACCCAAACCCTACCAGACTCCCACAGCGCCTACAAACTTGGACTCTATCCCCACTCCCTCCTTGGAAATTTTATTTCCCTTAGAATGGCCAATTGGAACACTTTGTAAAAAGTAAGTAAAGGACGACTAGAACGTCAGTCAGGCTTAGACCCCCCTTCCCAAGCCCGGTACGAGGATTTCTGGATCCGCCCCTGCCCAAGAACATGCGAATTGACTACCAAAATCGCCAAGTTGTACCCCTTTCAGTTTGTATATATATATATATATATATATATATATATATATATATATATATATATATATATATATATATATATATAAAATATATATATATATATATATAGGTAGATGTTAAGTTGAGCTTTTAAGAGGAACTTAAAGACAAGTTCTTTCAGTAGTGGCCTATTTAAGCGGGAAATTCAAACCTCCGCAAATCCACGGCACTGCGGGGACACATCGTAGGTCAAATCCCCGCACTTAAGCTCCGCTATGTTCCTGGTATTCCCGGCCCCAAGGGCGCGGGGGATACAAATGACTGGTGCATAAAATCGAACAGACAAAATAGTCCCGTTTTGTGATGACCGCGAAAGTCACAATTCCGTCAAACAACCCCCCCCCCCCCCCCAAAAAAAAAAAAAAAATACTAAAAAATAAATAATATTACTAATTTATATAATATTCATTTCCCTGAAAACCATTATAAAACGGAAATTTTAGAGAAAAAAATAAAAGCAAAAATAATACGACATACGAATATATGAAAATATCAGAGTACTCCCTCCCCTGGGGCTTGTTTAGGTTTATTTGCATGAAATCAACTCGAAAAATTGCATGGAACTAAGTTATAATTGAGCTTTCATGGTTGGTTTCTTATAAATTTCTACAAATTTCAGGTGAACTTGTGAATAATCTCCTGTCAGGGTGTGTGGAATGCGGCGCTGTGTTAAACTTAACTAACATAGTTTCTGAGAAAAGGCGAGGGCTTGGTAGTTCTCTCTCCGTGATATGTGGCTTTAACAATTGCATGGCAATAACAATTGTAAATACTGGAAGGATGCACGGCGCCCCAACAGATGGCAGGCGGACAGTGTTTGATGTTAACACGAAGCTAGCAGCAGGTAACATATTACCTCACGTAATTTACTTTAACAATACAGCTGTAGGCTGGTGTGATATTTGGCCATCAAACGACTATGAATGAGCAATTCTAATTTAAAAAAAACACTTACTATGGCAGCACTTGATTGTATAAACAACCACATGCACCAAACCGCTGAGCAAATGTATGTTTTCGCTACGAGACACTGGATATTAGGCATGACTTGGCCCCTTTTTATTACCTGTGGTCTAGCCAGGGCTGGTCCCAGAGGGGGGGGGGGGCAGTTCAAGCCGAAGGCTTGAACTGAGTGGCGCAAGGCGTGAGTGGGGTAGAGTATGAGAGGGGTGGGTGGAACCCCCCACTCAAAGGATGGGGGGTCCCGGGGAGCTCCCCTAATTTTTTTTTAAAAATCTATGTCTCTGAGAATGCATTTCAGGCCATTTTGAAGCCCCTTTTTCCATATTCTATAACCTCAATTAGTTGGTCCACTTCGTCCGTCTGCAACATTTTTGGGGTGCCTTGTTTGTGTAATTTGTAACTCCTAAAGCTTTCATTCCTTTTTATTCAAACTTTGCATAATGGCTGTTGAAGATGTGCACATACTATTGTGTGCACAATTGATACATATTTTCCCATTTTTGCGGGTGTTGGACTTAGATATTTTTTCCGTCCTAAATGCGTAGCGGGTGTCTGGTTTGTATGATCTGTAACTGCAAAAAGCCTTCATTCCTTTATAATTAAACTTAGTATAATAATTGTGCATACATTGCTGATGTGCACCTCCCATTTTATTTACATTTGATAAATAATTTCTCATTGTTTACGGGAGTTGAATTAAGACATTTCTTCCATCAGTAATGCGTAGGGGGTGTCAGGTTTGTTTAATCTATAACTCAAACAGTTTTCTTTCCTTAATACTCAAACTTTGCATAATAATTGTTCACACATGGAAGATGTGCACTACCTATTTTGTGCATATTTGATAAATATTTTCACATTTCTACGAGTGTTGAACATAGAAATTTTCCATCCGAAATGCTAAAGGGGTGTCTGGTTTATGTAATCTGTAACTCCAAAAGATTTCATTCTTTTGTATTCAAACTTTGCATATTGATTTTTCATACATTGAAGATGTGCACCTCTTAGTTTGTACACAATTCATGATTTTTTTTCATTTCTGGGGGTCTTGAACTTAGACATTTTTATTCAAAATGCAAAGAGGGTGTCTGGTTTGTGTAATCTGTAACCCCAACAGTGTTCATTCTTTAATATTCAAACTTTGTATTATGATTATTTATACATTGATAACACCTTCTTTTAATGCACATTTGATAAATATTTTCTTAATTTTTAGGTCTGTTGATATTTTATCCATCCGAAAAGCTTAAGTAGTGTCTGGTTTGTGTAATCTGGGACTCCAGCAGTTTTCATTCCTTCATATTCATACTTTATACATTATGAGAGCTCACACATTGAACATATGCACGGTATATTTTGTGCACATTGGATAATATTTTTGGGAGTGTTGAACTTGGACATTATTACGTCTACACTACCTTTGGAGTGCTAACATTGTTTATTTGTGTGTAATCTGTAATCCAAATAGAGTTTATTCCTTTATATTCAAATTTTGGACCCTCACCATGGTACATGTAGGGCATAATAGAGAAAACGGCAGAAAATAAAGGGTTTGATGTTTTGTTTGGTATAATAAAATAAATATCACATTCCCTGAGAGGGTGATAGTTGAAAATATCATCCCTCGAAATATGATTATCAACCTCGGCTGCACCTCGGTTGATAATCACATTCCTAGGGATGATATATTCGACTATCGCTCTCTAAGGAAATGTAATATGTATATACTATTACCCTGTTGCTTTGTTAAAACATTTACCATAGAAGTTGGTGATAGTTTATTTTACTGCACGATGCCGATGCAGGTTCAATTTGTTTATGCCAGAAAACGTTATACTAAAAGATGACACTTAGGTGGTGTGTGCATGCGGATGCTGATCAGTACCATTGTTCTCTTCGCATTACGCAGAATGGGTTTTCAATGTTCGACAAATATAAAACAGGTTTAAGAGGAAGTGAGCACCGCTCCCAGTATATTAGTAAAATACCATTCTCACTTAAAACATGGTTTGAATTCGTGTTTTGCATTGCAATTGTGTTTTGTTTTGTTTTGTGTAATTTGTTATTCTGTATTGTTATACCCGCCACTTAAAAAGTGCGGGGTATAATGTATACCCTCTGTTCAAAAATATGCGTTAAGTGTCCGTCTGTCCGTCCGTCCGTCACCATTTCGTTTCCGCACTCTATCTTGAGTATTTTTCAACTGATTTTCTTCAAATTTTATATAAGATTTTATATTGGGGAGGATTGGTTTGGGATTGTAGATGGGCAAATTTCGTCGATTAAGCTAAGAGTAAGTACCCTTGAATTATGTTGAAAATTGGTTTCCGTGCTCTATCTCGGGCCTTTTTTTGGCCGATTCTCTTGAGTTGATATTGGGGAGGAGTGGTTTGTGATTAAAGATGGCTAAATTTGGTCGAATAAGCTAAGAGTTATTGCCCTTGATGTATTGTGAAAATTGGTTTCCAATTCTCTTCCAACTTTGTAATTGAGTTGATATTGGGCAGAAGAGGTTTCAAATTGTATATGAATAATTTTCGTCAAATAAGCACAGAGTTATTGCCCTTGATTTATGTTGAAAACTGGTTTCTGTGCTCTATCTTGGGCAATTTTTGGCTGATTCTCTTCAAACTTTGTATATTAGTTGATAATGGGGAGGAGTGTTTTGTAATCATAGATGGGTAAATTTTCTCAAATAAGTACATAGTTATTGCCCTTTATTTATTTTGAAAATTGGTTTTGGTGCTCTATCTTGATCATTATTCGATCAATTTTCTTCAAACTTAGAATGAGAGTTGATATAAGGTAGGAGTGTTCTGGGACTGCAAATCGTGTAATTTTGTCAAACAACTACATAGTTACGGCCCTTGATTTGAAAATATGATGAAATTTTGTATATAAGATCCTGGTTGAGACATTTTACTGAATATAATTTTTCATAAGTATGGCCCTTGATTTATGGATTGTTTTTGTAATAAAAATATTTCATGTCGGGGTATGATGCATGCCTGCAGTGCGTTTATATTTGTGTTTGCTAGTATGCTCACGGGTCATTACTGCTTTATGCATTAGTAAAATATACTATCATATGTTATTTTATCCCACACTCTCAGGTATCTAATATTCATAAATTATAATTAATTCAGTCTTTCCATTGTTAGAAATCCAATTGTTATATGGTTTAAACAGCGTTTGTAACACACCCTAAATGTAATAGTAGGATTTGTACAGATTGTCTGATGCTTTAAAAAGCATACTGTGTAACGCACAACAGCAATCAATTAAATTAACAGTCAATATAAGAATATTTACTTTCACATCAAAGACGATTATTATATAACTAAGTAAAAAGACCAATTTTCATTGGCTTAGAGCGCCCACGTGGCCAGTCTATATATTGTCATATTCACTGGCTGGCGCGAGCTTGATGGTGAATATTAGTTACTAAAATTAGACTCGAAGAACTCCCGCCAATACTTAGACCACGTCGCATACGTTTGCATGTATTTGTAACGTCTTTCAAGCGTAAAAACGACGTTACACCGTCTAACGCCATGAATGACGTCATTTTCTAGTAACAAATGACGTCAGCTATCACACATTTTCCCTGCGCTTTCAAAGCTGTGAATTAATGTTTGATATATCACACTATTTTAACAGTGGCTCTACAGGCGAGGCGTGTAAGACTTTTTGGGAGTAAATTTTGAATGAATACACCCATGCACAACATATATAAAATAGTAAACGGGTGGTCTTATCTAGGTCTGCACTGATTCTGCTATATGCTTGACTTTTCCAAAACTCGTATATAAGTTCAGTATTTTTTCCAGGTGCAATGATACATGTACATCTTTCTCTAAATGTTATATAATAAAACAGTTATTGACTAATGAGGCATTGGATATGATGTGATTTCGACCAGAGAATACCAATATTGACCTCGGCTTCGCCTCTGTCAATATTGGTATTCTCTGGTCGATATCACATCATATCCAATGCCTTATTAGTCAATAATTGTATAATAGTTCAAGTGTACCATTGTATATTATACAGTTATTTCATGCCTGTTTGTAGTATTTTTATCAGGGGGGGGGGGGGGGGGGGGGGGTCGGGGTCAGTCTGACAAAAAAGCTCTGACAACGATTGTTTTAGTCCTCAGCTTATTTTACAGAAGTCAAATGGTCAATTTTAAAGAAATCTATCGTTTTTCAAGGCTCCCGATGGGGTCAAACTTTTCCAGGGGGGCCCAACTTATTTCAGGGGGTGTCCAACTGCTTATTCCCTATAGAAACCCATATAATTTTTGATTTTCCAGAGGGGGTCCGGACCCCCTGCCCCCCCCCCCCCTCTGGATCCGCACTTGGTGCAGCCCTCACAGCTTCATGGTTAAGGCTACAATACATTATCTCATTTGGGCTTGGCAAACGTTAATAGGCAGAAGAATGTATCATACTCTTATTGTTATATACCTTATAATAAGTGTTTACTATAGAAACTTGAGGTGTTTCAATCGCTGACAATTGTACATTTTTTTTAATTTAATGTGTAATATTTTGGTTGATCGTTGACCAATCACTGACAGCGGGCTTTATTTCCGATAAAACATGACTGCAGAGGGCTTAATTGCCAACCTGCTCACGGATATCCTCTGCGAGTTAAGATATCGTCGCTAATGCTTTATTGAGAAATGACCAAACTATTCAATTATCATAAGATTCGCTACTTTATCACACCGGATAGGCGGCAATCGAGAAGGCTCTGAACAATCGATGAAAGTGGATCGCAAATCGCTAGAATTTACCATTTGTCGCCAGTCAGGCAAACAAACTGCAATCCAAAAAATCTGTTTTTGATATTGGTATTTGATCTACGTTCGTCGATAGTATCAACGTTTTCGATTGTCACCTATCCGGTATGTGTATTGATACAATGAATACGTGAAACAAGAGCTAGGAGTTATCTACATTTTTCAGTCATGATTCTGTTGAAAAAAAAGTTTGTTTCCACACCCGATAGTGAGCAATCGAAAACACTCTTAGCCATTGACGAACGCGGATCAAAACTCGCTAGAAACAGTGTTTTTGTTTGTTTGTTGCTTTACGTCCCATCAACAATTTTTCAGTTAAATAGGGACAGGTCTTCCTGCGTTGAACCAGTACTAAGCTAGGATAAATGTGTCTTGCTCAAGGACCACAACGCAGTGACGCCGCTAGAAACAGTGTTTTAATTGAAAAGTGTCGCCTGTTTGATGAGTGATGGTAATAAAAAACTATGATTCTAACTATTTTTGGTCTATAATCGTCGATAGATTTGATGTTTTCGATTGCGCCTATAAGGTGTGGTTTTGTTGTATGCTTCAAGATGTTACAATGGACATTTTTTTGGAAATGATTTAGCTTGAAAAGAAAGTATTCTAGAACTTTTTGGGTACTGTAAAGGCGGCACCTCATGACTGCGTTATTAGTCTACTTTAGACATAGGTAAAATCTGAAAATGAGGCGTTATCTGGGATAACTACATTCGAAAGTGTTTGTTTATTGTTTAACAAAAGTATAGAGGCAAACAGTGTGGACCCAGATCAGACTGCTTCTAGGTGAACAGTCTGCTCTAGATCTACACTGTTTGTTAAAGAGGCTTCATAATATTTCAATGGACGATAAGAACATACGATTGTGTTGTACTATACGCTTTAAGGGTTAATAATATGGGTTCAGTGCATTAACAGACATGGCTTTCATGAAATGCATGCAGGCCTGTGCGGCTCAAGCAACTTTTAAACGCTTAACCAATAGATAGAACCTGATTTCCATTCTTGAGCGGTTGAAATAACCGAACCACGCCCAGATATGAATATTAAAGTTGCCACCTTTACAGTACCCAAAAAGTCCTATAATATATAACAATGACAATATAACATTCCTTTCTGTATATTAACGTTTGTCAAGCCCTTGTGCGATAATGTGTTGCAGGCCTCACCGCTGTGTGGTTCTGGTTGCAACACATCACATTCAGGCTAGCCAAACATTAATACACGGAAAAGAATGTTTGATCCTCTTATTGCATATTTGTAAGTTTATTCTTTAAATGACATTTAGATCTATGCATCAGGAATAAAGCTATAATTTTTAGCTTTTATCTACATAAAATCTACGTGTAAGAAAGCATCAAAGTATCAAGACATGCTATAGCCATGCTTTAATGAGAATCATAATGTAATGTGCTGGGTCACATATGCTAGGTCAAAATCTTTTTTGTCATTTTCTACGCCCATTTTTCAGTGCATAATCAATAATAGCTATGTCTCCGCCCAGTGATATATTGGGCGTAGACAAACAAAAAAAAATTGGTTGAAAGGGGAGACAACACTTATTATAGTCTTTTTTTCATGATTTTTTCAGAAAAGTCACCAAAACAAAAAAACGAGCACGGTGACACATATATTTTATTCAACCATTAGATTCCTCAAGAAAATATCTTTCTAAAAATATGTTTTTTGTTGTTCCAGTTACATTCTCTGATATGTTTATTTTGTATATTAATGTTTTTTTTGGCATTTATTCGTTTGACTTAATTAGGATTTTGCTTTATAAATTGTGTAAATACATGTTATTTCACTAATTTTTGTTTTTATTTATATCTCTGGTGTGAGTAGTATTTGTTCTGAAAAAAATTGTATTGCGTTTCTTGTTAATTTGTTAACAAAATCTGTGTTTGTTTTTTTCAAAAACCTGCGATTTTGCAGTTTTTGACATCAAATAACTTTTTAAAAAGAACGGTGAGGTATTGGTTTTTTTGTCTTAGATTATAAGTATTTGTCTATATTATAATATATTAAAAGATAAAACACTTTTGGACATATGCCGGTGAGTCCGCTACTACCTTAAAGGCAAATTCCATATTCAAAAAAAGTCCATTGTTTGATATACTCAGGGGCTTGCCTAGGCATAATCAAAACATATGAGTGCTCAAAAAGAATCATCTCAGTGAGAGGGCTCCCCTGATCACCAATATCACATCAATATATAGCTGTAAAGTAATGAATATTGAGAAAAAAAATCAAAATTTATGCAATTTGCGAACTTATAAATTATATTTATGTCAGTGGACTCACTGGGGACTGGTGCTCAAAAGAACTGTGACTGTCTATTATAAAGTGAGATCTGAGATGGGTTAATTCAACCTAATGTTTACTCTGCCTTTGATCAACCTTCAATGCCAATTAAACATATTTAACCTGTAAAACTTTTGATTTCTTCTTAACCCTTCTATCTATATTCCAGTAGCTGGCTGTCAATAGCGCCAGCTGGCTGGCACTAGACCAAATAGTCTATTGCCAGCCAGTTGGCACTAGACCTAAAATACTATTGAAAGCCGGCTGGCAATAGACACTTCGTTTTCAAAAAGGCCACTGATTTAACTTTTGTTTAAAAATAAAAAAAAAAAACAAGACAAATTTGACAAATTTATATCCCCCGATGAAGGGTTACATGTATTTGAGAGAAACATGTAAATCACATAAATCCCATTTATCTAAACCTGAAGTTCACTTTTGGTATCATTCAGATCATAACAAATGCCTGTCAATTATGTTTTAGTGCTTAGTTTAATAAAAAAAAATATACTTACATCTACACAATTTCAATATCTGACCTTTCAACCCACCCCTGTGGTCAAGCCTGTGATAAAACTCAAAGTGTTACTGTGCATGTAGGTCTACACTCTTTCCACTTTAATTTGATATGCAATATGACCACTTTTAGAAAAGAAAAAAATATATGACCTTTTGACCCCAACCCAGGGGTCGTTGGTGTGTGTAATGACAGAATATTTGGTTTCATGGTGCTCAGTGCTCAATTCCCTTTAATTTGATATGCAACATGACTACTTCCACAAAAAGATATGGTTTGCCATTTTGACCCCACCCTCTGGGTCGAGGATGTATCTGTGGGCAAAATATTTGCTACCATGTTGCTGCATAAGTTGTCAGCTTTAATTTGATATGCAACATGACCATACTCTGAAAAAGTTTAATTTTGGCCTCGGCCCCCCACCCCCTAAGTCCACCCTAGGGGCTCGGACCCACACCTTCAAATCTAAAATCCCATTTGTTATGTTTCATATCTATTGCTGCTCTGTCTACATACAAATTTCGGCAAAAATATTGACAATTGCCTTATTGCGAAATTTAAATATTTTACCTTTGACCCCTTTAAGTGGGGTCAAAGGGGGTGGGGTAAAACTTTGACACTACATACTTATCTACAAGCACAGGGGAATCATTGTCTATAGCGTGAAGTTAGTAGATGAAATGTGAAGATTATCATATAGGTTTTGCATTATAATTACCTATACTAAAACAAGGGCAATAACTCAAGTTTTAAGGTGTCAATTTTGACGAAACTTATAGAATATCGAGAGTCCATGATACTAATCATTTGTACCAAGAATGAATCACTTTCTGAGATGTGGTTCCGGTCGGACTGAAAGTGGGGATGGACAGACAACGCCAAAACTATATCCCTCCGACTTTGTCGGGGGACAATAAGAGGGGCAAAAATGTATTATATACATGTACGTTCAACCAAAAATCTTTTCCTCAAATTAGTTGAACTTTTTTTTATTATAAAGTGTATCAGACACACATACCCTGTGTATATGTACATGTATATTCCTAAGTCCACTCAAACTCTTTTTATAAAGCAAAAGCATAGAGAACCTGCATGGTACTAACATTCTTCAAAGCTGGTAGTCTAACTCACGATCTGCCTGCTAGCAGGGATTTTTGTTGTCTGTTGAATAGTGCTGATCAATCTCTTTGCAAATGGTTCGGACCCAGATTGGGATCAAAAGAAAGTGGGTCCTAATCTGGATCCAAATTGTTTGACACTCTGATACTGATAGTGTTCTTTTCGGAATATTTTCGAAAAATATTTTTGAAAACAATCAGCAGACTACAAAACTAGAGGACCTGAAGGTCCTGAGGCGCTCACCTGATCTCCTTAATAATGTTAAAATAGGTCAAGGTAAACTACAGCTTATAACGAAACAAATTTTGTTTTACCACATATTGGGGTTGCAGCCATTTTGGTCAAGTGACCTAAACAATCCAATGAATACTCCATCAAACAGCCCAGTGATTTCTGAGGAAAAGATTTTTAGATAGGTATGTGCCAGTCCAAATGAGTGGCCTTGGATAAAAGGTCACAGGTCAGCTTGACATTTGGTACTTATATAAAGCCAATGTCTCATTAGGTTAAACATGTCTTGCAAGTATTATGATTTTGGCCTAAACAGTTATAGAACAATGAACATTTCAAGATTTTTCCCAAATAAATGCATTAGGAATTCAATTTGACATTGCTATAAAGTAGGTCAAGGTCAACCTAGATTCATCATTTGTGCAAATTGGATAGAGCCTACATCCGCAATGCTACATACCAAGTTCCAAGGCCATTGGCCTTTTGGTTCCAGAGAAGAAGATATTTAATTGTTTTTTACCATATATGGGCATGGTGGCCATCTTAGTCATGTGACCGGTGCAATTGGTATAAATTTTGGCTAACCTATCATGAGGAGTTTTCATATGAAATTTGAGTTCAATTGGCCTACTGGCCTCTGAGGAAACTATGTTTTAGTGTGTTGATGGGACTCCAATATGAGCGACCTTGGCTGAAAAGTAAAAGGTCAACCTTGACCTTTGAAACTTATTTATAGCCATTGTCTCATTAGGTTTAACATATCAAGTGAGAATAATGACTTTGGCTTCAACAGTATTCAAAAATCAACTTTGCAAATAAAAATCCCATTTAAATGCATTAGGAAGCAAATTTGACCTTGACGTATAGTAGGTCAAGGTCAACCTAGGATCATCATTTGAACAAACTTGGTAGGCCCCACATCCCCAATGCTACATACCAAGTCCCAAGGTCACCGGTCTTCTGGTTGTGGAGAAGAAGATTTTTAAAGGGTTTTTACCATATATGGGCATGGCGGCCATCTTGGTCATGTGACCAAAATATTTTGTATAAATTTTGGCTAACTTAGCATAAGGAGTCTTCTCATGAAATTTGAGTTAAATTAGGCCAATGGTTTGTGAGAAAACTATGATTTGGACTCCAATATGAGCGACTTAGCTGAAAGGTCAAAGGTCAACCTTGACCTTTGGAACTTATTTATAGCCATTGTCTCATTAGGTTAAACATATCAAGTGAGAATAATAACTTTGGCTTCAACAGTATTCAAAATATCAACTTTTCAAAAAAATTCCCATTTAAATGCATTAGGAAGCAAATTTGACCTTGACGTTAAGTAGGTCAAGGTCAACCTAGGATCATCATTTGAACAAACTTGGTAGGCCCCACTACCCCAATGCTACATACCAAGTCCCAAGGTCATCGGCCTTCTGGTTCTGGAGAAGAAGATTTTTAAAGGGTTTTTACCATATATGGGCGTGGCGGCCATCTTGGTCATGTGACCAGGACCATTTGAACAAACTTTTGTTCCCGCGTCCTAAGGAGTCTCCATATGAAATTTGAGTTTAATTGGCCCAGTGGTTTCAGAGGAGAAGATGTTTGAAAATGTTGACGGACGGACGGACGGACGACGGACGGACGGACGGACGGACGGACGACGGAGTGACTGGTATACTATTAGCTCACCCATGAGCCTTCGGCTCAGGTGAGCTAAAAATCATTAAAAAATACCCAGCATGCAAAGGTGTTGACACAGGCTGACTTGACCCGGTTTGTGACAGTAAGACAGATCACCCATGACATGTGAAGTGAGGGTGTCAGGCAGTATATAGATGAATAGATAACAAACCAAATAAAATGTATGTTCCCTGTTCCCCTATCCCTCATAATTTGGCAGGGGACACTGTCCCGGACAAAAATATTTAAATATTGCACTTATCTTGCAGGACGAGTGCCTTACAATTTTCACTGGTCCTACAAACAAACTCACTTGTCCTTTCAAAGCGTATACAATGAAGAACATAAGGGAGTAGCATGACTTCCTCAAGTTATTCTTTCCAAAGGACTTGTCCTACAGGACGAGTGCTTTGGGAAGAATTACTTGTCCTTTCTAGATTTCACTCGTAATTACGAGCGGACAAGTGGAATTTTTGTCTCCTGTTTGGCCTTTGTCCCCCTGAAATAAATGCCCCTTTTTCCTGTTCCCTAAAACCTCACTATTAGTCACTAATGGCAAGAAAAATAATCAATTTTTCAGCCTTTCAAGTTTTCTGAGGTCCAGATAAGGATACATGTAGTTTGTGCACCAAAAATTGCATTTACCTCCTTACCCATCAGTTTAAACTGCTCAAAAGAACCGTACCCAACATTTATATGTTTTGTGTTGAGAAATTAAATATAAATTTCCAGAATGCACTCTTATCTGGAGGCCTGCTTTTTCAATAAAACAGTTAAAAACACACGTAAATATTTCTGTTGTTGTACGTGTTTGTGTTTAACTTCACAACAACAGCTAATTATAAGTCTCGTAAAATAAGACCAATTAAGTTGTCTTGGGCCAAAGTTTATGTGGGCTCAGTTGACTTGGGCTGAGTTGTCCGTAATTCATCTGACAGACTGGTGAAGCCAGGAATCGAACCTGAGACCTCTGTTTAATAATGTAAACAGATTATCCATTACACCACGGTGGCTACTCTTGTTGTGAGACATACTTAAACAATCACATTTTTACACAATATTTTCATTTCTCAAATTTTTGAAACGGAAGTTGTGGGATTGATGCCTGTTTTATAGATTGAGGTGGGAGCTTAAAATAACTAGCTCAGTGAAACGACTTCCAAAAGTGCCTAGATATCTAACATGATTTTCTCTCATCTTTCTAAACCGTAATTTTTATGCTGATTTGGTAATGCTCCCTGCAATTATTTACTTGAAGCCAATGTCTTTCGAATTATTTAGAATAAAGCTCCCTTAAGACACTCCCACATCTAGCATGAAGAAAGGAAGACATGATTTGGCAATGTTGATATTTGCAAATCAGCTTCCTACCATCTTCCTATTGAAACTAGCAAGGTCTTGCAGTGTCCGGGAAATAAATCAGAGTGTTACTTACAAAGCAACATGATCATATGGCTAGGCTGACTGGCCTAAGGCTTTCATAACAAACACTGAGAATTCCGGAAGGAAGGTGCTTATTTACAAGGCAATAAACCGCAACGATTAAAAACAAAACCAGAAAGGAAATGGTGTAACCATATGGTATGATGATTTATAAATGTACAGATTAATTCTCGTATCAAAAACAAGTCAAGTACTCACCGCAATCTCGCTTCGAAGTTCCTGAGTCTTCTTCTTCCCCAAGATGGCTGACGCGGATGGGCGGTCTTTGGAATCAATCTTTCCTGGAACCTCGAAGATTGTTGGCACTGCACCAGGCTTCGGTTGAACTCTTCCAACCCCGCTTAACCGGATTTTAGCCGCCAATGAAGGACTTATCACAAACTGGTCACCTTCAAAATGTTTCATACACAACTTCGAATGAGCGTTTGGCGCGAAATTCCTTGTGGCTGATTTTCCTCTGTTCAGCCTCTGAATCCACTTTTTCCGGAGTGTCTTGTCCTTAGGAAACCGAAACATACTGATTTTGTGCACCCCCGATTCCGTATTACAGCCATAGGCCACGCACAAACCCATCTTTTCTAAATATTTAACAAAAAATTATCAGCATCCAACGTGATTGCACTCTCGTAGACTTTCAGAAACTGCCTCTATGACGTCATCACGACAAAGGGAAGTAACCGAACCAAGGGAAGTAAGCCAGTCGGTATTTAATTGCCACAAGGCACCAAATGGCACAAAAATGTGATTTATGCTCCTTTGACCACTGAAAATTGTGGAAAATGAATTGTTTTCCTCATAAGCACCTAATATCCGACCCATTAAAGAAAATTACAAAGAAATTAAAAAAACTTTGATATGTCCCCTTTAACAAAAGTGCTGATTAGACTGTATGGATGCGCAGGCTGGTCTGCACCTTGGTTGTTCACAAACTCCCGAAGACAGGTTTTCTCGCGTCGAGACCCATATGGGCTGTGACGCGAGAAAACCTGTATTTGGGGTTTCCGACAATGAGAGATTCATACCATCCTGTTAAACTACAGAGACAATTTCGCTTGTAGCAAGTCTAGTTATGATACTTTCCAATAAGCGATTAACTAATGCGCTGATCAGACTGCTGGGTTGCACATGCTGATCTGCATCTTTGTTGATCGCAAACTCCCCAAATACAGGTTTAGTCGTGACAATGCCCATATTGTTAAAGTAAAAAAAGACCAGTTAGAGCATAAATCAATCAAACAATGCTAATGTAATTCTCACATTTCACATTTAAACGTAATCTAAAACCGAAATTTTAATATCTCATTGGAATTGCATCAATGTACTCAACAAGCTTGTGAGTTACATATTATTCATATAGCAGATACTGAACATAAGCAAAATGTAGTTTAAAAGAAAAATAAATAAACAACTTAACAAGACAAACTCTTTCAATATGGGCCTCTCGACGCGAGAAAACCTGTCTTCAGGGGTTTGCGAGCAACAAAGGTGCTGACCAGTCTTCGCACCCGCGCAGGCTGATTAGAGCCTTTGTTATTCGCTTATTTGAAAGTATCATATCTAGACTTTCTACAACATTTCAGTTTTCTAGCCAGTCTCTGTAGCTGAGCAGGCTGGTTTGATTCTCGATTAGTCAGAAATACTGAAGACATGCAAGTTTTCTCGTGCCCAAGCCTATATGTTACATATATTAATTAAATATTTGATTGAAATGAATTTGAAGTACTTTCATGGTGGTTGAAAGCATGTGATCATGATTTTGAATGTAAATCAATATTTTATAAATAAATTTTATTTTCAACCTTCAGTTCATGAGTGGGCGGGGCTGAAAATTCCACGAAGTACACAGTTCTCCATGTAGAATTTAAGAGACTACCAATATATTCATTACCTCATAAAGGTTGAAAAATGTGAATATTATACTCACACTTTAATTTTAAATTATTTTTCAGTGTTATGCAAAAAGATTGGAAGTGAATGAAGCAAAATAGGTGATGCAGAAATGTTGTATATCATTACATTCTGTCATGACCTTTAACAGCCCTAGCAATGATTTGATTCACTAAAGGGAGATAGATGGCGCTGAAATTTATTTATTGACATGTTCCGGCATGACGTTCAACAGCCCTCGCCATGATGTGACATCTTTCGTAATCATGATATTTGTGTATTTGAAACGTCACTTACTCATTATAACAGGCCACTTCATACATGCTGTCAATTTTATCCTGCTCAATTTCATTCTTAATTGAGTCTCCTTTACCTTCTAGCATCATCATTGTGAACAGTTTGGATCCATATCAGGCTCAACAAAATGCTGGGCCTGATCTGGACCACACTGTGTAACACTCTGATGGTATTCCGTGAAGGCTTTGGCAAGAAAGTTGATTTAGGCAAAAAAGCATGCGCAATTTTAGACCAGATGTTATTATATGTCATCTCAGCTATGACAGATCTGGTAAGTGGCCAAGCTGAAGAAATTCTCATATACCTTGGAATTTTGCAATTTATTATTGTATAATGTGGGTGATATCATGAGAAAAACTGACTTTGTTGCATGCAAATAGCAAAGACCCAGGCAAGTCAGTGCATCTGCACAGTCTTATCAGGATATTTGTTATTTGCACTCGTGATAGTAGTTAAAGTTGCTACCGTACAAACCAAATTACAATTTTTTCACTAGTCTCTGTGGCTGAGCAGATTGATATTAGTCATAGAGGACAGTCCCTATACAACACACCTATTTTCAAAAATGTTGAAAACAAGTAGGCTGAAGGAGCCCTAGATTGCTCACTTCAGGTCCCAAGGTAATAAAAAAAATATCATGCCCAACTCATATGAGTATGAAATTTATCCCGCTCTTAAATGTTAAAATGACAACAATTGTAGGAATTTTAACAATTATTAGCAAAATAAATACAACATCTGAGAGACTGATAGCAAAACACTTCTTTATTTGTCTGTATTTTAGTTTGAATGAGCAGTTGAAATCATGTGCTCAGTTGAGTTTAGCATGAAAAAACCTGTATAACCTCGAGGCCAGTCATGGATGCTGAGGAGATGGTGTTAAAGACATAGAAATTTGAGCAATAATACTGGTACCACTCATTATGACTCTCTCCAGGGGTCATACAGGGCAGATCAAAAGCACAGTCATAATGCGGTGATTATGACAATAAAGTGGTCCCATGAAGGAATTAGGTTATTTATGATAAAACATTGATATTTATCTAAGTGAAAGATATTGTTTTGTATACAGTTAAGTCCCCTCTTGAGGCCCCTTTAATTTTGTGAGATACTGAAACTGTCCCTTTATCAGTTAATCCTTTAATAATCTCTATTGGACAGAAATATATGTCTTTAAAAACAAATTTATTTGTAGCTCCAGCAGCAATTATCAAATTAAAAAGTTAATGCCAGACAACCTACATAAGACCGATCACAATAGATGACCAACTTCCCAGCATGCATAGCTGTAATGGAAGAGAAGATATCAGTTCAATTTTGTGTTAAATTATGTAGAACAGTCAAAGCTACTAGTTATTTAAGAGTATTAATTGTATATGGAAAGTTATTTATCATATGACGTTGTGTCTGGGAGTGATTATAACGCCATGCAATAAAATCGATAAACCACTAGTGGTTTACAGATATGACAACGTTGTGTACATAATGATAAAAAGATTATGCCAGAAATGAGATTTCAAAGTAATGCTAATGTCATATAAATAGAACCTAACATTTGTGCTCCTGTGTTGTTGAATCTATTAAACTTGTTGCGAAAATGCGATAAAATGAAATAAAATGCTCAACAAGCCTCACATTTTATCCCTTTTCTCCAACTCGTTTTATAATTTCAATTAAACAGGAGCACTCATGTGGGATCCTCTCTATTCATGTACATGTGAATTGAGAAAAGAAACAATTTTATATAGTGCGTCCAGCTAATAGAAACTGGGCGTGTCAGACATAGCGTTGTCATACACTGTCAAATAAGACAAGTCTACAGTAAATCGGGTGTAATAGCCTATGCACGCTTTACTCGTGCAGCCAACTGAAGCACAGACAACAAGGGTGACCAACTTTATACGTTAGCATGCTTAGTAAACGTTTATCTTTAGTATGCTGCTGGGGACCTGCTGCATTTCATTTTCCGGGATGGATATCACAGGGGGTTAACTCAGTCACAGTGCTGGGTGATTCTTTATGAAAGTTGTCAATGATGCTTTATGAAAGGGTTACAGGTGCTTTATGAATTCCTTAATCAGTATAAGGTTGGTGATTTGAAACTACATCAAACGTAAGATTTTTGAAGCCCGAAAGTATTTTATTTTTATTAATTCATATCATTGAAAAGCAAAAGGTTTTACTCTGTCAGTCTTTGAGATGACGGATTATGTGTCAGGGATTAATGAGCGGTTTAATGCAGATATTGTTAAAACCCATAACAAAAATCAGTATATTTATCAAAGTACATATTCCATCAAAGATAGTGTGCATACAACTTCAAGTTCAATCTAAATGTGTTTGAAAAAATCAATTTTCTCCTCATGTAAAACTATAAAGGGCTTATTTTAAATGACTAATATTGACAAGCCAAAAACTGGTGGTAAAGAATCAGTAACATATTTTGGTAACAGGTTCCTTTCCTGTCCGAATGATGGATAACTGGTTCTTTATGAAAGGGTTCGGATGCTTTATGAAAGAATTTGCAAAGATGTTAATGGTTTAAGAATCAAATATCAAGGCAATTAGACCTATTACTGCAGCACTGACTTATTCATTGATTGAATTAAGACCAAACGGCCCAGTCAACAATATTTCTGTCATGTTTGGAATCCTCCAAGAGACAGGGGGGACTAAAAGGGCCCTATCCTATCCAAATTTGCCACAAGTCAAGCAAATCACGCCCTATCATAACAATTAAGGTCAAGATTTCTTTCAATATTATATCAGTGATGCCGATGCTGGGTGCGATCTCCTGTCTGCTTGCATATTAAGCAGATAGGCAACTGACCGAGCTACAGAGTTCAGATTGTTAGCTAAGCATCGCATGTGCGTGTCCGGAGGGTGGGGGACAGAGGGTTTGCATCCCACCTGGAAGATCACAAGTTGTTATAAGTTTCCTTAGAAATACTGTTATTGACAACCTCGAGAAGAAGTAGGACCCCTTGGGTCCAATTGCTTCGAAAGGGAGGCAATGTCCGCACTGCCCTCTGTGAAAAAACTAAAATAAAGTTTTCAGGACACCCAACCCCCCAGATAGAATTTTCTGGATCCTCCCATGCATCGTAAACATCAATACCCTGCTATCAGCATCCAGTACTGTAGCATTGTATCCGAGACGTCAATATGTCTTTTTCGAAACTCTCAATAGGAGCATGTGGTGGATTGATGGGGTTGGGGTGGCTCAGCGTATTTTGAAGGGACTTAACATGAATTAGTGAGAGTTGAGCCTGAGAGGACAGAGTAGGAGCATTTGGTTTGTTCATTTGCTTGTTTTCATTTGCTTGGCTTGATTCTTTACGTCCGAGTCAACAATCGTTCGGTCTTGTCAGGATGGGTCAACTGGGTGGATCCAGTGAAATGTCTGTTTGCTTTGATATTTTTCATCACAGTCGGATCGGGACGAGTTCTTATCCTTCTGTTTTATACCAGTTTCGTTGTCCTGCTCTAGGACACAACACAGTGACTCTGACGTCTGTGAGTCTCGAACTAGCAAACCTTCAATTGAGCCGCTGCGCCCCACACAGGCATGAAAGATTAAGGCAAATATTGTCCATAATAACTTTAATCTAACTTGATAGTCTACTCTTGATAAACAAAACGAGACATGCAGACAACAACTATTTACATGTTTGGATTATCAAAAGAAACGTCGTATTTAGACGGTTCTTTTGAGTACCCAGAAGAAATGCAAATGCTTTTTTTTTCAAAAATTCGCAAACTTACCTCGCCTAATAATATATCCAATCATTAGAATCTAACAAAAACCCTATAAAAAGCAGACTATTTATGAACCCAAAGGCCAAATTTCTCGTTCTGGATACCTGCAGTTACAGTTATAGTTCTCTTTGCTGGAGTTGTTTTCTCATAATTTAAAAACGGAACAACATCAAGCAATGCACAAATCTCGTGCAGTATTGATAAACATACCGGGTAGGCGGCAATCAAAAACCCTCTTAACAATCGACGAACGCTGATAAAAATAGCAAGAAACGATGTTTACGATTGCCAATCGGGTGACAAATGACAATAGAAAACTCTGTTTCTATCGATTTTTTATCTTTGTTCGTCGATATTATAAACGTTTTCGATTACCGCCTACCCGGCGTGATAAAGAACGAGTGCGGCTTTTGTGCCCGCACGGGCGATAATCCTCACTTAAGCCTTTAATACGGCTACGCTTTAGGCACATCTAAAGTTTTTGCCATTAAAAAGCCAAGCTTCATTGGTTCCTTCATGTGTTTGCGAACCTTATCCTTTTTTATGCATTATCTAAGTCACATACCTCCGGGAAAGGGTGCGTGTGATTTAGGAGAGGGAGTACCCTCAAGTACTCTTTCTACAAAGGCTTGGTCCCCCTCCCCCGCATTCCGACAAAAATTTCAGGATCCGCTCTGGAATAGCTTTTGATGTAGCACGAAAAGAGATAAAAGCATGCAAGCTGGCCCCAAGGCGCTCCGTGTGTTTTCGAGTTGAGCTTTAAAAGCTAGATAGACTTGAAATATTGGGTGTAGTTTGTAAAATTGACAGAAAACAACAAAGATGCGGACAAATCTGCGCCATCTGACTGCAAAAATGCAAAAGCATGTCTTCATTCGGTGAGTGACAATCAAAGGATGACTGGGCTTCGGTCTGATGCAACCTCAAACAGCCAGACAAAAATGCGTTTGATCATTACACCCATGTTGGCTGCTGCATATATTTTCTTAGATTATTGACGAATATAATAGCACAGAAGCAAACTGCAACAGTCTGTTCTGGGTCTACATTGTTTGCCTAAGAGGCTTCAAAAACACACAGCATACGACAAAAGCAGACAGCTTTTGTTGTAATTGGCAAAGCAATTCTAAAATCGATGTTCATGCACGCTTGAAGAAAATATTTCTAGTCTAACCATAAACAAAAAATGTTTTTATCTATTACAGCGCGGACACGATTAAATTGCAAAATCTACAATTTTCCGTTTTAACGGGTCATATATTTTTTTCTAAAAAAAGGTAATACCTCGGGTCCGAGGTAATACAGAGTTAAAGTCTTTGTGTATTACACGTCGTCTTATGTTGATTGATATCCGTTTCATGAAGATATCTTAAACTGTAATTGAGATATAGAGAGGACTCGAAGCATGGACAGACATCTGAGTTGAACTTATTGCCTTGAACTTGGGAGATGGTGGATGATTGTCGTGCCAATTCATTAGATTCCGCGTGTAACAGCTTCTGACCAGATTTGAGCCAAAGTTGTGACCTTGACTTTGGGAGTTGGTGGTTAAGTGTTGTATGCGACACACCTTCGTGTATAACTATGTGAAGTTATAATCAAATTATAATGAGATAGGTCTTTGGTGGTTACGAACAAGAAAGGCACAGACCAGCCAGCGCATCCGGGCAGTCTGATCAGTGCCTTTGTTAATCGCTTATATCTAGATGTGCTACAAGCGAAAAACTCTCTGTAGCTAAGCAGGATGGTTTGAATCCCACTTTGTCGGAAACGCCGAAGACAGGGTTTCTCGCGTCGCGGTCCAATTATAAAGTCTGATGAGATATGATTTTTTATTCATATGTTTTTTTTGCGTTTTTTATTGATATTGATGTAGTTTAATTAAATCATCATTCCTCTAAAATACTTCTTCTGCTTTTTCTTCTTCTACTATCTCATAGATGTTTGAACAGGCATAAATCAGTTTTCTGGACGGCATAAGATAAGATGTGGAATTGTAGCTCTTGCTTGTTTGTTTAATTTGATTCTTTCTGTCCCAGTCAACAATCTTTCCGCTATGTCAGGACTGGTATTCCTGGTTTGACCCAGTATTAAGCAAGGATAAATGTGTCTTGCTCAAGGACACAACACAGTAACGCCGGTGAGGCTAGAATCCCTAACCCCTCGGTGCTGAGTCAAGCACACTATCACTGAGCCACAGCACTCATTTGGAATGGTAGCGGTTGGTATGGATTAACAGGGGCAATATTAGCATCTTTGACGGATATCAGTCCATGCTATCGGTAATATTCATATGAGAGTATAATTTTATTGGGTCCCGTACCTCAGCCGGAGGCAAGCCCAGCTGTACATCAAGGGTTCGTGAGTTCCATTGCGACCCAACCAAAGTCCATTATTTCCTGGAGATTGGTCATCAAAACAGATATACGTTCTTTCGCCACCTTCCGCTGATTCAAAAAGGGTTCTTGTCAGTTTCAAGTGAAAGTATGTGCAAAAAGTACTGATTTATATTTTCCACACAGGGCTCGAATCCCACGAATTGCCACAAATTGACAAATATTTGGATTCGTGGCTGAAACGTACTCAGTTCGCGAATATCTTAACTGAATCATACAGTCGGTAGTCAGTTCTTGCAATTTGTAGGCCTATTGGGAATTCGGATCAAAAGATTTGAACTGTTCAAAACTTGGCCACGAATTCCCCGATTCGAAAAATCGCGCTTGATTCGTAACAAATTCCTAATGCATTCTTGAACTTGTCAATAACAAATGGCATAGTTTCTTCTAAAATTTATGATAAAGGTGATGATTTTAATTTTGAAATAGTAAATTTCCCATTTCTTGATGGAGATGTTCCTCGCTCTCCTTCCTATGGTGTATATATTTCTAAGCTTATTCGTTTTGCTAGAGTGTGTTATAATGTTGATGACTTCAACAACAGAAACTTGTTTTTAACTGCTAAGTTATTAAAACAAGGCTATAGATATCATAAAATTCGAAAAGCATTTTTAAAATTCTACCACAGACACTCAGAGTTAATTGTTAAATACAGTATTGAGTTAAAAACTCTTCTGCAACAAGGCATATCAGAACCTATATTTTATGGTGATTTAGTTTATAAATTCAAACGAATTGTTGGAAAACCTAATTTTAGTGATCAATTCAAAAAGATAGTAAAACGTTATATAAGGGTTAGATATAGCTAGGATATCATGCGACAGTCTGCATGCCTAGTTTTAAACCCAATCACGGTTTATAGCTATGGTTTCCTCTTTAATTGCACAACGGTGGGTCAGGCCTCAGACTCTATGACGGCTCTGACGTAAAGCTTTAATCGGTGGGTTGGGGCCTGATGCTTATTTGTAGCTGGACCCACCGTGGCTCAACTTGAGGTTTTCTTTAGCTCTGACTATCTGTGAGTTATGAGCCCTTTTCTTTGTTTCATCATGGTGTGTTAATTTGATTAGAGTGTTTCTCCATGATGATACATTGCATAGTTAGATGGCCTCCATGCGAGCTGAACATTTCTTGTACTTCAACAACAGCAGAATCTAGGGCGAAGATTTGGTACCAGTAAAATGCATTTAAGCCCCCTGGTGGCTTAGGCTGCTGTCCGTTCTAAGGCGGTGGTTCTGTTGTTGTTGACTTTGTTTATTGTTACTCCCATTGTGGGAGTCTGTAACTGTTCTATGTTTTGTTGTATGTTACTTTATGTCCATTCTTGTATTGCTATCATCTTGATGGGGAAGAGAGAGCTGGTTGCTTTGCTTAATTTGTCTTCCTGGTGTCTCGTAATGGTTGAGCGGCTCTTCCTCACGGTGCCATGGGGTTGTCTGTGGTCTGTGATTGTGGTATTTCCTGATCATACTCACTATTTTGGACATTGTAACTGAATCGTAATCGATTAAGATGCGTTCTTAGGCATTCGTAGCTACTTGGGTAATCGGGAGATTAAGACAAGCTATAAAACCAAGGAAGAGATAGTAAACGGACTTTCCCTTAGAGTAACTACCCCGTCACGCGCATACATTCATGGAAGTGGAAACATATTGGGCAGATTCAGGAGCACAATCAGGATCAGTCAATAACTCCTGGCTGGTGGTTTTGCTGATGGCATACTACCATATGTTTCCAAGCCAAAGAGTCAGGGCCAGGGCCTCTCGACATTAACGTAGTTGTTTTCTTCTAGCAATATAAGTAGCTGTTTTAGACACTGAAGTTGCAGGATCAATTCTACAGCTGACATTCATTTTGGAGCTGATTCCCCCCCCCCCCCCAAGCATGGATGGCCTATTTTAATAACTGTCGTGAGAGGTAAGAGAAAATCTCGCGAATTATCACGAATCGTCGCGGATTTCTGTTATTTCGTGCTGCATTCGGCGTATTCTCAACTAATTCATGATCGATTCTTAACTTATTAATAGGTTATTGTACATCGTAGTGAATTCGGCACCCAGGCCTAATCCCGCGAATATTCGTAACTGTTTCTTACCTATTTCGTAACTGAATCGTAGAACATCACGAATAGATTGGGGAAAAAACAATTCTCCATGAATCCTAACATTTATCGATTCTTGATGATTCGGGAGATTTGTGGTCTGTGGGGAAGTAGGGCATTACCGCTTAACTAAGCTTGCCCAGTAAAGTGTGGGATGCCCTAACATGACGGGAAAAATGTCGCTTTTCCCTCTCCTACCACCCTCTCCTACCTCCCCAGACCCTGTGGATGGAGTCAATAGGTCAAAATTCAACTTTTTTCCAGAACAGCACCAACACAAACCAACAAAGACATTTGTACCGGGACAACATGCGCGGATCCAGGAATTTTTTGTCAGGGGGAGGGCGGTCCAGGCTCCTCAACTTATTTTACAGTTTACAGAGGGGCCCAATGGTTTTATTACACATTTTCCAGGGGGGGGGGGGTCCAACTTTTTCCAGGAGGGGGTCCAAATGCTAATTTCTATAGAAACCCATATACATGTAACTGTAACTTGTGATTTTCCAGGGGGTCTGGACCCCTATCCACCTCTGGATCCGCAAATGTACAATGTGGCATTTTGGCACGAATAGGCTCAGACGAGTCTGTGCGGCCTCCTTTTAAGGTTAGAAACTCCAAATGCTAATCGGTCAATAGTTTTTAAGTGACTAGCAAAGGCTCTGATCAGACTGCGCAAATGCGCAGACTGGTCTAAGCCTTTGGTGCTCGCACATACCACATTGTTGGAAATCTCATATTTCGGCCCATTTATTGGTGCAAAAAATGCATTACCGCTGTATATCAGGGCGAAATTGCATTTGTCTGATACAGAACCTGTAACTTCTTTCATAAAGAATATGTAACAACTTTCTAAAAGAACCTGTAACCCGAATTTTAGGCTCATAAAGCATTTGTAACCTTTCATAAAGAACCATTAACTTCAAAAAATTTTGAAATCGGTTAAAACGTATATTTCAGGAAGAATTTAAGCTTCAGATACCAAATTTATAATATAATGGTTCGTTTCCAAGCATGTTTTGCTCGATAAAACTATGAAATATACACATATGGCATTTGTTGCAACTTAGCATCTCCATTGTAATTGGTGAATTGTTGGACAGCTAAACTGTATGTTAAATGCATAGACTATCATAAAACATGCTGCTTATATGTCTTTTAACAAAATTTGACTCTAAAACTGTCTAATATTGCCATTTTCACCCTGTGTCTGGCATGAGCATTGCATCTTGTCAAGAATTATTTACCCAAAGTAAAGAATCTGTAACCCTTTTCATAAAGCATCATTGACAACTTTCATAAAGAATCACCTCACACTGTGACTGAGTTAACCCCCTGTGGATATGTTGTAAAAGTTTGGGGTGGGGGGGGGGAGGGTAGGTTTGCCCTTTCTTCAAATTCTGTCTGCATGGCAAAACTGGTTTGATTTTTAAGCCTGATACAATAATAATAAATCACCAATTAGAATTAAGCGGGACAAGGGTTAAGTATCTGGATCATGAGAAAAGGGCATACAAACATGAGATTTGGTCTTATGGCATATGCGAAAAAGTCCCTTATTATCGCTCATTCTGGCGTGTCCAGAGAGACTAGATGTCTAAAAGTTGCTCGGAGTCTTCTCCAACTTGCATACTTTGTTTATGCGAGAAGCGAAAGCCCTGGCGAGGTCATGCGTACATGCAGGCTCGTCGGAGCCTTCGCCACACGCCGATGTAATAAGAACCATCATCTCGTGTGCTGACCAATTTATAGTATTAAATTTTCACTGCGGACCATTGTTTTATTTTATTTTTCAGTATTATAATTTGACTAGTTAAAATTTCGAAACATTGGCAGAGTGCATATTATATCTAGACTAGTCAGTCTCCTTGTTATCCAAATTGCCTTTTTCTCACAATGGGCTCAAAACTACAACAGGTATATACAGGTATACAGCTGTAAAGCGTTTCACAGGTGAATACACTCTGTCTTACCGATTTTTAAATGGAAATGTCCACGGGTGTGTCTTTGCTAATAACCGCCCAGTCTCTCTTATCTGGTCGGACTATAAGATATAGAGGAATTAACATGAGTGCTTAATTTTCATGGTTTTCATGCAATGATGCATTTCAAACAAAATGAAAGAATTTGAGGCTGGTGTATAATAGACATTTCCAAACCATTCCCACAACGTCACTTATAAGTCACCTGAAGGACATAAAGCAGCAAAACAAACAAATCATCAAACTGATCCAATGCAACGATTATTTAGCATGTGACATAGATTGTATCAAAAACAAAATTGCATGTGAACTTTCTCCAACAATTAATCTGAGGTTTATCTTACAGCTAGTGGATTTAACTCTTTGCTTGCTGTGTAATTTTTCATGTTTTTTGTCAGCTGAATGATTTCCAAACTCATATCATTTGTAGAATTTTTTCAGGAATACCCCAGGCGGCCACTGGAATGTCAAACATTTTGGATCCCGATCAGGCCTGACATGATGTCCAGCCTCATCTTGATCCAAACTATTTGCAAATTTGAACTGTGAGAGAGCAGATGACTATAGTGAACTAAACAGAGTTAAAGTAGGCTTGGCTTTCGGACTTGATAATACATTTTATAAAACAGAGACTTTTAAACGAGTTTCATTTTAAAATTATTAAATGAGCCTGAACTGGCTAGTTACAAAATAAGGGGATATATATATTCAAAAAATTCATTTGATGATTTGTTTGTTTGTTTTGCTGCTTTATGTCCCAAGTCAACAGCTATGGTCATGGTGGGACGGTCAGTTCACCTAACCAAACTGTTTTCTGGGCAAGCTTGAAAAAGAGGTTAACCAGTACTGAGGGTCTAGATGGGGTATAATGATAAGTGAATAATGGCCCTTTTTTATAATGAATAGTGAATAATGAGCCAAAATAACAATGAATAATGAATAATGAGGGCCTAAAAATAAATAAATAATCCTAATTTTCTAATAAATAGAAGAAAAAATTAATGAATAGTGAATAATCAGATTTCTATGCCACCTTTCTTACCTTTAACGAATAATTGGTCTTATTTTAATGAATTACCTAAAATTTTAATGAGATGAATAATGGGCTAAATTTTTAATGAATAGTGAATACCAGACCCCTCATTCAGACCCTCAGTACTTTGTGGGCATACTTTAGCTTGTAACTTTAAACATCCCTTCTTGAATTATTCAGCGGAAGGTAGGAGAATGACCGTAATTATTTCACAATCAATCTCGACAAAAGTATGGGACCGAGCCGGGATCAAACTCACGACCCCTGGATCTGCAGTCAGACATGCATCTGTAGCCAGACATATTACTGACTGCTCTATGCGGCCCAGTATCATTTGTTGAGGTATATCTTCAGATTTAATTTTGGAAATTTAGTTTTCTGGGATACTTCAATATGGTGACCTTGACTCTAATTTGCTTCTATAGGTAGACTTCAAATTAAAGTGTTGCCAGTAGCATGTCATTCAACGAAATATAAAGAAATTAATTACGTCAAACTATTTCCAACAGTATATCAGATGCTTTACTGTTGCAAATTTTGGATATTATCAAATCAGACGTAGCGTTAAAAAGGTAACTTAAGGTCACTGCCCACACCTGGGCGATTTTTTTTTCCAAAAAATAGATTTTTTTCAATTTTTGATATTCTGTAGTACATCATATTATAAGAAAAATAACGCATTTTAAAGAAAATTTACCGTCCAGTTCAAAAGTTACAGCTCTTCATTATATTGCCTATGTTGGCTTTTTTACGCAGCTTTTTGGAAAATCATTCAGACAAGTAAAATATTCTATAACTCAATTTTGTATCTGAAAATCGTTATTTCAAACAAGCATACGAAGCCATTAATACTTAAAAACTTTTTCTCAAAGCATTTTTTTGCAGCTATACAAGTATTTTTCTTCATATCACGCTTTCAAACCAGCATTCACCGACATTTGTGCATTCGTTTTCAGCAATTACTGACTGATAATTCAATATTTAAACATACTTTAAAAAAATAAATTTTTCTCAATTTTTTTTAGGAAAGTGATCATTATATAAGATGCATTGTGACAGAATTTAAAAAAAAATCACCGTCTAATTAGTGAGATATTACCAAATAAGTATCCCTACCCCCTAAACTACAAATAATGAACTAAGCAGGCTTTTCTTATTTCTAAGCATGTTAATACCTTACAAACCAAACACTATTGATTGAAATGCCTCACTGTGAACTGCCAAATGAAACTATATGTATTCCAAATACTTGGAACATTTATATGCATATATGAGAAGACTTTTCAATACCAAAATACCCCACCCAAGGTAAAAAGAAACCTATCTGCATTTTGTCTGAACACCTAGTCGATATATTTTGACCAACTTTGCATAGATACATCATTAGGATAGAGATGTAATGTTTTGGGGGCATTTACCGTTTTTCAAGGTCACAGGGTAACTCTGCATGTCTAAATTAGGTGAAAAGTGTGCTGTTTTAATATGCATCGCTTCAATTGATCGATGCATATACTACATGTACTCATCCAAAAATTTGAAATGTTTTTAAATCTTTGTTGCGGTCTCGGGTGCCATACTAATGTTCGATCGCGATGCCAGGGCAGACCTTAACACTTGACCAGAGGAGGTTTATTTCTATTAGATCTATATATCCCTTGACGGACATCTTTCGGTTGAAACATTTCAAATGTAGAGTAAACTTGGAGATTAGCAAATATTTAAGCGTAATATTGTAATATTTTATTGATCATTATTTTTATATTTGCTTTGGGTGCTCAAAAGAACCGTCTCACTGAGTACCTGTTCTCACTGAGTACCTATAACTTACCTATGCTTTGGTTGGACCCGCATTTTTATGAAAAGGGTTCTTTTTATGCCCACACTCTTCCCACTACTGAAGGGGGTATTCATTGGCGTGGAGGGGGAGAGGGTATTATTTTTGGTTCGGATCCCGTAGGCGTTGGTCATGGGCGGAATTGGCCACGAGTAGTCTAGAGGGTCTAGACTTTTCCTATGTGCATATCACATGAAACGGGTTTGTGGATTGGGCCCGCATTTACATGAATATAAATGCATATATGAGCATCGATGCGACAAAACCTGTCTTCAGGGTTTCCGATAAGATCATACCAAAATCAGCCTTCTCAGCCACAGAGACTAGATAGAATAGTGAAGTCTCGCTTGGAGCAAGTTTAAATGCGATACTATTCAATTTGTAAATAGCAAAGGCGCTGATCAGACTGCGCAGATGCGCAAGCTAGTCTGTGCCTTTGTTGTTTGCAGACTGCAGACCCTGATGGCAGAATTCCTCGCGTACTTTTAGTAAATTTAGAGTAGGCCTACTATAATTTAGACTCACGACTATACTTGGGTCAACCTTAGCCCAAGATAGCCCTTTGTAGCTAAATATTGGAACGCATTTGACATAAGGCGACTTGTTTAGGACGCAAACTAAAGCGAGGGGCTCTCAACGTCAACGTCAAGTTCAATAGCCTACTTGTCGTTTACGCATAATGACGTCATAAGAGCAAGTGACGTCATTAGCGCACGTCAGGTTCAAAGTAGACGCTAGAGAACGTGACGGGATAGTCTGTCTTGGTGAAATTTTAATGCAGGTAAAATAAAACCAGAAAATCATGTATAGATCTATATACAAGTAGTTATATCATTATTGTTGTTGTGGACTGTCAAAAAACCGCGAACAGTCGACTGACATTTCCCTGGTATAATGCGTGTTCCATTACACTGACTGATTTTTTTTCTTCTCACAGAGCTGAGCGTCCATCGTTTAGTATCCGTAAAGAATGCCAACTTTTGTTGTTCATTATACTTAAAATTTTGTTTGCATTTTTAATGTGATATCAATCACTTTCAGATTACCAACGTGCAGAGTAACAGGCATTACTGTCTGTAGAAACCATATCATAGTTGCGTAAAATCACACTTTGCCGTAATCGAACGCTCCCAAGTACTACCTCCCTTGATGATTTAGAGTTACGGTTATTGCTATGGGCAGTGACCTTAAGTGCATCAGAATAAAATTCATCTGGTGTTCAACGTGTAACATGGAACTTTAAATAAATTCTTGTGCATTCATTATTCTGAATAAAGAAACAATTATTCCTCCATATCTAACAAAAATGTTTCTATTTCCTTTTTTATTTTTTTCTGATATCTTTCTATTAATCCTTTGATTTTGTCATTTTCGGAAATGTCCTTTCCCTTTCTTAAAATATTAATCACAACATGGTCTTCTTCTTGACCTATTCCATCTTCTGCTACAGCCTTCTTTGAAAGGTCCACAACAATTTCATTAGAAAGCCTGCACTTGGTTGATTCTGCAAGAAAAAGCACTTAAATTGGGAGACAGAGGATAGATATTTCACACCATTTGTTGCAAAAACTTAAATGGAAAAATATTGATTTCTCTCCCTTTATATGTGGATGATATAAGACCAAACACAAATGCTCCCTGAACATAAGCAATTCACTGAACCTTTACCATGTATTATTCAAAAGTAGGTCAATGTCATGTATTTTGATATGTCCAAAGATTAAACAAGGACCCTTCAAAATGGAGTTATTAAATCAAGAGCAGTTCAAGAACAGTTCTTGAAATTTAGCAAGAATTCTTGAACTGTTCATAACATTTGTACATGAACTTGAACTGTTCAAGAACAATAAATAGGAACAGTTCAAGACCTTTTTAAGAATTTGAAAAGTTCTTGATTTTTTCATAAACCATTCTTGAACATTTTAATGACTTTTCTTGAAAGATTTGTTGACTCCGGTTTTCTTGTATTATTGTTAAATGTAATATTGATTATTTCAAAGACTTTTCATGAACAAAATGCGTTCTTGAACTATTCTTAAATTTGTTCTTGACTCTTTCAAAGACTTTTCTTGAACATGATGTTTACTTGGACTTTGTTTAAATTTGTTCTTGATTATTTCAAAGACTTTTCTTGTACATAATGTGTTCTTGAACTGCTCTTACATTTGTTCTGGAACTGTATTTACATTTGTTCTTGATTATTTTGAGAGACATTTTCATAAACATAATGTGTATTTGAACTCTTCCTTAATTTGTTCTAGATTATTTCAAAGACTTGACTTGAACACAATATGTCTAACTTAATTTATGGCACCTAAGTTGCAATATCTAAACTCAAATATTTATACCCCCCTCCCCCCCCCACCCTGCAAACTTTGTGGAGGGGCTTTTGAACATATGCATGCAGGTTTTTAGGTAAAAAAAATCATTTTTGACAAATGAAAGCTATGAGAACTTAGACCATTTTCCCCTTATATCACTTTTGTGTATGCATCAATAGGCCGATCAACTCCTACCACAGCTTTTGATGGAGCAATTTGATACTTTGCCTATACAATGTAGACACATTTAGCAGATGCATTTGATTCTTTACATATACAATGTAGAAACATTAAACATATGCATGAAGGACTTTAATTCTAAAAAAATCGACAAAATGACAGCTATGAGAATTTAGACACTTTTCCCCTTATATCCCTTTTTTTTTTTTTTTGCATAGATATTGCCTTCATAGGCGGATCAACTCCTACCACAGCTTTTGATGGAGCAATATACAAAGTAGACACATTAAACATATACATGAAGGAGTTTAATAAAAGAAAATATAGTTTTTGACAAAATGACATCTATGATAACTTAGACAATTATACCCTAATATGATGGGAGCGCAGTGGCTCAGTGGTAGAGTGCTTGACTCAAGACCGAAGGGCCGCGGGTTCGAGCCTCACCGGCGTCACTGCGTTGTGGTCCTTGAGCAAGACACATTTATCCTAGCTTAGTACTGGTTCAACCCAGGAAGACCGTCCCGCATAACTGAAAGATTGTTGAGTGGACGTAAAGAATCAAATCAAACAAACAAATACCCTAATATGCATACATAGTGCCTTTATGGGCCAATCATCTACCACAGGTTTTGAGGGAGCAATGTGACACTTTGCTTATACAATGTAGACAAATTGAACATATACATGCAGGAGTTTTGTTCAAAAACATGAATTTTTGATGGATTGACAGCTATGAGAACTTGGACAATTTTTCCCTAATATTGATGTTGTATATATACTCAACTACAAAAGAAACCAATCAGTCGCTTCTCCGGGCAATTATGGAAAACAGAATGAAGAAATCAAAATAGATTGATACCATATTCCTTAACATTCAGTTCTGCATCAATTCAGAGAGAGAGTTTTGAGAGTTTTATTCATTGACCAAAACCCCTAACCGGGGTACAAGTCAAAACATACTAACAAATAAACATTTGAGGAAAGTTTAAAATATGATTACGAAAATCAGCATAATCTCCTCAGTGGGTATTCATGTCTACTTGAAGCAAACACAGTCATTGAATAACAGTTTTACTTAAATCCGTTCATGCCGTACGCCAGTGTATAGACCTGAGGCTATTTTCAAAAATGACAAGTTTTTCACTGGAGAATGAATATCTAGATCTCGTCCTATTCAGTTCACTTGAATTAAATTCTTCAAAAACGGACATGACTCCCTCCTGCGGCAATAAATGCATCATAACGAGGTCAAATTGAAAGCACGTAACGTCACACAACATTCTTTGGAATCCAGGCCCATTCTTAATGGAGAATAACCTGAAGCTGTCGAAGATTCCAAGATTGCACTGAACGATCCCGTATGCATCGTCAGAGCTCATCCCACAGCTGCACTATCAGATTCAGATCTGGGCTTACTAAACTATCGCCGTTTGTTTCAGCTTCTAGGCACACTGAATGGCCTTGTCTCCGGTTTTTCTAAATCAGTCACTTAGTCCAAAATAGTAAGTGAGTATGATCAGGAAATACCACAATCACAAACTGCAGACAACCCCGTGGCACCGCGAGGAAGAGCCGCTCAACCATCACGAGCCACCAGGAAGACAAATTAAGCAAAGCAATCAGCTCTCTCTTCCCCATCAAGATGATTGCAATACTAAAATGGGTGCTGTCCGTTCTAAGGCGGTGGTTCTGTTGTTGTTGACTTTTTGTTTATTGTTACTCCCATTGTGGGAGTCTGTAATTGTTTTATGTATTGTTGTACGTTGCTTTATGTCCATTCTAGTATTGCAATCATCTTGATGGGGAAGAGAGAGCTGATTGCTTTGCTTAATTTGTCTTCCTGGTGTCTCGTGATGGTTGAGCGTCTCTTCCTCGCGGTGCCACGGGGTTGTCTGCAGTTTGTGATTGTGGTATTTCCTGATCATACTCACTTACTATTTTGGACTAAGTGACTGATTTAGACAAGAACTCGAGTGAAAACCAATAGTCTGAAACTTGTCATTTTTAGAAATGACCCCTTGTCTATTCCTTGGCGTACAGCATGAACAATTAAAGTAAAACTGTTACATTATTCAATAGTTTGAAGCATAATTGATTGTTAAAGAATATGGTATAGAATATATTTTCATTTCTTAATTATTTTTCTATAATTGCCCAAAAACGTAACTGAAGGGTTTCTTTTGTAGTTGAGTATACATAGATAGTGCCTTCATGGGCTGATCAACGCCTACCGCAGCTTTTGATTGAACTAATTTGATACTATATCTTCACAATGGTGACACATTGAACATATGCATGAAAGGCTTTGGTCCCAAAAAAATGATTTTGACAAAATGGCAGCTATGAAAACGTAGACAATTTTCTGATAGAAGCTTAAATATATAGAACTGTACGAACTGACCCAGGATACAGATGGGAAAGTGACAACTTCACAATTGGACTTCACGACTGAGAGCCATGTTGCAGACTTCCACTCTCGCAATAAACTTATAATTCTGACCTTCTTTAACAAGGTTATCTGTACATGTATCATGAACTTTGCAGAACTTTTTCTAAGATTTGTTACTGATACTATGACTTGATATCTAAATTCCATCTCAGACTTAAATCTCTTTTGCCCCAGGCACTTTCAAAACCAGTGTTTCATGCACACTTAACTGACTCTTTATCTCAGCAGCTAGTGCTATTCTGCTTATGACCTTTGCATACAGGTTGGACGCGGATCAGGCTTGATCAATGTTGATGTGCATGCAAATTGTTAGGCATTCTGAAAACAACGTGTTTGAAAAAATCAGCACACAACAAGAAAGCATGTAGAATTATGCCTTAGGCGAAGAGTAAGACTACATGTTTGCAGGTGCATTATAGATCACATGCATGATGTCTGAGTATAGGGGTGTTTAGAGAGCAAGATTTATTTGTCCTGTCATGTATGATTTGTCTGTTTATACGGCATGACAATTTCATGTGTGATTTCTTTAAACAATGAGGAAAACTGGCTTGTCACCTTTAGATATCTCATCATGCTCTACATCGTTTCATTGTTATAGCTAAGCAAATGTGCTAAAACTCATTCCTCCAAGTCATGACTTTTGTCATCTGCTATCTCATCTGCTTATGTTATTAGGTATTCTTTATGGGGAATAATATGAACCCAGATCAGACTGCGCCCTGGGATCGGAAAAAATAACATTTGTATCACTTGTGTTTTTAATGGCTTTAAGTATATTTTTACATTGTGGCTATGTATGTTGTCTAATGCAAATGATTGTAGCATTTCTTGGTTATTGTGTATTTTATAACCATTGGTTTTATTAAATAGTAGTTACCTGCATATTTCATGAGCTTTTCAGCATGAGCTGGATATGTGTCTTGGGCATTTTGCCAAGACACCGATCCAGTCTCTTTTATAAAAACTCTCTTCGCAGCTTCTTTCTGTTTCTCACTTGCCAACCAAGTGCAGGCTTTTGCAAGTGATTCCATCACTGCCATCTTGAGTGTAATGTGTCTGGTATCTTCCGTTTCTGCCTGTAATTGTTTGAATAGCTGAAACAGAATAAAATTTTATTTTCTACTGAAATCTTAAAACTTTCTTAGCAAAAATGCATGCTGCGAACTGTGGCAAATGTTTCAGTCCTAAATCAAACAGAGAAAACATGCCCAAATATGACCAGTTGCTCAAATAACTGAAATTATTCTATAAATGAACAAGGGGGCTGGTTGCCCTGGAATTTTAATAAGTTAAGAGTTGTTGCCCTTGATTTATGCTGAAAATGTGTTTCCATGCTCTATTTTGGGCAATTTTAGCAGATTCTCTTCAAACTTTTTATTGAAGTTGATATTGGGCAGGACTGGTTCGGATTGAAGATAGGTAAATTTTGTCAAATGTTTATTTACAAATGTTGAAAATTGGTTACTGTGCCTCATGGGCATTTTTTGGCCAATCTTCTTCAAGCTTTGTATACAAGTTGATATTAGGGAGGAGTGGTTTGGGATTATAGTTGGGTAAATTTTGTCAAATAATTATGCACAGAGTTATTGCCCTTTATTTATGTTGAAAAATGTTTTTGGTGCTCTATCTTGAGCAATATTGTTTTTAGAAAAAGGCTGTATAGAGCCTAATTTTAAATTGGAAACTTGAGCCGCGACATGTGATCTCCAACAATGAGCTATGTGCAACCAGCAAAGGCTCAGACCAGCCTGCACATACGTGCAATCTGATCAGAGCATTTGCTATTCGCTTGAATATCTATACTACCAAAGGAGCCCTTTGCGCTCAAAAACTCGGAAACGGTATATCTTACTATCATTTTTTCTACACTGAGTTATTCAGATATTGCCCTCATTGATAACTTCGATCTAATCTTCTTTTACTTTTATTTCGTTTTTGAGATTTTTGGAAACAATTCAGTTTCGATTCCATAATCTCCCATCAATTTTGACAGGGTAACGCCTTCTTTATCAACTAATGACAATTGACATATCGATCCACATTCTCATATTCTCCCAGGTTCTACCAAGAAAAGCTGCAACGATTGGTCCGTAAGGTGTATTTACATATGTCATGCGGTCACACGTCACTTCTTCACGCGGTCACACTTCACTTGCTGGGGTCAAAGACGACCGGTTATAAAAGCCATGACCGCATCGTGCTGCCGTTTCCGACCCGCCACGCCAGAAATCCAATTTTCCATTTCGAATTGAATAGATAATTAAATTCTCTGTTCATTTGTGCTCTATCCTCTGCATAAATTATCCTTACAGCCTGGGCAAAATAGATCAAACTTACCTGCCCTGAACACAGACCTACAGAGCCATCATATTTTGGGTGCTCAAAAGACACGTCTCACTGAGACGGGTCTTTTGAGTACCCACAATTTACGTGGCCATATTTTTCGGTTGAAAATTGAAGGTAAATACCGATTTTCTTATACGTTTCAAAGATAAAAGCTTTACAATGGTATCCTTTATTATAATGAAAGTATGTAGTTACAGCGAACCCTCGATTCGAAGTGTAAAATGCTGTGTATTTGTTTGTTTGATTTGATTCTTTACGTCCCATCACCAATTTTTCAGTTATGTAGTGACGGGTCTCCCTGGATTGAACCAGTACTAAGCTAGGATTATATGTCTTGCTCAAAGACACAATGCAGCGACGACTTTGAGGCTCGAAACCGCGGCCCCTTTGGTCTCAAGTCAAGCACTCTACCACTGAGCCACTGCACCCTCGAAATGCCGTTTTATATTTTGGATGCTCAAAAACTGCCTCATTGAGACAGCACTTTTGAGTCTGAAGTTTTTTGCGTTTCAGAGATAAAAGCTTTACAGTGGTATCATTCATTATGATGGAAGAATTCTGTTATACTGATTTCATGTTTGCGTTTCAAATATAAAAGCTTTACAGTGGTACCATTTGTTATGATGAAAGAAGTCTGTTGTATGGGAGTTACAGTGAACCCGTGATTTGACGTGGAGTTGTGTATAAACGGAATCATTTAGATTTTTTGAATTCGTGTAATCCTTTACAAAACATTGTAAACGTGGATGCCCAACATGTATATGCAACCATGGTTTTATATGATGGGTGCTAATAATAACCGTCTCATTTAGACAGTACTTTTAAGAACCCACAACATATGTTTTGGTTGAAAACATTTAAAGTGTATATTCCCGTTTCGTATTTTTTATCAATAGTCATTTTTATGCCCCCAAAGGAACTTTGGGAGGCATATAGTAATCGCACTGTCCGTCCGTCCGTCCGTCCGTCCCGCTTCGTGTCCGGTGCATATCTCCTATATTCTTTGAGGTAGGAATTCCAAATTTGGTGTGTGGGTGCATCTTGGGATGGTGGAGTGTCACGTACCATTTTTGGGTCACTGTGACCTTGACCTTTGACTTAGTTTTTATAGTAATAAAATGTCCGTCCGTCTGTCCGTCCCACTTCCTGTCCGGTGCATATCTCCTATATTCTTTGAGGTAGGAATTCCAAATTTGATGTGGGGATGCATCTTGGGATGGTGGAGTGTCGCGTACCATTTTTGGGACACTGTGACCTTGATCTTGACCTCTGACCTAGTTTTTAGAATAATCGTGTCCGGAGCATATCTCTTATATTATTTGAGGTAGGAATTTCAAATTTGGTGTGTGGATGCATCTTGAGATAAGGAAGTGTCACATACCGTAATTGGGTCACTGTGACCTTGAACTTGACCTCTGACCTAGTTTCTAGAAACAGCATTGATTCTGGTGCATATTCCTATATTATTTGAGAAAGGAATTCCAAATTTGGTGTGTAAATGCATATTGGAATGACAGAGTGTCATATATCATTTTCGGGTTACTGTGAACTTGACCTTGACCTCTGACCTAGTTTTAAGAATTATTGTGTACGGAACATATCTCATTTTATTCTTTAAGGTAGGAATTCCAAAATTGGTATGTGAATGTTTCATGGGATGGCGGAGTGTTACAGACCATTTTCAGGCCCCTGTGACCTTGACCTCTGACCTACTTTTTAGAATAAAGGTATTCAGAACAAATCTCTTAAATTATTTGAGGTAGGAATCTCAAATTTGGTTTGTGGATGTATCTTTGGATGACAAAGTGTCCAATACCATAATTGGGTCACTGTGACCTTGAACTTGACCTCTGACCTAGTTTCTAGAAACTGCATTGAGTCTTGCGCATATCTCCTATATTCTTTGAGATAGGAATTCCAAATTTTGTGTGTAAATGCATCTTGGAATGGCGGAGTGTCACAAATCATTTTGGGTCACTGTGACCTTGACCTCTGACCTAGTTTTTAGAATAATCATGTCGGGAGCATATCTCTAACATTATTTGAGCTAGGAGTCTCAAATTTGGTGTGATGATGCATCTTGGGATGAGGAAGTGTAGCAAACCATAATTGGGTCACTGTGACCTTGAACTTTACCTATGACCTAGTTTTAAGAATAATCATATTCGGAGCATATATCTTATGTTAATTGAGGTAGGAATCTCAAATTTGGTGTGTGGATGCACCTTGGGATGACGAAGTGTCCTGTACCATAATTGGGTCACTGTGACTGAACTTGACCTCTGACCTAGTTTCTAGAAACTGCATTGAGTCTGGTGCATATCTCCTATATTCTTTGGGATAGGAATTCCAAATTTTGTGTGTAAATGCATCTTGGAATGGCGGAGTGTCACAAACCATTTTGGGTCACTGTGACCTTGACCTCTGACCTAGTTTTTAGAATAATCATGTTGGGAGCATATCTCTTATATTATTTGAGCTAGGAGTCTCAAATTTGGTGTGATGATGCATCTTGGGATGAGGAAGTGTAGCAAACCATAATTGGGTCACTGTGACCTTGAACTTTACCTATGACCTAGTTTTTAAAATAATCGTGTCCGGACCAAATCTCTTTTATCATTTGAGGTAGGAATCTCAAATTTAGTGTGTGAATGCATCTTGGAATAACGGAGTGTTGCATACCTAGATTGGTTCACTATGAACTTGAACTTGACCTCTGACCTAGTTTCTAGAAACTGTATTAAGTCTAGTGCATATCTCCTAATATCTTTGAGATAGGAATTCCAAATTTGGTGTTTTCATGTATCTTAAGATGACGGAGTGTCACATACCATTTCGGGTCAATGTGACCTTGACCTCTGATCTAGTTTTAAGAATTATTGTGTTTTGAGCATATTTCTTATATTCTTTGAGGTAAGAATTCCAAATTTGGTGTGTATATGCATCTTGGGATGGGGAAGTGTCACTTACCATTTTTGGGTCACTGTGACCTTGACCTCTGACCTAGTTTTAATGATAATTGTGTCAGGAGCATATCTTTTAATATTATTTGAGATAGAAATCCCAATTTCGGAGTATGAATGCATCTTGGGATGGTGGAGTATCTTGTACCATTTTATGGGTCATTGTGACCTTGACCTCTGACCTAGTTTTTAGAAAAATCTTGTCCGATTTTATATTATTAAAGGTAAGAATCCCAAATTTTGTGTGTGGATGCAACTTTTGATGGCGGAGTGTCACATACCATTTTTGGGTCACTTTGACCTCTGACCTTGTTTGTAGAATAATTGTGTCCAGAACATATCTTTTATATTATTTGAGATGGGAATCCCAAATTTGCTGTATAGATACATCTTTGGATGCTGATGTGTTGCATACCATTTTTAGGTCACTGTGATCTTGACCTATGACCTAGTTTCTAGAATAATCGTGTCTGGAGCATATCTCCTATATTATTTGATGTAGGAATCCCAAATTTTGTGTGTTGATTCCTCTTTGGATGGCGGAGTGGTGCATACCATTTTGGGTCACTTTTACCTTTACATTGACTTCTGGCCTCATTTCTAGGTTTTTCGTGTCTGGAGCATATCTCCTATATTACAGCTAACTTTCCTCAATGTGTCTTATGCTAGACCAATTCCTTTGGGGGCATTCGTCACGTGACTGTGACATTTCTTGTTCTTATCAACATTCGTGAAAGACAACACAAAAATTACCAAAAGAAATTGCCATGCATTAATTCCTATTTTTTTGACAATTAGGTATGGTCAAACAGTGAAGACCCACATCAGACTGTCCCTAGAGAAGAAGTCAAATCAGGGTCTTCACTATAGAATTCTGTCAGTATCTTTCTTTGACATTATTCGATAGTAAAACCTTTTGGTTCATTTTTTGCATGATTGCAACAGTGTTTAAGGAGTCATACAATTTTGGAATATTACAGTAGACATTTATCAAAACTTTGGATTAATTGCTAAATTCATTAATCTCAAATCTGCTTTAACATATACAACACTATTAACCGACGGGCTACTTAACTCAATCAATAGAGTGTTACTATAAACCAAGTGGCCATTGGCTTGATCCCTGGTCTGACGACATTCTTGCATACATAATAAATCTGCTGCATTCATTTTATCAGTTATACCAATAGATACTGACAGAATAGAAAACATTGGCCTATTTTTTCAAAAGCCAAAAAGTTTCGTATAATTTTTAGCTCACCTGAGTCGAAGGTTCATAGATGAGTTATTGGTATGTTTAGGCATCTGTGGATCTCTCTTAAGCTGTGTAGCTCATGCCTTAGGCACGAGCATGAGTAAGACATTAACATATGACCCTACGGTCGACATCCACTCAATATCTGTACATCTGAGGGGAATGATTAAGCGTGTTTTTGTTCCATTTGGAAAAGGACTAAAGTTAATACGACAACTTACAGTTTACATTGGCATACATGTACATTGCAGTCACTTTGATTAATACTATAGTAGTGTGTTATTTGCTACTTGCGTTGGTGCGGCCATTATTTATCATTGGGTCATTACTGCCTTATGTTTGAGTAAGGTTGATATAAATAAGAAATATACTTTATAACAGAATAATGACCCTTGATTCAAAAAAGAATTTCCTTAGTATTTATCCTGCTCTTAGATATTGCTCCCAATTTTAATATTTATGAGGACATCTGCCATGCTCAGTCGAGCTCAGAACATTTTTCATCATATATACCCGCGCTTGCGCGGGTGTCGTTTCTAGTTAAATGAATATTAAGCTACTGACTGAACAACATTTGGAGCTTCTAAGCTTAAAATGAGGCTGCACAAGATGGTCTGAGTCTACACTTGTCAAAATGCCACATTGTTGGAAATCACATGTCACAGCTCACTTATTTCAACAGCTGTTTTAAATATTGTACATGAAATGCCACAGATAATGTGCTGGTTGAAGAAAAATTGCCTTGTTTGCTTAGATTCGTGCTCGCAGTGATTTGTTGCTTAACATATCACTGGCTGGTTGTCAGTCGTTAAAGTGAACTAAAAATTGTGTTTATGAAACACTGTGCATATGCTTGTCCATAAGAATGATCTCACCAGGTAATCTACTCACCATCCTGTATCAACTGACCAAATCTGAGGCTACTATCTGTACATAATGGTTTTCAAGATTTATCATTGTTTCAAGTTTTCTATGTGCAAACTTGCAAAGGGCAATAACCGGTAAAATGCAAAAGGCAATTTCTCGAAAAAATTAAAATATATCCTTTTCTTAAAATTTCACCGTGTAATCTACTCATTATCCTCTATCAGCTGTTCGAGTTTGAAGCTCCTAGGTGTAATAATTTTTGAGATATCAAGCTTTCTATGTAAGTAAGTAAGTAAGTAAGTAAGTAAGTAAGTAAGTAAGTAAGTAAGTAAGTAAGTAAGTAAAGTCTTTATTTAAAGAGGGTGACAGCATTTAGTAGTACAACTAATCTTCCATGAGGCCCTCAAAATAAATAATACACACACACACACACACACACACACACACACACACACACACACAAAAACAATCTACACAAACTATCAAATTTAAATTGTTTAACCCTGTACTGCTGAGCAAATATAGCTAAATTTTGGCAAGACTGTAAACTGAATGCAAAATTGGATCCTGATCAGCTGATCAGTTGCTTCCGAAAACGGGATATATCTAGGTTCAGCAGGACAAGGGTTAATTTGATATTTACACAAGTGCATTTATTATAACATAGTAACCGTATTTATCTTGACAAGCATCCATTTCTATTTTACTCTGCTTGCTGGAAAATTTTGTAGGTATTTTGTCATCTGCTGTCTTTTCTGAAATAATTTACTATATAGTTCCTTCATTATCACCACCAGAGAGTCAAACAGTTTGGATCCAGATCAGGTCTGACATATTGTTGGTCCTGATTTGGTTCTAAAACTGTTTGCAAAGGTTATCAGCAGACAACAATTGCAGGCACAGTGTATATCTAATCAGCTTGCAGGGTTCCACTTAATAGTATGCATTTACAAGCAGAGTAGAAATCAATATGTATCCTAATCAGCTGGTTTCAGGACCAGGAACATTTTTAGGTATTATGTCATCTGCTGTTTTTCTAAATAAATTTGCTATATAGTTCCTTCATGATCACCATCAGAGAGTCAAACAGTTTGGATCCAGATGTCAAAATTTTCAAAGGGCAATAACTCAAAAAAATGGAATAACTTTTTTTTTAATTTTGACCAGATAATCTGCTTATTATCCTCTATCTGCAATCTAAGTTTGAAGCTCCTAGCTGTTATACTTTTTGAGATATATTGATTACAAAATTTCATTACAACCAGAGGGACTGATGGAAAGCCTAAAGCAATATGCCCCTTCAACTGTTTCAAAGTTGGGGGCATAATAAATCATGAGTGTGAAGTGCGAGAGATTTATCTACTTATGACTGACTGAGAGACAATGAGATATGAAGCAACAAATCATTGACAGTGTGAATCTCTTTCGACTCTTAAAGTGCCACAGGCACTTTTTGTGTTAGTGGGAGCTGACTGGGTGATGGAATTGGGCTCAGCCTCCAGTTATTGAAATGCATGATGGAACTGATTTGGGTTGAAATTATCAAAAATTCTAACAGTTGAATAAATCATAACATACACCTTAACCCATGAATGCCGATCAGAACCGCAGTTTTATTGGCATATATGGGTTAAGCCAAGATCGTTAGATAAGCACTACAACTTGTTTTAAGTATTCTAAAAGTATTTGTGACCTTGATATGTAAATTATTATCGTATTTGATTGACTATAAACTGTATAGTTTACGTCAAATAAATAATCTGTTCTGTTCTGTTCTGTTCTTAATTCATTATACATAAATGGATTAAAATATAAATGAAGCCTTCAGAATCTGTAACAATTCTGCCATCTTGATCAGAGTGTTAGAAATTTCCATAACTCTTGTTTGGATTGAAACACGTATTCTAACACACCTTGCCTATATAGCCAATGGTTTAACTCAGTTATTTATTGGTTGCTAAATCACTGCACGGACAGGGCACGGACCGACGTGACATCATTCGGTCGCCAGTTTGAATTTTCATGACGTCATCTATCACATAGGACATTGTTACGTTGACAATAGACGGCATAACGTCATTTTTACAACTGCTTGACATTCAAAATGAATGTAAAAATACACATTCCAGTCTAAATAAGAGTTTCAGGAAATTCTGACAGTCTGTTCATGATGGCGGAACCGTTATAGACTACGAAGGCTTCGTTCAAATTTTTAATCTTTTTGCATGTTAGAATCGAAATAGATTCACGCTAGCAGTGATATGTTGCTTAAGATATCATTGTCTGTAGGTAAGTCGTTAGTGGATAAATCATTCGCGCTGCAAGCTCATGATTTATTCACTTTAACGACTGACCTCCATCCAGTGATATATTAAGCAACAAATCACTGCTAGTGCGAATCTATTTCTTAATTTTTACTTATGCCAGCCCATGCCCAGTCCATGCAGTGATTTATCAACCAATAAATCACTGAATTTAACCATCGGCTATAGAACCAAAATTTTCCTTTAAATACTGGATCCAACAATTTCATGTTTGTCTAGTTAGCTTTCTAACAAAGAGCTTGTAGTGAAAATATTAACAAACTTTTTATTGATATATTTCAGAGTTCTGTTTTTAAGAAATCCCTGTCTTGTAAGCTAAGGCAAAATACTTCAGTTGTTATAGCGAACAAGTCTTATATCTACTGCAGACAATTCATTTTTCTAAATTTATACATCCACAAATAAGTGAGTATGATTAGAAAATGCCAAAATCTCAGATCAAAGGCTGACTCAATGAAAAATTTAGTGTGCATTGATGACCTTTCACCAAATAGTTATATAGCTGGCATCTCAGGCTGGTAATTATCAGGCTCATTTCCCTTGATTGATTTAAGAAAAAGAGAAGGCATTGAAATAAGTCCCTTAAGCATAGCTTACCTTTTGGTTTATAGATTTTTCTAACCCAAATTTTAGTCTCCCAATCATCTGCTATTTGGGAGAACATCTCAAAGTTTCTTTGGCTGTATCTTGCCACACTTAATAACGTGCTGATACTTTCTTTGATTTCCTGTTAAAAATGAAAGATTATAGTTAATCTATTGAACAGCAACTTATCAAATTTGAGAAGCTTGTTTGTGCCCTAAGTATACTTTTGGAAATCCATTTATAATAGCTTTTTTTTTTTAAATCTGGCCGCCATTTTTTTATGGGGAGCAGAATCACTTTTAGAACCAGGGGCGTGCCTGAGGGCAAAATCAAAGTACGCAGGGGGTGGGTGTAGGAGGGGTGTGTCCCCCTCCCATACGTTAGGGAAAAAAAAATCAAAATATGAACTAAATGGTGGCTTCTCCTGCATTTTCTGAACCTAAACACCGACTTAATTGTTTCCAAAACAAAAGTGAAAAACAGTCAAAATCCTATTGCTTTGGTTCAGGATTATTACAAAATCGGTATACTTGTAATGTAAAGACCTAACCCTGGTGAGGCATGTTTTTATTGCATTTTTCGCGATTTAAGACCTTTTTTATTTTTTGGACATTCAAAAATTAAAGTACGCAGCTGCGTACTTTGCGTATACACAGGCACGCCCCTGAGAACTATAGGTACCAGGCCTATTGAGCAACATTTGTGTGAAATTATTTTCAATTTATGCCAAAAATTCAGATATTCTTTATTCATTTCTCAACTTTTACCTATGTTGGCCATTTTGTTGTTTTTCGCAATTTTGGTAGAATGAAGGTCATAATACAGCACCATTCAAATGTCTTTACGTCTGGTTAACATCTAGTTAACTAGGAGCCCCTTAATAACTAGGAGCCCCTTATATATATATATATATATATATATATATATATATATATATATATATATATATACAGAGGGATATAGTGAATCAACTGAGCCGATAGATGCTGTAAATATTTTGCCTCTAGCGAGATTCGAACCCACGACCTCGACAACACTGCCTAGCACTACACCAGACATTGACGCTACCAACTGCGCCACTGAGACATCCCCAAAAAAGGATGTTCAGGAAGCGCTGATATTGACAACGCCTGATGCAGTACAAGTCGTATATTGGTTCCTTTTCAATGCATGGCATCTATATCGTTCGCAAGTGAAAGCCTGATGGATCCAAGGATACAAGTGAAATTAGATAGATATCAGAAGTGCGGAAATATAATTTCACAAACATCATTGCTTTCGAGCTACACAGGATCAGAAACTGATGCAGATTCAGACAGTAGATAAATACAGAGGGATATAGTGAATCAACTGAGCCGATAGATGCTGTGAATATTTTGCCTCTAGCGAGATTCAAACCCACGACCTCGACAACACCGCCTAGGACTACACCAGACATTGACGCTACCAACTGCGCCACTGAGACATCCCCAAAAAAGGATGTTCAGGAAGCGCTGATATTGACAACGCCTGATGCAGTACATGTCGTATATTGGTTCCTTTTCAATGCATGGCATCTATTTCGTTCGCAAGTGAAAGCCTGATGGATCCAAGGATACAAGTGAAATTAGATAGATATCAGAAGTGCGGAAATATAATTTCACAAACATCATTGCTTTCGAGCTACACAGGATCAGAAACTGATGCAGATTCAGACAGTAGATAAATACAGAGGGATATAGTGAATCAACTGAGCTGATAGATGTATATATATGGGAAATTAATACAATCAAGTACCACACCTAGCTCAGGACACCACATGAGCACATGAGAAAGTAGCAAAAACACAAGAAAACATCACATACAAGAGAGCCAAGAGGTTAGACCCTTCCCAGCAGGTGACCACAATGCTGCAATGAACAGACAAGAAAGCATGACAAACAAAAGATAAATAAAAAAAGGATTCACAAAAGAAGCACCACCTTGGAAGGGTCAGTAAAATCATTGTTTCTAGAGGGCTTAAACTAAGTGAAATCACCAAGTTTATAAAAATTTTCGTGCTCAACTCTAATGAGCACGCAAATCCAACTGCTCATTAAACTAAAATACCGACAAATGAAGAAATTTCTTGCTTTGAATATCTCCGACGTTGTATTTATCACGATGATTTTCTAACAAATATCAATTTGCCAGCAATTGTTGGCATTTTTACATTTATGAGCAGAATAAATTTCGTGCTCAGCCGAGTTGAGCTGTGATGGAAAAAGTTATATAACCTCGGTCTTGAGAGTATGATAGCAGGGAAAGTATTTATTTTTAACATTTTCAAACATGTTCATGAGCTTCACTGACACTGAAATTTATCAAGAATGTAAATGTTAAAATTACATCAATTATGAGTTCACTACAGATAACTTCCTATTTGACATATCTCACCAGTGCAGTTGACTATAAGTTAACCAGGTAATTAATGAAGTTGACATGTAGCTCACTCTAGGGTAAAAGGAATGGACAGATTATATGATTTTGGGCTGTTTGTCAGGGTATCTCTTTAAAGAAAAAGTTTATGATGGTTTATTTCAAAAAAGTGAGTTCGACCAAATACATACCACAGACCAACCTAGGACACTGAGGAAAATATACAGATCAAGAACAGCCACAAGACAGCAGGAAAACAGTGAAAGTGAAGTATCAAGCTCTCTCTTCTTCAGTGAGATGCTAGTAAAACTAAAAAGGACTATACATACAAGGACAATACAGGAAAAAACCCACAAACATACCAAATAGTAAGGCTCTATTGCCTTGTGGTTAATTATCACGTTTTCCCTATAGAAGCCTATGTAAAACCTGTGTCCCCCAGGGTCAGGCCTCGAAAAATCCACTCGTCCGCTCGTATTTACGAGTGCCTCAGGCTGCAGGGCAAGTGAAACTTTGGATGATTTCCAATGTAAATTAACATTTTTTCCATATATGCCAATAATTTTTGTGATGCAGGGCAAGTGCCTATTTTAAGATATTTCAAGGCCTGAGGGTGCGTCCATTTTTGGACCCAATGGCATCATTTGAACAATATTGGTAGAGGTACACTAGATGATAACACATACCAAATATCAAGGTTCTAGGCCTTGCAGTTTCAGAACAGAAGATTTTTTCATGGATTTTCTATACATAAGCCTATACATGTAAAATAAGTGCCCCATGTATGGGCCCATTTTTGCCCCAGCGGCATAATTAGAAAGAACTTGGAAGAGGTCGACTAGATGATGCTACATATCAAGGTTCTGGGCCCTATGGTTTCAGACAAGATTTTAAAAGGTTTTATTTCGAAAATCAATTTCTAGCCTGTGTGACCTAGATACACAACACACAACAGAAATCCAAATATCACAATAGCTCATAATGAGTCAACGGTTCAGGTGAGCTTAAATGAATCAACAAGACAGAATGGACATACAATAATGAACAGCAGCCAAAGCTAATTGGAGTGATGGGGGTTGGGGGGTAGTTAGGGTGGCTCTGAAGCCACTCGGCAGTTTCACAATAAAGTGCACATTAGGAAGCTGTCTTTGTTATAGTGGTTGTTCTATGTTATCTGTGGATAATTTACTGCCAAAATACTTTAGTTTCACCAACAAGTCATTACTTGACCCTTCAAAATGGTATATGACATGATTATATATGTTCAATTGCCACAAGAAGCCAAAATGATGCAAAATAAAACCCATTTTTCCACGTTACCCTGTAACATTGAAAAAACACTAAATTTCACAGGTTTATTTCAAATATTTATAAGCATCATTTTATAAATTTTTAAAATCATAACAATAGCATGTTTCAGTATCTTTTAGATGCTTTATACCGCTTGCCATTCGGAAAGAAAATAAGAGATTTATGCCAAATTGTATGAATGGCATGCTCCCTTATAAGTTTTACATTTTGTCCAACAGCTTTTATAGAATACATTCTTGATGTACAAAAATAGCATTGAATATTACTTAATTAACATTGGTTAGTACCTGCATGTGATATTGAAGATAATAACAACAATTTAGACAAGTATTATATCTGTTATGGTTTCTTAAACTGTTTAAATTGAAGCCCGAAATTTCTACGAAAATTTGTGTAGTGTCCGCAGCGCATACGAATGCTTGTCTGGTTCTACTATTTCTTAGCTGATGATGTTTTCACTTTTCCTATGGAGACTGCTTATTGTCCTTTATAACTGGCGAAAATATTGGACACTTCTGCTTTTGACTTAGAAAACAGGAGCAGAAAATGTCTGATGTAGTGTCCGCAACATTCTGAAGTGTCCGCAATGATACTCCTTTTAGATTAATGAAAATCTGTTATTAGCCGTTAAGTTAGGTATAAGAATGTATTAACCAGTTCATTATTCTAACTGCTTTCTTGTAAGATGATTATTTATCTAAGTATCTTAGTATCAAGCTTTAAATACCTTTTATAGAGATATGACTTAGTTTGCTGATGAAATATGTGTTGGAGATGAGGTGATTTTACATTTAAGATATATTTATGTTCCTTGTTTGGCATTAAACCTTACATAGCAAAACAAAGAAATGTAAATATGCCTTTTTGCATTTTGTTTATTCATTGATAGGCTATTATTGATACAATGCCCCCGCTATTGCCAAATTCGCATAAATAGGGCATTGCCATTACAAAAGGGCCATAACTCTAATAATAAACGGTGGATTTTATCCTTAATCGAACTTAACCTGTATTTTATGATTACATACCTGTGTATGAAATATGAATCCAATACACCAACGTATTCAAAAGATATCGCCCGGAAACCATTTTTCATTCGGAGATCAAGGGCCATAACTCTGATAATAATTGGTGGATTTTGACCATAATCAAACTTGACCTGTATTTTATGATTATATACCTGTATATGAAAGATGAATCCAATACATAACTGTTTTCAAAAGATATTGCCCAGAAACCATTTTTCATTCAGAGATCATGGGCCATAACTCTGATAATAATTGGTGGATTTTGACCATAATCGAACTTGACCTGTATTTTATGATTATATACCTGTGTATGAAATATGAATCCAATACACCTATGTTTTCAAAAGATATCGCCCGGAAACCATTTTTGGTACGTATGGGACAGGACGTACGGGATGTACGTACGAAAGTACGGACAAGGGTGATGCTATATGCCCCCCATTATAAATGGCGGGGGCATAAAAACGTTGCGGACACTACAAATTTTGCAATAGTTGAAGATTTTTCTCTAGTTTGACAAACATATTCTAAAGCTGAGGTAACAATGGTAAAACCAAGGTTCCAAAGAGTCAGGGTATCTAAGGGCTTAGTATTGCCTGTAAATTGATTTTCTATCCTTTTCTATCCTTTTAATTATCCCCACGCTTTTTTAAAAAGCGTCGGGGATATTGCAATCGCCTCAGTCTGTCCATCTGTCCGTCCGTCTGTCCGTCCGTCTGTCCGTCACGCTATCTCCTCCTAAACCGTTGGACGAAATTCCTGGGGCCCTGGGGAGGGGCCAAAAGGTCAAATATTATTAAATATTAAATTTCAATTACAAAGTCAATTTCAAAGATTTGTAAACCAAACTTTTTGAGTCATCTCACAAATGAAAGATATAAAACATATCAGACGGGATTTTCATTCCCTTGCCTGGGTCATGCCCCAGGGGTCAGACTTGGGGGTACCGTGGGGGGTTGCAGGGTTTGCACTAGGATTTATTTTTCTTTCGCCACCATTTTCGCCAGTCAGATTTTTTTGGTGCCATTTTCTTAAACTTAGAGCCAGATTTTTGGCCATTTTTCGCCCAAAAAGAGCCAGGTTTTAGGGCATTTTTCGCAAAAAAAAGTCTTCTGTCTTTAACCCCCTTAATTCTGGTGGATTATTCTATACACATTGATGCACTAACTATGGAGTAGTCCATTTTGTATTTAAAGCAGTTGACAGTCTTTAAATTGATGTCTATTTGTACCTGAAGATTGTTAATTTTCTTAACAAACAGGGCAGACACTGATGAAATGCCACTCTTCGGATATTCTCTGTTTGCCAAAGTACCTGTTTGCAAGTATTCAGAATGAAAAGGAACCAACCATTAAACTCTTTTAAAAGCTAAACTTTACTGATGTTGATCATTGTACTTTGCACATGGTGTCAGCAAAAAAATATTAAGACAGTTGATATTGTTTGTGGCCGTGTTCCTTGGCTGTACCAGTACTGGCCGGGTACAGTTGATAGTGATTGGTATTTTTAACATTAACACAAACTAAGCACAATGGACAATATATATGACGCCAATATTAATTTTTCTGCCGCTTTTTTGTTGTTTGGTTTGAGTGATTAAAAGTTTGCAATCAATGTTATTCTCGCTAGAATATAAAATTATAAAATACCTTTATTCAAAATGTTTAAATTTGGAAAATATATGTTAAATAAAACAAATAACTCAATTGAATTAAGTTTGCTAAATATATTGAAACAAGGGAGCTAACTCAAAAATGTTAGGGGAGAGCACAATTGCAAATCGCAGGTCCGAGTTTTTTACGATCTTTTTTCTGAAAAAACAGATTTAAGAAAGCCATAACATCATCTACCTTATAAATAAAGGTTTCTCTTTAGAACTGATAGGTTCAAGTATCTGAGACTGTCGAGAAAAGCACTTTGAACAGCGTGCGTTACTCTGTCTTGAAGAGAGAAGCAATGTTCGGTGTTGTCTTGCTACTGTCGGCATTTTGCGAAATGCGCGGATCCTTTCGCATGCTTGGTAATGTCTGGTGGTGATGCTGTCAGATGAAAGAATGGCACAGTGAACAACATGCAACTCTTTCCCCTTTCTCATTATGCTTGATGGAAAGTGAGCTTGAAGGTGACCCTTGATTTTTTCCTTCTCGCGGACGGCGATGTAGCGGTCTTTTCAACATGATTTATAGAATCCGTGTTAAAAGTTACACATTCAGAAACCTTATGACTATTATTATTGACCACCTTAAGCTAAGATGTCATGGTGATGTTGCAGTTTATTTCATTCACAGTATGACACCATGTATATTATGGTCTGTCATTTTGACCGTTACCGGTAGCAGCTGTTAAAAGTGCGTGCCGATTGCCGCAGGCTAGCAGCGCGTGTCCAGTTTTGACTCGATCAGCAATCGAATTGTGTGGTCGATAATTGGGCATTAATTGACAATTAAGATATACCTTATGACCATTAAGCGGAACGAGGTAATGATTTTAAGCCGGAGGAGACGTCCGGAAGCCAGACAAACATTTTCGCACTGCGATTTTTCTTTCGCCAATAGTTGTCGCCAAATTCATATTTTTTGCGCCAAATTTATTATTTCTTCGCATTTGGCGACAATGGCGATCGGTAGCGCGAACCCTGGGAGTTGAGTGGTCAGTAAAAAAATTTTTTCCGAAATTCAACCAGATTTGGTGTTTGAGTAACTTACATCAATGGCACATGCAACAGCACAATTTTTTTGATACCCACCCCCTGGGGAGGGGCCAAAAGGTCAAATATCATAAAATCTCAATCACAAAGTCAATTTCAAAGACTTTTTAACCAAACTGTGTGTGTCTTCTCACAATTGAAAGATATGAAACATATCAGACGGGATTTTCATTCCTTCGCCTGGGTCATGCCCCAGGGGTGGGACTTGGGGGTACCATGGGGGGTTGGGGGTCCGAAAACTTTTTATCCCAAATTCAACCAGATTTGGTGTGTGAGTTACTTACATGAATGGTACATGCAACGGCACAATTTTTTGGGTCCCCGCCTCCTGGGGCCTTGGGGAGGGGCCAAAAGGTCAAATATCATTAAATCTCAATTACAAAGTCAATTTCAAAGATTTTTAATCTAAACTTTGTGTGTCTTCTCACATATGAAGGATATAAAACATATTAGACGGGATTTTTATTCTGTCCCCTGGGTCATGCATGCCCCAGGGTTTGGGACTTGGGGGTGCTGGGCGGTCAAAAATTTAATTTTATGAACATGGTCATGTGGCACATCAAATTAAAGGGGATGAGCAGCAGACCAGGATACACTGAAAATTTTAACCCTAGGATCAAACTGGTGACCTTGGGATGGGGTCAAAGGATCAAATACCATTAGATATCTTTGAGAGTGTGGGGATTTGCGATGGCGCGCCATCGAATGTGTTCTAGTTTGAGCATTGTGACCTCTTTGTGTAAAAGATGAACTTTAATCCTGGCTCAATTGGAGGAAATAATGGACCATTTAAGGGGTTTCTGTGCTTCAGTTGATTCAATCTGGTATGCAACATGACCACATTCTGTGATGTGGGAGAGGGCTCAAAGCAAGCATTTTAGTAAGCAGTTGTGTTGGACATCAAAGTCAGTGGACTGAAGAGTAACAGTTAGCCAAATAAAGCACAATTAAATCCCTTACACACACCACTGGTCTCATTGATTAAGCCAATTGTGAAAAGTTATCTTATTAAAAAAGTTTAAGAAGTAGATATAACAATTTTATGTTCTAAAAAATTTAAGAAGCCAATGATCATTGAGCTACAATTGACAGGTGACTGGTCAAAACAGATTCAGAAAAGGGTTTGGGTTGAGCAGTGAGTTGTCTCTACAGTGCAAGTTTATCATAATCATCCATTAATTAGCAACTTAAATTCCCATCCCTTGATACTGATATATATATTTTTTACTATCTTTGATTTGTCATACAGCCCTATGTAGATAAAAAGGTTTCCATATTACTTTCAATGTTTTACTCTTCAAAATGCAAACTATCAACAGATTAATTATAAAGAAAGAGCATTACTTTATGACAAACATGAACTTCAACGCAAGGCTTTAGAAAGGCAATTTGTGTGAACAATAAAATCTAAAACTAAAAATCCTCAGTTAGGTCTTCTTTATAGTGCCAGGCACTTTGCCATGCACCATTGATCAGCACTTTTAGTATAAACATTTTAAAATGATTAGTGGATGATGCCCTTAGTCTTTGTAAACCAGCAAAACAATTCTAACCAATTCTCAAATATGAATCTTACTCGCAATGGAACTGACAAATGACCTTTAGCATAAAACAGAATCGTTTTCGAGATCCAATCAACACACTTTTCTACATTGCAAGTCCTTTTGTCTGATAAAGTTTTTAACTGAGGTTTTTCATTGAACTTAATTGTTCATCATTCATTTGTAAAACCTTATTTAACAACCAGCTGTTTATGCTATTTTGACAAATTTCAGCACATATTTATTATATGCATACTTTAAATCACATTTCTATTGAAATTCAGTTCAGAATTCTATTCAGTATTAAGGAAGATATGTACATGAACGCATTTCATTGCTAAATTATAAAGTTTGATAAATACATATAATGGATTTGACTTTATTGTAGTGTCCGCATCGAAAATGGTGCAAATTTAAAAGCTCAAATATGATGATTTTAACGCAACGTGTCTACAAGAAATATGTTTCAGGTCATATAGTGTTACTTTATTTTCAATATATGATAAAACAATGGCTGTCTCCATGTATATTACTCAGTTTTAAAGCAATGTCAAAGTATGAGAATAGTTAAAGCTTTGTGAAAATTAAAGCAAAGTAAGTAAGGGTGCAAAGATCAGGAATCGATACAATCAAGTACCACACCCGACCCAGGATACCAATGGGAAAGTGACAAACTCACAGTAAGACACCACAAATGAGAGCCAAGAGGTCAGCCCTTTCCCAGCAGGTGACCACAAACACAATTAAACAGACGCGCACAAAGACATAGCAAACACAAGACAGAACAAAAACATAAAAGATCCACAAAAGAAGTACCGCCTTGGAACGATCAGTAAAATATTTTACTGGAGGGCTTAAACCGGTTTAATGGGGCGCCAACCTCACCCTTAATTCAGATGTGGATCAAGACACATAGATATTTGGTTTGCATGAAAGACCCTAACTTATCAATGCATCATCTCCTAAAACATATAAATTAAGATATTACAGGGAGTTAAAGCAAAGATAAGGACTCAACAGTAAATAAAACTGAATACCCGAGCAAAAGAAATCCAACAGGTAAACCCCGGTGAGCCCGACAAACAGCCAAAGCATCAGGCCCCTACCATCTCATCAATAGATAAGTCTTTAAGTCGGAACCATCGTGCAATTAAAGAGGAAAGCAAAGTTGCCAACAGTGATTGGGTTGACTACCAAGCATGCAGTCTGTTGCAATACATTAATGTTATAGCCAATCTTTTTATAATGGGAAATTATTTTAATGCGCTGAAAAATTATAGAGCCAACAATCTTCTTCAATTTATACACCAAGTCACCATAGAAATCAGGTTCCGAAAACTGAAATTTCACAAAGTTTTCTAAAAGTATACCATAAAATCTTATTTGAAAATCTATATTGGTACATCAGCTATACAATAAACAAATATTTTCTCTATGGAGGTGTATTTTGGCTCATATTTTGAAATATAACACATTTTTATTCAATTTGGAATTATTAACATGCATCTAATGATTGTAGCGATTTTTTTCAAAAAGGAGAGGTAACAGTGGGAGATTTTTTTGGGTTCAATGTGTCAGGTACAGTAGTTTCTAAAAATAATAATGATTTTCAAAAATAACCACTTTGAATTTTTGCCATATTTGTTACACTTGTGTGCACTTTATTGTAAAACTGCCGACTATTAATCAAATAAGTAAACCTGTCTTGTTATGTGTTAGTTTTTACTCAAAGTTCCATTCACTGTACAGGTAAATAGAACAAATTACCAACACCTGATTTATAGTTGTTAATAAATTTTATCATTCCCATATGGGATATTTGATAAATATAGCAACCTACTTTCATTTCAATCTCTCCTAGAATGTCCTTAAAATCTGATGAAGAAAAGCCATTCGCTGAACTTTGAATAAGCCTCCTTGCTAACTTCACCTTGTCCTAAAATATAGATAGAATCTGACAGATCTTGACAGTCATTCAACTAATTGTTAAAAGTAAGCAAAGACTTTGTTTTTTGAGGGTTACAACATTTGCACATACATAAATACAAATATGAGCCGCAACATGACATTTCCAACAATGTGGTTTGTGCGACCAGCAAAGCCTCAGATCAGCCTGTGCATATGCACGGTTTAATCAGAGCCTTTGCTAGTTGCTTGAATATTCTATGAGTGTCAAAATGCCACATTGTTGGAAATCACATGTTGTGGCTCATATCTGTAATGGGGCCCTCAATATATACTATTGCCATAAAGTTAAGCATATTTTTATACGATCCCCATTTTCTAAGTAATGAAAAATAATTTTAGTTTTGGGTTTTATTCGACATGTACACTTGTATTTTGGCTACAAAATTTGGATAAGTTCGTTTAGTTTCATTCACTACTGTCCATGAACGGGAAGATTAGGACACAGCACTGTCCAGGAGTTGATAAGCAAGACTGAATTTCTTTTGCTGTTGAGTCATGAAATAGCCTTAAAACGTGTATGTTGGATAAATCTACAAAGAAGAAAGAGGACAGAATGTGAAAAATTGTCATTAGGAATGCTGGCATGAAACAAGATGACATTGCAAGGGTATTTAACGTGTCTCAGAGTGTTGTAAGCAGACCCTTGAAAGAACATAGAGAGAGTGGCAGTATTAGAAAAAGGAAACGGTCAACATTGACTCTTGAGTGCAAGGAATTGTTACTGAAGCATTATGGTACGTTGTGCATTATCTGACGACCACCTGATACAGTTAGAGGTGGTTGCTGGGACTTTGAACGCTCAAAAGTACCAGGACGAAATCCTGGAATCTGGGGTTAGGTCACCCTTGGACTCGCTAGATGGTCAGAACATGGTGCTCCGAGATGACATTGTAAGACCTCACTGTACTCGCATCATCGAGGAATTCAAAAATCAACAGAACATCGCTAGTCTTCCATGGTCAAGCCGGTTGCAGGACTTAAACCCTATCTAACACGTGTGGGACAAGATCGGCTGAAGTGTTTGAAACCGAAAACCAGCCGTATCAAAACCATTGTGAATTTCGCTAGATTCTACTGCATGAGTGGGACAGGATTTCATGTCTTGAACGCATGCACCCAGTGATTTTAATAAAGAAAATGTGCCAAGTTGTTATTCGACAGTGTGAAGGCTATACATAACGTAAACCGGAAGTAGCAGATTATTGTGAGCCATTTTGTGATTTTTTGCACCAGATCCTAAAAGTGTATGCTCCAAAGAGTAAGTTTAGAAGAAATTACAACTATCGCGGCCTTATTGTAAAAGTTTTGCTGACTTTTGGCCTCCATAATGTTTTCATTGAATCTTGTAAAATTTATGGGTAATTTTTGTAAGGTGTTTGCGGCCTATCAACAAGTCAGAGATTCCACGGCTTTTCTTTATCAAATCGCTGGTATTCTGCTTTTGTTGTCTACCACAATACATTTTTGGTATCTCTCAAAAGTTTCAGTTCTTACCGTTTCTAAAACCCAAGTGGTGTTATCAAATGGAATATGCTTAACTTTATGGCAATAGTATATATACGAGGGGCATTTGGAAAGTTCTTAGCATGGTCTATTATCTCCGTTACCAATTGACAAACCCTTTCATGTTTGGTATCATTTAAAAGAGCTATCTTTCCTCTTTGTTATAGCACACATTTCAGGAGGATGTCATGATGCAATCACGAAAAATATTATTGTGAATACATGTACTGTTTGTTTACTGGAAAATGCAAAATTTCAGTGGAAAATATAACATTTTACCTTTGGAAAAGTGTGCAGAACATTTAGAATAGTTCATGAAATTAGATAATTTTGTACCATTTGGTAGGCCACAATCTGGTACAGTGATTATACAATTGATAACCGAGTTGGATGTTTCTAATAAATAAATACCGGAACAGCAATACGACAACCGTTTAGAAAGCAAAGCAATGCGCCTATTTATACATCTAAAAATCGCATGTCACAATGCACATATTTTGAAAATTTATACCCGACAGTAGTTTAAAAATGCCGTATGTTGGTATTTTTGTCAAGCACACTTTATGCTCTTTGTATTGAAACCAAAATAAATTTTGTGAACCAGTACAAAAGGAAGATAACTCTTAAAATCTTCCCATGGACAGAATGAGTTTAGCTATGAGTTGAAGTTCTGGTTCATTTCATTTAAAAACAGTGGCAAACAAAAAAGTAAAATTACCTTGAGAGTAGAAATCAATCACTTTTGTGATGGTTAATGCGATACCATAAGAAGTTCTTATGCCATCGACAAAATATGCAGGGTTGAGTTACTCCACCCACTTCTTGAAAAGTAGGGGTAGTGCTATAAGAAATAATTTTCTTGAATACAGAACAAATAAAGCCACACATTTTGCGCAACGAAATGATAATTATGCATTGTTGGCTATAAATAAAGCAAAAGATATACTCAACAGGCTTTTTTCGTGCTCCTGTAGTGACACAATCTATAGTAAAAGTATAAAGAAAAATAGAAAAAAGTCCCGTTTTTGAAAGTTTAGCATTTCTCTAAAAGTTAACATTTTCCGAAGGTAAAGGTGTAAGTCGTGCAAGCAGCGATCGCATTATATATTTTAATAAAAAATAAGTTGGCACCAAATCATTAATTTGTCAAATCATGATCGCAAATAAGGTCCCCAATTTTCCTTCGCTTTTTTCAAGTATTTTGCTTAAAATTTTGGCCGGTATATAAACCCATACTCATTTTGATCATGCGCTGCACGTGCACGCCAAGTCCATTTTTGACAAAAAATAAACCTTCAAGAAGCCGTTGAATTCTAGTTTCCGAAAATGTATTATTTGATAGCATTTTATCAACGCATTGTGGAGTTATGATGCCATGCTAAGAACTTTCCAAATGACCCTCGTGTATATATACATTTATAAATATAATACACAGTGCTTTGCTATAACTGTATAATAGGGACTTTTGCTCACTGTCAAGGTAACTTTCATATCTGGGCCTGGTTTGGCTATTTCATCTGCTTAGAAAACAATATCAGGTTTTTATTGGTAATTCGTATTTTGGTGAATAGTTAATAAGTTGAGCAGCGTAAACTTGCGTGTGTTTCATGAATACTCAAAATCATTAACCCTTAAAGGGCCAATCAAAACAAGTCATCTTCTTTCGTCGTCTACAGAAATGTGTCTGACGCCTCTTCAACAAACATTGTAGATCCAGATGAGACTGCTCATGCAGGAGCTGGGTCCACACTGTTTGTCTATATTCTTATGATAACCGAAAACTGGCATTTTTGTTGGCGTTTTAAGGGTTCAATAATATGTTTTGTGTCTGTGCTGAGGTGTTATCTGGCAAGATGATACAGTTACTTTGTAAATCATGTCAGCTTTTACCAATGTCTAAGGTAGACCAGTCCTAATCACGCATTCATGAGGTGCCGCCTGTACAGAGAGGGAAAAGTTCTATAATGACACCCAATCATGCATCTCTCTGCAGTATCCTAACTGCAAAAGGACACCTAATTAGCTGCACAATCACAATGACAATATGTTTTAAGCGAGTAGTTATGGAAATATTCATCTTGTCCTACCAAGGGTTGCGATTGTCTAATCTAACCCTTGGCCTCACAGCTTTGATTTTCTCCGATTGAATACGTCATAAGCCGAAAATAGTAACAATTAATATGATCAATCACAAAGCGGTGCGAAAAATCGATAAACACCAGGCCTCCAGATAAGAGCGCATGATTAATTTATATTCAGTTTTCTTATTTAACAACTAAAATATACGTTATAGGTGCACCAAAGAACTGTCAAATTAAGATGGTCATTTTGAGCACCCATAACATAATTTTGAACTTTATTACAGAAGAAAAATAAATAATTTTACGACCAAAATCTTTGCTTATCTGGACTTATGGAGACTTAGCAGGCGGTGCACATTAGATGCCGATAAACTGATACATTTTATCTGATTGGCAGGAAGGGATTATCGAAAAAATCCTTCCTGGCGTTTTCATTGGTCGATGTCTGCGCTAATAATAAATTTTGAGGGTCGTGAGGCGAAGGGTTTGTCGAAAGGTAGATACGACGAAACCTTTGCTGGTGAAGATGGGAAATATTGAAAACATGAAAACTACACAAAACTAAGTGTAATTATTAACCCTTGCAATGCAGAATATTTATTTTATGTATCACACTCCTCTCCAATTTTCATCCTGTTAACCTGCAACAATCCAGATATAACCATGGATATTCAGAGTGGACAACAATATATATCCTGATCAGATGACTTGCCTAGATTTGCAGTCGAACCCACCACTGACTATGTTACAGAGCCTGGTGAAGTATTGCAGAATTTGAGGTGTTCTTACCTGAAAAGTTAAAGGGATTGCCTTCTGCTTGCTGTTGTGTTTGCTTGATATCCTTAGTGCCTCTTCTGTTGTTAGGTGATGGTAGACATGGCAAGTCATTTCCCTTTTAAAAAAAATACAGAGAGGATCTTACATGAGTGCTCATGTTTTATCAAATTTATTAAACGAGTTGGGGAAAAGAGATAAAATGCGAGGCTTGCCGAGCAATTTGTCTCCATTACGCAACAAGTTTAATAAATTCAATAATACAAGAGCACAATGTTAGATTCTATTTATCATATGAAATTAAGATTACTTTGAAGTCTCATTTCTGACGTGAAAATGTTATAATTTTGTCATTATGTATGCAACGTTGTTATGGACGTCATGACGTTTCCCGAAAATCAGTAAACCACTAGTGGTTATTGATTTTATTGCATGGCATTATTTCACTCCCAGATGCGACGTCATATGATAAATGTATATACATATATCCAAGAAGCAGAATTTATTAAACTTATGATCCTTACAGGATATTGTGAGTTACTGTTCAATGTATGCTTGACGTGGATAAATCGTTTTGATTACAGTGTGGATATGTATGCATGATAATGAAAAATCATAAGTTGACTAGGGTTTGGTTTTACATGATTATTGTCAAGATAGTTTAAAGACAGGCAGAAATTTTTCAATATCAAGCTAAGAACTGCTTTGCCTAGTTTTTTATAACGCATAAGCTGATATGCTTTGGGAAGGACACATGTACTTGTTTCTTTCAGGTTAAACCAGTTATTGCTTTGTGGTAGTTCCATACCCGTCAGCGTTCACATATGTTTTGGGCGCACAAAAGGACCAGCTCATTGAGACAGTTCTTTTGAGTACCATTTGTGAAATGAAAAAAAAATGGACTCAAGAGTATCAAGTATCAGTTTTGGCGTGATCAGCTGTGGGCAGAATTGTTATCAACTCATCGCATTGGGGTTTGTGACCAGGTCACGCTCAAATCAGCCATATCAGCAAGAGGACTAGCAAAATATTGCAAATTTTCATATGGCAACTTAGTCATTGAAAAATAATAATTTTATGACTGGAATTGGTAATGATCATAATTTTTCAGTAATTTTTCCCAAGTCGTACATGCAATTTTTCAAGCATAACCTGTCTTAGAAGTTTACGACTAAGTAAGAACCAAACTAGTCTGTTCAGCTACAGAGACTAGCTGGAAACTTGAAATTTTCCATGTTGCAGGTGTACTAAGCAAGCGAGCGAATATTAAAGCCGCATGCAACAAAACCAGGAAGGTTTTTCTGTCATATACCGTGCGTTTGAAAGCAGCAAAACCCCAATCGAGATTTTACGCATGCACATGCTCATTTGAACCTTCGTTGCTCGCAGATGCGGTAATTATAAATTTCACGAAAAAATCGTATTGTATGGTTAACTCTGCGACATAATGTGCTTTAAGCTTTTTATATACACACAAAATGTTTGAAGATCTTCAAAGGAATGTCAAGCAAGTCGTCTTCCGTTTTTTTCTTCTTCTTCTGAATCAATTGTGGGTTTTCCTTAAAGTCGCCTCCCAACATATGTTCTAATGGAGAAATAAAATTGTTGTTTAGATTTGATACTTCTTATTTGATTCTTTACGCCCCATTCAACAATTTTTCAGTTATGGGACGGATCTTCCTGTGTAAAAACAGTTCTTAGCATGGATAGATGTGTCTTGTTCAAGGACACAACACAGTGACACCGGTGAGGCTCCAACCCGCGGCACCTCTGCCTCAAGTCAAGCACTCTTACACTGAGCAACTGCGCTCCCTAAAAAGTGCATGTTCTAATAAAGCCAGGATAGTCCATTGTATATATGTAGGAAATCTCTGATTAGTTTTGTGTGATAGACATGAACATTAGTGATAGCGCATGAGATTCCCGCAAGTTTCACTTATGTGCGAAGGACTCTTTTAACGCTCATACTGACATATGGTAATAAAAAATCTACACTTGTGCCATTCAAGGTGGAGGGTCTGGTAATCAGCTTATTTTATGGGAAGGGGGTGGAGTTGCTTGTCAATGGGGTATGTTCCAGTACTGTAAATACGGAAATTTTTGCGAGGGTTGTATTTTCGCGAAACTTCGCAATGATTATGTTTTGTTAATAGAATGAATATGTGCAAGTTCGGGGCAGTAGTCTATATTACGTACTATCAAGAATAGGTTCAGGGATATAACGTTCCATTCCATACTCATTGCAGTGGACTTTGGATGTACATTAAATATCAAAACGCCAAGTGTCTAAAATATATTTTTTTTACTACAAGTGACACCTGCTTGAACAAGCAGTTAACAAGTACTTCGTGCACATACTTTCATTGTAACTGACAACAATCCTTCTTGAATGATTCAGCGGAAGGGAGGAGAATGACCGTAAAAATTATTTCATAATCAATTTCCACAAAAGTATGTGACCGGGCCGGGATCTAACTCACGACCCCTGGATCTGCAGTCAGACTGGCATCTGTTGCCAGACACGTTATCGACTGCGCTACGCGGCCTGGTAAAAGGGTATATTAATTAAAGATTGGGGTTGGTTTCAAAATACTGGCTCGTACTCCCATACCAAAATTACCCCCCACCTGAGTCCCCACCCACAAAAACCCCTAGAGTTCGAACCACTTTTTTTGGAAGTGTTTTAGTGTAACACTTTTGTTTCCGTATGTGAGAGCTTGTTTAATGAGCTTAATCGATTTGCCATCCTCTGAAATCAATCATAACATACACATGTCTGCCCTCCGACAGCTATGCAATTTACCTCCGAACAGAACGCTACCCATAAACATGACACCATCATAATTAAATTGCATAAGTGTTGTACACGTCTGTTTGAATTATATTGGACTGATACATTTCAAAGAGAGGTTAAACATTGCAGCGGTAGCTATGAATCAAGAAAAAATAAAATGATACATATAGATATTAACTGATAAATTCTAAATATTCGTTCAAATCACTGCATTTCCGAATTCAAATGCAATTTAAACTCAAACAGATTCAATTCAAAAGCATGCAATGCTTTCAGAGTTCTTATCATTCAATACACTATTGGCTTATATGTTGATTTTATTCCTTAAAGTGGTTCTATATGATATAAAACTGTCTCAAAACAGACCATGTGCAACCCAAAACTCCTTTGCTTACCTCCGATAGCAAACACCCTCCGAGATCTGGACATGCCGTTTACCTGGGTGATAAATCAAGTCTATGAAATAAAAAGAAAACTTTGAGATTGCTAATGCCAGATTTTTTGATATACAATTTAATCTAAAAATCTTATTCCTATTTCAGCTGAATTACCAAAATATATCATTCAGTATCTTATCACGGCTTAGGAAAACAAATTTTCAAAATAAAGAAGCTGGATGGCGATTACAACTATTTAAACTTAATATTAAGGATATAGGTTTTTTAAGAAAATTTGTAAAATGCTGAAAACTTCCTTGTGAGAATATGAAAATTCGAGCATGGTTACATAATTATCATTTTTATTTCATAAATTGACAGTCCATACATAAAACAAGCTGTAGCCCTTAAGTCTTAATGAAACTGCTGATCCATCAAAATTCATAAGTGGATTTTGAGAGGAGGTTTGCTTTTTTATACCTTTTAAACAGTCATTCTCGGATGAGTGACCCAGGGCCTGAGGGCCCTCTTGTTACCAAATGGTATTCAGTATCTAGGATGATAGACACCAAATAGTATTCAGTGTGATTGACATGAAATAGTATTCAGTATTCAGGGTGAAAATTATTAAGTATTCAGGGGGGGAGGGGGTTGGTTTTCAGTCAACCAACCATCCTATATACACTGAGCTGCTTGAGCCTGCTTCTATCCTTAATTAGAGGTCATCATGGATATGTTTATAGCTCACCTGAGCCATTGGCTCATGGTGAGCGATTGTGATCATTGGATGTCCCACGTGTGTGGTCTGTAATGTGTAACCCGTTGTAAAAAATTGCTTCAAAGGAAATCTCATCCCTAACTACTGGCTGGATTTTAACCAAACTAAGCAGGAATGATCCTCATATGGCCTTCTGCCATATTTGCTCAAATGGTTCTAGTCTGTTGCATATTTAGGTCACACAGGCTAAAAATAGATTATCGAGATGAAGACTTTAAAAAAATCTTCTTGTTTGAAACCGCAAGAGCCAGAGCCTTGATATTTGGTATGACATTATAGCATCATCTAGTGGGACTTCTACCAAGTTTATTAAAATTATGGCACTGGGGCCAAAAATGGGCCTGCCCCGGGGGTCACAAAGGTTTATAAAGGGAAAACATGAAAAAAATCTTCTCGCTAGAAACCACATGGCCGAGAGCCTTGATATTTGGTATGTAACATTATCTAGTGAGCCTCTACCAAGTTTGTTCAAATTATGGCCCCGGTCAAAAAATGGGCCTGCCCCGGTGGATCACATGTTCACAGCCACCAATACAGCTCCTGCATCGTAAAATGCAATGATAATGAATTCATAAGAAGGACTTCCTACTGTGCAGAAGCGGGACTCCATTCGTGTAAGTAACAGCGTGTTCGACTCTACACTAATCAAGAATAAGGGCCTATCACATAATGAACAAGTAAAACAAGGGGCAGTCTTATACATTTTGTTCAAAAAAGAGGGCCAATCTGAATAGAGGACCGACCGGGTCGCACAAGGGATGATCTGTAATACATCTCCCGAGAAGGAAAACCTATCTCAATCTTGTAATGTAATAAGATCATTATATGAGTTGAGGTAAGACATTTCAATCAATGCCTTTTTGTTTTTGAATGTTGTTATGCAGTATTATTAAAGCCAAGAGCGATACTTTTAGGATACATGGCCGAACAGTGCCTAAAACTGTGTGATCAACTTGATTCATCTTCAAAAAAAAGAAAAACATTGACTGGTGACACATATTTATTATTATATTATATTATTATTTATAATTAATTATAACAAAGTCTTAGAAATGAATAAAGAAATTATAAAAAGTTGATGAACGGTTATGCTGGAAATTTACAACACTACACGTCAACACTAATTTCAAAGCACAGCACAAACTTCCAACAATTCTGCTGCAGTTATTTGATCTTAATTAAGTCATTGACCCATCGAATAGTCCTTCTCGTGAATTTATTATCATTGCATTTTATGATGCAGGAGCTGGATTGGTGGCCGTGATGTTTTACATAGGCTTAAAAACGAAATCTGCTTGTCTGAAACCACAAGGCCAGTGAGTAGAACCTTGATATTTGGTATGTAGAATCATCGAGCGGACTTCTACCAAAAATAGTAAATGAGTATGATCAGGAAATACCACAATCACAAACGGCAGACTACCCCTTGGCACCGCGAGGAAAAGCCGCTCAACCATCACAAGACACCAGGAAGACAAATTAAGCAAAGCAATCAGCTCTCTCTTCCCCATCAAGATGATTGCAATACTAAAATGGACATAAAGTAACGTACAGCAAAACATAGAACAATTACAGACTCCCACAATGGGAGTAACAATAAACAAAAAGTCAACAACAACAGAACCACCGCCTTAGAACGGACAGCAGCCTAAGCCACCGGGGGGCTTAAATGCATTTTACTGGTACCGAGTTTGCTCATAGTATGCCCCTGGGATCAAAATGGGCCCACCCTCGGCCTGGGGTCACATGTTTTACATGCGTGGATCCAGAAAGTTTTGTCAGAGGGGGTCCAACACTGACGTTTGATTTTTTTTAGTTGAGGGGATGAGAGAGGATCGAAATGCCACTAAAAGTCGGCCATCATCAGCCCACCAGCAAAATGGCGTTTTGCAAATATTTAGTTACAGGTTAAAATCGACAGGGTAACAGGTAGAGATGACAGTCTAATGGATTAACTGGCCATCTAAACTTCTAGTTCTTTTAATTAATGTTGATGCCTTTACATAATCATGTCAAGAAATACATACTGCACCCCCGAAAACGCATTTTAACAGTCATTTAGTCAGTGTTATTTTTGGAAGGAAAACAATTTCTCAAGAGGAAACAATGGGGAAATGCAGAAAGGTACATCGTAAATGATTCTGTGGACAGCTGATATGGACAGTATTTGTGAATTTTCTCTTACGTAGAGTGTCTCTTGTCACTTTATAATCATATGCAATCTTAAAAATAGACTATTTAGTTGCATTGGCTATGCTCTGAAAACTCATAGCATAATCATGTGACAGTTATTTCATCAAGAACTCTGACAGCCCCTTTGATCAGTGGAGTGGAACCATTTGTAAAATTTTGAGAGAGTGCATCATGAGGACCAATTCTGTGAAATTAATTGAAATTGGGTCAGTTGTTCAGGAGATGTAGATTAAAAGATTTCTAATCTGGAGCTCTGGCAGCCCTCCTGTTGGGTGGAGCAGAACCATTTATGCAATTTTGAGAGGGGGCATCATGGGGACCATTCATGTGAAGTTATATGGAATTTGGACCAGTGGCTCAGACAGAGATGTCGTTAAAAGACATTTCTTATCTAAAGCTCTGGCAGCCCCTTTGTTCCGCGGACAGGAACCATCTGTGCAATTTTAATAGAAGGCATCATGAGAAACAATTCTGTGAAATCATTTTGAATTTGGACCAGTGGTTCAGAAGGAAATGCCGTTTAAAGGTATTTCTTATCTGGAGCTCTGGCAGCCCTTTTGTTCAGCGGAGTGTAACCATTTGTGCAATTTTGGTAGAGGGTTTGATGAGGAACAATTCTGTGTAATAATTTTGAATTTGGGTCAGTAGTTCAGAAGGAGATGTCATTTAAAGACATTTCTTATCTTCTTATCTGGCAGCCCTTTTGTTGAGTGGACTGGAACCATTTGTGCAATTTTATTAGAAGTTATCATGAGGAACAATCCTGTGAAATTATTTTGAATTTGGACCAGTGGTTCAGTAGGAAATGCCGTTTAAAGATATTTCTTATCTGGAGCTCTGGCAACCCTTTTTTCTAGTTTTGTCATTACATAATACCTTTTAACAGGTATGGTATTACTTTAAACTTTGAACTATTCCTTTAATACATCTATATAACCTTCTTGTCGGTTCTGGATTGATCTTGATGTTTGAAACGCTTCTTGTCAGTAGTGCAGTAATAAAGCTGGTGCTGCTGATTTGGCTGAAAAATCTGAATAAATCTGAGTCAAAGCGCTACTTTTGCAATTCTAGGATACAAAATAATTCCACCATTTATACTTCAAAATATAGTCAAAAGCTTCTTGTGGGTGTATGACTGCTCTTAACTTTCTCTTGATGGTAGTTAATAATATGCGACCAGCTGTCTAACTTTCTCTTGATGGTAGTTAATAATATGTGACCAGCTGTCTAACTTTCTCTTGACGGTAGTTATTATATGCGACCAGCTGTCTAACTTTCTCTTGATGGTAGTTTATAATATGCGACCAGCTGTCTAACTTTCTTATGATGGTAGTCAAAAGCTTCTCGTGGGTGTATGACTGATCTTAACTTTCTCTTGACGGTAGTTAATAATATGAGACCGTGTATGACTGATCTTAACTTTCTCTTGACGGTAGTTCATAATATGAGACCAGCTGTCAATGATGAGTCCGTCCGTTATTCGGTATATATCTGCTTCAAAGTTAATAATATGAGACCAGCTGTCAATGATGAGTCCGTTCGTTATTCGGTATATATCTGCTTCAAAGTTAATAATATGAGACCAGCTGTCAATGATGAGTCCGTTCTTAATCGGTATATATCTGCTTCAAAGTTATTAATATGAGGACAGCTGTCACTGATGAGTCGGTTCGTTATTCCGCATATATCTGCTTCAAAGTTAATAATATGAGACCAGCTGTCACTGATGAGTCTGTTCGTTATGAGACCAGCTGTCACTGATGAGTCCGTTCGTTTTTCGGTATATATCTGCTTCAAAGTTAATAATATGAGACCAGCTGTCAATGATGAGTCTGTTCGTTATTCGGTATATATCTGCTTCAAAGTTAATAATATGAGACCAGCTGTCACTGATGAGTCGGTTCGTTATTCGGTATATATCTGCTTCAAAGTTAATAATATGAGACCAGCTGTCACTGATGAGTCCGTTCGTTATTCGGTATATATCTGCTTCAAAGTTAATAATATGAGACCAGCTGTCACTGATGAGTCAATTTGTTATTCGGTATATATCTGCTTCAAAGTTAATAATATGAGACCAGCTGTCACTGATGAGTCCGTTCGTTATTTGGTATATATCTGCTTCAAAGTTAATAATATGAGACCAGCTGTCAATGATGAGTCCGTTCGTTATTCGGTATATATCTGCTTCAAAGTTAATAATATGAGACCAGCTGTCACTGATGAGTTGGTTCGTTATTCAGTATATATCTGCTTCAAAGTTAATAATATGAGACCAGCTGTCAATGATGAGTCTGTTCGTTATTCGGTATATTTCTGCTTCAAAGTTAATAATATGAGACCAGCTGTCACTGATGAGTCCATTCGTTATTCTGTATATATCTGCTTCAAAGATAATAATATGAGACCAGCTGTCACTGATGAGTCGGTTCGTTATTCGGTATATATCTGCTTCAAAGTTAATAATATGAGACCAGCTGTCACTGATGAGCCCGTTCATTATTCGGTATATATCTGCTTCAAAGTTAATAATATGAAACCAGCTGTCACTGATGAGTCAGTTCGTTATTCGGTATATATCTGCTTCAAAGTTAATAATATGAGACCAGCTGTCACTGATGAGTCGGTTCGTTATACGGTATATATCTGCTTCAAAGTTAATAATATGAGACCAGCTGTCACTGATGAGTCGGTTCGTTATTCGGTATATATCTGCTTCAAAGTTAATAATATGAGACCAGCTGTCACTGATGAGTCGGTTCGTTATTCGGTATATATCTGCTTCAAAGTTAATAATATGAGACCAGCTGTCACTGATGAGTCCATTCGTTATTCGGTATATATCTGCTTCAAAGTTAATAATATGAGACCAGCTGTCACTGATGAGTCCGTTCGTTATTTGGTATATATCTGCTTCAAAGTTAATAATATGAGACCAGCTGACACTGATGAGTCGGTTCGTTATTTGGTATATATCTGCTTCAAAGTTAATAATATGAGACCAGCTGTCACTGATGAGTCCGTTCGTTTTTCGGTATATATCTGCTTCAAAGTTAATAATATGAGACCAGCTGTCACTGATGAGTCCATTCGTTATTCGGTATATATCTGCTTCAAAGTTAATAATATGTGACCAGCTGTCAATGATGAGTCCATTCATTATTCGGTATATATCTGCTTCAAAGTTAATAATATGAGACCAGCTGTCAATGATGAGTCGGTTCGTTATTCGGTATATATCTGCTTCAAAGTTAATAATATGAGACCAGCTGTCACTGATGAGTCAGTTCGTTATTCGGTTTATATCTGCTTCAAAGTTAATAATATGAGACCAGATGTCAATGATGAGTCGGTTTGTTATTAGGTATATATCTGCTTCAAAGTTAATAATATGAGACCAGCTGTCACTGATGAGTCCGTTCGTTATTCGGTATATATCTGCTTCAAAGTTAATAATATGAGACCAGCTGTCACTGATGAGTCCATTCGTTATTCGGTATATATCTGCTTCAAAGTTAATAATATGTGACCAGCTGTCAATGATGAGTCCATGCATTATTCGGTATATATCTGCTTCAAAGTTAATAATATGAGACCAGCTGTCAATGATGAGTCGGTTCGTTATTCGGTATATATCTGCTTCAAAGTTAATAATATGAGACCAGCTGTCACTGATGAGTCAGTTCGTTATTCGGTTTATATCTGCTTCAACGTTAATAATATGAGACCAGATGTCAATGATGAGTCGGTTTGTTATTAGGTATATATCTGCTTCAAAGTTAATAATATGAGACCAGCTGTCACTGATGAGTGGGTTCGTTATTCGGTATATACCTGCTTCAAAGTTAATAATATGTACCAGCTGTCACTGATGAGTCAGTTCGTTATTCGGTATATCTCTTCAAAGTTAATAATATGAGGACAGCTGTCACTGATGAGTCCGTTCGTTATTGTGTATATATCTGCTTCAAAGTTAATAATATGAGACCAGCTGACACTGATGAGTCGGGTTTTTTTTCTTTATATATCTGCTTCAAAGTTAATAATATGAGACCAGCTGTCAATGATGAGTCCGTTATTCGGTATATATCTGCTTCAAAGTTAATAATATGAGACCAGCTGTCACTGATGAGTCCATTCGTTATTCGGTATATATCTGCTTCAAAGTTAATAATATGTGACCAGCTGTCAATGATAAGTCCGTTCGTTATTTGGTATATATCTGCTTCAAAGTTAATAATATGAGACCAGCTGTCAATGATGAGTCCGTTATTCGGTATATATCTGCTTCAAAGTTAATAATATGCGACCAGCTGTCAATGATGAGTCTGTTCGTTATTTGGTATATATCTGCTTCAAAGTTCTATTTTTGCAAATTTTTGATATCTAAGAACCAAAAACAATTTTTCAAACTACAAACTAGTGAATTAATATATAAAATGCCTCTTGTCGGCACTTGGCGGCCCTTGTCACTTCTTGTCGGTAATTAGGGTGACCCAATTAAAGATATAAAACATGTCTAAAGTAATTTTCATTCTGTCACCTGGATCATGCCTTGGTGGTTCGACCTGGGGGATGCTGGGGGCCAAAATCTGGAGAATGGGAATTTGAGATGGTGCCCCATCAACTGCGCTTTCTAGTTTAGGTTGATTTCTGACAACTTTCGGCTAAAATTGTTGAAAATAGCTAAAAAGGGTACCTTGGTCTCTTGCTGATGTTCATAAAGACCTATAAACTTACAATAAATATAACAATACAGTCTTAAAGGTAATATATTGAACCATTGCTTTTTGAAGAAAAATCATAGATATGCAGAGAAATAATAGAGATACAGTTTATTCTCCAATAAAGAATCACTAAGGATTCTATTCTTGATAATTTGTGTTTGTAAATGCCAACTGATTTGAAACAATACACATGAAATACTTCTTCTTCTTCTTCTTCCCGTTATAGTTCTTCCCTCGGTTAACCGGGTATTATCGAACTGTGTGACTATGTACATGTGTCGCCCGAGATAGATTGACAGTTCGGCTAAAAACAGTTTAAATACAGGTTAAAATTTGGATATTGATCTACATGTACATGGTGCTGGTTGGAAGCTGGTCCTTGAAGGTCTCCAAGCTCTGTGCTGAGACTGTGGAAAAGGGCAGCTGGTTCCAGATACGGATGGCACTCGGGAAGAAGGAGTAGAGATGGGCATTCACTGTCGACCTTGGAACAGCATATCTCATGTTGTTAACTCTGGAGGCTCTTGTTGGTATCAGGAATGGTGTGACGGGAATGGAAACCAGTTGGTAAATCACTCTGTACAACATAACAGTCTTGCTCTGCATCCTCCGTTGTTGGAGAGTATTCCACTCGAGGTCTGCTAGCATGGCTGTAACGCTACTAGTTCTGCTGTAGTCACCCTTCACAAATCGCGCCGCTCTTCGCTGAACCATCTCTAGTTTATTTATGTTGCGTTGAGTGTGCGGGTCCCATACACAAGAGGCATATTCCATGATGGGTCGTACCAGTGACTTATAGCACTTCTCCTTCACCGTAGATGGACAGCTGTGGAGGTTCCTCTTAAGAAAGTTGAGGCTAGTGGTAGCCTTCTTGGCTGTAGTGTCCACATGTGTGTTCCATGAAAGGTCCGAGCTGATAGTCACCCCAAGGTATTTTGCGTTCTTGACTGTCTGCAGCTTTGTTCCATGTATGTCATAGTCATGAGCGAGGGGATTTCTTTTATTAGTTATCCTTATGACCTCACATTTGTCTGCGTTGAACTGCATCAGCCAATCATGCTCCCATTCTTGTAATTTGTCTAGGTCTTGTTGGAGAAGGGTCTGGTCTTCCTTTGACCTTATGATCCTATAGACAAGTGAGTCGTCAGCGAACAGTCTGGTGGTAGACGAGATCTTTTCTGGCATGTCGTTAATGTACACCAGAAATAGCAGAGGTCCGAGGACAGTTCCTTGTGGGACGCCTGATGTGACGTTGGTTGCATTTGAATGGGTGCCTTCTAGGACGACCTCTTGTTGTCTGTCTGCCAGGAAATCAGCAATCCACTTGTTTAGACTGTCTCTCACTCCATAATGACATAGCTTCTCCAGCAGTCGTTGGTGCGGAACTTTGTCAAACGCCTTGCTAAAATCAAGCAGCACAGCGTCGATCTGCTCCCCATCATTGAGTCCCTTTGCAAGGTCTTGCACTGTCAGGATAAGCTGTGATTCACAAGAACGACGTTTCCGGAAACCATGCTGTGCATCATTGAGCAGATGATGATCATCAAGATGTTTGATCACGTGGCTGTGCACAATGTGTTCTAGTATCTTGCAGCATATTGATGTCAAAGATACAGGCCTGTAATTTGATGGTTTGTGTCTGTCGCCCTTCTTGAATATGGGTGAGATAAACGCCTTCTTCCAGTCTTGTGGTATTTTCCCTTGGTCGAGAGATGCCTGAAAAATCATAGTCAGTATGTCTGCCACTTCATCACTGAGGGACTTTAGTAGTCTTCCAGGTATAGCGTCAGGTCCTGTGGCCTTGTATGGATTGATGTCATTCAATAGCTTTAGGACACCTTTTCTGTTGACCGTGATAGGCTGTACACTTGGGTGGTTGGCAGGATTCATCTTTGGGATGGTTGTTGTGTCTTCAACAGTAAAAACGGATGTGAATTGATCATTAAGTATATTAGACTTCTTGATGCTGTCACTATGGTTGATTCCGTTTGACTGTAATGGAGCTACCCCGCTGGCATCGCATTTTTTACTCTTGATGAAGCTGTAGAGTTTCTTGGGGTTTCCAGTCTGGTCATCGCTCACTAAATCATTGACGTGGGCAGCGTAGGCTCTCCTGCATTTCATTTGGCTTTCCTTCTTCAGCTGCTTGTATCTGTTCCAGTCTGATTTCTTGTTTGAGGTCCTGGCTTTCTTATAGGCTCTTTTCTTCCTTCGTGACAGCCTCTTCAGGTCTCTATTAATCCATGGCTGGCTGAATCGGGCTGAAGAAAGTTTAGACGGGATATAATCAGTCATGATCTGTGTACATTTCCTGCTGAACTGTGACCACATGGTGTCAATATCTGCTTTGGTAGAGTGCTTGTCTGTAAACCCATCTGAAAATGCATTCATGTCAGCTTTCATGCTAGGTACATCTGCTTTGGACCATAACCATATCTTCCTTCTGACTGGTCTTTGGTACTTGACACTGACGTCCGAGTCCATGTAGACAATCTCATGGTCACTTATACCAGGAAGTGATTTGCAAGTTTGGATGAGAGAGGGTCTGTTGGTAAGGAAGATATCCAATAAGTTGTTGTCTCTTGTTGGAAAATCAACAATTTGATCAAGGCCACAATTCTCTACTGCTTGAAGAAAAGAATCATTGATTTCCTTCTTGTAGTTGTTTCCTGAGACTGCATTTGAGGACCAATTGATGTCAGGAAGGTTCCCGTCACCTCCAATCCAGATGACTTCATTTGGATGGCGCTTCACAAGGCTCTCTATTGCATCTATCAGTTGGACTGTGTAGTCTGAGTCATTATTTGTAGGTCTGTACAAAGAGGCAACTATGACTGAATTATGCTTGCAGGTAACTTTCACTGCCACCAGTTCACAACTGTTACTAGTAGGGACATGCTCATACACTAGTTGGCGCTTAACTCCTATCATTACTCCACCATAGCCATCTTTCCTGTCTTTACGGAAGATCTCATATCCTAGGTCTGCCGGTATAATCTCCGAGTCATGGATGTCAGGCTTGAGCCAAGTCTCACAGGCTAGGATGATATCAGGACTTTCTGACTCCAGAATATGCCAGAGGCTCTCTTTTTTAGACATGATGCTTTGAGTGTTCACAACAATGCAAGAGAGTCTGTTTTTCTTTTCCATTTCGTTGCATTTACTCTTGGGAGTAGAACATAATCTAGTTGCATCAAATGATACCTGACTACTGCTGACTGTACTGTCGTCTTGTGTAGAGATATCTGTATCAGGGTTTCTGGAGGCTGTGGTGTCATTCAATGATACATCTGATGTGTCTGATGAAGAAAGTTGGGTGATATTTTGTGAGTCGCATGCCGGGCATATCCAAGCAAAGCTGTAGTCTACCAGTACTTGAAACCTTTCTCCTGAAATACCCAAACATTCAACATGACCCCATCTTTCACATGTCTCACATTGTACACTGTTGTGATCATTCTTCACTGCTTTCTTACATACCAGGCATGGAAACTTTGGTGTGCGAGGTCCAGGGTTAGGATGGCAGTCTGCTGAAAGTTTCAACAAAGACTGGGAGAGGTAGAGATGGCATTGTCTATTTCTTTGAAATGGGATGGTTACACATGGGAGTTTGGATCCATAACTAGTTGCTAGGACCGGGCTGTGTGTTACCTCTAGCCTTGAAACATTAGTGGTTGGTTCTAGAGTTGTTGTGTGTGATAAAACAAGCTTAAACAGAAGCAGGATTGTAAACAAGAGTTGTTTTCTGGCTGAAATCATCATGCGGAAGTGATGAATGTAAACATCCGGTTCATGTTTGGGTCACCTCGGCTGTCATGGTGCATCTCAGTATAAGGAATTTTTACCACCATATAACACCAAACCACAGTGTAGATCGGCGATCGGGCTGATGGGGAAGTTAATCTACTTAGGATAAAGCTGTCTGCCAAAAGAAAATACAAGATTCGTCTAAATAGCTGTGTAAATTCGGTTTTGAATAGCGGCGAGATGAAAACAATCCGTCTCGGACGACGCATGCGCACTCTATACATCCATCATACCTCTTAAAACCCATGTAAGTTTAATATTAAAAAAACTTTTGATATACAGAATAGTGGAACATTATAACCCTAATACAGTGTCTCCAGTAAAGAACCACATTCCCCAGTAAAAGATCACCTGAAAATTGTCCAGTCACAAGGTGAAAATGGTTTAAGTATCACATAAAAAGATAGTGGCCTAAAGTTTCACCCCTAAAGAACACATTCAAGTAGTTTAGGTTATTCTTATAGAGTTTGGTTCAAATTTTATAAGTGCTCATTATAAGCTTCAATATTTGTAAATATTTATAAGTTCTGACACCAGAAGAATATTTTTGTTCAAGGTTCAATACAATCTGCTTTACTTGCTTTCAGGTAGTAGCAAACTTTTATTTGATGAGTAAACTGTATGTCAGGATGCATGCTTTCATTCTCTGTCATAACCAACTCAGTAAAGGTCATCAGAAGACACATCCCAAAATAAGTGATTCTTGACTGGCACCGGTACAATGTCCAATATAATGCTGTCATCTGTAAAATTTCCTGGCAAATGGAAGTCAATTTTTTGCTTCAACCATTTTCCCTCTATTGTGTTTTCAATATTACCTCTATCTTTCTTGTTTCTTTCACTGCCAACCATTATTTTTCAACCTTGATATTTCTTATAAAACTTGCAAAAGTATTTTCCTGTGATTACTTTCGGTTTCATAATTGAGATATATACAAGAAAGAGCACTCATCCTGGCAAACATTGCTTATAGCTGCAACTGCAAGATTGAGGATCGAAAACGACGTGCAGCCACGTCTGTCTGTCTGTCAAACAGTCTGTCTATCTGTCTGTCTAGCTATTTTTATCAGTCACCCCTAATATTAACTGAATTGTTTCAACATGACCTAATAAACGTATCCTATCTCACGGCATGTTACCTTTATCGGGTCATGATGACGTTGCACTTTTTAAATGACGTCGCTTATGACGCTGAATCAACACAAAAATCAAAAATTACGTCATAATCGCTAGTTTGAAGAGTGTTCAACAATGGGTAAACTGATAAATAGAATACCAGGTTCGCGTCTTTTGATATCAAGTTTACCAGGCTCGGCTTTGAGAACGCATGTTGAATCGCTCGGCCAGGCTCGGCTTTGACGGAACGCATGTTGAATCGCTCGGCAAGCCTCGCGATGTCAACATGCGTTCTCAAAGCCTTGCCTGGTAAACTTGATATCAAAAGTCACTCACCTAGTATTCTCTATATCTACCCATCCGTGCATCCATCAATCGCGAAGAACCAGAACCAGATAAAATCCTGGTCACTGGTAAAACTGAAGATGGGGCCTAAGTGCGGATCCAGAGGGGGGGGGGGACAGGGGGTCCGGACCCCCCCCCCCCCCTGGAAAATCAAAAGTTATATGGGTTTCTATAGGGAATAAGCAATTGGACCCCCCTGGAAAAAGTTGGACCCCCCTTGAAAATGTTGGGCCCCTCTGATAGTTTTTTTTTAAAATAACCATTTGACTTCAGTTAAATAAGCTGAGGACCAAAAAAAAAACGTTGTCAGAGCTTTTTTGTCAGATTGACCTGGACCCCCCTGACGAAAAATCCTGGATCCGCGCATGGGGCCCCAGGGGTTTTGGGGATCTGGGGAGAATGGCTATTTATTTTCAGGGAGCTGGGGAGCACTGGTAATTATTTTCAGGGATTTGGGGAGCAAGCTCATAGTTTTGGGGATAAAGGGAGCCCTGCAAAAATGTAAAAAAAAAAATCTCCCTTAAAAGAAAAGCCATCATCTCGTTTGATTTTTTTTAAATCTTCGGCTTCTGGGGGAAGCCCCCAGACCCCCCAACGAAAATATAAATGTCTTTACTTTCGCGCTAACATGCTATTCTGGATTGGTACTGGTGACTTATATGACGAATCATTTTACTATTCTGGAAAATTATCCTTAAAATTGTTGATTTTAGGTCGATAATAACATATTTTGGAGTTCTCAGGATGCGCCAGATTACATCATTTTAATAAAAAATGTCGGGGGGAGTATGCCCCCAGACCCCCCCCCCCTAGCACGAATCTGAATCCATCTATATTCTATCTATTATTGATACGTTGCTCCGTCGCAGTCGGTTTGACTTCTAGCTAAGTTGTTGCGCATAAAAGATGATATAAAAGAGAATAAAGACAGACAGAAGAAATATATAATAATACACAAGATATACAAATGTAGAATAAAAATGAGGAGAAAAAGAAAAAAAATATGTGTCAAATCTATAAATACATAAAAGAGTAGAAAGGAAGAAAGTTTTCCCAGTGGCCTTTGACATGCCAGGTAGAGACCAAACTGCCCTCCTTGGAGGTACCAGGGCCCATACGTCCCCGACAGCATAGCTCCCCACCTTAGCAAGCTACTCAACCACTGGGCCCTTACCTAGATTTAGAATGAGAGGGTGTATAGCCCCTCTTTGAAGAATCCGCATCATTACAGGGCTATCTATGCGCCTGGTATGTAATATTTGATGTAAAAAAGAAATAGCCTCCATTTTTTTACATTTCTTTGGCTTCGCGGGGCTATTGCCCCCAGACCCCCCTTGTAAAATGTGAATGTATCTATTTTTGTCCTGGGTCCGGAATTACAATGCCTCCTTTGAGTTAAGGAAGACTTAAGTTAAGTATTGATTTTTCAGCGTGCAAAAAATAACGTCTAAAACTGATTAAAATCAAAATAGTTTTATTTTTCTGAAGATCACAATGGTATCTTTGACCACAAATACCACATCGATCCAGGCAATTTATTTAGCATTTAATATTGCATGTTGAAATATCAATAATTAACTTAAGTCTTGCCTAACTTTAAGGAGGCATTGTAATTCTGGGCCCAGATGCGCAGCATCTGGATTGATCTTGGAGAAAAATATGGCACAAAATTTGTCTTGTTGATTTATTATCCTACAGATTGTTGATTTTTAGGTTGATAATAACATACTTTGGAACACTCAGAATGCACCAGATCGCACCATTTTTATCATTTTTTCCGGGGGAGCAAGCCCCCGACACCCCGAGCACAAGTGTGAATCAACATCATAACATGACTAACTACGCGCCTGGTATGTAAATCTCTATCTAGATAATTAGATGTTTTTTTATTAAAATTTTGTTGAATGTTGATCAGATATATTCTTACTTGTTAAAACTGTGACAGGGTCTAATAACAATTATAAAAATACTTTATATGGTTACAAAAATAAATGCTTTCACTTTGTATAAGGAAATCTAATTTCATCTATTGAAAAAACACACCCCTCCCCCACCAGATAACCAAATGGTCTAGCTGCCCCTAATAAAAAAATCAAATCTAGAGAGCGTTCCTCCACACCTACTCTACCAGGTACAGCAGATTATTTTAAGGATGGCCTCATACTTTTAGCTTTATATCATGCATTTCATTAAAATAATTATATATCATGTATTCCGTGGCGAAGTCCAATCTTTACGTGTATAACGTAAAATATTAAGTGAATATTAAGTCATCCGCTCGTGTATAGTGTTATGTACACCCATTTTTATATTAACAAATATATATTTACTCCCCTGGCATTGGTTTTGCTCTTTGTCATGTCTAGACACACTAATTATTTGGTGTATTTATATATATATATATATATATTGATGTTCAAGCTTTGATCATAAAATAGGATTGAAATTACCTCTTGTCAGACCAATCAGTGATTACCTTTTTCATCCAATCAGAAGCCAGGTGTTGACCAATCAATGATTACCATTTTTATCCAATCAGCAGACAGGAGAGTTAATTATCAGCCAATCAGATATTTGTTTAATGGAATAACCCTTGAAATGAACTTGCCCATATATGAAGCAATGAAAAGAGTGCATTTGAGGAGTTGGCTTATGACTGCTAAACCGAAAGGTCTTTTAAGATCAATTGGTAGGCTATAAAGGCTATTGGACAGATAAGAAGATATAATATACTGGTAATTTACCTACAGAGTGAGGAGTTGACTGAAACATGTCTACCGAGCTTTGTAGTGTATTTACCATAGTGATATGTGTTGTCACTCCGGTAATTGTTGTACAACACAGTATAATACTTATTTAGCTTTGGTTATTCCAACGGCTAGCTGCTTTGACAGCATATTTATACTTACTTTCCTCTATAGGATTTTGACTGCTCTTGCAGTATTTTTCATAGTGTTGTGCTTTTGTAGTCTTTGGGCTCAAATAACAAGGTTGTTAAGGTTGTTTTGAATAGGTCAGTTTGAGCTGCTCAAATATTATTCTGATAGTACTTTTGTGCTCACTGTGGCATTTTTGTTACCATAGCAACGGAAAAAGTAAAATAAATGCCAGAATTTTACACTTGGGCTATTCTTCTAATAAACCAAATGGGTGAAATAGGTGAAAGGCAACTTTCAGTTTTTGGCGCCAGAGGGGGCCAAATTTGCCCCTTAATGCACGTACCCCTTTACTTTTCATTTTGATGGACATTCCAGACATTTTTACAGTTCTTAAATGCTTCAACTGTCGAGCATTCAATTTGATCTCTTGGCAGTCTGGATGGAACCAACGTTGACAAGTTGTACATTTGAACATAAGATCGATCTCTGGCATCCTGCAAGAGCAGTATAGTGGGATCGTATGGGCCTTTATAAAAAGACTTTTTATCGTTTCTGGCTTGCTTGGATATTCTATGGAGGCATTTCAAAAGGTGTGACCTCATTATCGAGTTATCATAATGCAAATAAGAAGGCTTCTTGCAAAATGCCAGAGAGATAGCAAATGCTATGGCATAAACACCAATCATTTGTGTTTGGTTGAATGTCATTGTGTATAAGTTTATTGCTGATTGAACTCTCTGGTGAAAGAAGCATATTACACACACTCATCTCTATATTGATGGAAACTCCCAGCATACAATCTGACAGCCCCAGAAACACAGTTCTCATATGTTGCGACAGTGACCCAACACCTACAAATACCATTTTAGAATTTATATTCCATCCTACTCCAGCGGACTAGAGGTGTGCCATGGCTGCAGAAATTCTACACAACCCAAGACAAGATGCATTATTGGACAAAGCGATAACATATACCGCTGTGTTCCGTTTTATAAGAAGTATTTTAAAATTAATTCCGGTTATAAAACCTCTTACTGTCAAGCGATAAAAAATGTGATTCGCCCAAGCTTGGTCGGAGCACCAGCAGCACGGATTGTACTTACTGAACTAACTGTCAGATCTTCTTTTAGAAAAAAATAACGCACTTGTCTCGTGCAATACCTCGTGCGAGTGGTCTATTGCACGGGTTTTAACAGACGTCTAGACGACCTCGTGGTAATTACTCCTCAACCAGGCGTTCTCTTTCAGCTCCAGATAAAATGGACATGAATTACCATCGTGAGGTGTATGACTAAGATAGTCTTTCTGGTCAAAATATTTAAAAATTGTAAATGAAAAAGATAACGAATGTGATAGAGAACAACGATGTGCAATTACTACTTTTAAGCCCCTATTTTTAGTCAGCCTCTTTTCTCATTTTAATGCCTTAGAATATATCCAATTCAGCAAGCCGATCCCTTGGATTCATAAAGCACAACATTAAGACAACATCCCCAGCTATCCGTCAAATGGTAAGCAAGACACTGGTGCTTCCATTATAAAATGCAGTCCCTACACTCGAAGAATTATTCATAAGATTGAAATGATCCAACGAACTTGACAACTACTACAGACATGCTAGTGTAACAGAAATATTGAACCACCAAGGCCGGCGTTCCTTTGCTAGTTTTTCAAAATCATTCACGGATTATAGTAGCTTTAGACCTGCCACCGCATGTTCAGCATCCAACCAGAATTTCCCATAATTCACACCCATTGGTTTTCCGTCAGATCCATACAAGACTAGATTATTATAAATACTCGTTCTACCCCCTCGCAATCGTGCAATGAAATATGCTGCCGTCCAAAATCGCCACTTTCGAGCCCTTTAAAGGGACAGTATGCACGTGATCAGCCATCCGATGTGATAAATACCAATGCGCTGATTTTATCTAGCTTGTCTTCTGACATTGGAAGGGGTCACAGCAACAAAGTACTTTAGTCAACTTTTGGGGAAAATTGAGTTAGCCTCTTTTTCATGTATAAAAACATTTCCGCAACGTATAAACTCCCTTTGACCGTCAAATTACTATAAAACGTTGAAATAAATAGGAATATATCATTTTCACAAAGGTCCTAAGTCCAAAGTTGGATGTTAATGCATAAAAGGGCCTAACTTCATATTTTTTTTCTTCAGATTTATTTCAAAGTTTTATTGCCTTATAATCATTATTATCACACACTGAGCCTCAAATAGCAACATTTTGCTTGCTAGACATTATTTCTCGTCAAATGGAATCGCTAAACTAATTTTATACAACATAAAACATAGACTACGGACATAGGACCTTTGTGTCATTGAAATTTGTTCATATTTATGGAATTTACATAAATCAACTGTTTTATCCAGGTTTTCGCTGTTGTACTCGTAAGAAATAAGCTTTCCACACACTATCATGCATTTTTAGTATTGATGGACTGTCATAAACTTTCTGTATGCAATTTTAAAGTTTTATGAAATTTGGACTTAGGTCCCTTGTTGCAGAAACGAAATCGCTAAAATCAAGTTTTTCTGACTTTAAGCAGTAAAATCATTGCAAAATCTCCTGAATTCACTATTTTCTAGCATATCTTGTTCATTTTTGCAAGAAAAATCTACATATTTTGAGAATCTTGCCAGAAATGATGTTTTTCGCGTTTTTCTCGAAATAATAAAAAATGGACTAAAGTATCTTGTTGCTGTCACCCCTTCAATTATTGTTTTAATTTAATTTGTAGCATCCACTTTTAAAAACGGTATTGCATTGTTTGATCACGAGAGGTAAAAGATCACAGATAGCTTATTCGCATTATAGCCATTATCAGATACTACCGTTCATTGTTTGATCACGAGAAGGTAACAGATCACAGACAAGCTTATTCGCATTATAGCCATTATCAGATACTACTGTTCATTGTTTGATCACGAGAAGGTAACAGATCACAGATAGCTTATTCGCATTATAGCCATTATCATATACTACTGTTCATGTTTAAAGGTACTGTAGCCACTAACTCGTAGACATCTTAAGCCTTAAGATCACCTTAAGTTCAACTTAAGTTCACCTTAACGGTTATGACCACTAAGTCGTACGCACCTTAATTTACGGATCATCGTAAAGTTATGGTCACGATAGAGTCACCTTAGCGTCGTCTTAGTGGTTACGAGAGGTACATCCCAGAACGAACGTAATAAAAAATGATTTTGGCGACATACTAATTTTAAATGAACATGAACGCCTATGCCTTTGAACGACATACTGCATGCTACGCTTTGGTGACTTTGAAACTTGAGCCACATACATGGACACGTGTTCATAAGCAATGCATGGATCCAGAGGGGGCAGGGAGTCCAGAATCTCCTGGACATCTACAATTTCTATAGTTTTTTAGAGAAAAAAAAAGCAATTGGGCCCCACAGCCATGGAAAAATTTGGACCCCCTGAAATTTTGACCCCCCGCCTGGACTCTTGAAAAATTATGGTTTCTATGAAATAACCATTGGGCCCCCACAGTAAAATAAGTTGAGGACTAGGAACAGTTGTCAGGGCTCTTTTCTACCAGTTGGGCTCGGACCGCCCACCACCCTGGCGAAAATTCCTGGATCCATGCATGTACACATGTACAATGTAGCAGGTAAACACGCACGTGTATGTGCATGTATACTGCTTAATGTATGTTTTGTATTTGGTATTTATAGGGCATCTTATGTTATGGGCAAAATGATTAGGGAGTGGAAGACCATGGGAACAAGGGTATTGTTCTAAGGGAAACAAGAGTACATATAGGTCATGTATCTAAAATATGAGAAAATACGAGTTGATGAGCATATAACGTTGATATTGCAGTTCGCCCAGTGAACTTTTTGCCCCAAAAGTGGGGTCAAAGGAACATAAGATTGTAATATATATGGATAATAGTTAAATGCTGTTGAGAAGATCAGTTATGATGCCCTCACAGGGAATACCTGTTCCATTGAAAATAGAACAAAATATCCCTTTTAACTGTACCAAACCATTGGGGGCCCTCGGTAGTGTTCATTTGAATGCATATGAGCGGGGCGACTACTGAGATGCCTAGCACTACGCAGCCTAATCAGAATTTTCGATGTACGTGTACTCATGAGTTATAGCCCTTGGCCCTCAATGTCACCCGCTCGCATAGTCCGACCGCTACTATTTACACGGCATTAATTTTGAGAGTTTCGCTCTTAATTTTTGGACTAGAGGTTGCTCAAATTTTCGCATAGACTGAAGGTTTCTTTTGTAAGCTCTTCGGCTGTGAATTGGACTTAAAATTTCAAGCTTGTTTTTATTCATTAAGCTATGACAATAATGATGAGTACTTTATTAATTGTATGTAAAATGTGGGCTCTTGAAATTAACTAATCCAGCATGATAATCATATTAAAAAGCATCTTTGACAAACCGCACAGGCTGCGTCATTTTCTTTGATCATCATGTACGTTTAAGGCTTATAATGGAACCAGGCGAAATTAAACCCTTTTTATACTGACGAATTCTTCCTTCTGGTTTGATAAATTGAACTTGGGAAAGCCCATTGTACATAATCTAGGGTGCCAGGTTGTAATTTTCAAAAAGAAAAAGAAAACAAAGTGTATTCTTTTTTCTGGGGATCGTTTTATCATTACAAGCAGTATAGAGCTTATTACGCTGCATTTCATTTTAGCTTTCACTGTTTGAAAAAGTAAAAGGTAATATTTTTTTTTAAAAAAATACTGATATCAATAGACGTTTAAATAGGTAATATCAACAATAAGGGATCTCGCCTCAAGAAAACCTGACTTAGTTACACGCGAGAAACGATGGCACAGAACAGCCTGCGCAACCGTGCTGTCTGATCAGTGCCTTAATTTTTGTTAAAGGGAAAGTATAGTAGTCAAAAGTGAGGATGATTAGAAAATACCACGATCAAACCCACAGTACCGCGAGGAGGAGACACAAAACACAGGCAGCACAACTTTCAAATCGATTTTTTTTCTCAATATTCTAGCTATTCTCTGTAGCTGAGTATGCTGATTTCAGCCTACCCGGAGACATATTTTCTCGCGTCGCGACCTATATATTTATCATTTCTACTGAGTCGGTTCTAAATACTGTAAATAACACGCTTTGCACGAGAGAATAAATATAACACAGGTAAATCTTAAAAGATAAGGTGACCTTAAGTTAAGAATACGCTAAGACGGCTTTCTGTTATCGGAATAGCGCCACCTTAAATATAACGGTCTTCACCTTAAGTTCATCTTAAGGCCGTCGAAAGTTTGTCAACTTAGGAAGTCTATGAGTTAGTGGCCCCTGGTCAATTTTTACCTTAGACGGATCAAAGGTCAGACGAGTCTACTTAGGAGCACGAGAACACAGGGGGTATTAAGCGAGAAATAACCGTTACAATCTTATTTACCTTTCTCACAGGGGGTTAACTCAGTCACAGTGCGGGGTGATTCTTTATGAAAGTTGTCAATGATGCTTTATGAAAAGGGTTACAGATTCTTTACTTTGGGTTAATGATTTTTGACAAGATGCGATGCTCATGCCAGAAACGGGGTGAAAATGGTTATTTTAGACAGTTTTAGAGTCAAATTTTGTTAAAAGACATATAAGCAGCATGTTTTATGATAGTCTATGCATTTAACATACAGTTTAGCTGTCCAACAATTCACCAATTACAATGGAGATGCTAAGTTGCAACAAATGCCATATGTGTATATTTCATAGTTTTATCGAGCAAAACATGCTTGGAAATGAACCATTATATTATATATTTGGTATATGAAGCTTAAATTCTTCCTTAAATATACATTTTAGCCAATTTCAAAAATTCTCGAAGTTAATGGTTCTTTATGAGAGGTTACAAATGCTTTATGAGCCTAAAATTCGGGTTACAGGTTCTTTTAGAAAGTTGTTACATATTCTTTATGAAAAAAGTTACAGGTTCTTTATGAGACAAATGCAATTTCGTCCTGATATACAGCCGTAATGCATTTTTTGCACCAATAAATGGGCCGTAATATGAGATTTCCAACAATGCGGTATGTGCGAGCACAAAAGGCTTAGTCCAGCCTGCTCATATGTGCAGTCTGATCAGAGCCTTTGCTAGTCGCTTAAAAAATATTGACCAATTAGCATTTGAAGTTTCTTAGCTTAAAAGGAGGCCGCACAGGCTCGTCTGAGCCTATTCGTGCCAAAATGCCACAATGTCCATGTGCGGATCCGAAGGGGGGGATAGGGGGTCCAGACCCCCCTGGAAAATCACAAGTTATAGTTATATGGGTTTCTATTGGACCTCCACCTCTGGAAAAAAGTTGGACCCCTCCCCCCCCCTGGAAAATGTGTAATAAAACCATTGGACCGCCTCTTTAAACTGTAAAATAAGTTGAGGAGCCTGGAACCCCACCCCACCCCCTGACGAAAAATTTCTGGATCCGGGCATGGTGTCCCGGTACAAATATCTTTGGTGGTGTTGGGTTGTGTTGATGCTGTACTGGAAAAAAGTTTAATTTCGACCTTAAGACCCCATCCCCAGGATCTGGGGAGGTAGGAGAGGGGGGTAGGAGAGGGGAAAGTCAACAATTTTTCCGTCATGTTAGGACATCACACACTTTACTGGGCAAGCTTGCCCTATTTTCCCACAGACCACAAATCCCCGAATCATCAAGAATCGATGTTAGGATTCGTGGAGAATTGTTTTTTTTTTTTCCAATTCATTCGTTATGTTCTACGATTCAGTTATGAAATAGGTAAGAAACAGTTACGAATATTCACGGGATTTGTCTGGATTCGGCCTGAGTGCCGAATTCACTACGATGTACAATAACCTTATTAATAAGTATAAGAATAGATCACGAATTAGTTGAGAATACGCCGAATGCAGCACGAATTGGGTACGAATTAACAGAAATCCGCGACGATTCGTGATGATTCGCGAGATTTTCTCTCACCTCTTACGACAGTTATAAAAAAGCCCATCCATGCTTGGGGGGGGATCAGTTGCAAAATGGACGTTCCTCGTAGAATTGATCCTGCAACTTGAGTGTCTGAAACAGCTACTTATATAGCTAGAAGAAAACAACTACGTTAATGTCGAGAGGCCCTAGCCCTGGCTCTTTGACTTGGAAAAAATATGGTAGCTCACCATCAGCAAAACCACCAGCCAGGAGCTACTGACTGATCCTGATTGTGCTCCTGAATCTGCCAAATTTGTTTCAACTTCCAGGACTGGCTCGAATGTATGCGCGTGATGGGGCAGTTACTCTGAGGGAAAGTCCTTCTACTATCTCTTCCTTGGTTTCATTGCTTGATATCCCGATTACCCACGAATGAGTTGAGAGTAGCTACGAATGCCTAAGAACACATCCGAATCGATTACGATTCAGTTACAATGTCCAAGAATGCATTAGAATTTGTTACGAATCAAGCACGATTTTTCGAATCGGGGAATTCGTGGCCAAGTTTTGAACAGTTCAAATTTTTTGATCCCAATTCCCGATAGGACTACGAATTGCAAGAACTGACTACGGACTGTATGATTCAGTTATTATTAAGATCTTTGCGAACTGAGTACGTTTAAGCCCACGAATCCAAATATTTGTCAACTCGTGGCGATTCGTGGGATTCGGGCCCTGTGTGGAATAGGGGTATAAAACAGTACTTTTTGCACAAACTTTCACTTGAAACTGACAAGAACCCTTCTTGAATCAGCGGAAGGTGGCAATAAACGTACCCAATAAAATTATACTCTCATATGAATATTACCGATAGCATGAAGGTGTACCACTGGACTGATATCCGTCGTAGATGCTAATATTGCCCCTATGAATCCATACCAACCGCTACCATTCCAAATCAGTGATAAGTGTGCTTGACTCAGAACCGAGGGGTTGCGGATTCGAGCCTCACCGGCGTTACTGCGTTGTGTCATTGAGCAAGACACGTCTATTCTTGCTTAATACTGGTTCAACCCAGGAAGACCCGTCCAGACATAGCTGAAAGATTGTTGACTGCGACATAAAGAATCAAATCAAACAAACAAGCAAGAGCTACCATTCCACATCTTATGCTGTCCAGAAAATTAATTTATGTCTGTTCAAACATCTTTGAGATAGTAGAAGAAGAAAAGGCAAACGAAGAAGTATTTTAGAGGAATGATGATTTAGTTAAAATACATCAATATCAATAAAAATAAAAACATATGAATAAAAAATCATCTCTCATCAGACTTTATAATTGGGCGGCCACGCGAGAAACCCTGTCTTCGGTGTTTCCGACAAAGTGAGATTCAAACCATCCTGCTTAGCTACAGAGACTTGCTAGAAAATTAAGTTTTTGCTTGTAGCACATCTAGATATGATACTTTCCAATAAGCGATTTACAAAGGCGCTGATCAGACTGCACTGATGCGCTAGCTGGTCTGTGCCTTTCTTGTTCGCAACCACCAAAGACAGGGTTACTCTCGGAAGCGCATACATTGTATATGTATCGATATCAATAATTGAGCCGTGACATGAGATTTCCAACAATGTGGTATGTGCGACCAGCAAAGCCTCAGATAAGCCTGCGCATACGCGCAGTCTGATCAGAGCCTTTGCTTGTCGCTTGAATATTATATGAGCGTTAAGCTACTGATTGAACATCATTTGGAGTTTCTAAGCTTAAAAGGAGGCTGCACAGGCTCGTTTGAGTCTACACGTGTCAAAACGCCACATTGTTGGAAATCACATGTTACGGCTCAATTTAGTTACAGCGTTGACCCAAAATCTGTGAGCCACGCTGTAAATATGGGTTTCGTGCCCGGGTAGGCCAATCTCATTATATTTTGATTATAACTTCACATGGTTATAACTGATCCCACGAAGGTGTGTCGCATACAACACTTTACCACCAACTCCCAAAGTCAAGGACACAACTTTGGCTCAAACCTGGTCTGGAATCTAATGTATTGGCACTACTCTCAGCCACCATCTCCCAAGTCCATGGTGACAACTTCAACTCAGATGTCTGTCCATCGATCATACGTGCTTCGAATCCTCTCTGTATCTCAATAGCAGTTTAAGAAATCTTCATGAAACAGATATCAATCAACATAAGACGACGTGTAATACACAAGGACTTTAACTCTGTTTTACCCTTTTTCTTTAAAGAAATATATGACCCGTTAAAACGGAAAATTGTCAGGCTCAACTCTCACTAATTTATGTGAAGTCCCTCCAAATATGCTGAGCCACCCCAACCCCATCAATCCACCACATGCTCCTTTTGGGGGTTTCGAAAAAGACATATTGATGTCCCGGATACAATGCTACAGTACTGGATGCTGATAGCAGGGTTTGGATATTTATGATGCGTGGGAGGGTCCAGAAAATTCTGTCTGGGGGGTTGGGTGTCCTGAAAACTCTATTTTAGTTTTTTCACAGAGGGCAGTGCGGACCTGACCTCCTTTTCAAAGCATTTGGACCCAAGGGGTCCTACTTCTTCTCGAGGTTGTCAATAACAGTATTTTAAAGGAAACATATAACAACTTGTGATCTTCCAGGCGGGATGCAAATCCGCTGTCCCCCACCCTCGGGACACGCACATGCGATGCTTAGCTGACAATCAGAACAAAGCTCAGTCAGTTGCCTATCTGCGTTGTTTCCTCTCCTAATGATTCAAGAAGACCAAGTTGTCAGTTACTTGTATAAGAATGAGCAAAAGTAATGGTAAACTGCCCTACAGTAGGCTTGCATAGGAACACTGTAGTTAAGTTGACCACAGCTGTTTACCATAGACAACAAACCAAATCAAACAACAGTTAAATTAAACGAAATCAGAGACTATGTCTCGGCATCACTGATATAATATTGAAATAAATCTTAACCTTAATCGTAATGATATGGCGTGATTTGCTTGACTTGCGGCAAATTTGGATGGGATTGGGCCCTTTTAATCTCTCCCTGTCTCTTGGAGGAGTCCCAACATGACAGAAATATTGTTGACTGGGCCGTTAAGTCTTAATTCAATCAATAAATAAGTCAGGGCTTCAGTACAAGGTCTATTTGCCTTGATATTTGATTCTAAAACCATTAACATCTTTGCAAATTCTTTCATAAAGCATCCGAACCCTTTCATAAAAAAAAAGTTATCCATTATTCGTACAGGTAAAGAACCTGTTACCAAAATATGTTACTGATTCTTTACCACTTTTTTCTGCTTGTCAATATTAGTCATTTAAAATAAGGCCTTTATAGTTTTACATGAGAAGAAAATTGATTTTTTCAAACACATTTAGATTGAACTTGAAGTTGTATGCACACTATCTTTGATGGATAATGTACTTTGATAAATATACTGATTTTTGTTATGGTTTTAACAATATCTGAATTAAACCGCTCATTAATCCCTGACACATAAACCATCATCGCAAAGACTGACAGAGTAGAACCATTAGCTTTTCAATTATATGAAATAATAAAAAATAAAATACTTTCGGGCTTCGAGAATCTTACGTTTAATGCGGTTTCCCATCACCTACCTTATACTGATTAAGGAAATCATAAAGCACCTGTAACCCTTTCATAAAGCATCATTGACAACTTTCATAAAGAATCACCCCGCACTGTGACTGAGTTAACCCCTTGTGAGAAAGGTAAATAAGATTGTAACGGTTATTTCTCGCTTAATACTTACTGCTCGTGCTATCGACGTAACAAAATTTCCAATAAATTTATACCTAATGACAGGCCCAATATAACAACTACAGGCTTACGTCTTTAATTCGGATATTCCCTAGAAGGTTGCACAGTTCGAGTCCCAGAGTTCAATTCCCAAAGATCTTTTTTATTAACATGTTTTTTTTTGTTGCTTTTTTTTTTGGGGGGGGGGTAGGAATGGTAAATCTACTACCTTTGGGTACCTGTGATGTGACAATTTAGTACATTTCAATTTTATTGTAGAAAAATCGCAAGTTTGGCGGGAATGGCTGCCCACGGTTCGGAACTTTACTATACTATTTTCCTGCTATCTTCAAAACACAATAAATTTTATTTTGACTACCCCGCGGTAAATTGTATCACCTTATGCATTTTTATGATTGTTTCATTGCGAGGAATAATTTCACCTTCAACCTTACTACTATCAAGGAACTGATTGAAGTGGGCATAAGAGGAATCTCGCCTGGTGACTGGGCGAAGTGCGTCGAGCATGTTTTGTCAGTTTAGAACGGGTATACATACTAGTTAAAGGAGATCGCGGCAGAGGAAGATCATGGGCCAGTGGTGATTGATCTTGCGTCAGGCTCCGACTACAGCTCTGATAGTTAGACATCGGGCATGTGAAATTAATTGTATCTGAAATTTAATAGATATATACCATGACGAAAATACTCAATAGAAAAAGAGCTAAAACGAGCACGCATGCACGCACACACACTTATATTAAAAGTAAAAAAGGCCTGACCAGACTCGAACTCGCATTAAAGAAAAGAAATACCCCTTCAAATGGAACACTGTTTTTTGGCAATAACATTAAATCTTAAATGGAAATTTTAAATTTAATTCGAAAAATATATTTTAACCAAAACACCCTAACCAAAAATATTTTTTGAAGTTTGTATACGTTTTCATAAATGCTGGGATAGGATGGAATTTTAACATTCTTAATGTTTTATGCCAAATAACATTCCCTTCTTGTACCTTGAGCGATATGGATCGATGACTATCACTTGAATATAAAACCATGTTTATACTAATATAAGACAATTTACAATGCATCAGTGGGTTTTAAATGTAGCTGTATATCGGCTTGCGTTGCTGTTTATCAGCCTAGTCAACAATATTTCAGTTATCTAACCATGTCACAAAGACCGTGACACAAACGAAAGGCTACATCTATAGATGTTTACTACCCAAAATGCCCTCTTAGTTGGAAACGCCCATTTGCCTAGCTATTCCATGAATGAGTCTGCTTATTGATCTTACCACTTACATATGAAAACATACATATTTTCCATCATATTAAGAAGCAGCAAAATATAAATATAAAATGAAATGTAGTACATGTAAGTGCCCGTACATCTGTGATCTTATTCGTATTTTCAGGCCTGTGCATTTCTAGTTGAACGCTCGCACATACAGACACATGAACAAAACATACAATTAGGTAAAATGATGGTACTTGGCAGGCATGAAACGCGTTAATAACCCATTATCCGTAGAACTATATAAGCAGCTCGGATTGCATCGTAAACCGCACCATTTGATGTTACAAAATAATCGTCTGCTGTAATCTCTAATGGACATTTTATAGCTGAGCAAATACTACGATATCTATCCAAGGTGTATTGCACTGACAGTACAAAAATGGGTACTAAATGGGTATTTTCATTCCAACAAAATCTAAGTTATTTATTTTTACAAGATATCAGGGGCCACTAACTCGTACACATCTTAAGTTGACCAACTTACGATCGTCTTAAATTGAAGTTAAGTTGACGATCGTAACATTTAAGGTGGCGCTATTCCGTTAACATAAAGCCGTCTTAGCGTATTCTTAACTTAAGGTCACCTTATCTTTTAAGATTTGCCTGTGTGATATTTATTCTCTCGTGCAAAGCGTGTTGTTTACAGTATTTAGAGCCGACTTAGTAGAAAAAGATAATAAATGGGTCGCGACGCTTCCGGTAGGCTGAAATCAGCATACTCAGCTGCAGAGAATAGCTACAATCATCGATTGAAAAAAAATCGTGTTGCACGTTGTGTTGCCTGTGTTTTGTGTCTCTTCCTCACGGTGCTGTGGGTTTGTCTGGAGTCTGCCATCGTGGTATTTTCTAGCCAAACTCACTTTATGACTACTATACTTTCCAGTTAACAAAAATAAAGTCACTGATCAGACTTCAAGGTTGCGCAGGGTGTTCTGTGCCATCGTTTGTTGCCTGTAACTAAGTCAGGTTTCCTCGAGGCGAGGTCCCTTATTGTTGATATTACCTATTTAAGCGTCGATCTATTGATATCAGTATTTTATATTTTTATTATCAGGAAACCCCTAAACGAGTACTTATACAATTAGTAAAAGCCAAGATGAAATGCAAACTGCATTTCATTAGGCTCTATGCTGCGTATAAAAATAAAACCATCGTCGGAAACAAAAATATTTTTTTTCTTTTTCTGTTTGAAAAAATACATCCTGACACCCTAGATATGTACAATGGACTATCCCAAGTTCATTGTATCAAACCAGAAGGAAAAATTCATCAGTATACAAAGGATTAAATTTCGCCAGGTTCCATTACAAGTCTTAAACATACACGATGATCAAAGAAAATGCGATTGTTTCGCAGTCTGGACGGCTTGTCAAAGATGGTTTTCAATGCGTTTTATGAACATGATTATCATGCTGGATTAGTTAATTTCAACAGCCCACATTTTACATACAATTAAAAAAGTATTCATCATTATTGTCATAGCTTACTGAATAAAAACAAATAGAAATTTTAAGCAAAAGCTTACAAAAAGGGACCTCAGTCTATGCGACTAATTGAGCAACCTCTAGTCCAAAAATTAATAGGAAAACGTCCAAATTAATGCCGTATAAAAAGTAGCAGTCGGACTACGCAAGCAGGGAACGTTGAGAGCCAAGAGCTATAACACTGAAGTACGTCGAAAACTCTGATCAGGCTGCAAAGTGTTAGACATCTTTGTAGTCGCCCCACTCATATGCATTAAAACGAACACTACCGAGGGCCATCCCAATGGTTTTGGAACAAAGGAAACGGACATTGTATTACCGAGCCCCCCCCCCCCCCCCACACACACACACACAATGGTTTTGGGAACAGGGAAAAATGACATTTTGTTCTTTTTTGGGATCAAGCAAGCAATGAATCAAGTATTCCATGTGAGGGCATCATAACTGATCTTCCCAATAGCGTTTAATTATTCTCCATAGGTATTGTATGTTCCTTTGGTCCCACTTTGTGGGCTAACGTTGATACATGTTCTCTGGCCAAATGTTTAATTCAAAGAAGCTATAATTTTCCAGAGTCCAACAAGGGGGGGGGGTAAAAAATGTCAGGAGGTCCAACCTTTTCCAAAGTGATGGGGCCCAATTGCTTTTTTCTATAGAACTTGTTGTATTCCAGGGGGGTCCGGACTCCCCGTCTGTACCCCCCCCTGTGGATTCGCACATTGCATATGTGCATGTGTCTATGTTTGTGGCCTTTTAAAGTCAACAAAAACGAAGCAGGCAGTAAGTATTTCAAAGGCTTAGGCGTTTAGGGTAATTAAAAATAAATTGTCGCCAAAATTATATTTTATTTATTACGTTCGTTCTGGGAAGTACCTCACGTAACCACTAAGACGACGTTAAGGTGACTCTATCGTGACCATAACTTTACGATGATCTTAAGTTCTCTCCGTAAATTAAGGTGCGTACGAGTTAGTGGCCATAACCGTTAGGGTGAACGTAAGTTGAACTTAAGGTGATCTTAAGGCTTAAGATGTCTACGAGTTAGTGGCCCCAGAGCAGTAACATTGATATCAATCTCTGCCAAAATTTAAATCTAGTTATATCTATGCGCATGCAAATTTTCAGGGTGAAGAAACCTTCATGTAAAACTTTAAAAACGAAAAACTGTGTTCCATTTAGTTACCGAGCTACAGAGAACGTGGAGTAAAATGTTGAAAGTTACCTATGTATTATGTAACGCCTATGATACCGCTTTATAACGGTTTCTACCTGTTTCCCCTTTTACGTGCTGTAAATTCGAATCGTCTGATCTTTGATCCGTCTGATGTCGAAATTCACCAGTAATTGTTTCCATAAACTATTCCGCTGGGACAGTTAAATCCGCTGGAGTTAAATAATATTGCGCATGACGTTTTTGCTATTTAAAGCGACACAGCACAGGTGGCACGTGCCAAGATCAAGTGGTGTCCGTGCGGTCCATGTTTGTTTAAATGTGGGTCATTTCTCATTGTCCACTTCAAGCAAAAACGTGTCCATCAGAAAAGTTAAATGTTGGTTGGTTTACGTCCCCATTAACAGCTAAGGTCACGTCTCCGATGTCATGGTCAGTTCACCTAACCACTCTTTTTTTGTCTACGGTACATATGTAACTATCGCTTGTACATGTATTATAACATTCTTGAATCAGCGGAAGTGACATAGGCGTAGGAAGTTTTTCAATATTGGAGGGGCTAAAGCTAGCGAGGCTAACTTCAATACCTGGAGTGGGGGTGGTATTGCAAAATGCACACACACACACACACACACACACACACACACACACACACACACACACATGCTGCTAAATGTATGCAATCATGCACATGCATATGCACGCATACATTTATACATTTACATCATGATATGAAAATCATTAAAATCAAATGCAAAAAACAAAACAAATATATACATGTAATTTTACTTCAAGTAAGTGAAGAGAACGAGGAAAGTTTTTGGCTATCAAATTTCCTAAAAGCTATTGGAATCTGCATACATTTATACCGATGCATTATTAAAATCAAAGTTAATCTGATGCTTATCTGTAGCTGGACCCACCGTGGCTCAACTTGAGGTTTTCTTTAGCTCTGACTATCTGTGAGTCATGAGCCCTTTTCTTTGTTTCATCATGGAGTGTTAATTTGATTAGAGTATTTTCCATGATGATACATTGCATTAGTTAGATGGCCTCCATGCGAGCTGAACATTTCTTGTACTTCAACAACAGCAGAATCTAGGGCGAAGATTTGGTACCAGTAAAATGCATTTAAGCCCCCCCCCCCCCCCCCCGGTGGCTTAGGCTGCTGTCCGTTCTAAGGCGGTGGTTTTGTTGTTGTTGACTTTTTGTTTATTGTTACTCCCATTGTGGGAGTCTGTAATTGTTCTATGTTTTGTTTTACGTTACTTTATGTCCTTTCTAGTATTGCAATCATCTTGATGGGGAAGAGAGAGCTGATTGCTTTGCTTAATTTTTCTTCCTGGTGTCTCGTGATGGTTGAGCGGCTCTTCCTCGCGATGCCAAGGGGGTTGTCTGCAGTTTGTGATTGTGGTATTTCCTGATCATACTCACTAACTATTTTTATAAGAAACCAAATAAAAACTTTCATTTGAGTACGAGCGAGCAAAGTGAGCGAGGAAATTTTTTGTCCCCCACCTTGCGCAGAAAAGCGAGGGGGCATAGTATTCGGCTTTCCGTCCTTCCGCCCCCATTCTAGTAGTAGGTACCTTGTGTAAGCAACTCCTGCTTTACTGGTGTTTAGGGCATGGTCTGAAGATGTGCATATTTTTTGGATATCATGCTCAGATTATTTTTGTCACTTTTTTCACAAAATGAATTTAGTCATTTTTCCAACTGAAGTTAATAGATACTATGTAGCTTGTGTATGCAACTCCTCCTACAGTTTACTCTGATTCCTTTGAAACTTTACAAGTGTTTCGGTCATGGTCTGATGATGCGCATATATTAGGCCATGAGCTACTAAGGGTTTTGCTCCCCCCATGGGGGGGGGGGAACTTTGTAGACTATGTTTTTTAAAGCATGACATCTAACGAGCTTTTTGCAACATGTTGGCCATCTGGCGGTTTTGGCGTTTGGGTGATGCAGCGTGTTAAATACGTTACCCATCATTTTTTTGAAAAACAAAAATATAAAAATAAGGCTATTAAAGTGGTACTTGTACTATTCAAATTGGCTGAACAGGCATGTAATATGTAAGAACGGTTAATATCCTGCAGATACTGATGTTTGTTAGAGTCATTTAGGCCCATTATGGAGCATTTACGTTACATTTTCAACTACACCCTATAAAATCATTGATATTTTGTTATATAGTTTCTTTTTATAATTGCTACATGAATATTTTAAATTAAAATAACATGTCTCTAAAAGAAAATTAACTGACCATTTCAAAACTGCAAACAGCTTGCTGTTATCACAAAAACTTCAGGAGTTATAAGCTGTTGAATATGACAACACCTAAGAAAAACGTTATGTACAGTAAGAACCTTCTCATTAAAAAACAAAGCATGTAATCATATCTGTAAGCTTTTAAACACCATATATTAGCATTATATTGATAAACAATAGTGAAAGGGGATATTAAACATTGTTTCTGGTGTAAAGTATCAGTTTTGTTTGTTTGTTTGGCAATATGTAACGTATGTTACAAATTTTATGGCTTTCTATATATTGCTTAATTCCCTAAATGATACATCAAAGGGTAATTTATTTCATTTCAGAACTGATTTTTGTGTTAAATAAACATAAAGATACTAGTTTGTCCACAATAGAATCTATCGGTTCTTATTAAGAGACTATGTCAAATTGTCAAAGCATATTTACTTTTGTGAAATAGTTTATTTTAGAACTTTTTTAAAAACAACAAAATGTCGATTTGGCCAAAGCTCTAGGTTTTAAACCTCATTAACAAAGACAATTTTGCTCACAAGTACCAGCTGAATAAGAATAAGTTCCAATGTTCTGTCAAAATTGTTAAAGTGTCATAAATTACCAGATAAAATATATCATAAGGTACTATGTATGTCTAAAATGTTGTTAAAGGCTGAAATGTTTATGTATGGTGGATTTAGATTTTTGTATTACTTATCTGAAGAACACTAAGTTTGATCCAGTCACTTATTTAACAACAACCAAAATATCTTAGTGTACCCAGTTAACTGCTGCTCAAATTATACAAACATAGCCAGTAACACAATACACGCTGGTAGTCCTTGTATATTTTGGTTCATCTACAATAACAAAAAAAGTTGTATGGTAGGTTGCAGCATACAAAACATTTGTGCTATTACAACCCAGATAGAATCAAGCATTTGTAAGTTGGTAGAGCAAAAATGATATATGTTACATAGATACTATGCATCATAAGTGTATATAATCCTATACTGTTTGTAGAGACTGTCTCCAAATCAAATTTTATACTGATATTGTTGTATTTGCGTATACATATGTTGATGCATTGCTTTACTTTTGGCTTTTAAATAGACTTAAGTTTATCTTCAGCATAGCCTTCGTTGTTTAATGGATGAAACTGATAATTAAATCAACATAGTTCTTCTGATCATTTGCTTATGCAATGTAAATTTTATTAGTAAATGGTTAATTTAGAACAAATATTTCTGTGCAATGGGAAAAATTAGTAATAATGGTGGATTTTACATGACAATAATCACAAGTGATATGATCATATCCAAGAAAACAAGTCTATTGTTACTTACGATACTAATTTAAATTTATAGGACTTCATTTGCCAGAATAAGGCCAGACCGAATTTGACATTCAAGTTGATTTAAAAAAAGATTTTGCAATATTCTTTTGGAATGTTGGATGGAAGAGTAAAATATTTAAAGTAAAAGATTCAGTCATTAAACATTACTTACATAATGCATAGTATCTATGTAACATATATCGATTTTTGCTCTACCAACTTACAAATACTTGATTCTATCTGGGTTGTAATAGAACAAATGTTTTGTATAATACAACCTACCATACAACATTTAGTAAAAAAAAGTGTTATTGTAGATGAACCAAAATATAAAAGGAATACCAGCGTATATTGTGTTACTGACTATGTATAATTTGAACAACATTTAACTGGGTATCAACATGAAGCTCATATATGGTGTTTAAAAGCTTACAGACAGCAGTACATGCTTTGTTTTTAAATGAAAAGGTTCTTACTGTACATAACGTTTTTCTTAGGGGTTGTCCTATTCAACAGCTTATAAATCCTGAAGTTTTTGTGATAGAAGCAAGCTGTTTGCAGTTTTGAAGTGGTCAGTTAATTGTCATTTAGAGACATGCTATTTTAATCTAAAATATTTATTGAGAAGTTTATAAAAAGAAACTACATAACAAAATATCGATGATTTTAATGGGTGTAGTTGAAAATATAACGTAAATGACAAAATAATGGGCCTAAATTACTCTAACAAACATCAGTATCTGCAGAAAATTAACTGTTCTTACATATTACATGACTGTTTAGCCAATTTTATTAGTTCACGTACCATTTTAATAGCCTTAATTTTATATTTCTATTTTTTTTAAAAAATGAGGGGTAACGTATTTAACACACTGTAGCATCCAAACGCCCCAACCGCCAGATGGCCAACATGTATCAACAAAGTGGAAACTTACAGAATGGTTAAACAGTTATTTAAGTCAAAGAAAGCAGAAAGTTGGTCTAAAGTCTTGCTTTTCATGTTTAAAGTCTATCTTTGCGGGGGTGCTGCAGGGGTCTGTTCTTGGACCTCTTTTATTTTTGGTATACATAAATGATATAGCTGAACATCTTCTTAGTTTGACAAGGCTGTTTGCAGATGATAGCTCACTTTTCTATTCTGCAGCACACATTGATGACATAGCTGGTATAATTAACCATGATATGCAGTTGTTGTCAAACTTGGCTAGAAAGTGGCTAGTAACATTTAATCCCCTGAAAACTGAAGCTGTTTTGTTTACTCTTAAAAAGATTAATATCTTACCACAACTTGTTTTTGATAATATTCCAATTAATTTCGTAGATAGCCACAAACATCTTGGTGTTACCATCAGTAGTACAGGGCAGTGGCATTCTCATATTGAAAATATTGTCCTATCGGCGACTAAAATTTTGGGATTAATGCGTAAGCTAAAATACTCCATTAGTAGAAATGCTCTCAAACAAATGTATATGTCCTTTCTTTTACCAGTTGTAGAATATGCCTCAGTTGTATGGGACGGATGCTCTGAACAGGACTCACAGACTTTACAAAAAATCCAAAATGAAGCCACCCACCTTGTTACAGGTTTAACTAGGTCTGTGTCATTAGAAAACTTGTTCAAAGAATGTGGATGGACAACTTTGTCAAAAAGAAGGCAACAACATAAACTCTCTTTCATGTATAAGGTAAATAATGGCATTGTACCTTCATATATACAAGATTTAATTCCTCCTTTAGTTAGTGAAATTTCAAATTACCCTCTAAGAAATAATAGAAATATATCGGTGCCCTTTAATAGAACTTGTATCTCACAAAAATCATGTATTCCTTCTTCCATTAGACTTTGGAACTCCCTTGAAGATGACTTAAAAAATCTATCAACATTACAAACCTTTAAAAAAACATATTACTTCAAGTTTCAATAACTCATGTGTTCCTTCTCACTTTACTATAGGAAATAGATATATTTCTATATTGCATGCGCGACTTCGAAATACTTGCAGCAACCTTAATAATGACTTTTTTAGAAATCATCTCCGTGATAATCCTTTATGTGATTTGTGTGGCATGATAGAGGACGCCATCCACTACTTCTTTCATTGTAGAAAGTTTACACTGGAACGGCAGGTTTTTAATGACACAGTTAGAGTTTTCCAACCATTAAGTATTGATATGATTCTATGTGGTAATTTTAATTTGAATATGGAAAACAATATAGTCTTGTTCAGAGCTGTCCAAAGATATATACATGCTACTAAGCCTTTTAAAACCTGTTGACTCTTTGCTGAAACATATTTTGTATATTAATAAGTATACTTATGACCAAATTGTTCTATTCCCAAGTTGAAGGGGTTCCTGGCAGTCGTACTATTATTTTGTTTTGTTTTGTTTGTTTTTCTTTTTATTATCCAATATTGATTACTAACTTATTTATTAATCTACTATTCTGATGTTCGATTTTTCTTCTTTCATTTATATTAATCTTCATTTATTTATTTATTTATGTCCTTATTTATTTATTTATTTATTTATTTTATTTATTTATTTTTTTTATTTATTTATTTATTTATTTATTTATTATTTATTGATTATTTCTTTTATATTTATTTGCTTATTTATTTATCTATTTACTTATTTATTTATTCTGACATAGTCTTGTTTATGTTACTATCTGTTTTGCTTTGATTACAACTTGTTAAGTCAACATATGCGTTAGTATATATAGCCATGTTTATAAGCTATTGTGTATATATAGAATGTAGGGGAAGGGTCGAAACTAATGTTGTGAGAACTTGTGACCCAACCCCATTGCTGTAATTATTTTGGCTATAAAATATGTTTAAAAAAATGTATCAACAAAAAGCTTGTTAGATGTTATACTTTAAGAAAAACATGGCATACAAAGATCCCCCTGAGGGAGCAAAACCCTTAATAGCTCATGTCCTATTACTTGTTTCATGATAGCTCATATTTAAAGATAAACATTAAGTGGCGGGGGCATAAACTATCCGAATTTGCTTGTTGGCAAGGTATTTCACACCCCGTTTACCCAGATACCTCCAACGCGGGTATGTTTTACTAACCTGGGTATAAAAGCAAGAAAGACAGCAAGGATCAGGAGTCGATAAAATGAAGTACCTCACCTGTCCAATACTTTACGAAGACGGGAAAAATGTAAGTATATATTTTCTCTTATCTTGATGATATTTGCCAGGGTTGTTTTTAAACCATTATAGGAAAACATCTATTAAGATTATATGTACAATTGGCGTATTGCTTGTTGTTTTCTCAATATCTTGTTTCATAAAATCGCCAGATCAGAGAATTGGAGGCTTGGAAATCCTTATTTCAATGCACAAAAATGAAAATAAAACCTGTTTATTAATCTGTAATTTTTTTACAAAACGCAAAAATATAGCGATGCTGCGATTTTTGGTTAACAAACCATGGGTAATAAAATGTAAATTTTCCTATTTTTCAAAGAAAACTTTCATAGATGTAAGGTAAATAAGGGGATAACTGTATTCAAAATTTTCATTTGGGGAGGTATATCGTCGGATATACGGTCAGAAATTTAGTTTTACGGCGACGCGCGAGCGGAGCCGTTATAGACGGATGGCTGAGAATGGGTTTGCTCCCCTCCCCCCCCCCTAGGGAATTTTGCAGACATATCCTATCTTGTAGAGAATTAAAAGCCGAGTCTTTTAAGAGATGTTTGCACACTGTGCTCCGGGGCGTTAGTCTGTAAGAGCCTGTAACATACGTTACTTAATCAAACTAAGAAAAAGTAAATTGAAAGTTTTGGCTACAAAATAAAGACATTAAAATATCTATTTTTAAAAATTATTCATATAGTCTGCATACTGGGTATCTTAACTACATATGACAGCCATTTGAACAAAATTGCCGCTTCCTAATGTGTCATATGCGTTACATAAATCAGATAACCCATTAAAATTTGCAAGTGTGGCTAACATCATTTACATTCACAATCTCTCTGTGTGTTTTGAAAAATGTTTTTAACCATATCTGACTAGCTTATGCAATTGGCTAACAGAAAAGTTAAAGTTTGTTTCCCTAGCTTGAATATTTTTTCTGGAATAAGCAATTAAACAACCCTACCCCTACCCAGTTTTAAGGTGAAATGTTTGATATTAAAACTAAAGTAAAAATAGTTAAAAAATATTTGCAGTTGATGAATGTGTTTCATTGTTTGGGATTTATTTGCTTATATGAAAAGACTTATTAATCCGCAAGTTTGTTGCAATTTTTTTAATATCAGAGGCTGAAACATATGTTACCTGATGTAATAAATGGGCAAGCTCATTGTCTTTACGTAAGATATGCCTAAAAATGTTTTAATCTCCACGAGGGAATTTCGCAGACATATTCCTTCTTATTGTACAACTCAAGCTGCATCGAATAAGGGATGTTTGCACTCTCTATGTTGGGGCGTTAGTCTGAAACAGCGTGTTACATGCGTTACTATATCATATAAAGGAAATGTAGTTTGAAAGTTTGAGCTAAAATTGTGAAAAAACTTGCAGCTGTTGGATATCTTACATTGTTTAGGGATTTTAAACTGGCTCCTATGATTAAGACTTATATATCTGCTAGTTGTCATCAAGTTTTAAAGATCAGAGAGCGTTACATATGTTAGCGTGATAAGTAAAATCATCAAACAGTATTTTGACATCAAGCTGAGTAAGGGCCTGCTCCATCCTAATTCCCTTTTGAATTCTGCAGACAAATTACATCTTATGTAACCATTCAAGGTGCATTTAATAAGAAATGTTTGCACTCTGTAAGTCGGGGGTTAGCCTGTAACAGCTTGTTACATATGTTACTGTATCAATTTGAGAATAAGAAATATGAATGTTTGAGCTACTAAAAGAAGACATTAAAATTATCTAATAAATTGACATTCTTATAGTCTTTATACTGGATGTTTTTACTACATATGGAAGCTGTTTAATATTAATACGGCTAACTGTGGTGCTATGTGCGTTACATGAACCTAATTATGATTTAAAAGCTGTAATTGTGGCTATCGTCATTGAGTTAAGCAACTTTTATGACTTGGTTTCAAACTGTTTTATTAGATTTTACAAACATATACTCAATTGATGAATAGGAAAAACCAAGTTTGCTTTTCTATCTTAAATATATTGTCTCATAGGAGCTAAAACACAGCCCTACTCCGTTTAAGTAAAACACATGAAAGCGATTACAGCATGTGGATATTTTTCATTTTCTTAGTCTGTCTTGCTCATATATCTGCAAGATGTCATTAAGTTTAAGATCAGGACACTTAATGTGTACTCATAAGTATTTGGTGCCAAAACACTAGAAATTATATTCATTTCTGATCATCAAGCCCATGGACTGTTTTTACAGATGTTATCAATGACTCTTTGGACACATTTCCTAATATGGTGAATATAATGCTAAATATAGAGCCACAAATAGAAAAGATGTTTTTTTCATTTTTACAAGAAAATACAATACATGAAATGGTCCAAACTATTTCTCATCGATTTAATACTCATGTTAAACGTTTGTCGTTGTCTGCTTCTGTGGTAATCATTATTATCACACGCCTCCTTGCAACTAGTAAAATCATCACACAATATTTCAATCATTTACTGTTATTCATTTTTACCACCAGTCCACTCAAAATTGATGAGCCATTATCAACTTTCCAATTTTGCCATTTATGACTTGGAACATTCGGAAACTGATATGAATTCCTTATAGTTGACTCTTTGAGCATGTGTTTCAAGTGATACTCTGCAAGTAAGAGAAAGACTAAAGCTTTACAAGGAGGAAAACTATGCCATTAAGAGCAATGAGTAACTGGAATGATGTACCTTGATATTTCTGTGATAAAGAATCATATCTTAGTTGGTTAACTTTTATAAATGTAGCCTTTCCATACATGCAACCCACATATTTTCATCTAATAATGTCTCTGCACTTATTATCTTTCCCCAAGCATTCAAAAACTTATTTGAAGTCTTACCGAGGTATCTCTTTCCCTTCAGATAAACCAACTAGATGTATCACAGCAGGTAAAGCAATGAAATGCAGGATGAACAGAGCGCAAATATACCCTTTCAATTCAATGATTCACTAAGTTTCTAAGATAAGAGCGCTTATTAAAGGATGTAACATATATAACTCGTCATAATAAATGAGCAAGGGCATTGTCGTGACATCTTTTTTGATTGCACAGTCAGAGGCAAGTGTTTTCAATTTCAGTGTTTTCAATGGATAATGAAATGAGGCACCTTATCAACTTGTTTACTCTGTATAAATCTTCCATAGAGCATAATATAGAACTACTGGTTATCTCATTCTACCTACAGTCCACTTTCCTTCTTTTGAATGCAACAGCTAATGATATGGCTGTAAAAACTGAGAAATCATAGGTTTTACATTATCTTAAGACATGCTTCAATGTACAATGTACTGACATCAAAAAAACGACCTACTGCAAACATATTTGATGGCAATGTCCAACTTCATATTCTTTCTCTTATACCAGATAACTTTCAAGGTGTAACAGAAATTGTTTCAGACGGTCTGCCAAAACCATCAAGACTCAACATTGTAACTAAAGAAAACTTATAAAGTTCTTTGGGCGCAGCAAAATACTATTGATCTAAGACCTGAGGACTTAAGTACCAAAAGACTGGATAGGTTCCATGGTAAATGATGCAAAAAAAGCAGCCTATCAAATTTCTGTTTGACCAATGTCAGAAATCTTAAAGTATTCTTAGAGGTACACGGTAGAGGCATAGCTTTTGCAAAATCAGAGCAAAGTTATCATTTGATGAGCATGGATGCAGATGCAGCTGCAGTAAGATTGCTCTTGCCACTTCACAGGAAGAGATATATACCAGAGTCATACTCCATTGTATGCATATATGTGAAATGGCATTAAACCCATATTTAATCAGGCGTTTGATCCCATGACACTGACATGCTGTATCTGCTTTTGAAGAATGCTAAGGATTCAAGTTTGGCTGAGTCAAGTTGTTTGACGCTGGCACTGGCCACACATACAAAGAAAATTAAGTCTTTTGATGGCAAAAGAGGAGGATCACACGAAATGCTTATAAGTGATGTTTGTCACAATTACCAATTTTAAAAAGTAATCTTAATTAATGTAACACATATAACACCATAGGAAGCTATATATTTGTTAAAAAATCTTTTCTTATGTATCAAATGTATTCAGCATGCAAACTACATGAATAATTCAAATGAATAGATAGTTTTATGTCTTCTCTCTGTTTCTCAGACTTTCAATTCATTTATTCTTAAATTGATATGGTAACATACGTATCATACCATTACAGGCTAAACCTCTAGTTAATAGATTGCAAACATCTCTTATTTGATGCAGCTTGAATTGTTCTTTAAGGTAGGATATGTCTGCACAATTCCAAAAGGGGTGGAGAGGAACAGGATTGCACTCAGTTTGCAGTCCTAATACAATGCCATGATTCTACTGGTTGTGATGAAATGGGTGATTATTTTGCCATAGAAGCAGACACAATGATAGACATTGTGAGGGTGACTTGAGTAAAGATTGTTTTTGAATAATTTTATTTAATAGGAATATTTATTAAATTGTGTCATTTAAATGAGAACTATTATTTTCTATCTATATGTCTATATATTTTAATATTATAGGCATGAGGAAATATGTGATTAAAAAGGTTTTATATAACATAGGTAACACAATTCCATAGGCTTGTTATCAGCAATGACTGTAATTACTAAGACTAAGGCACCAGAGGCTAGAGATTAATAGGAAAACATGTGAAAAACGGTATTTTTCTGAAATATCATCTCTTACATCCAATAAAATGTCCTAGCTGATTCATTATGCCATGTAACATACGTATTTGAGATAGAAAAGCAAACTTTGTTTTTTCTATTAGTCAAATAAGTATTTTAGTAAACTAAGATTAAAAACACTTGTAAAAATGCACAAATTGTCTGTAAAATGAATGATGTTAGTCACGATTTTAACTTTCAAAGGGAAATTTAATCTATGTAACGCATATAACACCATTGAAGGCTGAAATTTTGTTTAAAATGCTGCTTTTATGTAGCTTAGGCATCCAGCTTGCAAACTACATAAGAAATTTGAATAATTAGATGGTTTAATGTCTTCTATCTGTAGCTCAAACTTTCATTTTGATTTTTTCCTTAGTTTGTTGCAGTAACATATGTAACAGGCTGTCAGAGACTAACGCCCCGGAGCACAGAGTGCAAACATCTCTTAAAAGATGCGGCTTGAAATTTTCTTTAAGATAGGATATTTCTGCAAAATTCCCTAGGGGGGGGGGGGGGGGGAGCAGGACCTTTTTTAGCTCGAAGTCTATTAAACGTGATTTCCGAACGTATATCCGACGATATACCTCCCCAAATGAAAATTTTGAATATGGTTATCCCCATTCTAATGCACTTCTGCAGTTTTGTAGCGAATAGGAGCGTTGCAAGCCGCGTAATGCCGAACGTCATCCAACGAAATGTGAAGTAATTTATGACGTCAAACTGTTTCCGGCAGTATACCGCAGGATATACTGTCGCAAATTTTTGACGTTAACCAATCAGACGTCGCGTTACAAAATCAAATGCATTAGAATGCTCTGTAAGACCGATTTAACGTTTGGTGGCTAACCCAACGTTGTTATTTAGACTCTTTCGCTGTACAGACACCATGATAATAATGATAATAATGATAATAATCGAATTCAGGGAAAGTCTTATAAAAATTGATAGCCTGAGCTTTATACCAAGAGGTCATTGATCTCGTACTTCGCATACTTCACAATCCACACCGCTCTATTTCTGATTATATGAACAATGTGGGGAACACTCATGAAACTAAGGAGCCACACGGTAAGGAAAACAATATAGTACTCCCACTCCCAGTGAAGACTCAGATCAGCTTGAGTCCCCACCAAATGGGACCAGAGCCTTTGCTGTCTACATGAAAATGTTTAAAGTCCTTGTGCATGCAACGAGTCGAAAACGATGGTTTTGGTCATATTGAAGGGTGGATGCCAAGCGCTGATCTGAGTCATAGGTATGCACAATGGTGTATTGCATGTTTTGTTATGGTGCGTCATTTAGTTTTCATGTCATCTGGAGTTACGTGACTAAATGCATTAATGGATATAGAAAAAAAGTAGATGGTATTGAGGCTACATTGGCGACTAATTCCATATATCACACTGTAAATGTAAATGTAAAAGCTCTGGAGGTTACTATAAGGAACTGGTGCTGGCGTAATTCTGCACTAAAAAGCTGGCGTAAAATCTATGAGATGACACCAGACGCAGAGACTGCCGGTAATATTGCAGTCGCGTGGCTCTTGTTGATTTAATTCATGGTTTGGTCAGCAAATCCGACACAGCTCTTGAGTTTGACCATAACATTTTTTTCTAGTGTGACTGCATATAATGAGGAAAATCTGCATGTCTAGGCGCAGCGGATATCATAACCCAATGAAAAAGCATCCAAAACGATTACAACTGCTTATTTTTTCATGGTAAACTAGCAAAAGTCTTATTGAGGATTTTTATTACAACGCATTGGGAGCATATTTTGACGCATTGATTCAACGCACTGATGGTTGCACAGATGTGCCATGGTGCAGACTCACCACAGCTTTTGCTGTTCACATAAACAGTACACAAATCGCCATTGGAACCAAAACATTATATTTTGTTACTTTGGCGAGGCTCAGGCGAGCCAGTGCAAATGTGCAGACTCGCCAGAGTCTTCGCTGCCAGCACATGAGATTTTGATACTTATTGCATTGTCCAGTAACTACACCTGCACAAATGTGCAGACTCACCAGTCTTCGCTTTGGGGTGAATGGAACAAAAATCGCCATCTGAGGCAGCACACGAGATTTTGATACAGTGACGAAGGCTAAGGTAAGCCTGTGCAAATGTGTAGACTCGCCATTGTCCAGTCACTATGCCTGCGCAAATGTGCAGACTCATCAGTCTACCTGCTGGCGTGAATAACACACGAATTGCCATTTGAGGCAGCGCGTGAGATTTTGGTACAGTGACGAAGGCTAAGGTAAGCCTGTGCAAATGTGTAGACTCGCCAGAGCCTTTGCTGCTAGCACAAAATAACAATAAATCGCCATTCGAGCCAGCACACGATATTTCGGTACTATGACGAGGCTCAGGCGAGCCTGTGTAAATTTGCTGACTCGTCAGAGTCTTCGCTGTCAGCGCATGAGATCTTGATACTTATTGCATTGTCCAGTAACTACACCTGCACAAATGTGCAGAATCGCTATCTGAGGCAGCACACGAGATTTTGGTACAGTGACGAAGAGCAGACTTAGGGGCCGACTTGACTTCAGGTCGAGTTGACCCGCTACCGAGCCGACACATGGATGGTTCCGAGACTTGGACCCCACCGCCAGAAAAAACAAACACACAAAGCTATAGATTTCCTAATGAATACTGGTACGGACCCCCTGGAAAATCACAAAGCTACCCAGCAAGTATTCCGGCACTGGCGAGCCATCGGCACAGGTCGAAAGTTCAAAATTATGATGCATCATGTTTTATCTTGGCAAATGACGGTTTAATGCTATTTTGTGCAAGCAGAAGGCTCTGGCGAGTCTACACATTTGCACAGGCTTACCTTAGCCTTCGTCACTGTACCAAAATCTCGTGTGCTGCCTCAGATGGCGTTTTTTGTTCTATTCATCCCGGGGCGAAGACTCTGGTGAGTCTGCACATTTGTGCAGGTGTAGTTACTGGACAATGCAATAAGTATCAAGATCTCAGCTGTCAGCGAAGACTCTGACGAGTCTGCAAATTTACACAGGCTCGCCTGAGCCTCGTCAAAGTACCGAAATATCATGTGCTGGCTCGAATGGCTCCGGGTCTGCGCTTGCAGCTGGGTCCATATTGTCGGGCTTCGTTTGACTCCAAATCGTTTGCAAAGGTAGACGTCACCGACGGACAAAGAGCTCCATTTTTAACCATGAATCACGTGCGCTTCCAGTCTTGTTACTCCACACAAGACCTGTGCGTCATATTGTTGTTGTTGTTGTTGTTGTATCAGGGATCCAGCCAACTCCCATAGGCTAGGTCATAATAAGTTCCGGTGCTGGGAACCACTGTGAGAAATCACGTGATGACTCTGTATATAAACCGATGACAACTGACGGACACTTCCTGCTAAGATTTCTCTCTAAGCAAACAAGAAAAAAACAAGAATCTATTCTCCTTATTTTGAAACCAAATAGAAAATATGGCGTCTTCATTAGCATATGGATATAGTTTTACAGCATTCGAGTCGTCAGGTAAGCCATCGTTTTACATCTAATGTGAAATTGCAGTTGCTGATATAGTTTCCAAACTTTCTAGAGTATTGCAGATTTCTTGTTGGCGGGAGGAGAGTGTATCTTTTGGTTGCATGCCCACGGGATAAGTAAGGTGTTCTAGTCTGACCCAGTAAAAATTCCAAAATGAAATTATATTGGCCCACCTTCACATTGACAGACTTTAGCCCCAGTTGGTCGCTGGCATTTTGCGCCCGACCTTTTGGCCCATGTCAATTTCGGCCCATAACCAAATCGGCCTATACAATTTCGGCCCACAGGTATAATAATGTATAATCGGTATGTTTGTCTATTATTTTTATAATTATATCGACTTACCTGTAATTATCCAGTCCAAACACAAGAATTAATAAGAATGGTCCATTTTAATTGATTAGGAGTTTTTGTTCCCCAATAAAGAATCACTAAGGATTCTATTCTTGACAATTTCTGTTTGTAACTGCCAACTGATTTGAAAGAATACACATATAATACATCCATCATACTTCTTACAACCCATGTAAGTTAAATATTAAAAAGCTTTGATTAACAGAATAGTGGCAACTTACAACCCTTATGCAGTGTCTCCAGTAAAGAACCACATTCCCCAGTAAAGAATCAACTGAAAACAGTCCAGTCCCAAGGTGAAAATGGATTAAGCATCACATTTAAAATATAGCGATCTAAAGTTTCACCCCTAAAGAACATATTCAAGTAGTTTGGGTCATTCTTATACAGTTTTAACACAAAATTTTGGTTCAAATTTTATAAGTGCTCATTATAAGCTACAATATTCGTAAATATTTATAAGTTCTGACACCAGAAGTACATTTTTGTTCAAGGTTCAATACAATCTGCTTTATTTGCTTTCATGTAGTAGCAAACTTTTATTTGATGAGTAAACTCTATGTTAGGATGCATACTTTCATTCTCTGTCACCACCAACTCAGTATAGGTCATCAGAAGACACATCCAAAAATAAGTGATTCTTTACTGGCAACTGTACAGTGTCCTAGATAACACTGTCATCTGATAAAATTTTCCTGGCAGCTGGAAGTCATTTTTTTATTTGTAAGTCTGATATCATAGGGCATGTCCATGACATAGTTTTGGAACCACCTTGTTTCCTTTCAACTGAACAATTACCATTTTTTTGAAATCTTGCTTTCAAAACCAGGCTTAAAATTGCTTTACTGACAATATACTACAATACATTTTAGCCTAGTTTATAGGTAATTTTAACGAATTCAGAAGACACTTATTATGTTCTGCATCCCTAATGATTACCCTTTCTAACAATACAAAAGGTTTGGCTTTGCTTCATCAAGTGGAAGAAATATATGAGAAAGTTTACACAAGTGATTCTTTATTGGAGACGGTTCTCTATTGGGGAATAAACTGTATGTAAAAGAAGAGTTCATCACATAGGCAGCCAAGGCTTACTCCAATTTTTAGGGTTCACATTCATTTTTTTATCATCTGACGTTTCTAGCGAATGTTAAATTCGGCCTGTCAATGAAAATATATACATAAATAGAAAAAGTCAAAATGAAAATGTAAATGAAGATATGAACGATAATCACTGAATTTATAAGTCTCATTTAGCTATGTATAGCTATTTCTAGTCGGTAAATAGCTATACATAGCTAACGTTATCTCTGTTTATACTCTCTGACTTTAAATAAAATTTGTCTTTGGCTTATGTCTTAATGGGACTAGCCAAGGCTCAGACGAGCCTGCGCATTTGCGCACTCTAGCCAGAGCATTTCCTGCTCGCATATGAAACGCAGGCGATTCGTTCTTAATCCAATTATTCTGTTTAACTCACTGAACAAGTTGTATTTGCTAATGGAAAATATACAGATGATTTATGATTATTTCTTCAATTAAAGATAGCAGTCTATGCGTTTTTCTAGTCTTTACTAGTTTGTAAAGTCGATCTATTTTCAGTTGTTTTCTCTCAATATAACTCTAATAAAAAAATTTAAATATTTTTAATAATATTATAAAATCTCTTTAACAGAAATCCAGGTTGACAAAATTTATGGGCCGAAATTGACATGGGCCGACTTTGTTATGGGCCTTAATGACCCTGAACCCCCCAGTTATACATTCAAGATTTTTTGCGCCGGTAGAGCCATAGCTACAGTTTATTCACGAAAGAGAATCCTCTCCAATAAAGAATCACTTGTGTAAACTTTCCCATATATTTCTTCCACTTGATGAAGCAAAGCCTAACCTTTTGTATTGTTACTCAGAGGGGCATCACACAACTCACAGTATTGCAGGCCCCAGACCTATAGTGATGTCCTGAAGAATTCTTTTTTCTCTGAGGACTATTCCCCATTGGAATAGTTTGGCCCCAACTGTGGTTGCAGCTGAGACCACAGAGGAGTTCTGGGCACTCACCAGAAGGGTTTTTTTTATTTCTAAATTCAAAATTCACTCACATCTGATAATGATTAGATTCTGATTGACAGAGTATTAGGAGAAAGACAGTTAGAAAGGGTAATCATTAGGGATGCAGAACATAATTAGTTTCTTCTGAATTCCTTAAAATTACCTCTTAAGTTGGCTAAAATGTGTTGTAGTATATTGTCAGTAAAGCAATTTTAAACCTGGTTCTCAAAGCAAAATTTAAAAAAAAAGAAGATAATTGTTCGGTTGAAAGGAATCAAGGTGGTTCCAAAACCAAGTCATGGACATGCCCTATGATATCAGACTTACATATAAAAAGATTGACTTCCAGCTGCCAGGAAATTTAACAGATGACAGTTTTATCTTGGACACTGTACAGTTGCCAGTAAAGAATCACTTATTTTTGGATGTGTCTTATGATGACCTTTACTGAGTTGGTGGTGACAGAGAATGAAAGTATGCATCCTAACATAGAGTTTACTCATCAAATAAAAGTTTGCTACTACCTGAAAGCAAATAAAGCAAATTGTATTGAACCTTGAACAAAAATATACTTCTGGTGTCAGAACTTATAGATATTTACGAATATTGTAGCTTATAATGAGCACTTATAAAATTGAACCAAAATTTTGTGTTAAAAGTGTAGTAGAATGACCTAAACTACTTGAATACGTTCTTTAGGGGTGAAACTTTAGATCACTAAATTTTTAATGTGATGCTCAATCCATTTTTACCTTGGGGCTGGACTATTTTCAGGTGGTTCTTTACTGGAGACACTGTATAAGGGTTATAAGTTGCCACTGACTACTCTGTTAATCAAAGCTTTTTAATATTAAACTTCCATGGGCTGTAAGAGGTATGATGGATGTATTATATGTGTATTGTTACAAATCAGTTGGCAGTTACAAACACAAATTGTCAAGAACAGAACCTTTAGTGTTTCTTTATTGGGGAATAAACTGTGCAATTATCCATATTTGTCAAATTGTGATACATCTCGTGAAGAATCTGTGGATTCTGGAACCTCCACGGCAGCGCTACGATGAGTTTAAACTTGTCATGTGAATCGTGTTGGATTGTGGGTGTGGCCTAAATCATAGTCAGGCCTCAAAATATCTGGAAATAGGCACTTGTCCTGCATGGCAAGTATGGGGAAAAAAAATTAATTTTCACTAGAACTATCAAAATTCTCACTTGCCCTGCAGCCTGAGGCACTCGTAAATACGAGTGGACGAGTGATATTTTCAAGCCCTGATAGCTCTACCATGACGGAATCAGGATCATTCCTAGTGGTACCATAGGTGTATTTGTGGCATTTGGGGTGAATCGGGTATCAAATGACACCACGTTTCACCCCCACCCCCCAATTCAACAAGTTTCATCCCAATCAGGACGACTGCCCTATGATGATGTCATGACCCTGCCATAGCAGCACTGTCACAAATCACAGTGGATTTGTAGGGACATCATAGGAACATTGTTAGACATTGTAGTGATCTCTAATTCTAAATATTCTGTGTTATCCAGCCCCATTTTATAGAATAAATCACATCAGGACAAATAGTGGTGAATCATAGGCCAGAATCGGGAATGTATAATATTAAACTGTGCTTGAGTTCATGCTGTATTACCAGGGGCAATTCCAGTATTTCTTTGTTGAATGGATGAGACGCCAGACTCTTACGTGTGGGACTCTGATTCTTTGCAAAGGTGGTTTACCTGATTTTTAGCTCACCTGAGCCATTGGCTCATGGTGAGCTATTGTGGTTGTGTGTAGTCAACGATTGCTTTAAAGGACATCTCCTCCTAAACCACTGGCTGGATTTTGACCAAACTTGGCAGGAATTAACTTTATATGGCCCTCTTTAAAAATTGTTCAAATGGGTCTGGTCTGTTGCATATCTAGGTCACACAGGCTAAAACTAGATTATCAGGATGTAAACTTTGAAAATCTTCTTGTCTAAAACCATAAGGCCTAGAGCCTTGATATTTGGTATGTAGCATCATCTAGTGGTCCTCTACCAAGTTTGTTCAAATTATGCCTGGTCCCGCTCTGGGGGTCACATGTTTTACATAGGCTTATATAGTGAAAACATGAAAAATTATTCTTGTCTGAAACCATATGGCCTAGAGTCTTGATATTTGGTATGTAGCATCACCTGGTGGATCTATATCAAGTTTGTTAAAATTAGGCTCCTGGGGCCACAAATGGCCCTACCCCGGGGTCAATGGGTTACAAAGCTTTATGTATAGTGAAAACATAAAAAATCTTCTTGTCTGAAACCATATGGCACAGAGTCTTGATATTTGTATGTAGCATCACCTGGTGGACCTCAACTAAGTTTGTTCAAGTTATGCCCCTGGGGCCAAAAATGGCCCCGCCCCGTGGGTCACATGTTTTACAGAGGCTTATATAGGTCAAAAATGAAAAAATCTTATTGTCTGAAACCTCAAGGCTTAGAGCCTTGATATTTGGTTTGATGCATCACCTACTGGACCTCTACCAAGTTTGATCAAATTATACTCATGCAGCGAAAAATGGCGTGCCCCATTGGCCACATGTTTTATAAAATTATATACATATGATTAACTATCTCTGTAACTGGCACGATACCTGGAGGTCGTCATAACGCTTTTGCCAATAGTCTGAAAAATAGGCCAAGATTATTATTGCGTTAACATGAATTCATGGCAAAAAAAAAATATTAGGAATTTCAAGCACCCAAAAAAGAATTTGAAATTTTAGCAAACCCCAAAATTATCCCCCATTCTGTAACTTTCACCTTAAGAAAAGACCCTAAAATGCATAGAAATGACCCCCAAAAATAGCAGATGTTGTCCGCAACGCATGCGCCCCTACATGTACCTATACACCATTTGGACTATTTTTGTTACCATAGCAACCACCCGCAATCAATTTGATGTGACGGCAAAAATGACGTGCGTAATCAGCACCTGTTCAAATAACAAGTTTCATCATGCTAGCCTTTATCTTGGAATTTTATTTTCACAATTTGACAATTTTTGCTACCATAGCAAATGCAATGTTTTTGTGATGGCGAAATAATTGACGTTCATAATTAGCATATATATTGCCACTTAACCACATACCACGTTTCATGAAGCAAGTTTGAAAATTTTTAAAGTTATCTCATGTTATAGATTTCAGCTGAGAGACAAACCAACGGACAGAGAGGGGGTAATTTAAACATATAGTTCCCTCCATAGTTAACAGCGGAAGGAGCCTATTATTATTATAATTATTATTATTATTATTATTGTCCTGAATTTAAGTATGTCTGTCACAAACCAACGTTGCCCTTGCTCAAGTCCTGACTTGCGAAGAATAACATTTTTTGTAAGCTTTACATAGACCAAGCTGATACTTGTAGAGGTGTGTAAGTCTAAAGTTCCGTTAAACGACTGAATACAGTCATTGCAATTGAATTTTTTCTTAATGAGCAATTGCTGATATGTCATGCGCTGATACAGTAACGTTTATCTGGAGAGCGGGCTATTATGGGCCCTCCAGCGAAACACCATTTGAATGGCGTTTGGCTGGCGGGCCAATTTTAGCTGATATTTCTAGAGGTGTGTTGCTGTAAAGTTCCGTTATACGACTGCATACAGTCATTGCAATTGAAATTTCTCTAAATGATCATTTGCTGAAATGTCATGCGCTGTTCGAGAAACGTTTGTCTAGAGATCAGGCTATTATTGACCCACCAGTGAAACGCCATTGAAATGGCGTTTTGCTGGCTGATGTTTGTAGAGGTGTGTAGGTCTCAAGTTCCATATACGACTGTATAGTCATTGCGATTGAACTTTCTCTTAATGAGTATTTGCTGAAATGTCATGCGCGGATCGAGAAACGTTTGTCTGGAGAGGGGGCTATTATTGGCTCTCCAGCGAAACGCTGTTGAAATGGCGTTTTGCTGGCAGGCTAAATTTACCTGATATTTGTAGAAGTGTATATGTCTAAAGTTCTGTTTTACGACTGCATGAGCGGATCCAGAAACGTTTGTCTGTTGAATACAGGTATTGACCCCCACGACGAAAATTCAAAAAGCTGCCGATCAGCATTCAGTGCTGGGCTATCATCTTTAAATATTACAGTAAATGGATGCTCACTTTTATTAGTCTGCGTGTTTAACAGAAAGGTGAATTGTTGAGAAATGCTCCTCTCTACACAGGCGCTCGAACTTCTGTGCTCACCCCGCCAATTCAAAAATGCTGAACGCCAACTTTAATATTTCAAAATGGCTAATCTAGCCTAAATATATTTTCTTTCAAAATGTCCTATATTAGTATTTAAACTTCAAGTGCCATCTTTTATCATACATCATTCTTCAAGAGTTTCTATTGATGTTTGCAATCCTATTCCTTTAACATAGATTGTGCTGTATATTTTCTTTATCTGATATTTGCCTTTTATATGTTTAAGTATTGACCTTTTATATGTTTATGTATTGGCCTTTTATATGTTTAAGTATAATCCTTCAGTTTATAGAGCGTAACCAATATATTTGTTCTGATTTCTCAACCAAAACATATGCTGTGGGTACTCAAAATAACCGTTTTATTGAGACGGTTCTTTTGAGCACCAAAACGCATGTTAAATTTGATGGATAAGAAATGTTTACAATTTACGCTCATATTTTATCCAAACCTGTGAGTTAGCTTCAGTGACCAGCTTTGTAGTCTCAGTGCTGTGTGAGTTTTAATAGATGGGAGAGATGGAATGGGGTGGAGTTATTATTGGTGAATGTTGCCCCCATTAGATACAAATCCGCATAAAGCATACAATTTTCTTCATTGTTGCTAGTGAAAACTGTCTGAAAAAGCAGATTTCAGTTAAAGTCATAGAATAAATCATGCATTTTAACCCCATTGCATAATAGATAATTTTTACATTTTGTCGACAGTCGAATCATTCACAGTACGATAGCCTTTACAGTCGTATCACTGATAGTCGACAACCGTATCATGGTATTTTTCTAGGGTCCATCAATCCTATTGCTGCAGTATAAATAGCAAAATTTTCAATTTTCTCACTATTAGTTTTGTATCGTCACTGATAGAAACACTATGCCACCCAAACAAGGAGCAGCAAGCAAAGGATCCAAGAAGGCCGCCACCAAGGCGAAGGCCGCAAGATCAACAGACAAGAAAAGGAGGAGGAAGAGGAAGGAATCTTACAGCATCTACATCTACAAAGTATTGAAACAGGTGCACCCAGACACTGGTGTCTCCAGCAAGGCCATGTCCATCATGAACAGCTTTGTCAACGACATCTTTGAGAGAATCGCAGCTGAGGCTTCAAGACTCCCTCACTACAACAAGAGGTCCACCATCACAAGTCGGGAGATCCAAACCGCAGTTCGTCTTCTCCTCCCTGGTGAACTTGCCAAGCACACCGTCAGCGAGGGCACCAAAGCCGTCACCAAGTACACCAGCAGCAAGTAAATTTACTGGTGACCCTCCTATACCGACAGCCGTACCGACCGGTCGCAAGCCGTACTCCTCGGTCGATAGCAGCTTTATGCAGTATCGTACCGGTCGCCAGCAAAAATAGCGAAATTGGTATTACCCCTGTGATAGTTTTACAATAAGATTGTGATACACTTACACAGCCATTTGCTCATGGTGAGCTATTGCGATCATTGGATGTCTGTCGTCCGTCGTCAACAATTGCTTCAAAGGACATCTCCTCCTAAACTACTTTTTGGATTTTGACCAAACTTAGTAGGAATGATCCTTATATGGCCCTCTTTAAAAAAATGTTCAAATGGTTCCGGTTCATTGCATATCTAGGTCACACAGGCTAAAAATAAATTTTCAAGATGATAACTTAAAAAAATATTCTTCTCCGAAGCCAAAAGGCCTAGAGCTTTGATATTTGGTATGTAGCATCATTTAGTGGACCTCTACCAAGTTTGTTCAAATTATACCCTGGGGCCAAAGATTGCTCTGCCCCAGGGTCACATGTTTTACATAGGCATATATGGAAAGTCATGAAAAAAAAAAAATTATTGTCTGAAACCATAAGGCTTAGATTAGAGCCTTGTTTAATTTACTGCAGGTTTTAATTTGTTGGGTAATAGCACAAAACATGCAAATACATAATACTGCAACCGGCCATGGTAAAGGAAAGGATGCAGAAAAAATTAGCAAACAATATTGTCTCATTCTGGCGCTCTGACAAAGTAAATCGCTAATTGCTAGAATCCAACATGTTTCCGGTGTAATAGTTTGAATGTGTAGCCTAAATCACAAAATGTGTTCTGGTTTCAGAATATTTATTATCCCCACGCTTTTTGCGAAGGGGATCTTGTTATCGCCTCAGTCCGTCCGTGTGGACATCCCTCCGTCCGTTATGCTATCTCCTCCTAAACCATTGGACGAAATTCAACCAAATTTGGGGTGTGAGTTACTCACATGAATGGGGCGCGCAAGGTAAAAATTTTTTGGGGCCCGCTCCTTGGGGAGGGGTCATAAGGTCAAATATCATTTAATTTCATTTACAAAGTCAATTTCAAAGATTTTTATTCCAAACTTTGTGTGTGTTCTCACTAATAAAAGGTACAAAACATTTTAGACAGGTTTTTTATTCTGTCGCCTGGGTCATGCCCTAGGGGTGGGACTTGGGGGTACTTAAGGGCCAAAATCAAATTCTGTCCTGCTGTCTGTCCATTATGCTATCTCCTCCTTAACCATTGGACCGAATTCAACCCAAATTTGGTGTGTGAGCTACTCACATGAATGGAACGCAAAGTCAATTTTTTTTGGCCCCAACCCCTGGTGCCCTGGGGAGGGGTCAAAAGATCAAATATCATTTAATTTCAATTACAAAGTCAATTTCAAAGATTTTTATACCAAACTGTGTGTATGTTCTCACAAATGAAAGATACAAAACATATCAGACGGGATTTTTATTCTGTCGCCTGGGTCATGCCCCAGGGATGGGACTTGGGGGCACTAGGGTGCCCAGGGGGTCAAAAAAAATTTTTTTCAAACATGGTCATGTGGCATATCAAATTGACGGGGATGACAAGCAGAACAGAATGCAAGCAACATTTTCATCATAGGGTCAAACTGATGACCTTGGGGCAAGGTCAAAAGGTCAAATATCATCAACATGTCAATTTCAAAGATTTTTATACCAAACTCTTTATGTGTGTTCTCACAAATAAAAGATAGAAAACATATTGAACAGAATTTTCATTCTGTTGCCAGGGTCATGCCCCGGGATGCGACTTGTGGGTGCTGGGGGAGTCAAAAACTTTAGCGTGGGGATTTGTGATGGCGCCCCATCGACTGCGCGCTCTAGTTTGAATTTTTGTTGGGCATGGTCATTAAAAAAAATTATGACTGTGGCTACTATTTAAACATTCATTTATTGAATGACAAGGTTGAGGCAAGTATTATGCTGCGAATTTCGCATGCAAAATACTTAAATATTTATGATTATCATTTTGAGGGTTTGTAATGCTTTCTTTCATAGAATAACCCTGGTCCTGCTGAACCCGCAATTATCCATATTTGAAAACAGTGTAGACCCAGAACAGCTGGCTTGTGATGAAGCCATATGATCGGGATCTGTGATGTTTTCCACTCTAATTGAATAACGTGCTTACAAATGAATTGATGCATGTTAACAGGATCCAAATAAAGGGGAATATAAAAAAATATTCAGCACAAGAAGGGCTAACCAATATGCCCATTTTAGGAAGTATATAATTGGTGTCAATTAATAAGTTTTCTTAAATAATTAGTTTGGCTCTCATAAGCCAGTGAGAGCATTCTTATTTTCACGTACAATTAGCCACAGCGCTCCCCAACGCACATACATGTACCAAGAAATAAATTGATTGTAGCATGATTCTGCATCTTGATGAATTTAATATTAACACATTTAATTTCATGAAATAAGCCAGCTATGCGAGCAGAGAAGGCTCAGACGAGCCTGCGCACCCACGGAAAATCGCCAGCGCCTTAACTGCCCACAAACACATATAAGAAATGCATGCCGTGGCTGTGAATTTAAAATCAGCAAAGCCCTTGAGATGATGGGGACATCTCGGAATTCGCTTTGTTTACCACACGTCTGTAGATGAATGTACCCTGACTTTGTTACATGCGAAGATCAGTCTGCGCACCGCACAGCCTTATCAGCACCTTTGTTTCTAGAACAAAACATTAAACATTTTGTCGGGCCAGATCTGGGCCCAACTGTCTGCTAAATTAGTTTGTCACAGCCTCTTTGGGGGGGGAGGGGGGGAGCTGGGCCCGGTACTGCTTATAGTATCAGCCGCAGACAAAGGGACAGGGTAATGGTTCACGGACATGGTTTGAGATCAAAGAAGCCGACTATCAGACTACGTGCTGTTGTTGTTTTAAGACTCGGGTAGCACGCGGTGGGAATTGGCGCACGAAAACGGACTTAGCACACCAAGCATAATTGCCTAGCTGTGTCTTTTCATGGGTTTGCATGAAAAAAAAAACACCAATTACAATGAACTCGAGCATGAACGGCGCACTGCTTGCACGAAAAACTAGATTTGTGGTACTTGTCTGAATTTGTCCTTTTCTTTGAGATATGAAAGTTCCCAGCGTATCGTACGCATCTGCTCGAAGCCAATATATCATAACAGTGTGGCATTCTGACAAGTGTAGACTCAGACGAGCCTGTGCAGCCTCCTTTTAAGCTCACAAACTCCAAACGAGGTTCAGTCAGTAGCTTAACACTCATAGAATATTCAAGCGACTAGCAAAGGCTCTGATCAGACTGTGCATATGCGCAGGCTGATCTGGGGCTTTGCTGATTGTTGGAAATCTCATGTCACGGCTCAATGATATTCTTTCGAGGCATCGGACGCAAAGTCGGACATTAATTCTTGCTCGGACCCAGTATGTTTATTGGGTCCGAGATTCTTGCCCCTGATTTGGTTTGGCAAGACCTCGGAGATCTTCTGGATCCAAACTATTTTCAAACTTTGAAAGCAGGTGGGAGAGAGAGAGAGAGAGAGAGAGAGAGAGAGAAAGAGACTAGCGCTTGCATACGAATCTCTTGTAATCTCGAAAAATATCATGAATGGGTGCTGAAAAGCTTCTCGTGCGCATCGGCTTTTGCACGACAAAGTCGGATATTCGACGGTATTGATGCTTTGTATGCTTTCTATCGCATTCCCAAATGTTTAAATTGACGAAACATTCTTTCCTGAATTCCATTCGGATCTGATCTGGATCCGAACTCTGACAACGTTTTTTTTTCTTTTTTAAGGGAGAGAGGATCCAAATATCACTAAAAGCGAGCCATCATCAGCCCGCCAGCGAAACGCCTTTTAATGGCGTTTCGCTGGCGTGCCGATGATGACCCAACGTTGAATGCTGGCTTGGTTGTTCTGAGAATTTCAGGGGATTCGGTCTAGTATTGCTAAGGGGTCCCGACCCCCTGTCCCCCCTCTGGATCCGCGCATGGGACCGGACAATGTATACACTTATTGAGATATACTGAAAATCCATTTTATCGTGATACTTTCTATCGCATGCACAAATTATTAAACTGACGAAACATTCTTTCTTGAATTCCATTCGGGTCTGATCTGGATCCAAACCATTTTTGCAAATGTAAATAAAGCGAGAGAGAGACTGGTACATGCACATCATTTCTGGAAAATCAAAGTGCATAGACATATCGACAAGTAGAGAGAGAGAGAGAGAGAGAGAGAGAGAGAGAGAGAGAGAGAGAGAGAGAGAGAGAGAGAGAGAGATGTGTGTGTGTTCTTTTTGAATTTCGTCATTTTTTTAACTCTGAGAACTCGTCTACGTATTTCAAAGCTTCGTGTATATCTTTGCAAAAGATTCTGATCGACGAGATGTCCTCGAGCGACTGTATTACATTATAAACGGCATTTGCGCAGATGTCGAGCAAGCGAAAGCGTTTTTGTTTTCTGAAGGAAGAACGAAAGTGTAGCGATTCATCGGTAGTCCGAGGTTAAATAAGTGGACTTGTATGACTTGTAAGTAAATTGAGTGACATAACTTGCACATGCCTGGCTCTCGACTTGGCAATTACCGCACATGCTGAACATTTTACTGACTCAGTCCGCGGTTGAAAAGAAAAATGAGAAGATAGCGCAGAATCATATTGCCGTGTTTTCAACACGTAACCGTCGTTTCTACCACATTTTTACATGCATATATACCGTTTTTGTTCATGCTAAAGACCACATTCTAAAATTACGAACACAAGCACTTTTTCTGAAACGTAATTTCTAAAATTACGAACAGCGGAAAAAATAATTATTTTTTAGTGTTCGAAATTTTAGAACATTTACCGTATGCCAGTCTACCAACCTTTCCCCTGAAAAATATCTTGGGCTTCAATAATATAAACAAATCTACTCTGAGTCTTATTGCTTGATCATATTGGCAGTAAATGAAAATTTTAAAGCTAACTTTGATTGGTGAGCTGTGTAAGTATATATAATTCTATTCCAGAGTGTGAATAAGTTCCCATTTCCCAATACAACTGCATTAAAATATATTCACACTTTTATTACTAGGACCAGCATAACTGCATTTGACCATAATTTCAAAAGCCAAGGATAATTGCTCAATTTCTGCCCTAAAGGTGTGAATCACAGTCAAAACAATACTACTGTTATTTTTCTAAATTTTGGGATACATGTATCCCAACAGTTTTTTGTAATCATCCTAAAATTTACCACAAAGTAATACCATCAAAAGATGCAGACAGAAATGCAGACAGCTTTAATCCTGAACAGACTGTTTCTCTTTAGACCAGCACTGTTAGCACAGAAAAACTGTAAGGTAGCAGCTGGTTGTGGGAGTCATGGTAACCTTTCAGATATATAAAACCCACATAAAACCCATAAAACCCCAAAAACCCATCCTCATAAAACCTGTAAAACCCGCCGGGTTTGGCTTTATGATAAAACCGGGGTTTTATGCCAACCCTGACTTTTGTGGAGATTGATCATGAAATAATTTCTGTGGCCATTCTCTTCTCTTCTGCTGAATCCTTCAAGAAAGGTTGTCAGTTACAAGTGAAAGAATGTGCACCAAGTGCTGGTTAACCGCTTGTTCAAGCTTGTCAAGGAAAAAGAGTGGTTAGGTTAACAAACCATCCTCTGTGGATTGGGACGTATTTAAGCAACAAATAAACAAACAAGAACAAAAAAGTTATTCCAGGCTATTCCATGGCTATCCTCATAAGTGGTGAGGGGAGTAGATATTATTTTACTTTTCACTTACTGTAAAGGCGGCGCCTCATGAATGCGTAATTAGGACTGATCAACCTTAGACATAGGTAAAAACTAAAAATGAGGCGGAGGTACCTGTATCATCTTGCGTCATTACCTCAGTATGGAAGCAAAACACATTATTTAGTCCTTAAAACGCCAGCAAAATAACTGCTTCTGAAAATGTTTATTTTAACATCAGCATAGAGGCAAACATTTTGGATCCAGATCAGACTGCTCCTACAGGAGCAGTCTGAACTGGGTCCACACTGTTTGTATATGAGGCTTCAAATATTTTAGTAGACGACAAAAAACATACATTTTATGATTATGCGCTTTAAGGGTTAATAAATGTGAGTTCAGTGTGTATATGGTTAGGAATTTCATGAAATGCACGCACGTTTGCGCGGCCCAAAAAGCTTGTTAACTCTTTACCACATTATAAATAAAACCTGATTTCCCTTCCTTAGCAGATGAAATAGCCGAACCACGCCCAGATATGAATATTATAGTTGCCTTCTTTACAGTTAGCGAAAAGTCTAGTAATACAAATGACTGGTGCATTATGTGTTTTGTCATGAGAAAACCTGTGTAGCTACATGCAAACACTAAGGGCACATCTGCACAGTCCGATCAGCTCCTTTTGTTGTATCCAGAATAGAAGGGTTATAATGTTAAACATGCTGCAAAATAGATGATTGTGCTCCCATTAAAACAAATCTCTGAAACCATGAAGTCAAGAGATCAGGTGAGCAGTATTAACAATTACATATTTAGGTTTCATGCACTGTGCTTCAGGAAGAAAATGAGTTGCTTGTAAAAACTGTTCACAAGCAGTTATATAATAGAATGATCATCTATTTACCCTGGAGCCATTATGAGAACTTTTCTGGGTTGGCAGGTGGTCACAAGCAACTTGCATTATTGTATTGGCCATTCATTTATTGATTATAGGGAACAATAAAGATTATTACATCCCAACTACCAATTTAGGTACAGATTCCCTATGAACTGTTTGCAATTTTGCATCTTCTGCTGATATTCTTTGTAAACTGTGGACCCAAAGTGTAACCAGAGGCTGCTGAGATCCAAACTGTATGACGCTCTCGATAGTGTTCAGGAAAGAATTTTTTTAAAATGTTAATTTTTTTAAAATCAACAGATAAGAAAATTACCCAGCATGAAAAGACTGCCGAGATCCAAACTGTATGACACTCTCGATAGTGTTCAGGAAAGAATTTTTTTAAAAATGTTAATTTTTTTAAAATCAACAGATAAAAAAATTACCCAGCTAAAAAGAGACAAAACGCTTGCAAAATATGAATGTAAAAATGCTGCCTGCTGAAGTTGTCTGCTGCATATGTGGGACATTCTCTGGGAATTTAGGTGTTATTGAGGTACATGGTCGATTTTAAAATTTTTGCATTTTCTAAGACCATGGCACCTGCCAAAACGTTTGGTGTAATATGAGAACTGTATGAACCCTTATTATAGACATATAGCTCTTTGAATAACACAGCTGATAAGCCAAATCTAGGCCGACGCCGTTACTTTGATTGATGTCATGACACTCATGAGAAAATTCTCTTGCATACCCGGTACGATTTTGCTGTGGAATCCAGGTGTGATGTTCATTGCATCATTTGTTCCAAACATTAAATAGATACATGTACTACAGATCAACCCGTTTAAGCAGTATACGTTGCATTAATCATTGTATACATTGTTATTCGTTTGCCAATATTTATAGACTAGGACTCTCATGCGGTTCTTTAAAAAGCCGGTCTGGTCAGTAAGAGAGTCCATTTGAAATTTTGATTAGAAGCTTTGTCTTCCTTTCTGGAGATAATTTCTCTTGGTGTGCAAATACAATAAGAATCATATTGCCGGAGGGGAATCTTTTGAGTACATAAATGTATGAACACAAAGCATTCCTGAGTTTGAAGTGCAAATGTTTAAGTAATAGCCCCATTTAAGGTCTAAGATAACAAAACCTCCTAGCAAGGTTAGAGACCAAAAAACTATATCAGCGGATACATCAATCTTCTGAGAAGACGTTTCAAATTTTAGTTTGCAGATGATACTAATTAAGTCATTTTTGCGATGTCAGGAACAAGGCATGTTTTTGGCGTTTTTAACGTTATTGACTGGACCATTAAAACTTCGTATTTTCGCAATCTATTCTGATAAGATAACACTTGACTGTAATCTAAAATTTGGATAGGCTTTTCTGCTTCTTTTTCGAGTATTTTTTCATCAAAGGCAAAAATGAACGTATTTTGAATATGTTCGGAGTCACAATTTCTTGTGATGTAAAGTTGCCCGTGTGTAAAAATTATATGAACTTTGCAGATACGGTTGGCATTTATAAATATCAACATTTTTTACAAAAACTTTAGAAATCAGCCCATACCTTCTAGATTTATTGCGAAAATAGGAAGTTTTAATGGGCCCGTCAATAGCGTAAAACAACGCCAAAAACATGCCTTGTTCGTGACGTCGCAAAAGTGACGTAATTAGTATCATCTCTGAACTAAAATTGGAAACGTCTTCTCAGAAGATTGATGTATCTTCTGATATAATTTTTGGGTCTCTAACCTTGCAAGGAGGTTTTGTTATCTTAGACCTTAATGCAATTGAATTGGCATTATCTGGGAACTATCTTATTCATGGAATTACCCGAACAAACATGTCTTTCCAGGGACATAATTATTCGCTACTTTGTGACATCGCAGTTTTTAACAGTGCATTTCCATTTATTTTTTTTGCAAAATTTACATTGAGAAAGTTTATGGGTGCAATTTTACAAAAGCTTAGATGGATAAAAAGCAAATAGAAAATAGAAATATACAATAAAATATTAAGATAATTACACTATAATTTTTTCCAATAAGAGCGCGTTTTAAGTGGACGTAAATTTTAAAATTATCACGATTCCAATGGACGTTAACATTAACATCATCAGAAAAGGGTATTTGTGTTTAAATGACTACCATACAAAAACAATAGACAAAAGGAAGCTACACTGAAAATGTCTTTTGCGTAAGTCAATTTGCTTTCATTTGGTATTTTTTCATGATTGTAGCTTCTATTGTTGAGCCCCTCTCCCGGGGGTCTGTGCTCCCTTGCTCCCTTGCATTGATCTTCCTAAATCCCTGAAAAAAAATCCTCAGCTCCCTGATAGTATTTTGTCTTGTTCCACAAATCCCTAAAATTAATTCTGCTTCTCCCCAAACCCACAAAAATATAAGCCAATTCTCCCTAAAATGTTCTTTTCTCTCCATAGGATTACATTCAAATACTTAAAATCTATGAAGCTAGACAAGCACATGACTTAATGTTCACTTAATATTTTGTGTCATACATGTAAAGACAGTGCTTAACCATAGAATACATGACATATAAATATTTTAATGAAATACATGATATATAGCTCAAAGTATGAGGCCATCCTTTAAATGCTATTGCTGTACCTGGTAGATTTTATTCTTTTTTAAAATTAGGGACAGGCCATATGTTTTTCTGGTAGGGGGAGGGGCTGTTTTTTTCCCAACAGCTTAAACTAGAATTGTTTTAAAAGTACACTATTATCAACCGAAAAATCATCAATTTTAAGGATTATAAATCAACAACAACAAATATTATTCACCATAATTTTCTCTTCAATATGTAAATAAACCAGTACATTTTATAAGGGGGGTTTGGGATAGAGCACAAGGGGCAGTATCAAAGAAAGGGAGAATGCCAATTACTTGTATATGTACCACAAATACATATAATGGCAAAAAGAGTAAATCTTATTTCAAATTTATCTAATTTACACAGAGAACGACACCTTGAAGCCCTATATTCAAATGGTACATGTTTCAAATTTATTTCCGTTGCTGATAAAAGCTATCAACTTTTCGCATAAATCTCAAACCATGTATATCAAGACACGCTAATTTCAATGATATTTTGACGGCCTTACTGGGATGGCGAAATTAGCTCCTCAATGGATCTATCGGGGGATATACTGCATTGTTTCCGTTTTTTCCAAAAGAGGGCATTCATAGACAGTGTAGACGCACAGACAAACACTCCAACCCCTTCATCAGCAACAGAAAAAGTTTGGAAATGCCTTCCAATTTTGCTAAAAGGAATATCAATACTTCTCATTTTTACCTTTAAAAGTAATAATTTGGACATGATCGCACTCAATTAAGAATTGTCAAAATAAAGCAAAATATTATTTGTAGTGAAGCAATTTTGTATGCTATATTTACTTTTTTAGAAGTGGTAATGGAGTGAAACCTCAACAGCTTGAACCCTGATAGCTTGAAGTATCCGCTTATGTCACATAAAATACATGACACATTCGATTCAGAGTATAGGGTGTATTTCTGAATGTGCCATATTTCGCTGATACAAAAGAAAATCCTAGTGAGACGGTTGTTTTATAGAATATGTATTAATATGCATATTTGATAAGATTGGAGGAGAGTAATGGATTAAATAGTATTTGCAACCAAACTGCTTTTAGCTCAAATTGCTAATTACCCTTAGTATAGTGATTGTGATGGGTTCTCTCACTTGATATGGGAGCGTTCATTGTACATAATAAAGGGGTAACTGGTTATAATTTCCAACTTAAATTTAATTTCTTCTTCTCAATATAGCTTTAGACCTAGAAAACAGTGCAGACCCTGGTGAAATGCCGCATTATGTGGTATTTCAACTTGATATTCCCAGTTTGCAAAGTGTGGGTTAATAGATCTTTTAAGATAGTGTGTATAAATTTACTCAGGGCCTCCATTAACTTTCAAATCCAGGAAGTGCAGACTTCCTACCTTTGAAATTTGGAAGTCCCATTGATTTTTTTTTGGAAGTCCCACTTTTTTCTGTGATAAGATCGCAGTGTGGCGGATTGTCAAACTTGCTTTGAATAATAAACATATATATTTCAGAGATAATTCTTCTTTGTTCCTACAATGCATTATAACCTTTAATTGCTTATAATGCTACAGAGGGGATGTCTGATGTCTTCTGATTTGTCATTGATCATCCTAGATGGGAAAGAGGGAGCTGGTTGCTTTGCATTGTTTGTATTCCTGGTGTCTTGTGATTGCTGTGTGGCTCTTCCACACAATGAGATAGATAGATAGATAGATAGATAGATAGATAGATAGATAGATAGATAGATAGATAGATAGATAGATAGATAGATAGATAGATAGATAGATAGATAGATAGATAGATCGATAAGAATTTGTTTGGGAGTGTGTTTGTGTAGCAATTATTATTTTAAAAGCTTGTATTTGTTTGTGTAACAATTTTTTTTTAAAAGCTTGTACTTGTTTGTGTAACTTTTTTTAAAGCTTGTACTTGTACAGCGCAAAAATTGCAACAAAAACCCATGCCATTCGATTTAAATAAACTGTATGTTCGTTGGTGTTGTGCCTGTGTAGAAGGAGCGTTCAAGTACTAAATTATCGCAAGGCTCAAGAAAATAATTTATTAAGTCGCAGACATGTAGAGTTTGTAAAGCATGCAAAATGTCATGTCGGCACTTTCTTTATTTCAAAGATTCCTCAACTGTCAAACAAAACCGATACTGATTGGCTGTTTCGCTTTATTGCTCAGGGATTGGATGTCCGCCGCGCGATTTGAAGCAGCAGGGATTGGTTTCTAAGGCCGTTGTCAAGATGTGTCCATGTTTTCACACCTGTTGGGTGACACGCTTTAATAATTACGCTTTCGACTGAAGCCTACACATGACACTGGCTGTCAATAAAACTCAAAATCAGTCAAGTGGGACGTCCTAGCGTGGTCAATAAACAAAATAAATGAGTTTCCAATATGAAGGCAGGACATATATCACGTAATCTGGTAAATGTAGGCGGGTTTTTTCTGCAGACAGGATGTCTCGATATCCAATTTTGGTCGTACTAAGAAATTTTCTGAAGTCCGCAGTACGTCTTTGATGTGTAATTTCGACATATGCAGCCGATTTTGGGACGTAATATACGGTGTACGCCCGCCTAACGTAAGCCCCCATTTACTTGAAAAATTCACGGGTAGAATTTCTATAGTTGTCTTACTCCATTGCAGTATTTAGTATCCCTTTTGAATAAGAAACAGAAATATGCATTAACCCTTAAAGCGCCACCTATAATTTGCAGCAGTCGGCACTTTCAAATCTTGCTGCTTTTTCAAAAATAACAAATAAGGCATGATATTTCATGAGAATCATCTGCTGGCAGACGATCCTCATGAAATATCATACCTCATTTTTTTTCGAAAATTGGGAAAGATTTTGCAAAATTTTTCTTCTGCTGCAGTTGTGATTGGCGTCTTAAGGGTTAATTTTCTATTTTTGCAACTGAATATCAATAGATAAGTAAACCCAATTTAATCACAACTGAGTTTTGTTTATTTATGAATTCCAATTTTTCAACAATCACGGCCCCACATATTGGATTCCTTTTTTGAAGGAAGCCAACTTGTTTGTTTATTTTTAGGACCTCATTATCCTCAAGTCGTTGAATGTTTTGTTCTTTAATCATTATAACACTGGACCATTAATTATTCACTATAATATTATTAAACCCATCCAGACCTACAAAAATGCTTAAAAGGTTCTACTCTGAAGAAAAGGGCTGCCAATGCTAAAAACAAAATTCTTTGAGCAACATCTCTTTAATCACTGACCACTTTCAAATATTTCACACAAATGTTCCCAGGAATGTCACCAACCAAATTGACTCAAATAACTCACTTCTGCTAAACAAAATGGTGTACAGAGCTTAAAATAGAAAACAATTTTTCTCTGCATGCTTGCTAATTCTGCATGCTTTTGTTATCGTCTGACCTTTTTTCTCCAAAATTAATGTTTTCAAAAAGGTTTTGGGAAACACTAAGGGTGTACATCAAACATTTATGGATCCAGTTCAGGACGAATTTTCTGTTGGTCCTGATCTTGGTCTGAACTGTTTGCAAGTTATATCAGCAGACATAAAAAGTTACCTTTAGCATGGAAAGAGTTAAAGAACCTCTTTGAAGCTTAAACCCCAAATAAAAATGATTTCAAACAGGTCAGGTACACCCAGGGCAAAGTTCCATTTGGCTTTAAAAAATTGCTTCCAGGGCTAAAAATATTCACTTGAGCCATCCAAGGCCTTAATAGTCCTGTTGCTTGAAAATTGCACAGCCTTGATGGTGTGTTGAAATATACAACATTTTTCTTAATTATTTCAGATATGGACTTGTCTCAAGAAGATTTGGACCTGTCGTGGTAAGTCAGTCTAGATGATCATGATTAATGGTAGTGAACCTGTAGCCTAATCCCATACTATTAAAGAGATTGATCATGAAATCATTTCTATGGCCATTCTCCTGATTCAAGAAAGGTTGATGTCAGTAACAAACTACTGGTTAACCTCTAGGCCAAGCTTGCCCAGAAAAAAGTGTGCTTGGGTGAACTGACCGCCTGGACATGACCATAGTTTTTGACCGAGGCATCAAGAATCAGAACAAACAAAACTAACACCTGTATTGAAATGACGACAGTGAACTAGTTTATTAAAGGTACATCTATATTTAAATGATGGTGTTGAACCTGTAATTTATAGGTTCATCTGTTGCTAGTTAATGGTGTTGAACCTGTAGTTTATAGGTTCATCTGTATCTAGGATATGGTGTTGAAACTGTAATTTATAGGGCAATTGTCAATATTTTTTGCTGAAATTTTGCATGCAGACAGAGCAGCAATAGATATGAAACATATCAAAAGTGATTTCAGTTTGAATGCATGGGTCCGAGCCCCTGGGGTGGTCTTCGGGGGTGGGGCGGAGGCCTGAATTAAACTTTTTAAGAATATGGTCATGTTGCATATCAAATTAAAGCTGACGACTTTTGCAACAACATGGTAGCAAATATTTTGCCCACAGACACAACTCAACCCAGGGGGTGGGGTCAAAAGGTCAAACTATATATTTTTGTGAAAGAAATCATGTTGCATACCAAATTAAAGAGAATTGAGCACAGAGCACCATGAAAGCAAATATGCTGTATTTTCACACACCTTGATCCCTGGGGTGGGGTCAAAAGGTCATATTATTTTTTCTTTTCTAAAAGTGGTCATGTCGCATATCAAATTAAAGTGGAAGAAGTGTAGACCTACATGCAAGGTAACACTTTGAATTTACACACACCCTTGACCTCTGGGTTTGGGTTGAAAGGTTAGATATTGAAATTGTGTAGATGTAAGTATATTTTTTTAAATTAAACTATAAGCACTAAAACATACTTGACAGGCGTTTGTTATGATCTGAATATGGGATTGATGTTTTGTGATTTACATGTTTCTCTGAAATAACCCTTCGTCGGGGGATATAAATTCGTCGAATTTGTCTTGTTGGAACTAATTTTCAAATTGGATATAGGAATGAATTTTTGTGGATTTTATCGATGTGTAAACTCCGGTGAATCACTCACAAACTGAGTTTATGTAAAGTTTGTAAGTGATTCGCCTGAGTTTACACATCAATAAAATCCACAAAAATAACAATTCATTCCTTATAATTCCAACTTTGAAACAAAACAGCATCGTTGTAAAGGGTTGATGACAATATTTCAAATTTTAAAGCCCGCTGAAGGAAAGTAGTTTGTAACCGCTGTCCACGAAAGATGGGACAGCCATCTTGAAAATTTTGTCACTTCAAAACTTTGTTTTGCTAAATAATGATTACAATGTCATTCTTTTGGGAGTGAATATGTGAGTATGAGCTCAAAACAACTCCATTTAGTTTGGAATTGTTTTCTTTTGTCAAACCTCTTGCTGGACTCATTGAAGAACATTTAGATTTAGGCGCTACCACCACAGATCGACAGGTTTTAAAACACTTACCTTCACGAGTCCCTGCCTAATATCCCAGCATTAGTAGGACCTTAGCGTCCATTTATAACAGTACAGGGACCAAGCTGGCCCAGAATTTTAGGGAGAAGTGACTTCTCCCTGCAGGAAAATTAGGGAGAAGTGACAGTAAGATAGGGAGAAGTTATAGCGCAAAATTACGGCATTTTCTGTCAATTTAGAAGCAAATTAGCCATTATATATACTATTGCCATTTAATGAAGGGGGAAACACGATGCAGTGGTAGTATATTGTCTGATAATGTCACCACAGCTTGCATTTGTGTGGTGACAGAATGAAAATGAGTCTCCCTAACAAAAAAAAAAAAATTTTTTTTTTTTTTTTTAGGGAGACTCCCACTTCTCCCTGGGTCCCATTTAGGGCGAAATTTCGGCCCCTAGGGCGACTATTTTGCCCTAGTCGCCCCCTAGCTTGGTCCCTGCAGTAAAAAAAAAAGCAAACATCAGGAATCGATACAATCAAGCCCCACAGTAGACAGTTTGCTGTCAAACTGCGTTGAAACATTTCCTTGTTGATGTAGACTTGACATAGTTTTGATTACTTTGTTTGATTTGATTTGATTCTTTACGTCCCATCAACAATGCAGTGAGGCCGGTGAGTCAAGACCGGTGGTCGGTCTCGAGTCAAGCACTCTACCACTGAGCCACTGCGCTCCCTAGTTTTGATTACGATTCTCTTCAATGATAATGACCTCACATAACCTCGTCATCCAGTTCATGTCTTAAGAGTTTGCTTTGAAGATGTACCACCATATGGGGTAAGGGTTTTAAAATCAGCTTTCAGCATGCTTAACTATATTAAAACTTGTGAATATTTATTTCTGACATTTTATGTACAGTTCGTTACTATTAACACTAACAGAACTGTGAAATCAAGGCAGATATCAAATATTCATACACATGGGTTTTTAGCGAAGTGTAAAACCTATTTAATTTTGTCAACGGACCAATCAAAATCACTTAAAAAACATTAAAAACAATAGTTGGAATTACACAAACATAAAAAGATCTAATTTTTTATGCAAAACTGGCAGAATTCATATTAAACCTTAAAAATATACTGGTCCTTGTGTGGAATTCCTTGTCCCAGAACAAAACATATAAAGGATACAGTCATGTCTTATTTCTCAACCAAAACATATGTTGTGATGCCAGTACTCAAAAGAACTGTCTCAGTGAGACGGTTCTTTTGAGCACCCAAAACATATGTAAAAACTGACAGGTAAAAAATAGTCAAAATTTTACACTCAAAAATCTAAACCTGTGTGAAATAATATATATTTTTGTATGTGGCAGACCAATTAAACAATCTCAGTTTAAAATTTTCAATTGAAAAAGACATTTTTTTATGGAATCATTGTCACAGCTATTATCTTGCTTATTAAGTATAAAATTCATCATTTAATATTTTTTAAACAACTCATTGTTATAACTTTTGCTACTCTCCCTACTTGTTTAAGCTGATATTTCCCACTTTTTAACTATATTTTGCAATTTTTATCCCTACTTTTTCCCTACTTTGTGGAGATTACTTTAAACATGTAATGATGAACAAGTATTATTTCAGGGATTATGGTGATCTCTCTATGGAAATAGAGCTGGATGTGGTATGTTGTGTGTGTGAAACCGATGTGGGCCTCTTTGATGAAGTATTGACCTGCCAGTGTTGTTTGAACAAAGCCCATCAGACATGTACCAGTAAGTACCTAAATTTACCAGAATTCTGTCTCACAGGTCCAGATAAGGACATTTTATTTGCGTAGAATTTTAATTATTTTCTTACCCATTAATTTAAACATGTGTTTTGGGTAATCAAAAGAACCGTCTCATTGAGACGGTTCTTTTGATTACCCACAACATATGTTTTGGATGAGATATAAAGAAACTAATTTTCCAATACGCACTCTTATCTGGAGGCCTGCTGTCTACAGTCAAACCTCAGTTATTCGAAGTGCCATAGACCACAGGAATCCTTTCGAATAATCGGTAGTTTGGATTATCAAATTCGGTAGTTTGGGATTGATATTTTCAGTAAAAACTCGGAGGCTTTCATAGAATGTCATTTTTTTGCCAGAACTTGCATTTTCAACTGGGTTTTTCCGTGAAGTATTGCAAATATCAGTCTGTCAAAGCATTGATAAAAATGAGCTGCTTGGAGGTTGTGGTCATATCGCCTCTAAAGACTTATGGTTTGCAGGTCTGAGAACGCAGAAAAGAAAAGAAAAGAAAATCAAGAGCTCATCCACTATATACATGTACCTACATTGATAACAACAATGACTAGAACGTGCAGTCAATGGGGCGCCATGGCAAATCCCTACGCTAAAGTTTTGACCCGCCAGCACCCACAAGTCCCACCCCTGGGGCATAACCCTGGCAACAGATTCAGTATGTTTTCTATATTTTATTTGTGAGAACACACACAAAGTTTGGTATAAAAATCTTTGAAATTGACATGGTAACCGATATGCAAGTAAAATTTTCATCCTAGGGTCAAACTGGTGACCTTGGGTTGAGGTCAAAAGGTCAAATATCATTAAATTTCGGCTACCATGTCATATTCTATGATTTTTATACCAAACTTTGTGTGTGTTCTTACAAATAGAAAACATATTGAACAGAATTTTCATTCTGTTGCTGGGGTCATGCCCAAGGGGTGAGACTTGGGGGTGCTGGGTGAGTCAAATACTTTAGTGTGGGGATTTGCGATGGCACCCCATCAACTGCACGCTCAAATTATTTTTGTTGTAATCCGTTTCATAACCATTATCTTCCTATAGGTGGGTGTGCTTGATATAAATGTGTGACATTTTTATTTGCAATTAGGAATTTGAAATTGAAGGGTAATTTAACAGCAATTTCCATAATCGGCACCAACGAATCTCTTTGAAAAATTGATTTTTTTCCAGAAAATCGAAATAAGAAAAAACAGTAGTTTTATTGCAATAGATACTAGAGAAAAAAATCTGGGACGTCCGTCATCTTCAAAAGATCCAGTAGTTTCAGATAATTGACGTTCAGATAACCGTGATTTGACTGTATTCTCAGTACCCATTGGTCAGATTTGATGCAGTTTTGGTATAAATGATAAGTACATGGTCTGCAGACCTTGAAATATCTTAAAATAGGCACTTACCCTGCTTCAAAGCAGTTATTGACATATAATGGATAAAAAATTGTTAATTTACACAGAAAATCATCCAAATTTCCACTTGCCCTGACAGTGACTTTTAACCCAATTGCAGCAGCCAACAAATTTTGTGATATTTTTCCTAATTTTTGAAAAAATGTAAGGTATTTTTACCCATAGCAGTTTTAACTTAGCCATTTTTTGATCATTGCAGTGCATACCTTGTTTGAATTGTTTTCCATTTCAGCTTAGAGGGCAAGCCTATTGTTTTGATTGTAATAATTCCTTGTCATTGCTTAGTTTTAACTTGGTCTTTTTAGCTCACCTGAGCCATTGGCTCATGGCAAGCTATTGTGATGGTTAGATGTCCGTCATGGGACGTCCATCGTTAACAATGGCTTCAAATGACATCTCCTCCTAAATTACTGGCTGGATTTTGATCAAACTTGGTAGGAATGATCCTTATATGGCCCCCTTCAAAAATTGTTCAAATGGTTCTGGTCCAATGCATATCTAGGTCACACAGGCTAAAAATAGATTTTCAAGATGAAAACTTTAAAAATTTTCATTTCTGATACCACAAAGCCTAGAGCTTTGATATTTGGTATGTAGCATCACCTAGTGGACCTCTACCAAGTTTGTTCAAATTATACCCATAGGGTCAAAAATGGCCCTGTCCTAGGGATCACATGTTTTACATAGGCTTATATAGGGAAAAAGTTGGAAAAATCTTCTTGTCTGAAACCATAAGGCTGAGAGCCTTGATATTTGGTATGTAGCATCACCTAGTGGACCTCTACCAAGTTTGTTCAAATTGCCCTGCCCCGGGGTCACAATTGTTTTTTACATAGGCTAATATAGGGAAAAAACATGGAAAAATTTTCTTCTCCTACAGCCTTGATATTAAGTGGGAAGCATCACCTAGTGAACCTCTGCCTAGTTTGTTCAAATTATACCACTGGGGCCAAAAATGGCCCCGCCAAAGGGGTCACATGTTACACATAGGCTTATATAGGGAAAAACATGGAAAAATCTTCTTGTCTGAAACCATAAGGCCTAGAGCCTTGATATTTGGTATGTAGCATCACCTAGTGGACCTCTACCAAGTTTGTTCAAGATATATCCTTGGGGCCAAAAATGGCCCTGTCCCGGGGTCACATGTTTTACTAAGGCCTATATTAGGAAAAGGATGAAATAAATGTTCTTTTCTGAAACCATATGGCCTAGAGCTTTGGTATTGAGTATGTAGCATCACCTAGTGGACCTCTACCAAGTTTGTTATACCCCTCGCAAACTTTGTTTGTGGGGGGTATACTGTTTTCACGTTGTCCGTGCGTCCGTCCATCTGTCCGTCCTTGCGTCAGTGCGTAACGTTTTGTTTCCTTAATATCTTGAAGAGTCATTGCTGGATTTTCATCAAACCTTGCAAACATGTTCATATTTACAAGACAAATGCTTTAAACAAAAAAGTAAGGGCTAGGGGCCAATTCTATTAGAGTTATTTCCCTTTGTAGTTCTAAATGGCTTTTTATATAGGGTTTTATGCTTATTCTATTATAGTCCATACACGGGCTGATCAACTCCTACCACAGCTTTTGATGGAACAATTTGATACTTTTCCTATACAATGTAGACACATTGAACATATGCATGAAGGAGTTTGGTTCAGAAAAAATAATTTTTGACAAAATGACAGCTGTGAGAACTTAAACAATTTTTCCATGAGAGGTCTTTTGTATATAGTGTAGGGGCCAAATCTCAAATTTTGAGTTCTGTTGCACCCCCCAGGAAGAAAAACTTGGTCACTATTTTCAGTCAGGGACATGTCTTGGGGCCTTGAAAACCCACGTTTTACTAAGTTTTCTGTGGTCAATTTTCTGTAAATGGCCTGTAACCAACGTTACCCTACTAACATAGAAAATGGTTGTATACAAAATATAAGACTAATAAAATATTTTACAAAAGTATCAATGAAATTATTTGAACCTTAAATGTTTGATCTAGTCATAAACATCGATTGCAGACATCTGTGAGATATATTTTCGCTCAACAGCGTGACGTATGTTACATTTTATACGAAAATGCAGATACTGACTTTATAGATTGCATATGAGAATAAACCACGTTCCCTAACCACAGGAAGAAAGTCATGGCTTCTATTTTCAGTCAGGGACATGTCTTGTGGCCTTAGAAACCCATGATTTACTAGGATTTCTTCTGTCAGTTGTCTGTAAATGGCATGTAGTTAATGTTACCCTACTGACTTTAAAAATAGCAACACAAAATACAAGACTAATGGGATATTTCCCAATAGTATTAATGAAATTATTTGAGCTTTACATGCTTGAGCTAGACTTACACACCAATTTGAGACATCTGTGGAGTGTATTTCTGCTGGTCAGAGTTACTTATGTTACATTTTTTTTATGAAATTGCATATTATGACTTTATAGATTACATATTAGAGTATACCATGTTACCCAACCTAACATTTGTGATAAAGATCCTATTCGAATGATGAATGTCTATTCTTACATTCAAAGCTACTAATAACTTGTAACTGGCAATAGAGGAAGCAAAATAAACGCTTAAATATGCTTATTAGCACGTTACCTCTACTGGCGTAATATTTTCTATCTGAACCAATTTACATTGCATTGGAATGTACAATGTCTTTTTTCATCTCTGTCACAGTAAAATAAAATAATAATTTAATACACAGAGTCAACGACGTTGGAAAGTTTGTTGCTGTTAATATATAAAAGGTAACGTAGGTAACAGCATTGTTCTTTGCATAAATAGATAAAAACACTAAAATGTGGAAAGTAGACTCAAATTCTTCCTCAGCCTGACGACATAACCTGTCGACAAGGTTAAATTGGAGTCTACTCTCTATCATTTTTTTAAATAACTACAATTATAGTCAAATTGTTCTAAATAAACAATAAAATAAGAATGTTTTTCAATTTTGATTGATTCTGTTACTTTGATATGAAAGTTTGCAGGTTTTTTTACCAATGGTTCATAACAATAAACATAATATCTACTTCATGATTCAAATATTGGACTGAATGTTTTATTACGTTTCCTGTTGTCAAACTCGTAATATGCCTGTAAATTACGTTACCATATAAAATCAGGATAGAAAATATGTATGCCAGTACAAGTTACATGCTAATTAGCGTATTTAAATATTTACTTCACTACAGTTACAAGTTATAAATAGCTGCAAAAATGTTTAAATGGTAATTTTACATTATAATAGAGACCAACGTTATAAAATTAAGGTTGGGGAACATGTTTCATTCTTATATGCAATTAAAAAGTCATTATTTGAATTTTGTATAAAACTTAACATAGCTAACGCTGACGAGCAGAAACCTGTCTCACAGATGTCTGCAATAAGTGTTTATGTCTACGTCAATTATCTAAAGCTCAAATAAGTTCATTGATACTATTGGAAAATATCCTATTAGGGTAAGAGTGTCTTGGTTGGTCTTTCGGTGACAAAGGCTCTTAATAAGGTTATTCAATGATGTAAACATGCTACGCACACAGCTGTCATTCACCACATTGGATCAGCTGACAGCTTTAGTGTATACCCAGTCTTTCATCAGTTAATTGGAGGTCATGTCTCATGTTTTGAGAAATTACATCACGAAAGATTTATTTAATACAAATTTACAAACATAATAATTGTTATAATATTTCTGATTTGCATGGTGTAGAAAACAATCCCTTAGTTGGGATGCTCACCATCCTAACAAATAATGAATCTATTTTCAACCATATCAGTTTGCTGTAACAGTAATTTGTTGGATATAAGGTTTGTCTTTATATTACAGTATCATATTACATGTATCAACCAGTGCAATATACGAGATTAGCTAGCACAAGTATGTAACTTGCAACATTCAGTACTAAATATTTGTAATCTTAATATGCCACTACATTTAAAATTAAATGGATATGATTTCCTTTCACTGTAGACAATACAGCCCTCAAACAATGTTAGTATTAACAAATGGGTACAAGAATGAGTTAGTTTATGACTAAATGATATCTACTAGCTGTTATCTGCAGTATTATTCACAATTCAGATGGCTCTGCATACAATAAGTCTTATTCAGTATCTCTTTGAGTCTTATTCAGTATCTCTTTGAAACCAACAAACTGACCATAAGTCTCATACTTTTCATTTCATAGATCATATGCAGACGTGTATAATTGTTAGAAATAATTCTGACAGTGCAAAAAACAACAACACAAAACTACATTATTAACAATGTAAGAAAGCCAAAAGCTGCGTGTTAGTTGTGACACTTTTTTTCAACTGACAATCACTTGACAACTTAATCTGTGAGCTTCAGAGATTCAAACCATGTTGCTTAATTTTATTGTGTCATGTTTATGATTCAAGTTGTAACTCATGAAAATGGACTTTCAAACAGATTCAATAACTGACAAAAGATTTGCAATTAATGTTACCATGAAATATCTTTATACCTTTGTAAATTGTGTTACCACATACTATGTTTTTCAGTCTATGAGTATGACTTTATTTTAACTTTCCTTAGTTAACAAACAAAATAATTTCTTTCAAAATTGCTGTATAAAATAATAAAATAATAAGCATTACAATATGATATAAAAGAACTGTGCTTAACAAAAGTAGAGAAAATTGCAATTGTGACAGATGAAACATTGTTGTTATTTGTTTTCAAAATGTAATTGCCAACAGTGAAAATTAAATGTATTAAGCATACAAGAAAACCTGTTTAGGCTAGATCTACAAAACATCAGGTACATTTGGGTATAAACCATGCTACTTCTGTTCTGATAATACTTTGATTGATATTCTGTTTGCAGTCTTTAAACAATGAGGTAGAAATTTTAGATTACATGTATAGTAAAATGTAGTCAAGACCTAAAATGTTCTGTGTCTCTTCTTCACAGTACCGTTGGTTAGTCATCAGTCTGTGATTATGACATTTCCTGGTCATACTCACTTTTTAGCAAACATATTTTTTCAAGCCTGATAAAATACTTCTAATGGCAAAAAGAGCCAGAACTTGCAGGAAAAATATATTTAAGCTAATATAATAGCAGTGTGCTGTTACATATGTTGTGGACTTACCTACATATACATTTAGTGTAAAAGATATATAACTTGTAAAACAGCTTATCATCAAATCTGACCAATCTGTTATTCTTTCGCTCTTGCTAAATAAAGGCTTAACCAGAACTTTAGTAGTTTTTAAGATTTGTCTTTCTCTGTAAAAAATCAACAGAAAGCCCCTGCTCTGGAAGACACCGCGCACAATCATCTCTGCTATGCCACCAGATGCAGGAAATATTGCTTTGATATTTTTACTTTTAATTTCTAATTGATAAACGGTATCTTCAGTCCAATATTTGAATCATGAAGTAAATATCATGTATGTTGCCATGAACCATTGACAAAAAATGCAAAATATCCATATCAAAGTAACAGAACCAAACATACAAAACTCTTATATTATGTTTATTTAGAATAATTTGTCTGTAATTGAAGTTATTAAAAACATGTTGAGAGTAGACTTAAATTTTACCTTGCGTGTAGTTGGGCAAAGGCAAAAAAAATGAGTTCATTCTCCACAAATTCTATTATCTTTATCCATTTATGCAAGACATCATTTTGTTACCTATGTTACCTTATTTATATATTGACAGAAATTAAATGTCCATGGTTGTTAAACCTGTTTGTTTAGTCGCTATTAATATCATTGTGAAAGAGATAAAAGAAGACAGTGCCCACCCCTGGCCCAGTGTAATGTGAATTGACGAAAATAAAATATGTACACCAGTAGAAGCGAGACACTTATAAGCACCTTGAAATATTTATTTTACTACACTTTATTGCCAGTTGCAATTTATAAATTGCTTCAAATATGTGAAAATGAAAGTTCATCATTAGAATCGAAATCTTTATTACATATTTATGGTTGTGGAACATAGTTTATTCTGATATGCAATCTTTTAGGTTATTATCTGCAATTTCATAAAAAATGTAACATAAGTAACTCTGGAGAGCAGAAGTACACATCACAGATGTTGCATTGATATTTATGTCTAGCTGAAGCGTGTAAAGCTCAAATAATTTCATTTATACTATTGGAAAATATCATATTGGTCTTGTCTTTTTGTTGGTATTTTAATGTTATTAGGGTAACATTGATTACAGGCCTAGTACAGACGATTGACAAAAAAAAACACTTAGAAAAACATGGGTTTCTAAAGCCCCAGGACGTGTCTCTGACTGTAAATAGTAACCAAGCTTTTCTTCCTAGGGTTGGGGAACATGATTCATTCTTATATGCAATCTCTAAAGTCCCAATCTGCAATTTTGTATTAAATGTAACGTACCTAACACTGATGAGCAGAAATACATCTCACAGCTGTCTGCAATTGATGTTTATGACACGATCAACCATTTAAAGTTCAAATAATTTCATTGATACTTTTGTAAAATATCCTTTTAGTCTTGTATTTTGAGTACAACTATTTTCAAGGTTAGTAGGGTAACGTTGATTACAGGCAATTTACAGAAAGCTGACCACAGAAAACTTAGTAAAACATGGGTTTCTGAGGCACCCAGACATGTCCCTAACTGAAAATAGTAACCAAGTTTTTCTTCCTGGGGGGTGCAACAAACTCGCAAAATAGCCCATATATATCAGTTTGGCCCCTAGACCAATATGCATTGGTGGTGCCTTCATGGGCCGATCAACTTCTACCACAGCTTTTGATGAAAAAATTTGATACTTTGCCTATACAATGTAGACACATTGAACATATGCATGAAAGAGTTTTGTTCAGAAAAATAATTTTTGACAAAATGACAGCATATACTTGTTGTGCAGTATATTTTTGTTCACTACAACCCTCCCCCAATGTTTATCTAGTTCACCCACAGAATTCCAGTAACTTATATGCCTGTATTATCAGACTGGAAACTGGAAGAAGCCAGTTGATCTGGATCTACAGTGTTTTCATAAATGGATAAATCTGTGTTCAACAGGACAAGGGTTAATATTGCCACTCTATAATGAATATATTGTGCTAATTGTTGTCTGTTGCATTATTGTCTATTTAAATGTACTGTTATAATATTTCAGTGTCTGGTGAGGCTGCAGCCAGCTGGTCATGTTCTTCCTGTGGTGAGTATCTTTTCATAGTATCTGGTTAAAAAAAAAAGTGTACGTCACGGGTAGGAAGCTACATAGACAGAACCGTAAGTATATCACGGGTAGGAAACTACATAGACAGAACCGTAAGTATGTCATGGGTAGGAAACTACATAGACAGAACCGTAAGTTCTGATAAGGAAATCTTATGAGGCTTTTTCTGGTTCTGTATATGGAGACTGAAATAATGCCTAAAAGATTTCCATTATTATATTGTAAATTAGTAAAAAGAGAATGTAGTGCTCTGATCTGGTTGTTTAACTTCTAATCCAAGCTGATGTGAGTTGAAAATTTTGTATGGTTTTATCTGTATTGCTTTTGTTGTGAGGTAAACAAAGGCTAATGCATAGAATGACAACTATCATTTTGTGTATATGTCTCTTCAAAGCTATAAACTTAGTAAGTGTTTGGAGAGTTGACATGTGATATTTGGTTGTCTGATCCAGCCCCATTTATGAAAAACGAGAATTTAAAAAAATGAATTTTGAGAAGAAAAAAAGAATGACCTTCATTTTCCTCACGACAAAAATGATACAAAACTGTACACAATTTGCAGCTCGCTTCAGCTTAGATAAGTAGTTAAAAGACCAGAGTGGAGAACTACTTTCACCATTTTTCGCTATTTTACACTATAAAAACACTTAACAGAAAACTTAACAATTATTAGGCATTTTTTTAGACTACATATACAGAATCAGAAAGAGCCTCATATACAAATTAATGGTTCTGTCTATGCAGTTTCCTGCCTGTGTACATAGGAATAATCAATTAATTTTAATAGTGTAAAATTTTAGATAATCTCCTATATATTAGTTTAAATATGTGCTGGGTGCTCAAAGGTACTATATTTCATTAAGATGGTTCTTTTGAGTACCCACACCATAAGTTTGGATTCAACATTAAGAAAAGTAGTTTTTAGTTACACACTCTTATGGCCTGCAAATTATGATTTTTATTCTTTTCTGGAGAACTAGGGGATCTTTTCAAATGAAACTTTATCTGTCCATGCATAACCTCATCTCTGTACTTCTTGGTTACATTCATCAATAATACAAAGGAGGCTTGACTACCAATAAATTATGGAAGAATTGAATGTGTTAACTCTTGAGTTACTTCCCTTGATATAACCAGAATATGCAACAATAGCATTATATACTTAGAGACGTTGGGCGGTTCTTAGCTAAGTTCAACCGCTGGACAAATACATTTGGAAATTGGTTAGTTAGGTCGCAATGTTTGCGTATTCATCCATCTGTGAAACTCTCCACACCAATATTATATACCTGTAATTTTATAGTTGCCGTATCGTGAAAAATAGCGTTACGAGAATTATTGCAGATGAATATGATCAGTCCAGATACCTATATGCTAAGGCAGCGACGTATTTTAGATCATATAAGTCATTGGCTGTACTACATGCAACTTAAACTATACAAGCAAAAAATCAATTTTCAACAAACACAAGTTTTATTGTTTCATAAAAGGTATGTGAACCCTTTCCCCGTGGTCCAGATATTGAACCTTTATCATGCCGAATTTTAATTAGTGTTGTGTGTGTGTAGGTCTGATATAGTTGTTTTTGTAATGCTATTTTTTCGAAGTCAGAGCTAAAACCCAAATCATTTTCTTGCCAAACAAACAGAATTTTCAAGAATGTTTTCATACACAAATATTTTCAAAGTAGCCTACTTAGAAGTTTTGTGATTATTTTGCCCAATGCAGGAGCCATTATTGAAATCGTTTTGGTTAATTCTTATATATTTTCTCTTTGTTTCAGACTGGATGTCAGAAGGCTTAGACCAGTCAGAAGAAGCTGTCAGCAATCCAGGGGAGATCAATCTTAATAGTTCACTGACAGGTATAAAGAAATTACTTCAAGCATTTCAAGGTTTGGGTAGGAATATGATAGTAGTCTACAGCCCAGGTGGATGTATAAAAAATTAGGCTGGTGAAAGTCTTCAAAATGGCTGACATTCAAGATGGCCTCCAAAATTATGAACTTTATAGAACTGAGTGAAAAACATACCTATCTCGGGTTTAATTGCGTCTAAGTTTTTCAAATGTTGATATTTTTATATATTTTGTTTATGCGTCAAAAATGAAAGCTTTTTAAAACAATATTTTGTTCTCAGGTGTTACATATGTTACTTTATTAACATTACTCTCTAAGAATCATAATATTGACTGTTGTTGTTTGCTGTCAATGTTCCCCTTCATAGTTTTTGAAGTCTTTATTAATTTGATTTCATGAAAGGCTTAAAGCAATTTCAAATAAAAACAATTTGAACATTCTATCCTCAGAAGTTTTTCAGCAATAGCTCTTTGAATACATAAGCCCCAGTTTACTGAAGGCCAATTATTAAGTTTTAAATTTTTTTTTTTCGCATTCATCAATATCACAAAGATGAAGCTATATATACTTGTCTGATTTCACTCAGTTTGTCAAACATTTGATTTAACCAATAAAACTACCAATAAAGTTAAAATAATCTACACTTATGATAACTGTTATATATGTTACTTACTTTAATATATATTTGTTTTGCTCACTTGACCACATGCTGCCTAAAGACCTGTGGAGAGGCTGTTTAGTGCATTAAATTTTTGTCAACCACATTATATATGACAAATCTAATGTATAGTGGCTCCTTAGAAATAGATGTATTACCATGCAACAGTCAAGTCAAATACGTTACCATTAAGTAATAGTGGAACTCATATTATTATAGTGCTATTAGTGTTTGTTTCATTTTTTTACATACCATCTTGATCTCTGAATTGTATAAGCTTACTAGCAGAATGATAATTATTATGTCTACCCCTTTAGGGTCGGGAGACATATTGTTTTTCCCCGGGCGTCTGTCTGTCTGTCCGTCCATCTGTCTGTCCATCTGTCTGTCTGTCACAAATTGTGTCCGCTCTATAACTTGAAAACCGCTCAAGCTTTATTCATGAAACTTTATACAAATATCAATCAGCATGAGATGACGTGCAGAGTGCAAGAATGGTAACTCTGCCTTTTATATTTTTTGAGTTATTTCCCTTTGAACTTTGTGCATCACAAAAATCGTGTCCGCTCTATAACTTGAAAACCACTTAATCTTTATTCACGAAACTTTATACAAATATCAATCAGCATGAGATGACGTGCAGAGTGCAAGAATGGTAACTCTGTTTTTTATACTTTTTGAGTTATTTTCCTTGGAACTTTGTGCATCAATAATTAATCGTGTCCGCTCTATAACTTGAAAACCGCTTAAGCTATATTCACGAAACTTTATACAATTATCAATCAGCATTAGATGTTGTGCAGAATGCAAGAATGGTAACTCTGCCTTTTATACTTTTTGAGTTATTTCCCTTGGAACTTTGTGCATCACAAAAACCGTGTCCCCTCGATAACTTGAAAACCGCTTAAACTATATTTACGAAACTTTTTACATGTATCAACCAACATGCGTCGACGTGCAGAGTGCAAGAACAGTAACTGTGTCATTTATACTCTTTCAGTTATTTCCCTTGGAACTTTGTCAATCACAAAAAACAATTATCTATGATTATTTTATACAAGGTTATGATTGTGCAATAGTTAACTACATTGACAGATATCTTTACTAAATAAGAGCTGATTGTCAGCATGAAATGACTAGAATTTCCGTTAGAAATTATGTATTTAATGTTTCTGTTTGAAATTATATTTGATGACTCATGCTTTTGACATCAAAAGGGGGGGGAGACATCTGTTTTTTTTGTAGAAAAACAATTCTAGTTAGCTTAGGCACCTGGTATTTCTGTAATATAAGTTACTTTTTGTTAAATATTATTTTTGTACAATGTTATAACTATATGAGTTGAAACACTTAGTGGATGAAAATGAAATTGACTACCATCTTAGTGCTCAAAAATACATTTATTGTGAGTATTTTCTTTTTAAACATATCATATGAATGATTTTCAGCTTCAACAAAAGCATAGTTGCTTTAAAGGGAAAAACTTACTTTTAAAGCACAAAAAATGTTGTACTTTTTTTCCTGAATAGTTTCAATTGGATTTTAATACCTATTTATTTTTCATAAACAAATTATGTCTAAAGAAAGATTAAATGATTCTTTTATCTCTGCCACTACCTAGTTTTTGGTTCTTTTAATTATGCATTAAATGCCATCTACAAGACATTTCCCTTCACTGTCACAGCTCAATTCAGCTGAAATAAATAAAAGCAAGAGGCAATATAGTAATAGGTTCCATAAACAATTTTATAAAAAGTAAGAAAGGTAACCAAGATCCGGAATCGATACAATCAATTACCACATCTGACCCAGGATACCAAGCATTCATTGTTTTGCATTGATAATCATCTATTGACTACAACAGCTATGTTCTTAACAAGTCACAAAAGCTAACTTACAATTCTAAGAACTGTAAGTCATTCTAAGTATAAGTCCAAATCAAGAAGTGAAACATTAAATAATGAATTCCTCCATATAAAATAAAAAGCTGAAGTTTGTGGAAATTATAATGGTTCTGTCTCACAATAAGCACCCACCATACATATCCTTGTGGTCATAGTATTTTAGTATCTACAGAGTAACCAGTTTGGTAAAAGAAATTAAATTTATGTTGGTAATGTATATAACAAAACACAAATGAACCCTTGTTGGGTACTTTAGATTTCCTAAATTTCTGGGATTTGTTGGGTACTTACGCCTTCTTGGCAACTTTTTCTAACACAGTAAGTACCCAACAAGTATCTAAATGTAAGAGCGTTGGTCTGTCCGTAATGCTATCTCCTCCTAAACCATTTGACGAAATTCAACCAAATTTCGTGATTGAGTTCCTCACATGAATGGGGCATGCAACAGTAATTTTTTTTTTTGCCCAACCACCTTGGGCCCTGGGGAGGGGTCAAAAGGTCAAATATAATTTAATTTCAATTACAAAGTCAATTTCAAAGATTTTTATACCAAACTTTGTGTGTGTTCTCACAAATGAAAGATACAAAATATATCAGACGATATTTTCATTCTGTCACCTGGGTCATGCCTCAGGGGTGGGACTTGGGGCACTGGGGTGCCCAGGGGGTCAAAAAATTATTGGGGGTACCATGGGGGGGTTGGGGTCAAAAAGATTTTTTTCAGAAATTCATCCAGATTTGGTGTGTGAGTTACTTACATGAATGACACATGCCCCAGCACAATTATTTGGGTCCCCACCCCCTTGGGCCTTGGGGAGGGGTCAAAAATTTAATTTTCTGAACATGGTCATGTAGCATATCAAATTAAAGGGGAAGAGCAGTAGACTAGGATACACTGAAAAATTTTAACCTACGATCAAACTGGTGACCTTTGGGTGGGGTCAAAGGGTCAATTACCATTAGATTTCTTTGAGAGCGTGGGGATTTGCAATGGCGCGCCATTGAATGTGTTCTAGTTACTCTTACATCCACCAACACTCTAAAATACTTGCATAAAATCTGTTTAAAGGAATTTGAATGCCACCTTGTCAAATATGACCTAAACTTATTCTGTCTGTTAAAGTTTTTATAGGCTATATGCAATGTCTCACCCACTGAAAAAAGGAGGTGCTGAAAATGCAAAAATGAAAATTCTTAACAAACCCAAATAAATTTGGTACCAAAATATTTGTCATGTTCTGACTAAGAAAATGCATACCCACACTTGATGTTTTTGTTCACAAATAAGAAAGTTATGGGCGTTTGAAGTTCTGAAGTGAAATGCATTAAGTGAATGGAAAAAAGTCAGAGGTAATCCAAAAACACTACAGTGAAAATATAACATTTCACTAGTAAATGATATCACTTTTATTTGTTTTTGATATGTATTGATTTCACTGCCAAGTATAAAATAAATACTACTATTAAGTCTGGTGCCATCAGGTGCATAAAAGCTAATAGAAAAAATTGTCTGCATAAATCTGAAAGTTAAGGGTTCTAAACTTATATAACGTTTTATCAGAGGTCATCTAATTGAACATTTTATATACAACGAAGTATTTGTGATAGAACATAACTGTTTGCAGTTTTGAAATGGTCAGTAAATGGTCCTTTGAACACATGTTATCATAAACTAAAATACCTGTTAATAATTTTTGTCAATTGCAACTATTTAACAAAATATAGTGAATTATAAGGGTATTGTTGAAATGAAACATAAATGACACCTAAAAATACAAACATCAAATATGCATAGACAATAACATGTTCTTACAGATTGCGTAACTGTTTTGTTTATTTTAACATTTCAACTGCTACCTTGACAGACAAATTTACATATTTATGTTTTTAAGAAAATTAGGGGTAACATAATTAACAACCATTTTGGAGACTTTTGCCGGCCTAATTTTCTATACACCCACCTGGATTGTATACTACTGGCATACACCTACCCAAAACAAGCATCAAAACTTCTGGCTAAGATCATGTAGGGTAAATAAAAATTTGGATCTTGGATTCCGGACTAATGGGGGAATGATGAATGTCCAGGCTTCCCTGTGCAACTGCGCAGTCACACAAGGGCCTTTTTAGGCCGCAAAATACAAGTGTGATGTACATGAATGTTGCGGGGAAGTCTTTGACTTTAGGACCTAGAACTATAATTATTAGTTGTGGATCCTCATTTGAGCATCCTGTATGAGGACAGTTCTAGGTATCAGATTATGTGAGCCTTTGTATGGCAATACCGACAATTTGAATTTATGTGCAGAGAATTCTCAGCTTAGCCTTGAGACCTGCCTTTTCTGATCAAAGTTTTGCTGTGCGCTTAAAAATTGTTACATGTAAGGACAAATGCTTTCAATATCAAGCCAGCATACTATTATGGGCCACAATCAGCCCGCTAGCAAAACACTGTTTAAATAGTGTTTCGTTGGCGCGCCCAATCTTATCCACTTGTATATGCTCACTTGGACCCCGCCCTTGGGGAGGAGCTCTTTTGTACTCAACATGTATCCGAACTGCTCACAATTATTGCTAGTTGCAAGAGTCAAATTATTGCTTTTGTCACACACGTGCATATATGTTTCACATTCGTATGAAAGTTACTTGTCATATTCATGAGTAGCAGAGTATTGGACACACCTTTGCAACTGTCATCTGGTCCAAGTTTCCACTGCCCACAAGGATTCTGTATTGAAGTAAATGATGATACAGAAATGAAATTAGTCACTCAGCTCCGCTGGCTACCCGCACATGCATGTTAAAAAAATAACGGTAATCAAGGATTTACTATGAAAATATTCATGAGCTGGTATCCATCAAAAGATACAAGTTGGCATGTGCTCTAGTTGAAGACTCAGATCAGCCTGCACATCTGCTCAATGCCAAGAATCAAATGTTACTTTGGATGGAAAACTAAGACTCTGATCAGATTCTGAGGATGCTCATACTGATTTGAATTTTTTCTGTATGTACATGTCAACTTGTACCTCATGCTAGATACCTGACTGTATACCCTTACAAACACCAGATTCTGCTTATCTGACACAGATTTCAGCCCTATGACCCTAAAGAAAGAAAATTTCAAACAAAGCTTAATTTATTCAGGTCCAGTCATTTGGAACAATTTACCAGACTGTTTAAAGAATTTAGAAACTGTTGATTCTTTTCGTAGACATTGTATTAAGTGGATGAAATCCAGTCTATCCTTCAATCTTTGAAACGGAAGCATATGTCCAATGCATGAACATAATTTTGAGTGTTAAATTGTGAATATGTTTTGATCCCCAGTTTTATCATTTAGTTTGGTGCTCACAAGAACTGTCTTATTGAGACGCTTCTTTTGAGTACCTCAAACATGTGTTTGAAAATGAGTAACTATTAAAGCACTTTTATCTATGTATATAAAGTTAGCCTGTGTGTATGTAGGTTTGAAAGAGTTCCATGCTGCTTGTATTATTTTGTATACATGTAAATGTTCTTTGTACTTTATAATTGTATTATTTTTTGGTGGTAGTTTATAGATGGTCTCATGGAAGATTAGCTTTTTTTTTCGCTATATGTGTTACCCTCTGAAAACAAAGACTATTATTATTATTACCGGTATAATTATTAAGAACATGGTCACATATTGATGAACTCTATACTTGCTAGCTGTGACTTTTGTTGTTTGCTGATAACATTTGCAAACAGGTTGGATCCAGACCAGGACCAACAGAACGTCATTTCTGATCTGGATTTATACCATTTGACACTTTGATACTTTTTTGAGGAAAAAGTTAATTTTGAAAATCGACAGGCGACAAAAGCATGTAAAGATCTAAGAATCATTTTTTTAATTCTTTACAGACCTCCCAGCAGCTGCCCATGAACAAACCAGTAGCGTGATCAGCACACAACAGACCCACAAGGAAAATCCACAGTTGAAATCCCATTGTGACATAAGCGGACTTCCCGACCTGGACGAGATCAAGGGAGAACTGAAAAATATTGATAGTCATGTGTTCCAATCAAGATCATCGTCAGTAGGAGGACCACAGCTAGAAATAAACTGTAGTGTTGATCATAAACGTGATAAACCGTACATTGTCCTCGATAAATTGTACAGTGCCATGGATAAACCCTACAATACTAGTACTATTGATGATGTTAAACGCTACAGTATTGTGCATAAACCATCTTACAATGTTGACAACAAATTGTATAGTAGAGACAACAGATCGTACAGTGTTAGCAATAAGTTGTACAGTGTTGAAAACGAGCCATACAGTATTCAGAATGCAGCATGTAGACCAAATTCATCTAGGCCCTTTTCTCCTCAGACTTTCAGTTCCGCTCAGGGTAACGAAACTCCCCAGGACAACAAAACTCCCCAGATCAAAGAGACTAATGTGGTTGCGTTCTTGAGGTGTTTAGAAGGCTGTACAGAATATGAAGGTGAGTATCAAAAGGTTAGACCTCTGACCTGGTGATAAAATAAAATCATTTTCTTTGTTCCATCCAAAACATGCTGTGGGTACTCAAAAGAACCACCCTAATGAGACGGGTCTTTTGAGCACCCAAAACAAATGTTCGAACTAATGGATATGAAAATATTCACAATTTTAGGCCAATTTTATTCTTTATCTGGACATATGGCTCGGTCTCATCATGAGAAAACCTGTCTTTGGGTTTTGTCACCCGGTCATGCTCAAACCTCCCTGCCCAGCTACAGAGACTAGATAATATCCTGAAACTGCAATCCATGTGGCTAGTTTTGCTACCATACTTTGCAGAAAACGAACAACAAATGTGCTCATGAGACTGTGCAGGCTGGTCTGCACCTTAGTTGTTAGCAAACAAGGAATAAGGCTTTCTCTTGACAACCTGGAAACCACTCAGATCATAGGTCCAGATAAGGAATTTTTATTTACGTAAAAATCTTATTATTTTCTTACCCATTAATTTAAACATGTGTTTTGGGTGCTCAAAAGAACTGTCTCATTGAGACGGTTCTTTTGAGTACCCACAACATATGTTTTGGATGAGAAATAAAGAAAATATTTTTCCAATACGCACTCTTATCTGGAGGCCTGTGTCTATTTCAAAATCTTCAATCTTTGTACAAAAAGGATTTTCAAAGCCACCTGCCTCCTTCCTGTGGTCAGACTGGATGTATTGCCAGGCTGACCAAGTCCTCCCTGCACACAAATTTAACTTCGCTTGTTTTCTGGTGCAATCAGTTAAAAAATAAACATTTCATTATTTGAGACCAGTTACACTAAAGTTGGGTCTGCCCAGCTTCATAGACTGGTTAGAGTCTTTTAACCCTTAATGCGCCAATCCCAACAAAAGTCGTCTGCTTTTCTCATCTGCTGAAATGTTTAAGAAGCCTCTATGCCAAACAGTGTGGACCCAGATCAGAACTGCTCCTATAGGAGCAGTCTGTTCTTGGTCCACACTGGTTGCTTCTATACTTAATTCATCAGTATTGTTAGGCAACTATTTGGAGCAGACGACTTCAGCAGACAACATTTTCAGATGCATTTTTTTCTTGGTGCTTTAAGGGTTAAATTATGATAACACGAGAATAGCTATTGTTCTGTGGATGAAGATATTGTCAGTAATTGCAGAAATGTTCTGTGTCACTTGATACATATCATCTTCTGGGAGTACTCTGAACACACAGAACAGTAGGAATCCAGTATGAACCTAATCAGGGAGTAACAAAGGTACTGACCGGACTGGGCATTTGCACAGACTGACATGCTGCTATGTTTTTCTTATACAACGTCACTCAAATATATTATACTGTCGATTTAAAGGTGCATAATAATAGGGCTACACCATTACTAATAGAAAAAGTTAAATTAGGCCAAAAAAAAAAAATATGTGTGTTTACTATTTGATGAAAATTTGAAACAGGGTAGGTAGGTCGATTTTCTTTTTTTTTTATTTTTATTTTTTTTTTAATTTGAAATAGGGTAGGTAGGTCTGGTCGATTTTTTTTTTTACTCGATTTTTTTTTACTCGATTTTTTTTTTACTATTTATGTACCAAGGTTTGTAAAGAAAAAATAAGAAGTGACTGCAAAGTACTTGGTTTGTTCTGTTTTATATGATCCAAGCTTGGACCAAAGAATATTGAGATGAGAAAAGACTGGAATTTATAAAACAAGAAAACACTCTGAAATTCAAACTGATCGGCTGGTTCATTTATGACAAAGTCCAAAAGCAAAGCACAGATTTCCCCTACATTACCTTCGACACTGAACAAAAGGAACATACCTGGCACTCTTGTAAATAATAAAGCGCGAGTCAATGTAGTCAGTGATAAATGTGTTTAACTTTCTTCCGATAGTTCTAAACCTCTATTTACAACGTCAAGCAACAGAAGAGGGAAATAAACCCAAAGAAGAAAGACGCCATCGCATGGATAGTTGTCATTAAATATCTCAAGTCATCTGGTGATGACTTGTTGCTTCAAACAAGCTTTTCTGATCTTGGTGATCACATTTTTTGAAACGAAAAGTGACGAGAACATCGCCATCTTGGATTGACAAAATCCGAAGGTATCCGTAAAAGGTTTGACTACATTCCGAATAGAATAGAATCAGCGAAAATTTGAATACCAGTACTAAAATCCGGGACCGCTCGAGCAGGGTCGGACAACAGTCTCGTTTTTTTTATTTTTGAAGAAAAAATGGTAGGGTCGGCAGCTATAAAACAGGGTCGGTCGGCAAACCGTAAACACACCTATTTTTTTTTTTGGCCTTATGGTAAAAACATATTATTAAAGGTAGACCCAGTGCATGATATACCTGTATGAAATACCTACTACCCATTATCTAGATCAATTGGGCTTGATCTGGGTCCAAACTGTTTGCAAAGGTGGCAGTTATTGATACACATTACATCAGATGAATGTTGGATAGTTCAATCGTACCAAACTATAAAACCTATAATAATCTAAATTTCTCTAGATAAGACATCTATTTCAACAAAAATATTACAATATTGTCGTGTGGTCTTCGAAGCATGGATGAAACATAGGGATCATGTCTCTGTCGTCGTCTTCGGCGGCTTCTGTGTCCGCCTTGTCACACTTTTGGTTTCCTATCGATAACTCTTGAAGGGATTCATTAATTTCACTCAAACTTCACAGTAGGGTCCAGCATCATAAAATACAGGTTAAGTTTGAAAAGGGGGTAATCCACAAAATTTTTGAACTGAGTTATGGCCCTTTTTCAACTTATATTTTGGCTTCCGATCAATAACTTTTGAAAGGATGCAATAATTTCATTCAAATTTTACAGAAGGGTACAGCATGATAAAATACAGGTCAAGTTCGAATTTGGGGTTCATTTGCAAACTTTTGACTGAGTTATGGCCCTTTTTTACTTAGGTTTAGGCTAATGCAGAAGCTATATGAGCTGCGACATGTGATTTCCAACGATATGACATTTTGACAAGTGTAGACTCAGATTAGCCTGTGCAGCCTCCTTTGAAACTTAGAAACTTCAAATGATGTTCGGTCAGTAGCTTAACAGTCATAGAATATTCAAGCGACTAGCAAAGGCTTTGATCAGACTATGCATATGCGAAGGCTGATCTGAGGTTTTGCTGGTTGCACATACCACATTGTTGGAAATCTTATGTCGTGGCTCATATTGGCTTTTTCGTGGATAAACTTTTTATTTCTCTAAAACTATAAAATCTGAAAACTTCTCACTATAGGCCATGATTACCCAGTGCCTGTAGATAAGCATGACATTGATTAAAATTTTACCCCACCACCCTGACCCCTTAGGTTGGGTCAGTGGGGTCAAAGGTCAAATATTTAAATTTCGCAATAACTCTGTCAGTTGTCAATATTTTTACTGAAATTTAGAGGTACAATAAATATGAAATAAACCAAACATGATTTTTTATCGAAGGTCTGGGTGGGACCCCCTGGGTGGACTTGGTGTGTGGGGTCAAAAGGCCAAATTGCAACTTTTTCAGAACATTGTCATGTTGCATATCAAATTAAAGGGAATCAGGTATGTAGCAACATGGTAGCAAATATTTTGCCTGCAGACCCCCCCCCACACACACACACACACACACACACCTACCCCAGAACATGGTCATGATGCATATCAAATTAAAGGTAATCGGGAATGCAGCAAAATGTTAGCAAATGTTTTTGCCGGCAAACACCTACCCTGGGATCCCACCCCCACCTGGGGATGGGATCAAAAGTTCAAAATTCATTTTTTTCAAACACTTTGACCATACACACGCCCCTAGCATCTGGGTCTGGTTGAAGTCAGATATTGAAATTGTACAGAATCTGATAGTTTTTTTTCAATTACCACTGAAAACTATTTTATAGTCATCTAATTTTGATCTGTATGATACCCAAGGAGACCTTAGGGGTTGGAGAAATGGGATTTATAGTTTGTGATTTAGAAGTTTCTCTAGAATAACCCTTTGCCCGGGATATAAATTTGACAAATTTGCCTTATTTGACTTCTGTTTTGGCAAGGGACACATCCGATTTTGGAATTCTAGTAATATTTTTCTCACCAAAAGAAATATGATGTTGCACATGGAAAGTGTCTGAGTGAATGAAACTCTTGCAGTGGTTACCCATTTATAGTGAACTATTTTGAACTTTATCCAACTATATACAGTAAAACCTGTCTTAAGCGGCCACTCAAAAAGAAGACCGTAATGGTTTTCAAGACCAATTATCACTTAATGCAGGTCAAAAGTATTGCAGAATGATCTAAGGGGAGCATTCTGCAATACTTTTGACCATCATTAAGCTACCATTTGTCATTAAGATCTATGTTTTGTCTGTTTTCGAGTGGCCACTTAAGACAGGTTTTACTGTATTAGGTAATAATGAATAAGTGGCTTCTTAGGTTGGCCAGTTTAACCCTTCGTATACAATAAACTCGTAAATGACTACTTTTACAAACAATGAAGACCCAGGGTAAAGTAAAAAACAACTGCAGACAAAAATACACTATTGTTTTTTTTTAATCTATAATCTGAAACCATTGGATATGAGCAATGATCTATACCAAGTTTATTGCATTAATCCATTATTATATTATACAAAGGTTTCATAAATTAGTACAGGTAAATCATTGACTGGCCTCAAAATTTGCCACTTGTATTGTGGAAAAATTCTAGTCTGAATTTTAATGATTTTTGGCAAATTGATTTAGGCTAAAACCTAAAAAAGTCAGTTTTGTTTGATTTGATTCTTTACACCCCAGTCAACATTTTTTTCAGTTATTTTGGGATGGGTCTTCCTGGGTTGAACCAGTACTAATCAATAATTGATTTTTCTTGCTCAAGGACACTACCCCTCAGTCTTGAGTCAAGCATTTTACCACTTAGCCACTGGCTCAAATATTTAAAAGTCAGTAAATCATGGTGTATCTATTTACTTTTAGTACTATATGTGTCTTGTGTGAGGTCAAAGTTTGGTTATGGAAAACCTTTATACATTAATCTTCTTGTCTTTTCAGATCCAGCTGTAGTGGAACAGCCCCTTGGAAAAGAACCATTCAGGGAACCTGTATCGTCTATTGCAGTTGGGTGTCAACTAGATCCTGCAGATCCATTTCTTTCAGAAGTTTTGTTTTCACCTGTTGCACTCATAATGGACTTATCTTATTTGACTGTTGGTCATTTTGAGTGCAACGGGCTTCCGTATGGTAATGGCTTGTCTGATCTCTTTTTACCTATTGCACTCAGAATGGACTTCTGTCATTGGAGTAGTAGTTATTTTGAGTGCAACATTCTACCCCATGGCAGTGGTTTAATTGATCTCCTTACACCTGTTGCAATCAGAATGGACATATACATCAATGGAGTGTTGGTCATTTTGAGTGCAACAGACTTCATTTTGGACAAGGTTTATCTTCTCTCCTTTTACCCATTGCACTCAGAATGGACTTATCCCATCAGAGTAGTGGTCTTTTTGAGTGCAATGGGTTTCCTCATGGTCATAGTATGTTGGATCTCCTTTTACCCATTGCACTCAGAATGGACTTATCCCATCAGAGTAGTGGTCTTTTTGAGTGCAATGGGTTTCCTCATGGTCATAGTATGTTGGATCTCCTTTTACCAATTGCACTCAGAATGGACTTATCCCACTATGCAGGTTGTCTAGTGCCTTTTTAGCAGAGCTGCTTGTATCTTTAATACAGCAGGCTTGGATTTTCCAGACAGATAGAATTCCTTCAACACACTGGGCCCTAGACATATGCAGGTTGTCTAGTGCCTTTGTAGCAGAGCTGCTTGTATCTTTAATACAGCAGGCTTGGATTTTCCAGACAGATAGAATTCCTTCAACTCACTGGGACCTATACATATGCAGGTTGTCTAGTGCCTTTGTAGCAGAGCTGCTTGTATCTTTAATACAGCTGGCTGGGATTTTCCAGGCCGATAGAATTCCTTCAACTCTCTGGGCCCTTGACAAATGCAGGTTGTCTAGTGCCTTTATAGCAGAGCTCTTTGTATCTTTAATACAGCAGGCTTGGATTTTCCAGACAGATAGAATTCCTTCAACTCACTGGGCCCTAGACATATGCAGGTTGTCTAGTGCCTTTGTAGCAGAGCTGCTTGTATCTTTAATACAGCAGGCTTGTATTTTCCAGACAGATAGAATTCCTTCAACTCACTGGGCCCTAGACATATGCTGGTTGTCTAGTGTCTCTACAGCAGAGCTGCTTGTATCTTTAATACAGTAGGCTTGGATTTTCCAGGCAGATAGAATTCCTTCAACTCACTGGGCCCTAGACATATGCAGGTTGTCTAGTGCCTTTATAGCAGAGCTGCTTGTATCTTTAATACAGCAGGCTTGGATTTTCCAGACAGATAGAATTCCTTTCACCTCACTGGGCCCTAGACAAATGCAGGTTGTCTAGTGCCTTTATAGCAGAGCTGCTTGTATCTTTAATACAGCAGGCTTGGATTTTCCAGTCAGACAGATTTCCTTCTAATTCAGAGGCAGCAGTTAAAGAGTTATAGCCTGAAGCAACTTAGTTGTTAACTGAGAAAATGACTGGGCAGTTTTGACATATTTGGATATTTTCACATTTATTGTACTGTGGTATTTTATAACTCCACAATAAAATGTTATAGTGTGATCTCATGTGATAATATCCATGAGCAAAAAGGTTCAACCATGTATATGTTTGACTGACTGAGTGTGGTAAGGTTACTTATCTTAGCTGCTTTCACCTTCATATTTGGGGGAACGCAGTGGCTCTGATTTGACGGGGAACATAGGATTTCTAGTCTGTCTCACTGTGGGAGGTGTCACTGTGTTGTGTCTTTGAGCAACATTATCCACTGCCAAGTACTGGTTCAACCAACGAAGACTCGTCCAACATGATTGAAAATATGTTGACTGTGATGTAAAGAATCAAGACAAACAAAAGCTTCATATTTGCTTTTCTGCTCCTACTCTTAAATTAAATCTTAAATTTTCTTTTATTTTCCTAAGGTTTGCTCAACTCACTTGGGCCATAGACATATGCAGGTTGTCTAGTGTCTCTACAGCAGAGCTGCTTGTATCTTTAATACAGCAGGTTTGGATTTTCCAGTCAGATAGAATTCCTTCAACTCATTGGGCCTTAGACATATGCAGGTTGTCTAGTGCCTTTGTAGCAGAGCTGCTTGTATCTTTAATACAGCAGGCTTGGATTTTCCAGGCAGATAGAATTCCTTCAACTCACTTTGGCCATAGACATATGCTGGTTGTCTAGTGCCTTTGTAGCAGAGCTGCTTGTATCTTTAATACAGCAGGCTTGGATTTTCCAGACAGATAGAATTCCTTCAACTCACTGGGCCCTAGACATATGCAGGTTGTCTAGTGCCTTTGTAGCAGAGCTGCTTGTATCTTTAATACAGCAGGCTTGGATTTTCCAGACAGATAGAATTCCTTCACTTCACTGGGCCCTAGACATATGCAGGTTGTCTAGTGCCTTTATAGCAGAGCTGCTTGTATCTTTAATACAGCAGGCTTGGATTTTCCAGTCAGACAGAATTCCTTAAAATTCAGAGGCAGCAGTTAAAGAGCTATAGCCTGAAGCAACTTAGTTGTTAACTGAGAACATGACTGGGCAGTTTTGACATATTGGATATTTTTCACATTAATCATACTGTGGTATTTTATAACTCCACAATAAAATATTATAGTGTGATCTCATGTGATAATATCCATGAGCAAAAAGGTTCAACCATGTATATGTTTGACTGACTGAGTGTGGTAAGGTTACTTATCTTAGCTGTTTTCACCTTAATATTTGGGGAGCGCAGTGGCTCTGATTTGACTGGGGAACATAGGATTTCTAGTCTGTCCCACTGTGGGAGGTGTCACTGTGTTGTGTCTTTGAGCAACATTATCCACTGCCAAGTACTGGTTCAACCAACGAAGACTCGTCCAACATGACTGAAAATATGTTGACTGTGATGTAAAGAATCAAGACAAACAAAAGCTTCATATTTGCTTTTCTGCTCCTACTCTTTAATTAAATCTTAAGTTTTCTTTTATTTTCTTAAGGTTTGCTCAACTCACTTTGGCCATAGACATATGCAGGTTGTCTAGTGTCTCTACAGCAGAGCTGCTTGTATCTTTAATACAGCAGGCTTGGATTTTCCAGTCAGATAGAATTCCTTCAACTCATTGGGCCTTAGACATATGCAGGTTGTCTAGTGCCTTTGTAGCAGAGCTGCTTGTATCTTTAATACAGCAGGCTTGGATTTTCCAGGCAGATAGAATTCCTTCAACTCACTTTGGCCATAGACATATGCTGGTTGTCTAGTGCCTTTGTAGCAGAGCTGCTTGTATCTTTAATACAGCAGGCTTGGATTTTCCAGACAGATAGAATTCCTTCAACTCACTGGGCCCTAGACATATGCAGGTTGTCTAGTGCCTTTGTAGCAGAGCTGCTTGTATCTTTAATACAGCAGGCTTGGATTTTCCAGACAGATAGAATTCCTTCACTTCACTGGGCCCTAGACATATGCAGGTTGTCTAGTGCCTTTATAGCAGAGCTGCTTGTATCTTTAATACAGCAGGCTTGGATTTTCCAGTCAGACAGAATTCCTTAAAATTCAGAGGCAGCAGTTAAAGAGCTATAGCCTGAAGCAACTTAGTTGTTAACTGAGAACATGACTGGGCAGTTTTGACATATTGGATATTTTTCACATTAATCATACTGTGGTATTTTATAACTCCACAATAAAATATTATAGTGTGATCTCATGTGATAATATCCATGAGCAAAAAGGTTCAACCATGTATATGTTTGACTGACTGAGTGTGGTAAGGTTACTTATCTTAGCTGTTTTCACCTTCATATTTGGGGGAGCGCAGTGGCTCTGATTTGACTGGGGAACATAGGATTTCTAGTCTGTCTCACTGTGGGAGGTGTCACTGTGTTGTGTCTTTGAGCAACATTATCCACTGCCAAGTACTGGTTCAACCAACGAAGAGTCGCCCAACATGACTGAAAAAATGTTAACTGTGATGTAAAGAATCAAGACAAACAAATGCTTCATATTTGTTTTTCTGCTCCTACTTTTTAATTAAATCTTAAGTTTTCTTTTATTTTCTTAAGGTTTGCTCAACTCACTTGGGCCATAGACATATGCTGGTTGTCTAGTGTCTCTACAGCAGAGCTGCTTGTATCTTTAATACAGCAGGCTTGGATTTACAGTCAGAATTCCTTCAACTCACTGGGACCATAGAAATATGTAGGTTGTCTAGTGCCTCTTTGGCAGAGTTACTTATAACTTTCATCCAGCAGGCTTGGATTTTCTAGCTGGGTTGAATTCCTTAAAATTCAGAGGAAATAGTTGAAGAGCTATAGCCTGAAGCAAGTTACTAATACTGTAATAATATATATGTCTCCACAATATATTGTTTCAGTGTTTATGTCCATGAGCAGTAATATGCAGCCATGTATATGTGTAACAGATTAAAAGTGTGGTAAGGTTACTGTTCTTAGATGTTACTTGTTCAGGAAAACTTCTTCAACTTTGCTTTTCTTCTTACTCATGTATTTAATTAGATATTTCATAATGTTTCTTTAATTTGCTTCTGCTTTGACCAAACTCACTGGGGCTATAGAACTAATTGAGCTGCCGAGTGCTTCTTTAGCAGGGCCTCTTGTATCATTCATACAGCAGAGCTTCAGGCCTAATGTCTGATAGAAGTCCTCTGCATCCAGAGATAACAGTTACAGAGCTAAAGCCTGTAGCAAGTTAACTGAGTACATGTCAGTGCAGTTGTTTCAAATCGGGCAATGGTTTGACTGCTTTGGAATGCTCATTACTGTTCAGTCATCAGGAAAACCTCTATATTTGTTTTCCTGATGAAGATCATTTAACTTTAAACCATTCAGTCAATTTTCAAACTCGCTTATCTTTGCACCCACAGTTAGATTAGGTTGTTGTATTTCTGAATCAGGATAATGGATCTGTAGGGTTCAGTTGAGAATCTGATGCAGTAGGATGTATTGTAACCTGTTTTGGAACTTTGTAGAGCAGAACAACTACAAACCATGAACTAAACCACAGTGAGGAGAACAAAAATAATCAGTTTGGAACTGATTGCTGCAAGTTCACAAAAAAGAACGACTGTGAACCATGAGCTAAATGCTACAGAGAGAACAAGTCTAGAAACCAATTGCTGCAAACTCACAAAACAGAACGACTGTGAACCATGAACTAAATACAGAGAGATCAAGTCTAGAACTGATTGTTGAAAGTTCACAAATTGAACAGAATCACTGTGGACCATGAAGTAAACACTACAGAGTGAAAAAGTCAATAACTGTTTGCTTTAAACTCACAAAACAGAACAACTGTGAACAATGAACTAAATACTATAAGTCTAAAATTGATTGCTGTTAAGTTCGCAATTAGAACTGTGAGCCATGAACTAAATACTACAGAGAGGAGAAATAAGTCTAGACCTTATGCTGTTAATAGAACAACTGTGAACAATGAACTAAATACTACAGAGAAGAGAAATAAGTCTAGACCTTATGCTGTAAATAGAACAACTGTGAACAATGAACTAAATACTACAGAGAGGAGAAATAAGTCTAGACCTTATGCTGTAAATAGAACAACTTTGAACAATGAACTAAATACTACAGAGAGGTGATAAGTCTAGAGTGGATTGTTGTGAATAGAACAACTGTTCACCATGAACTAAATACTAGTTAGATCAAGCCTAAGACTGATTGCTGCAAGTTCACAAAGCAGAAGAACTGAACCATGAATTAAATGCCACAGAGAAGGGAAACAGTCTAGAACTGATAACTGTAAGTTTACAAAAGTTTATATTTTTATCATGTCAAATCCCAATGAGAATGAACTGTTTGAAGACCAGAAGTCCCTAAATGAGTATGTTCCATTTGGGCCGCGATGTGAGAAAACCTGTCTTTGGTGGTTTGCGAACAACAAAGGCGCAGACCAGAGTCTGATCAGCGCCTTTGCTATTCGCTTATTTGAAAGTATCATATACAAACTTGATACTAGCGAAATTTCAATTTTCTAGGTAGTCTCTGTAGCTGAGCAGGTTGGTTTGGGTATGACCATTTCGGAAACCCTGAAGACAGGTTTTCTCGCGTTGAGGCCCATTTCATCCAGATCTTCACTGTTTGTAAGATAAAATTGATCTTACAGAAACACAATATTTGAGCTGTTACATGTGATTTCCAACAATGTGGCATTTTGACAAATGTAGACTCAGACAAGCCTGTGCAGCCTCCTTTTAAGCTTAGGAACTCAATGATGTTTGGTCAGTAGCTTAACAGTCAAAGAATATTTAAGCAACTAGCAAAGGCTCTGATCAGTCTGTGCATATGCGCAGGCTGGTCTGAGCCTTTGCTTGTCGCACATACCACATTGTTGTAAATCTCATGTCACGGCTAATTTTACAAAACAAACTTGAGGCAGATCCAGAATCTGCCTTAATGAGAATTTTACTAATTCATCCCCTTCAAATTAATATTTTAGACTTCTGCTTGGCTTAAAAAGTAAGGGAGGATGATCGGGATATACCACAATCACACACTGCAGACCAACCCACGGCACTGGGAGGAAATGGGAGGAGTTTGGTTAAAAAAAAGTTTTTTGACAAAATGACAGCTATGAAAACTTAGAAAATTTTCTGATATAAGCTAATTTTCTGATATAAGCTTTAATATTGAACTTTCAGGTGTGAACAAAATTACAGCTATGAGAACTTAGACAATTCTTCTCTAATAGGGCTAGCTACTGTGCCTTTATGGGCCGATCAACTCCTACCACAACTTTTGATGCAGCAATTTGATACTTTGCCTCTACAATGTAGATGCATTGAACGTATGCATGAAGGAATTTGGTTCAAAAAAAAAAATGACAAAATTACAGCTACGAGAACTTAGACATTTTTTCCCTTATATCACTTTTGTATATGCATAGATAGTGCGTTCATGGGCCCATCAACTCCTAGCACAGCTTTTGATTCAGTGAATTAATACTATGTCTTCACAATATAAACACATTGAACGTAGGCATGAAGGAGTTTGGTTAAAGAATTGAATTTTGACAAATGACAGCTATGAGAACTTAGACAATTTTTCCCTAATATGGCTTTTGTATATGCTAAGATAGTTCCTTCATTGGCCGATCAACTCAGGAGTACCACAGCTTTTGATAGAACAATTTGATACTTGCCTTCACAATATAGACACATTGAACATATGCATGAAGGAGTTTGGTTAAAAAAAGTTTTTTGACAAAATGACAGCTATGAAAACTTAGAAAATTTTCTGATATAAGCTAATTTTCTGATATAAGCTTTGATATATTGAACTTTCAGATGTGAACATTTTTGTGTATTCGATCTCAACAAATGTTCCAGATTGCAAGCTTTAAAGATCATTTGCAAAGATTCTACTGAAATCTTCTTTGCAAAACTAAAATTAAGTATTTTCACTGACCCTTACTGTGCGGTGGGTATCTAATAAACATTGCTTATTGACTTTTTTCATTGCAATTGAAATTGTTCGATATTTCACAATGATGAGCACAAAAAGATGCGAAACATAAGAAATTGCTAAACTTATTGTGCATAGTATATATCTGGGCTCTACAGCTCAAGGTTTATCAGCATGAAATAATTCCATGCTTTTATTTTTATTGCAGCATACCTGAGGAGACCCAAGTGGCCGAGAAACCCAGCGAAGGACCCAACAGTGGGGGGATAACTGGGTCGGAAACTGTCTTCAGGATTTGAGGAACTTGGTGAAGGACAGACCGGCAAGTGAAAACCTTGCTATAGTATCAGAAGAAGTGTAGACTTTACTAGGCTTACATAGGATGTGAAGAGTAGACAAAGAATTAATCATTTCTATCCATCAACCTTGATAGGGTAAAGGTTATGTGATATGAGATTGTTTTATGTTCTTACCAGAGGGCATATTCTCCTTATAAGCTGAGTGCTTGATGGATTGTTTACACTATACTGATTTCTAGTATATCAAGTGCTGCTATTTTCGTTATCAATGTACATTCATTGCATGGTTTCAAAACATGGAACCTATACTTCTACCACGATCTCTGATTATGACCTTCGATTCATTCGATGCATTTACAGTTACAGTCAGGCCTCAAAGCCTTTTGTGTGAGTACAATTGCCTGGCATCATGAAAAAGCTACAGAATTTAAAACAGCTATACATACTTTACATATGCATATTGTTCTATGGTACTTTAGACTCAAAATAGATTTACAGATCAGTGGATTTACCCGTATGCACTAAGACAGACCACACTTCATTGTTTTCTAACATGAAAATAACTTATGGATCAAATGGATTATAGATCAGTGGATTAACTCATATGCACTAAGACAGACCAAACTTCAATGTTTATTAATATGATTCTTACTATAGAATCAAATTGAATTAATAGTTCAGTGGATTAACTCTAATGCACTAAGACAGACCGATTTCAATGTGTTCTAATATAATCCTTACTATAGAATCAAATGGATTTATAGACCAGTGGATTAACTCTTATGCACTAAGACAGACCGATTTCAATGTGTTCTAATATGATCCTTACTATGGAATCAAATGAATTTATAGTTCAGTGGATTAACACTTATGCACTAAGACAGATCAACTTTCAATGTGTTCTAATATGATCCTTACTAAAGAATCAAATGGATTTATAGTTCAGTGGACCAACTCTTATACACTAAGACAAACAGACTTTCAATGTGTTCTAATGTGATCCTTACTAAAGAATCAAATGGATTTATAGATCAGTGGACCAACTCTTATGCACTAAGACAAACAGACTTTCAATGTGTTCTAATATGATCCTTACTAAAGAATCAAATGGATTTAATGTGTTCTAATATGATCCTTACTAAAGAATCAAATGGATTTATAGACCAGTGGATTAACTCTTATGCACAAAGACAGATCAAACTTCAATTGGGCCTTGACACAAGTAAACCTGACTGTTGTACAGTAAAACCTGTGTAAAACAGCCACTCAAAGATAGACAAACTAAGATCTTGATGACAAATGGTAGCTTAATGAAGACCGAAAGTATTGCAGAATGCTCCGCTTGGAGCTTTCTGCAATACTTTCACCTGCATTAGGCGATAATTGGTCTTCAAACCAATTTATGGCCATTTTGAGAGTGGCCGTTTTATACAGGTTTTACTGTATGTGAACAACAAAGCCTCAGACCAGCCTATGCTTTAGGGCAGTCTGTTCAGTGCCTTTGTTATTCACTATAATTTCTAAACTGACTCCATGCAAAATTTAAATACCCTATCTGGCCTCTGAATCTGAGCAGAGTTGTTTGAGTCTGACATGATTGAAAATTGTGAAGATAGGTTTTCTCACGACAAGGCCTAATTAAAGTTGAATAATTTCTGAATATAAAATGAAACCTTTCGTGTCTCAAAGTATATAATGGAGTAGGCCCCCAGAGAAGAGTAAACCAGGGTTGGCACAGGCTTGAAAAGTGCTTGAAATTTATCTTGAAAAGTTCTGAAAATTTTGCCTGGAAAAGTACTTGTAAATCACCCTGAGACCTTGAAAGAATACTTGAATTATACTATTTTCAGTAGGACTTAACACTGTGGATAGAGAAATAAATCAGTATAAAATTGTTGTGTCGTTATTTGTGCAGCATGTGCTACACCAATGAAAGGCACAACAATTTTATACTATTTTTGGTCTGATACTAATGTCTTTGTTATATCCGAAGTAGAATTTTAACATGTAAATCAGTATTTTATCATAAACTTGTAGGTAGTCCTTAAAAACCATAATATTATATAGGATTGTCTTTCTGAAGTCCTTGAATTTTACACAATATTGCCTGTATGAACCCTGATGGACTCCAAACTTATTTTTCTACATATATCAAACAAAGCAAAATGTTGTGTGTACTCAGAAGAACCTTCTCGGACAAAGCATATGTTGTGTGTACTCAAACACGGCCAGAACTTCTGGTTTCCAGGAAAGTTCTTTTTTTAATCAGTAGACAAACTAGGATCATGCAGGAAGGGGGTCAATTTTTTTTGTATTATTCGTAGATTAACTCTTTCCCTACTGGGTTATCTTTTTGGTCATCTGCTGATTTTTTCAAAATCATTTTTTTTTTAATTCTTCAAAGCTGCATAGTCTGTAACTTTGAACATTTTTCGAAAAATTTTCTTTTCTTTTAAAATTATTCGTAAAAATTGAATTAAGTTATGTTTTCACAATAAATATGTTCAGTACAGCTGAAAACTGCACGGAAAAGTGAATTATCTTACAGGTGTTTTTCTCTTGTAAGTAATTATTTGCGTCCCTCCAATAATTCTAGACTGTTGATTTTTAACATAAATGCTCTTGTTTTGATTTCGATAATTTGTTAAGATTTACGAAAATGGTAAAATCTTTACGTGAATTTGAGTATTTTTACTGTATTCTTAGAAAATAGAAACTTTACTTCAAAAATTAAAAGATCAAAAGTTACAGACTATGCAGCTTTAAGGGCAGCCATATTAAATAGTGTGAAACAGTTTGAATCCAGATCAGGTCTGACAAAATGTTGGCGCTGAATTGGTTCCAAACTATTTGTAAAGGTGACCAGTAGATGACACAGTAAAGAGTAAATGCTTTATATTCTCTAGATATTAGGACAGATAGACCTGAGCAAAAACACATAAAGCCAGATTCTGAAGTAGCAGCTTTACTATATATTCTCTAGATATTAGGACAGATAGACCTGTGCAAAACACATGAAACCAGATTTTGAAGTAGCAGCATGATCCAGATTTATACTATTTTAACTTTCTGCAAACTTTATTATAAAAAATAGTATGTGAGTATGATCAGGAAATACCACAATCACAAACCGCAGACAACCCCGTGGCACCTCGAGGAAGAGCCGCTTAACCATCACGAGACACCAGGAAGACAAATTAAGCAAAGCAACCAGCTCTCTCTTCCCCATCAAGATGATTGCAATACTAGAATGGACATAAAGTAACGTACAACAAAACATAGAACAATTACAGACTCCCACAATGGGAGTAACAATAAACAAAAAGTCAACAACAACAGAACCACCGCCTTAGAACGGACAGCAGCCTAAGCCACTGGGGGGCTTAAATGCATTTTACTGGTACCAAATCTTCGCCCTAGATTCTGCTGTTGTTGAAGTACAAGAAGTGTTCAGCTCGCGTAGAGGCCATCTAACTAATGCAATGTATCATCATAAAGTCTAATAGTTAGAGGAAATAAGATAGTGCTTTATTGTAGAAAATTGTTGTAATTTGCAAGCTTTTAGTTAAGACTGGGTACCAAAAAAAATGATTTTCTTATTTCTTAACCTAAACCTATGTTTTTGTACTCAAAAGAACTGTCTCAATGACACTTTTGAGCACCCAAAACATATATTTAAACTGATAGGTATTAAAATATTTACAATTTTATGCTCAAAAATTGTGTTTATCCAAACCTATGGATTTATATTTGAGCCGTGACATGTGATTTCCAACAATGTGGCATTTTGACATGTATAGACTCAGACAAGCCTGTGCAGCCTCCCACTATTAGCTTAGAAACGCCAAGTGCTGTTCCGTGAGTAGGTTAACACTCAAAGAATATTCAAGCAACTAGCAAAGGCTCTGATCAGACTGCGCATATGCGCAGGCTGGTCTGAGCCTTTGCTGATCACTTATTTTACTTTGTTGGAAATCTCATGTCGCAGCTCATTTGTTATTATGAAGAAATATTGCAGGACTTGAGATAATTTTATTAATATTTTGTGAATATATGCAGGACTTTAGTTAAGAAAGTGTGTTGAAAAAAAAATCTTATTTCTCAACTTAAAGACATGTTGTGAGTACTCAAAAGAACCATTTCAATTAGATGGTTCTTTTGAGCACCCAAAACATGTAAAAACTTGGGGTAAGCAAATTTTAACAATTTGACACTAATTTTTTTTATCTAAACCGGTGTATATTTATTTAATATTGCTATGCTTTATTATTTGAAAAAAAACTGATTTGTTGTAAGTTGTGAATTTGTAAAATTGTCAGATACTTTATTCATTCATTATTGTCATTAAGATTTCTTGATTGATTAAATCTGGCCCAGAAGTTATACAATTTTTTCATGCTCATCTTAACTTAGCGTATAATTAATCATGCTTATAAGTGTTACAATGCCAATAATTGTTAGCATTTTAACATCTATGAGCAAGATAAATACATCTAAGAGTTTGAAAGCAAGAATATCTTGCTTTTTATTAGCAGTTAAAAGTTCTTCTCAGTTGAGTTGAGCATGAAAAAGTTTTATAATGGAGTTCTGATCATGCTGAATAATGCATGCTTTACACCTTTCCCTAATTTGTGTCATTTTAAAATGCTGGATTCAATTTATTGGCATCTTTTTTTCACAAACAAGGAAAGTGGAAAAGGTGTGGATCTGGATCAGCTAGGTCTCTGACACCATCTGAACTTGATCTACACTGTTTTCAAGATATGATTTATTGGGAGTTAGTGTTAATAACAGTTCATGTGGGTTTTATACTTTATATCATATTTTTCAAAAATCATTGCCTATTAATGTGGTCGCAAACAGGTTGTACCCAAATCAGGACAGATAAAATGTTAGTCAAGATCTGGATCCAAACTGTTTGAGACTGTAAAGGTTTGTTGTAAAATCTGATATTGGAAAAATTTACAGAAAAATTACCCAGTAGGTAAAGAGTCATTCTTTAAACTTGCATTTGTAGTGACCCAGTGTGTCTAGAGATGTAAGGTTTTGTCTGACGTTGCTACTTTCTGTGTGTGAGCAGTGACGGTATTGATGAGACTGTACATATGTGCAGGCTTGTCTGAATCTCCATTGCAGCAACCCAGTGGGTCAAGAGATGTGCATTTTATCTGACATTGCTACTTTCTGTGTGTGAATAGTGAAGGTATTGATGAGACTGTACATTTGTGCAGGCTTGTCTGAATCTTCATTGCAGCAACCTAGTGGACCTAGAGATGTATGTTTTTGCCTGACATTGCTACTTTCTGTGTGTGACCAGTGAAGGTATTGATGAGACTGTACATATGTGCAGACTTGTCTGAATCTCCATTGCAGCAACCTAGTGGACCTAGAGATGTATGTTTTTGCCTGACATTGCTACTTTCTGTGTGTGACCAGTGACGGTATTGATGAGACTGTACATTTGTGCAGGCTTGTCTGAATCTCCATTGCAGCAACCCAGTGGGTCAAGAGATGTGCATTTTATCTGACATTGCTACTTTCTGTGTGTGACTGACCAGTGAAAGTATTGATGAGACTGTACATAAGTTGCAGGTCTGAGCCTCCATTGCTTGACTATCATGTGATAATATCCCAAAGTTTCTGTTCTTGCTCACTTTTGTTTGTTAATTGATTTGAGCTGTGACATGAGATTTCCAACAATGTGGTATGTGCGACCAGCAAAGGCTCAGACCAGCCTGCGCATACCTGCAGACTGATCAGAGCCTTTACTTGTCGCTTGAATATCCTATGAGTGTTAAGCTACTGACTAAACACCGTTTGAGGTTTCTAAGCCTAAAAGGAGGCTGCACAGGCTCGTCTGAGTCTACACTTGTCAAAATGCCACATTGTTGGAAATCACATGTCGTGGCTCAATTATTGATTTACACCATGGAATTTTATATACATAGAATTAAAAAAAACATTTAAACCTCAAATTTGAACTCTGATGTTCGAAATACTCACTCATTTGAGCCGCGACATGGTGGCATTTGGACAAGTCTAGACTCAGACTAGCCTCTGCAGCCTCCTTTTGAGCTCAGAAACTCCAAATGGTGTTCAGTCTGTAGCTTAACAATCATAGAATACTCAAGTGACTAGCAAAGGCTCTGATCAGACTGTGCGTATGCGCAGGCTGATCTGAGGGGTTGCTGGTGGCACATACTACATTGTTGGAAATCTCATGCACTGGCTCGTTTTTGACACAATAGATTCAATTAATGAACAAGACCTACATATGAACTATTTTTTATTGATGCATCTACAGTGTATAAAAATGTTATATGCCAAACATATGTTAGATAGGAAAAATACCTGATAATAAACGTTTTGGGGGATTATATACTTGAGCCACGACATGAGGTTTCCAACAATGTGGTATGTGCGACCAGCAAAGGCTCAGACCAGCCTGCGCAAACGCGCAGTCTGATCAGAGCCTTTGCTAGTCGTTTAAATATTCTTTGAGTGTTAAGCTACTGACTGAACACCATTGGTTTTTGTTTTGTTTGATTTGATTCTTTAGGTCCCATCAACAATCTTTCAGTTTAACAGGGACGGGTCTCCCTGGGTTGAACCAGTACTAAGCTAGGATAAATGTGTCTTGCTTAAGGACCATAACGCAGTGACGCCGGTGACGCTCCAACCCGCGGCCTCTCAGTCTCGATTCAAGCACTCTACCACTGAGCCACTGCGCTCCCTTGAACACCATTTTGAGTTTCTAAGCTTACAAGGGGGCTACACAGGCTCTTCTGAGTTTACAGTCTTGTCAAAATGCCACATTGTTGGAAATCACATGTCACAGCTCACTTCTATGTTTACCTCCTTATAATGTAAACAACTGATACTTATAATTCAAAATACATATCAATTCCTGATGAATTCAAATTAATGAGCTTATACTGTAAATAAATAAGAGTATCATATTTTCTCGTTATTTCCAACTGATAGATCTGAACAAACAGTATAAACCTAGATCAGCGGGATTCTGAAGGAGCAGACTAATCAGGGTTTGTACTATTTGCCATTCTCACTTTTTACAGACTTTGTCACACACAAAAAAATGATAAGAAGATTGATGCCTAATATTTGGAGGAAATATTCTAGCTTTATGTGCAATTACTGTAATTTACATTTGAACCACAACATGAGATTTCCAACAATAGGGTATGTGTGACCAGCAAGGGCTCCGATCAGCCTGCACATATGCGCAGTCAGATCAGAGTCTTTCCTAGTTGCTTGAATATTTTATGATTCATAGGCTACAGAGCAAACATCATTTCGAGTTTCTAAGTTTAAATGGAGGCTTCACAACCTCGTCCGAAATGTCAAAATGTCACATTGTTGGAAATCACGTAGCCGCTTAGTTGTCATTTTCTATGCATTATAAATACAAACAAGATCATGCATCTTCTCGCCTTCTATTTTATTCCTCAATTCACACTGGATATATGACCAAAAAATCCACAATCACATGCAAAACTCCATAGTTATCTGCCCATTTTACACTATGACGCTACACTTTTTCGAAGTGTCAACAGGCGGATATTGAAAGCAGACATGAGTAGCTAAATTTTGAGGATACTTTCATCCTTTCTAACGATGGGTGTACTTTTGACTTAGAAAATCGAGTCCATACACCAGCCTATGTAGGGTTAACTCATCGCCACCACTGAGCAGACTTTTAAAGACCAACTCCATAGCATTGGCGTAGCTCCGATTAAGCAGTATACGCACGTGCGGAATAAAAATAGTAACACTGAAGGGAGCTCACCTTATGTGGTAAAAGTGATCTTTCACACCTTAAGGAACTGCTCTTAAAGGAAAGAATTTCGCTCCCTCTGGGAGCCAATTCTTTCCTTCAGAGAAGTTCCCATTTTGAAAAGGTACGTACTTGTAGAGAATCACTGCTTGATACAGTAGTCTCCCTTTGATGTGCGTAACTTTTTCAGCGTTCTGGCTACGCCATTGCATAGCAGCGATGGGTTATTATAACTCCCTCTGCCGGTCATTTGCCCACACTATTGCATGTCCCCAAATGTTGTTTTCACACCGCACCTTGCAAGGTATGCAAGTGATGGGCTGCCGTGTCACAGTTAATCATTTAGTCTACCTCACAGGTCACGCCACGAGAAGTGGCTGTATTTGGTGTACCTAATGAGTCATAAGTAATTATTTTTAGTCTGACTAAAAATATTTTTAGTCCAACCAAAATTATATTTGGGTGTCACGTATATAAATATACGCCCTACCATAAATGATTTTCAGTCTCACGTATTTATTCTATGTCAAACTGAAACTTATTTTAATCTGACCAGAATTAATTTTAGTCTGGCGTTAAATAATAGTGCAACTCAAAAGAATGATTTTAGTCGAACCGTAATTATTTTAAGTTGGAATGAAATTAATTTCAGTTGGTCTCAAATTAATTATAGCTCGACGTAAATTAATGATGATGCGAGTGAAAATACTTATGGTTGGTAGTATATGTATTTCCGTCGCAGCCGATGATTATTTTTCGTGGTACTTAAAATAGTTTTAGCCTGACGGCAAATTTTTACTTTTGATCCTTTCAGTACACCTGCCGAATGTAATGGGTTAAAAGGAAGATTTACCGTCCGACTAAAATTATTTAAAGTCTGATGAAAATTATTTTTAGTCCCACCAAAATTATATATAGGTGTCACGTATATAAATATACGCCCTACCATAATTGCTTTTCAGTCTCACGTATTTATTCTATGACGAACTGAAAAGTATCTTATCTGACCAAATTAATTTAAGTCCAATGTAAAATGATATTGGTGCAACACAAAAATTATATATAGGTGTCACGCATATAAATAAACGTCCTACCATAACTGATTTTTAGTTTCACATATTAATTTTATGTCACAATGAAACTTATTTTAGTCTGATCAAAATTAATTTTAGCGTGACGTAAAAGCAATTCTAGTCCAACATAAAATAAATATGGTGAGACTCAAAAGAATGATTTTAGTCGACACATTAATATTTCAAGTTGGACTGAAATTAATTTCGGTTGGACTTATATTGATTAAAGTCAAACGTAAACTAATTATGGTGTGACTGAATATATTAATGGTTGGACTATTTATATTTCCGTCTCACCTATAATATTTTAGTGGGACTAAACACAATTTTAGTCAGATGGTAATTCTTATACTTTTGACCCATTTGGTACAAAATAATATGGACAATAAAAATACATGTGTCAATGAAGTATTTATACTTAATCAAGATTATTGTTCATCTTCAAGTTCCCCTCCATCAGTTGAACATATGTTTTGGTTGCTCAAAAGGACATTCTCCATGAGAAAACTCTTAAGAGCACACACAATTTATGATTTTGTTGGACGATAGGAAAATTAGAATTGATTTCGCCCCTTTATCCTGAGGCCTGAATTCCTTGTCTATCAGAACAGAATCATTTCTAGTACTCAAAAGAATCATCTCATTGAGACGGCTCTTATGAGTACACACAAAGTACATTATGTTTATCACTGCACATCACTTTTAACCAACTGATAGGTCTAGATAAATTAATACTCTGGTCTTAAACTTGTGATTATCATCATCTGGGCCTCGTCGCGAGAAAACCTGTCTACGACAAAGCCAGTTTCAAACCAGTCTCCTCTGCTACAGAGACTAGCTAGAAAATGGAAATTTCACCTGTAGCAAGTACTCGTATGCTTCTTTCCAAAAAGCTAACAACAAAGGCGCTGATCAGACTGCGCGTATGCACAGGCTGGTCTGCGCCTGTGTTATTCGCAAACCCCGAAGACAGGTTTTCTCGCATCGTGGCCCATTTATTCAATTTGTCACCAGTTCCGAAATATACTGTTCAACAATAGTTTAGCACGGATTTTAATACGATGCCCCTCTTTGAATGAACATGAAACATTTTTTTTTGGTGTAGTCAACATGAATTTATGTTTTTTCGTGTCCGCCAGCAAAAAGGTAACCTGGTTAGGCGTCAGTGGATTAACGTTAAATTTGATATCATGTGCATGTAAAGGATACACGGCCACATGGGAACATCGGAAATTATAACGTTAAGCAAAAGGTTCTTAAAGATGAAAACTGTTAAAAACGTCAGAGTTTGATACCCGTTTATATCTCTTTTTACCGTTCCATTATGGCGTTTAAATAATCAAGCGGTCAAGTAATCTTAATGGTGCTTGAGTGACACAAGCACACGGAACATTTCTGTTAGTTGATTCTCTGAAAACGTCCAGCTTACATTTAGCCTAAACTTCAGATTGAGTTAAACACCCAGACACAACATTTTATAAACTTCCCTTACCCTTAATTGTATTGCCACTCTTTTGGCTTCCTCTTAAACACAAAAACCCTTTCAATTAACCCTTAAAGCATCAAGCGCAACAAAAGTTGTCTGTTTTTCTCGTCTGCTGAAATGTTTAAGGAGCCTCTATGGCAAACAGTTTGGACCCAGATCAAGCTGCTTCTATAGGAGCAGTCTGATTCGGGTCCACCCTCTTTGCTTCTATACTTAAATTCATCAGTAATGTTAGGCAATTAATTTTTGCAGCAGACGACTTCAGCAGATGTCATTTTTAGATGCATTTTTTCGTGGCGCTTTAAAAGCTAAGCCTGTCTACATAACGAAAACAGTACTGTTGTTTTTGACTGGTAAACGTCGTTATAGCAGCAACGTAAGTTGTTTCCAAGGCCCACATATGTGCAGGCTGGTCTGAGCCTTTGCTGGTCGCACATACCACAATGTTGGAAATCTCACGCGTGGCTCAATTATGGGTGTATATTTACTATAGTGTTTTGGTCAGAGCTATCATCTACACCTTTATGTTTGCGAGCAGCCAAGGCTCTGGTGAGACTGTGTGATTGCGCTGGCTCACCTGAGCCTTTGCTGTTCTCCAATGTGATAAGTGCCAATGACTTGTTTTGAGGAAAAGCAGACAATTCAGACCTTGGTCATGACACTGACTATTGGGACTTTGGTCAACTCGGAGCATTTAATTGCCTGTGGTCTATTCGGACTAAAATCAGTGATCATTCTGGATCATTTTGTAAAAAAATCATTGGTCAACTCTGAACAACGTTACTACATGTATCACTTCAACTGTGCCAGATCGTGCATTTTCGGACATGATTAGTAAAGTTATAAAACTAAAGCTACAGTATTTTAAACATGTTAATGTACAAGTTACATGTCAAAGAGACCCAGAAGTGTATGCGGCATGCCATGATCACAAAATATATCTTCACACCAAATTTGGAATTCCTACCTCAAATTGTATACAGATATGCTCTGGGCTTGACTTTGCTAGAACTAAAACCAGAGGTCAAGGTCACAGTAAGCTGGAAACAGTTGGTGACTCGCCAGGGCCCAAGATGTATCTACATACCAAATATGGAACTGCTACCATCCATAATTAATATAGGCGATCTGCTGTAGGTGCATTTTTTCAAGACCTGACTCCTGATATCAAGGTCACAGTGGCTGAAAACAGTGAGCGACATTCCATGACCCCAATATATATCCACAAATTGAACTTGGGGTTAATATGTCATATAATATGAGACATGCTCTTAACACTATGTTTTTGCTTGCTATCGGCGAGTTGTCTTGTCGGTGAATTGTTTTTGCTTACACACGACCGTTATGCTAACAGTATGTTACTATAAATAGACAGCCAGGTAGAGGGTATCACTATTCCGAAACAATGGTATAAGTATTCCCGTAGGGGGAATTTGACGATATAGCCAATTTAAGTCTATGTGATGATTTTAAATAAAAATAATTATGAAAAATCTCCACCGAGGATGAACTTGAAAAAATAAACTCGGCAGCTCGGCTCGGCAGGGGCTTTCAGACCCGACCATGTCAATATGTCAATATGTACCACCTCCATTGGGGAGTTTGTCTTCAATATCACTACCGGGGAGTTTAACTGAAGTTCGGTCCGGTATACCATTTTACCGATTTTTTCCCCATGACAACCGTAAAACAGCACTAGCAAAATAAACAGCAATATTTTAGTTTGTTTTTGACCAAATTTAAATAAAAGTAGGTTTCGTTGATGTATGTTGTCTATGTGATCAATTTCGACCTAAACTGACCACGGGCACCTGTTTTCACGGCTCTATGAAAATTCATCGCAACACACCCAATTTACAACAGTCACCTATTTTCGACAAGCCATAGAAATGTACTAAAACACAGCATATTTTTTTCTTGGCCTTGGCACTGTGCTTGTGAAGTGCAATATTGATTTTTTAATCAATCAGAAGCGTGGTAGCTCAGTGTTTAAGTGCACTTATCTCTGGTGCTAGAGGTTTGATCCCCACTCGGCAAGAGGTAACTCAGTGGTTAGGCACTTGCCTCTGGTGCTAGAGGTCCCAGGTTCGATTCCCGCACACGGCGAGAAAAATTTCAGTGTCTGAACACGCTTTCTCTAGTGTCATTTGCGAGGATGATGCTAGATAAGTGCATCGTCCTTCGGATCGGGACGTTAACTGGATGTCCCCTGTGCAGGGAAAGTCACCCCCTGTGCAGGTTAAAGAACCCTACGGTAATTTAGATATGGTTACTTGTAGGCTTTCATCCTGCAACCCGGAGTATACAAAGTACACCTGCCGATAATACTCGAAAGAGGGTCTGGCAGTATATAGAGAAAGAAAGAAAGAGGAAAAGTTTCAGGGTCCAAGCACAATTTCCTTAGTGTCATATTTGCATGGATGTCACTTATAAAAATCGGGACGTTAACTGGATGTCCACTGTACAGGGAAAGTCACGGGAACAAGACAACTCGATGACAGAACAATTCAGCAACAGTTTTTTTAGACAATTCAGCGAAAGATTTGAGACAACTAAGCGACACTTTTTGAGACAATTCGGCGACACTTTTATTCCCTAACTGATAATTATTGTAATTGATAAAGGGTTCATGGGCAGTTTTAAGACAATTCACCGACATAAATGATTTATATCTTTAAAAATCAATACACTAGCAGGGCTTTATCTGCCACACCTGTGGGGCTGAATTTCGGCCCCATTCCCAATTTAAAATAGCCACCTTTTTTCCCAATTGCATGTCTATTTTTCCCAATTTTAGACCACTACAACTTATGAGAATCAATGATCCATATCACAATGTTACTTTAACACTTGCGCATGGCATTAAACAATCTAAAATGACTTGATTTTCAGGATAAATTTTGCTCCCATAATTATATTCTATGTCAATATTTTTCCCAATTTAAACATTAAGTCTATATTTTTTCCCAATTTTGGCCAGGGGCCGCTTCCTAAGATTGCTGGATAAAGCCCTGACTAGACAGAAATTAGTGGAAAAAATTAAAATTCTTTTAACTTACGAATTAAACAAAAGATCTAAAAAAGAAAACAACCTATATAAAATGATAATAATATATAAACTAGAGCAGCAGTCGATGGTACACCATCGCAAATACCCGCTTTTTTACCTATAACCTCTACCTTGGGGTCAAGGTCACACAACATGCAGCTCAGTACCTTCTACATAATGTGACCTATGCAACTGTGAAGTTTGAAGTTGATATGTCCACTGGTTAAGGAGGAGATGCATTTACAAGGAAATACACTATATGACCTTGACCTAGTTGTTAAGGTCACACAAAATGTTGTCCAGTGCCCTCCAAATCATATGACCTATGCACCTGCCAAATTTGAAGTTGCTACGTCCAACAGTTTAGGAGAAGATGGATTTACAAGAAAGTAAATTATATGACCTTGACCTTGGAGTCAAGGTCACACAAAATGTTGCCAAGTACCATCCACATCATGTGACCTATGCACCTGTAAATTTGAAGATGCTATGTCCAATGGTTCAGGAGAAGATTCATTTACAAGAAAATACATTATTTGACCTTGGGGTATTTGACCTTGACCCCAAGGTCAAGGTCACATGAAGTGTTGCCTAGTACCTGCAACATCATATGACCTATGCGCAGGCAAAATTTGAAGTTGCTACTTCCAAAACATTATGAGGAGATGCGTTTTCAAGAAAATACATTATTTGACCATTGACCTTGACCTTGGGGTCAAAGTCACACGAAACATCGCCCAGTACCCTTTACATCATGTGACCTATACACGGGCAAAATTTGAAGTTGCTACTTCGAAAAGTTTATGAGGAGATGCATTTACAAGAAAATACATTATTCGACCTTTGACCTTGACCTTGGGGTCAAGGTCACACGAAATGTCACCCAGTACCCTCTACATCATGTGATCTATGCACCTACAAAGTTTCAAGTTGCTACGTCCAACAGTTTTGGAGAAGATACAATTACAAGGAACGTGACGGATGGACGGACAGTTAGACAGACAGACGCACGGACGGACGGACCAACGACGGACCGACTTTGGTACGAAATTAATATACCCTATTTTTCTTACGAAAAAGCGGGTATAATAATAATTATAACAATCTCAGCAGAAAGCTGTAGCAGAGAGTGCACCACCCTAGCTACCGCCCACCATATCTATGCAATATACATTGTACTGCAATTTTCATAAGTATAAAAATGAAAAATTTGACAATTTTCTTTACCATTATAGCTTTCACATTTTAGCCGTGACACGAGATTTCCAACAATGTGGTATGTGCGACCAGCAAAGCCTCAGATCAGCCTGCGCATACGTGCAGTCTGATCAGAGCCTTTGCTAGTCACTTGAATATTCTATGAGTGTTAAGCTACTGACTGAACATCATTTGGAGTTTCTAAGCTTAAAAGGAGGCTGCAGAGGCTCGTCCGAGTCTACACATGTCAAAACGCCAAATTGTTGGAAATCTCATGCACTGGCTCCATTAGTAACATCCATGCAGATACAGAACAGCAGTCACATGTAGAAATGATTGATACTGACATTGGCATAGTATATTTGAGCCGTAACATGTGATTTCCAACAATGAGACATTTTGACAAGTGTAGACTCAGGCGAGCCTGTGCAGTCCCTTTTTAAGCTTAAAGACTCCAAATGGTGTTCAGTTAGTAGCTTAACAATCATAGAATATTCAAGGGACTAGCAAAGGCTCTGATCAGACTGCACATATGCGCAGGCTGGTCTGAGGCTTTGCTGGTCGCACATACCAAATTGTTGGAAATCTCATACCATGGCTCATATATTTGATGGCCACAAATAACTCTGTCAAGATACATTCTGATCAATGATTATCCCTAATTGCAATATGATTACCAATTATAATTATCAGTTACAATTCAATTGACGAATCAAACAAAGGCATCAAAGAATTGTCTCAAAAAGTGTTGCTGAGTTATCTCAAAATTTGTCTTAGAATTGTCTCAAAAACCGTGTCGCCAAATTGTTCTGTCCCCGAGTTGTCTTGATTCCAAAGTCACCCCCTTTGCAGGTTAAAGAATTAACCCCCAGTAACGGTAATTTAGATACGAGATAGATATAGATAGATATTGTAAAGTTCTACACTTCGAGGTTGTTAATTTCCAAATATAAATTCGCTGCCACCATGAATAGGGAACGTGAAGAATCACGAACAAGTAGATAAATATATTTTCCTTTAATGCTTAAACACTAGCTAGTAAACACAGTTAAACACACACACACATACAATAAAGTAAATTTATTAGCAATTTGCAAAATATGATAATTTCCTGTTAGTTTAGTAAGTATTTCCTAAAACAAATAAGTTCCTTAAGAATAAACGTAATTCCAAATATGAACACTTTTCAATGCCAAACAAGCGTTCCTTAATGCCAAAACAAGCTGCTTTTATACCCAGAGCTAATTAGATGCCCGAAAACCCAAACTATCCGACAGGATATGTCCTACTTCCTGTCCGAACATGATAAATGTATTTTCGGGACTTATGATTAATGTATATTCGGGCTTTTCCATAAAATAGACAAAATGACAGGCCCGAGTAAATAATGACTTCGGACCTAAATGTTCTTAAGATAAAAATGACAGGCCCGAACTATTAATGACTTTGGGTAACCAGGCTGACAAGCCCGAAGAATTAATGACTTTAGGTAAACAGGCTGACAGGCCCGCACAATTAATGACTTTTGCTAAACAGGTAGACAAGCCCGAAGAATTAATGACTTCAGGTAAACAGGCTGACAGGCCCGGACAATTAATGACTTTTGCTAAACAGGTAGACAAGCCCGAAGAATTAATGACTTCAGGTAAACAGACTGACAAGCCCGGACAATTAATGAGCTCAGGTATACAGGCTCTAAGATAAGATGACAGGCCCAAACAATTAATGACTTTGGGCACGAATGATCATCCCTAACCCCAAATTGGTCAGGTGCCAATACATCAGGCTACTTTATTATGCGAATAATGCATTATTGTTTAGGTGCATGAGCACCTAAACACAATATATAAGGTGAGAATTGGAGCCTTTACCATGGAGGAGCATGTGACCAAATGTAACCAATCATGGGACCTCTGTCATGTCATTTGTAAATATAGAATTGTCATTTTCTGGTTTCCCAGTCTATCTTGAAATTCTGATTGCATCATGTTCTTCAAAGATTGACCTAGGCCCACCTGGTATGACATTTAGCCACTATTCTGCTGAAGAGAATAATAAGACAGTTGGTCAGTCAGAAATCCAAAGTAAAAAGGGAGCTTATTAAAGCACAGATACAAGTTACACGATGCATGGATTTTGAAGAGGCAAATAGTCAAGTGGTGCCTTACCCAGAGATGATTTGCGAATGCATAAATGCATAAAGTCTGACATCTCTAAGGTCATGTACCAGATGAAATGTATGGACCCTTTGCATGCTATTCCTACTATTAACCTTTCAGACCCTAATCAGACTAGCAAAATGTTGGTTGTCATCCAAATCCAAACTGTTCGACATACTTATGGTATTGGATGGTACTTTAAGTCTAGACTGGCATCAGTCCTGAAAACAAATTGATACACCAGAAAAAATAAGAGTATCTTTTATTTTTAGTTGGAGGTATTAGACTGGCCCCAGTCAAGACAGAAAAATCCCAATTTTCCATTCAAGCACTCTTACTAAATGATCGCAACCTTTTGAGTGTGCTAACAGATACAATTATAATGACTAATTTGTTCAGTGGAATGGAACAGTTTGTATAAATTTGGTAACAGGCATTTTGAGAATCCTAATATATTTCTCTAAAGTTATTTTAAAACAAAAGATAATCCTCTTTTAGCTAACCTAGGTTAGGACTTCCTTTATGCGTCTGTTCATCATCAGTGTCATCAATATATACTGACTGACAAAAGAAACGCTATAGGTAAAATTCAAAGCCATGTCACATCAATGTTTATACATTAGGTAGTAAATGTAAATTTGGATTATTTTTTACTTTTAAATGCATGTTAATGTTGTACCTCAAAATGTACCTCAGAGGAACAGATAAGCAGCTTTTGGGGGGTATTTAAGCAATTAAATTTGGGAAAAAAGCAATTGTTTTCAAATGAAGGGGTAACAAAAAGGAATTAAATTTTGGGAAAAGCAATGGTTTTATAAATGAAGGGGTAGCGAAAAGCAATTAAATTTTGGAAAAGCAAAAGAAAAAACAAACTGATCTAAATATGAATATATCCCATGTTAGCACACTTAGTGTGGTAGCCAGTTCAAGCCTTTCTTTTGTTGTGATGTTACTAAGTCTCCTTTGAAGTTTGATACATTAAGCAAGTCATTTGTCAGTTACTGGCTAAAGTATTTGCACAAAGTACTTAAAGTCACCCAATCTGTATGTTTCTTCCATTACGAAAACTAAGATTATTATTTAAATTATTAACTAAGATTATTAGGTACTTTAATTATAACTTATAAATAAGCAATTTCAAAAATCTATGTGGGGTAAAAAATATTTTAAGCAATTGTTTTTGGAAAAAAGCAATTCATAAAAATCGTGTGGGGTAAATACCCAATTGAACTGAAAGCTTATCTGGACCTCTGTACCGTCCGAGAAAATTCAATGGGTAAAATCAAAACATGGAAAATTGATGTGTGGTTTCTTGAAAACAAAAACATCAATATTTTTAGGGAGCACACAAAATTTGGGTACTTTATTGTTTGGTAAAACCCTATAAAACCTACCCAGCGGCTTAAAGGTCTAGATTTTGGTCAGACATTTTCTACATGAAGTAGCGAAGGTTCATTCGCAAGAGCTCATGCTCGATAATACAATCTGTACAAATTATCTTTTCAAACACCTATTCTGCCTCGGACCCAGTATAATTGGGTCCGAGATTCTGCTGACTCTAAGATTTGTTAAACAAGACCTATTATAATAATAATAAAAGTAAAGGAATGCTGTCATAAAACAACCTATTTGCCAAACCTAAACTATTTGCGGCTTTTTAAAAGCAGCCAACTTGTTTACAATATATCCCTAAATATGTCAAATTATTTTGCAAACATTTACTTTGTCCAAAGAAATTACGGTCATTCTACTCCCTTCTGCTGATTCAAGAAGGGCTCTTGTCAGTTACAAGCGAAAGTATGTGCACGAAGAACTGGTTAACCACTAAAAGTAAGTAATGGTGCAAAGATCAGGAATCGATACAATCAAGTACCACACCTGACCCAGGATACCAATGGGAAAGTGACAAACTCACAGAAGACACCACAAACAAGAGCCAAGAGGTCAGCCCTTTCCCAGCAGGTGACCACAAAGCACATATAAACAGACGCGCACAAAACATAGCAAACACAAGACAGAACAAAAACATAAAAGATCCACAAAAGAAGTACCGCCTTGGAGCGGTCAGTAAAATATTTTACTGGAGGGCTTAAACCGGTTTAACGGCGCCAACCTCACCCTTAATTCAGATGTGGATCAAGACACATAGATATTTGGTTTGCATGAAAGACCCCTAACTTATCAATGCATCATCTCCTAAAACATATAAATCAAGATATATAAGTCAAGCTTGCCCAGGAAAAAAGTCTGGTAAACTGACAGTGTCCCGACATGACCATATATGTTGACTGGGACATAAAGGATCAAACCAAATAAATGTGTTTGAAAAATATTGCAAGTTATAAGAGAAGACATTGGAATGTCAGCTGAGCCTGATAGAAAATGATGAGTAGTATAGCAAGGAACTTCAAACTTAAGATGGCCTTTTATAATTAAAGTGCACCATCCTTATTTGTCAATAAGGATGGTGCAATTTAATAATAAAAGGCCATCTTAAGTTTGTGGTTTTGGGCGCAGCGTTGCACAAACACGATTTCTAGCTGTTGTTTTTATACCAATTTTCAAAACAAACACTCCCTGGATTGATGGAAGCCTTAGTACTGAAGATACAGTAGATGTATTTCATTTCAAAAGTTATGGAAAAGCAAAAATAGCAAGTGGACTGTTTAAGTTGGCCTAAATTCTTCTCAGTTTAACATGACACTTTCAAAATTGACAAGGCAAGAAAGAACTGTTTGGTCAACAAATACAATTTATTTGAAATCAGAGTTTTAAAAAATCATAGTGCAAACAAATCAGTGGTATCTGAAGTTTTATTGATTGTCAGATTTGATTGCAATTTGGCATGTTTTTATAGTAGGAGTGTATATTTTATGTTTCTAACAGGTGGTCCTTGACTGATACAGTTAGGCAAAAAAAACCCCAAAAAATGTGTTTAGGGTAACCTGACCCTACCCAAGTTAACTGGTGGAACTTAGAATTTTTTTTCAGGTTTTCTGGAAAAAAATATGATTTTATGCACTTTGAAAGGCATTTCAGGAAATGCCTTTCAAAATGCATAAAATTATATTTTTTTCCAGAAAAAATATGATTTAAAAAAAATATGCGTGCCTACCCAACCCAATGGTGGCCTGACACTGTAAACAGGCTGGGTTGTTGGGCCTAATCTAGGTCCAAACTGTTTGCAATGGTTATCAGAAGAAACCACCAGCAGTTAAAGATGAACCATTCTCATTTTATCACAGAGATAGAAAATGCCTGCCCAAACTGGTGCCAGAGGGGAAGAACCCCCTATGTTCCTACAGAGACCATCCACTGGAAAGTCACAAGATGTACGCCATATTCTGGCAAAGACATTTCGAGAAATATTTACAAGAGATCCTGTTGGTATTGATACGATGAAAAACCTGGCTGTATCCAAAGGTGGAGATGATCCCTACCATGAACGTTATGTTGATGCACTACAGAAGGTAATATACTTAACCCATTACTCCATAGGCTATTTTTAGATCATGACATCATTTTCTATTTTTAGAAAGCACGAAAAAAATTCAAGAATTCAAGTTTTGAATACTTTCGAAAATAGTATGGAAAATTGAGCATTTGCTCCAAAAGAGCAAATGCTCCGTTTTCCATAATATTTTCAAATGCATGATATTTCAAAGGCGTCAATACTCTTTTGAAAACAGTGTTTATCCAGATCAACTTCTGATGAAGCCACCTTATCATGGTCTACGGTAAATGCTCTAGAATTTCAAACACCTGTTGTCTGACAAAAAAAAAAACAGACAAACAGTGCAGACCCAGATCAGACTGCTTCTAAAAAAACAGTCTGATCAGGGTCTTCCCTGTTTGCTATTCTGATAAGCATTTTGTGAATTACAACCCTAAAAACATTTTGTTTGAGAACAGAAATCTAGAAAATTGTTCAAAATTTTAGAACGTTTACCATACTCATTTTTCAGCCACACCATAAATCGATATCAGTAATGTAATATAAATGTCTGGCATTTTCCTTCCTTTCTGAGGTCAGGGCCAGGTCTGTTGAATTTGGGGAAAAAAAAGCATTTGGACCATCTAATTGGGAAAACAAGAACATGACTACCATTTTAAACAGATTAAAACCATATAAGAAATTAGCAGTGTAAAGCTGTAACATATTTGTTGCTTTAATGGCCCACCATAATTACTTATGAAAAACATGTTTTCATTCACATTTTTATGCAAATTTTCATGTATCTGTAACTTTGGTATTTTTATCGGATTTTCATGAAATTTTCTCCAAAATGTAGAACTAAGTAATTGAGAAAGATATACACCCCTTTTGGGAAGTTTTTTCTCTTCATTGAATTGGGAAGGGGCCGTTATTTGGCCCCAATCAGGCGTAGGAAACCCCTGAATGTGACATTAATACATTGTTCTTTGATATAATGACATTTCTTGCACACCAGATTGAGGTTTCTGTGTGAGAGAGAATTCTATTTCAGTACCCCATACTAACCTGTAGGAAAGTTAAATTGAACAGCTGAACAGACAAGTGATGTCACTAAGTTGAAGTGAGGTCATCATGTTTTATCGCATCTTAGCATATTCATGAAATTCTGGAAGCATTTTTAAAATATAATAATGTGATATTCAATGGTGAGCAAGAAAAAGAATCTTCAATTTGTGCATATATAAGGATGCAATAGAAAAATCTGTTCCTTGTGATCAATATTTGTCATCACTTGGCAAGCCTCATGATACCAAATGTAGACCCTTGGGACAGGTTTTTCTATCCCACCCTCACATGCATGATAGATTCTTTTATCACATGATGTCGCATCATGGAGTGAGATAACCCCATACAATATAAATCATAAACCACTAGTGGTTTACAGATTTAGTAACGTTGCATAATGACGTCCATTATAACATTGCATTAAAGTTTGGAAAATCTTGACGTTTTCACACCAAAGATAAGATTCTAAGTACATTTTGTGTATTTTTAATGTCATGTGATAAAACGAATCTAACATTCATGCCCCTGTATTATTGAATTTATTTAACTTGCTGCGAAAAAGTGATAAAATGCTCTGCAAGCCTCGCATTTTAATACTTTTCCCCAACTTGTTTAATAAATTTAATAAAATATGAGCACTGAATGTAAGATCCTATAAATATAATGACATTCTCTTCTTCAGGTATTTGATGAGAGACAGAGAAGAATGGAGGAGGCAGCAATGTTAGAAAGACATATCATGCAAGCTCAAGCAAGGGCCATGTCTGCCGATGAGCGAGTCGAGAACTAAACCGAGCCAATCAGAGTTGTGATAATTATGGTGACCTTGGACTACCTCCAGGTATGCTATATTGTGCAGGAAATCAGCCAGATCATCACGGTTATGTATAAGGGTATGGATGGGGCATCCAAAATCACTAATTGTTAAAATGTTTGTCCCATGATTACACTCAATGAAACCATTTTCACAAAGATCAGTTTATTTTCAAAATTATGGGCTCAATCCTTTAATTTTACTAAAACACTTTGTTTACTCTGTTTCAAATTTTCGGCCACTTGGCCTTTGTCAAGAAACAAATAACTGGATTAATGTAGGGAGCTACATCTCCATTGTCTAAGCCAACCATTAAATATATCTGATATATCTGATAGATTTGAACAATATTCAGTCAACCAGGCAGATACTTTCACCTAATTTTGAGCGTTTAATTATTAATATTTTCTTTTCTTATAGTTTTTACATTTGTTTGGGTGCTAAAAAGAATCCTCTCATTGAGCATTGAGAGTGTTCTTTTGAACACCCCAAAAATATGTTTTGCTGAGAAATAAGGAAAAAGCTTGTGACATAAATGAACAGCTGTTATGAATTATCCTCGGTTTTTTTCAGTATGAATGAAAAGCTTTGTTTAATCATTTCAGGCAGGTCCAATTTCCGCTCATGCATTGACACAGAACTGCTCAAGAAGCACAGACTGCTGACACCTAGTGACTATTCCGTTGATGAGCCATTCCACCACCTCTCGGTAGGATGTTCACTTCTTGTAAAATATTTCTCACTTAATATTGATGCACCTCCATTTTTATATGGGAATTACCTATGTATCAATTTGTGTGCATTTTTTAACCCTTTACCAGCTATGAAAAAAAGTGTATCTGAAAATGTCATCTGCTGAAGTTGTCTGCTTACGCCAAGGACTGATTATAGCATACAGACAGTGTGGACCCTGTTTGCTACAGATGTGTTTTAAAAACCACCAGCAGATGACAAACAGCAGAAAACAGTCATTAATTTATTTCTGAATTAATTTCCACTCTTTCTCACCTAAAACAGGCTTTGGATATTCAATAGAACAATCACATGGTGTATATCCTTAGCATATATTTTTGTTGAGAAAAAGAAAAAAAACTATTTCCCTGATAAAGTTACAAAAAAAATACTTTAATATGGTAACCTTTAGCTGCTTTTGTCTGCAGCTGTTCTTAGCTATTCTGTCATGCATGTTTCCTACTTTTCATCCAGGCCATAAATGGAAATATTTCTCTGTTTCCTTAATGCCAATGAAAAATATTTTGTGTTTCAGAATACTTGAAATTTTAAAATAGGGACAGTAGTTAGGAAAATATTTTTATAATGTTAAAAGTTTTTTATGTGGGGAAAAAAGGGAAACAGTTTGGCAGTACTGTAAAATTCCTTAAAAATCCCCTAAAATGCTTAGAAAATTAGGGTCAGGGGCTAAAAATTAGGCATTGTGGGGTAACTCATGTGCTTATCTTGAAAGTTTTGTAAGAGTAGAAGCTCACAAATAATTTTAAGGCCTTAACTGTATGTATCAAAAATATAAGACAAGATAGGCTTGAACAAATAGTGTAAACCAAGACAATCACTTATTTAGAGTAAATAGGATAAATAGCTTAGATGTCCAATTAGCTAGGGTACAGAGGTGTGGAAATACCAAGCCTCACTGGTCCAACCTGGTCCCATTTCATTTAGGACAAAGTAGAAAATTATTTTTATTTGTGCTTGGATAGGTATAAAGGAAGTCAATGAAATTTTGTATTTCATTTTTACGAACTCAAATGTTGTATGGAAAACAGTGTGGATCCTGGATCTACACTGTTTACTAGGGAGTTTATATCTAGTTTCATGCTCAGGGGACAAAAATATTTAAAGTAACATAAGTAAAGAACATAAGGGAGTAATATGACTTCCTCAAGTAATTATTTCCAAAGCACTTGTCTGTTTTGGGAAGAATTACTCGTCCCTTCTAGATTTTACTCGTAATTACGAGGGGACGAGTGGAATTTTTGTCCCCTGATGCTGTTTTTGCAGGAGTTTATATATTGTTGCAGAACAGTAAATTATAAGCTAATCTTTTGTTTCTGGCGAGTAAAACTTTTTTTTTGACAAGTACCTTATGGCCATTTACTTGTTCCTGGACAAGTAATTTTTTTTACTGTTTCCACATCCCTGTGTACATACATGATCTACGCCTATTCACCTAAGCAGGGCTGTGGAAATACCATGCCCGACTTGTCCGACCAGGTCCCATTTCATTAAGGACAAGTCAAAAATTTCTATTTACTTGTCCTTGGACAAGTACAATGTATAACGTTAATACAATTCTGTTTCTCATATTTTGATTAATTATTATGAGCTCACATCTTGCATTGAAAACAATGTGGATCCTGATCAGCTGGCTTCTTATTTGATTTAGATCTACACTGTTTTCAAGAGAAGCCAGCTGATCAGGATCCATACTGTTTACAAGAGTTGATATATATCTGGTTTCATACTGTTTTTGAAAGAAAAATTTGTTTAAGCACTGAAAGGTATGAAGCTAATTTTTTTTTTCTTTTGGACAAGTAAAATTTTCTATGGACAAGTACATTTTGGTTTTTTACTTGCCCCTGGACAAGTAGAAAATTTTACTATTTCCACACCCCTGCACCTAAGTGATGTGTTTTTATATATACAGGACCAAAGATTCCAAGCTATGCCAGAGAGACAATGACATCTCGTCAGCATACATGTGAAGATTTGTTTTCATCCAGAGAAATTCCAAAGCCAGATGCCTTAGAATTGAAGCGAAGTAGATCTGATCTCGGCGGAAGTTTGATATCAGAGGAACCTCTAATAGATCAGGAGAGACAAAAAGATGAAGAATACTTGGTAATTGTTGCTTTTCTTTTTGTTAATAATTAGGTTATATTGCCAGTTATACATCAACAAATAGAATCCTATCAATTAATTTTGTAGTGTAGTACATGAAAATATCCTGTTAGTCCTATGATGTCCTATGAGCAGCAAAGTCTCAGACTTAAAGGTAGACCTCCTGCAAGATATGTCAGCATGGACGGTTAACCCTTTACTCCATAATAGCGCCTTTTGACGCCTTTGAAATAGCATGTATTTGAAAATATTATTAAAAATGGAGCATTTGCTCTTTCGGAGCAAATGCTCCATTTTTCATAAAATTTTCAAAAGTATTCAAAACTTAATTTTTTTCAATATTGTCTAAAAATAGAAAATGGTGTCATGATCTATAAATAGCCTATGGAGTAAAGGATTAAAGGAAGTCCATATGTTGTGGATTCTCATTGGAAGCAACTCACTAAGCATCATAATAATCATTTTCGTGTGAATATAAAGAATATATGTCCTGTTTTTATAGAAAAAAAAACATGTCTCTACTCAGTGGAATCTGGTAAATTCGAAGTCCTAGGGACTAGAAATTTTATTTCGAACTATCAAAAGTTTGAATTAAAGGGAGATAGACATAAGAATGTATAACTTCCCAAAAATGATTATTTTCAGTTTTTCCCCTATCAAACATATGTTTTGTGTGCATAAAAGAAACGTCTCATGGAGATGTTTCTTTTACCCACACATAACATGTGTATTTTTATCATAGATAGCATTTAAGATAGTTCATAAATATGCCATTTTCTCTGAATCCATTGTGTCCGAAATTTATTTCCAGTAAGTGAGTATTTCGAATTGCTGTAATTCTCTATTGTGTAGGCCAAGTTTCCCCGCAGCGATGCTTGGAAGCAACAGATGCGAGAAGATCAGCGAGAGCAGGAAAGAACCAGTCTCGACAATTTACAAGCCATGACAAACTATTCTAGAAACCCGAGATTTATCCCCCCTTCAGCCCCAGGGGCTGGCAGCAGATCCCTCATTAAGGCTGAAAAATCCAAGCCAAAACAAATTGGAATACAAGAAAAACAACTGGAAGAAAAGAAGTAAGTGTTTGATACTTTTCTTATTTTGAATAAACTTTTGAGATGGTGCTTATTGGAAGCATCTCTATGAGACACTTCAAATGAGTATAATACATATAACTCAGCCTATGAGAATATGGTACTTACAGCATATATACAGCGCCCTAGATAAGCTTTTGGATTGATTGGGTATTTACGCAACCTGGTTATCCTCAATTGCATACTTGCAAAAATAATTGCATATTTTCATACTTTTTACGCCACATTTTTTTCTGTGATTACACCTTTTCTTATTGCATGAAGCCATCGGAAATGTGCTTGCATATTTATTCACTCCCATCGTCTGCCTTTCTAAAGTATCAAACTAGCGGATTTTATTGTACCTGAAGCAAATCTTATCCCATTGTTGACAATCGAGTGTGTACACTTTGCAAAGTTTCACTTTCATCATAGTGTTTTTCCGCGAATACTGGACTTTTCACCGATATTTTATTCATAAAACTGGAGTTATATTACGCACTTGCTAATAAAAAGAATTCAATACCAGACTGGCATTTGTTTATAACCCAAATGGAAACGAAATGGACCAAATGGTACGCAATGACATCTCATATAATTGCATACCGATCATTAGAATTGCTTTTTGCAATGCACACATTTCATTTTAGTTGCTTTTTGAGGATTTTAATTGCGTATTTACGCAAATACTCTGCTTATCTAGGGTGCTGTATATACACGCAGGTTTAGATTAACAAGCATAAAATTGTAAATATTTTCTTACCCCATCAGTTTTACTCAAAAGAACCGTCTCATTGAGATGGTTATTTTGAGCACCCAAAACATATGTTTTGGTTGATGAATAAGAAATGCAAAAATTTTGGTACTCATTCTTAACTAAAGGCCTGATTCAAAACAATACTTTAAATGTCCATTCTGCAATACTTTCTACCTGCATTAAGCTACCATCTGTCTTTAAGATCTTGTTTTCTCTATTTTTGAATGGCCGCTTTTAAGACAAAGATCTTAATGACAATCGGTATCTTAATGAAGGTCGAAAGTATTGTTGATTGGTCCCATTGGAGCATTCTTCACTACTTTTGACCTGCATTAAGCGATAATTGGTCTTGAAAACCAATTTTCTGTCTTTTTTGAGATTTGCTGGTTTACACAGGTTTTACTGCATTATATAAGATAATCACCATGACAAGGGTAAAGTGTTTCCTTGTCACAAACACAAAAGAACTTGTGTTGAACTTGAGGCTTGAATAATAACTACTGAAACACTCATAGGTTTAGACAAACAAAAATGGTTAAGATTTTCTTACCCATCAATTTTAGCATATGTTTTGGGTGCTCAAAAGAACTTTCTCATTGAGATGGTTCTCTTGAGTACCCACAACATATGTTTTGGTTGAGAAATAAGGAAGCTCCTTTCTAAAGCATATGTTCTTCTGCTTACAGGTCTAATGAGCATTCCCAGGTATTCCTTGTGTCTCCGCCAGAAGTTGTTTTCTCAGAATACAAAGTTGGACAAGTTTACGAGGTAAGACCGTAAGAATCTATAATGGGTGTGTGAGGTGGGGGTAGAAGAAACATCCTAAGAATCACTGCTTGGCATTACCAGGCTGTTGATATGGAAACCTGTCCTACTCTGTTAAGCTGAAATATATAATAGTCCCGCCAAAATTGTGGATTCATTCTGCATTATTGTATAAAATTCCATGCTGCATGCTATTTAACAGATGTGTGTCAACCAACACAAACCTGAGCAGTTGTAATTCTAATTACAATAATAAATTATTTTACATACTTTATCGAGTACAGCCAATTCTGGAAAAAAACATAATATTTTTCATTAATAAAAGATGCTATTAATAAACCAGGAAGGTGATCACATGTTAAAGTTCTTTAAATAGTAAGTCAGTTTTGAAAATGTTTATTGCAAAAATGTGAAAATTTGTCACCCTATAGTCTGTGCAGTGATTTGTTACTCAATTTATCACTAGATTTTACCATTGCTTTACTATATAAGCGGAGTGTGTTGGCACCTAAATTAATTTCCTAGTTATCAATCAAAGCATATGTTTAATTAATTTCCTAGTTATCAATCAAAGCATATGTTTAGGTGGTTCTTTTTTGTGCGCGAAACAAACAGTTAGACTGATAAATAAGAAATAGTGACATTTGTATACCTGAAATTTTGGCTTTTCTTCAACGCTTTGATTGATAATGTTCCTAACAGCTCACATTTTATATTGTGTAATTACAGTTGACCTTAACTTTGAAGAATGTGTCATCCTGTATACGGCAGTGCAGAGCTCTACCAGTCTCCACCCCTTACTTCTCACTTGGTCTTGGTAAGTGGATTAACCCTTTATATTCAGGAAACCCCTAAATGGGTACTTTTGCAAACAGTAAAGACCCAGAAACGCTGCTTTTCATCAGAGTCTTCACTCTTTGTATTTAGGTAAAAAAGATCTTCAGACAAAAGAATACGATATGTTTTGAAAATTATGGTTTTGGGGATTTAATCTTTGTTGCAGCACTCATTGTAACATTGGCCTGGACCACAAATGTTAAATTTCTGTAAACCCTATTATCACATGATGTTGCATCTGGGAATGATATATTTCCATGCATTTAAGTTGATAAACCACTAGAAGTAGTTTACATATTTAGAAACACCTATTGATGAGTATAACAACATCACATATATCTGGCAAAAATCTTTGGCTTTGCACATCAAAAACGCATTTACAAAGTACTTTTATATGATAAATTGAATCTAACATTCATGCTCATGTATAATTCAAATCATCAAATTCATTTTGAAAAAAGTGATACAAAGCTTAGCAAGCCATATTGCATTTGATCTTTCCCCTAACTTTTTTAATGAATTCAATAATACAAGATCCTCTATGTAAAGTCATATTTTGTTTGCTTTATTTTAGGTCAGTTTCCTGGGGAACATGGTCTTGTAGCACCAGGAATGAGTTGTCACTATGCTGTAAGATTTGCTCCAGACTCACTGCGAGATTTCCATGATGAAATTAAAATACAGACCCAGTCTACCGTGCCCATCACAGTTCCGCTGTTGGGGAGAAGACCACCACCCAAACTTACATGTAAGAAAATGTACAATCAGTTAGGCACATGTGGTTTAGTATCAGTGGCAGGCCTTTAGTTAAGAATGCCTAACAAAAAAATAATTTTCTTATTTCTCAACCAAAACATATGTTGTGGGTACTCAAAAGAACCGTCTCAATGAGACAGCTCTTTTGACCACCCAAAACATATATTAAAAATGAAGTACAATTGTACGCTGAAAATTTTGTTTATCAAAACCAATGAGTGATCTGTTAAAAAATGCTTGTTGTTTAAGTTTCTTATTGCATATGGAGGAACTGTTCAGAATACGAAACCAGTGCAATTTTGCACATGATTTATATTTTGTACATCAAAGTGGCTCAGTTGATAGAGTGTTAGACTGGGGATCGAAGGGTTGCTAGTTTGAGCCTCACTGCTATTGTGTCCTTGAGCAAGAGACTTTGTCCACTGCTCAGTACTGGGTCAACCCATAAAGACCTGACCCTACATGACTTTAAAATTGTTGGCTGGGACAAAAAGAATTTTATTATCTACTATGCAATGAAATACAGGAAAATATTGATTGAATATAATGCATAGATTTCACAGCCGTGAAAATATAAAAACTTTGATATTTGATATTTTCACTGGAGAGAAACCGTAAGATTGGAACTACTTTTTTCTATTTAATCAATATGGTCTAAGGGAAGCAACTCTTTATGGCATATCTGCTTCTTTTCTAAGGGAAACAACTATTGGTGTTTCCTATTAACAAAAAGTCAGAGTCGCTTAGAAGCTTAATAAAAGAAAGAGCCTTTATAAATTAGTCTGTTACAACTAGAAAATAAAAACAAAAGGTAATGTAAAGTAAGATTCCCTTCTCTTTACCTTAAAAGATTATGGAAAATTTGTAGATAATAAAAAGAAAATTTAAATGTTTTTTGTTAAATATGTCTTTTATTTCACTAGACAATAATTATATTTCACTCATGAAAAATAAATATTGTCCGCTTCACTCGTGAAATAAAAGACATATTTAACAAAAAACATTTGAATATCCTCTATAAACTGTTGTATACTTTAAACTTTGGGTATTTGTATCTAGGCCAAAAGAAAGAAAAAACTTGTTTACAGAACTTTACGTCTCCAATATTTTTAGGGTTAGTAGGAAGGGAAACTTTTTATATATATATATATATATATATATATATATAAATAAATTATGGTAAAAGAATAAAAATCCTTTAAAAAGTTTAGAAATAGACTTTAATATTCCATAAGACCTCAAAATTGACTAAAATAATTATGGTAAAAAGTATAAAAAGCCTTTAAAAGATAGAGAAATATAGACTTAAATATTCCATAAGACTTAAAAAATTTTTTGAGTAGGCCCCAAAATATTAGGGTCAGAAACAATGTTATTTTTTTGCCCAATTGAAACAGTTAAACTTTGGATATTTCTAGTGTGTTGTAACATACTTACATGCTCTGCACACAATATGAGACATGTGCAAATTTTCTTATTAATTAAATTATTTCAGTACCAAGTGTTGTTGATGTTGGCTATTGTCTAGTTGGAGGTTGTCATGTGACACAGCTGGTAGTGAAGAATGAAGGTGGTCCTGGAAGATTCTGTATTATGCCAAGTTCTGTATGGCCTACAACAAATTTTAAGGTAATTGTGCTATTGTCTAGTTGGAGGTTGTCATGTGACACAGCTGGTAGTGAAGAATGAAGGTGGTCCTGGAAGATTCTGTATTATGCCAAGTTCTGTATGGCCTACAACAAATTTTAAGGTAATTGTGCTATTGTCTAGTTGGAGGTTGTCATGTGACACAGCTGGTAGTGAAGAATGAAGGTGGTCCAGGAAGATTCTGTATTATGCCAAGTTCTGTATGGCCTACAACAAATTTTAAGGTAATTGTGCTATTGTCTAGTTGGAGGTTGTCATGTGACACAGCTGGTAGTGAAGAATGAAGGTGGTCCAGGAAGATTCTGTATTATTCCAAGTTCTGTATGGCCTACAACTAACTTTAAGTTAATTGTGCTATTGTCTGGAGGTTGTCATGTGACACAGGTGGTAGTGAAGAATGAAGGTGGTCCTGGAAGATTCTATATTATGCCAAGTTCTACATGGCCTACAACAAACTTTAAGGTAATTGTGCTATTGTCTAGTTGGAGGTTGTCATGTGACACAGCTGGTAGTGAAGAATGAAGATGGTCCAGGAAGAATCTGTATTATGCCGAGTGCCGTATGGCCTACAACTAACTTTAAGGTAATTAGCCAGCATCCTGAAATACTAGTGGTTTAACCCTTTGCAGACCAATGAAAATTTCTATAAAGTTTGATACAGTTATACCATTTGAGCCATGACATGAGATTTCCAACAATTTGGTATGTGCGACCAGCAAAGGCTCAGACCAGCCTGCACATACATGCAGACTGATTAGAGCCTTTTCTGGTTGCTTAAATATTCTATGACTGTCACAGCAGCCTAGATAAGCAGTGTATTTGCGTAAATACGCAATTAAAATCATCAAAAAAGCAATTAAAATTAAATGTGTGCCTAACGAAAAGCAATTCCGTCGATAGGTATGCAATTACATGCGATGACATTGCGTACCATTTGGTCCATTTCTTTTCCATTTGTGTGATATACAAATAACATTCGGGAATTGATTTTTTTTTACTAGCGAGCGCACAGTATAATTCCAATTTTATGAATAAAATATCGGCGCCAGTCAAGTATTTTAGCGGAAAAGTGGTGGCGAGCAACTAATGTCAACAAGGCGATGAGATTTGCTTCAAGTACAATAAAAATCCACTAGTTTGATACTCAGAAAGGCAGACGATGAGAGTAAATATGTAGGCACATTCGGGATGGCTTCATTCAATAAGAAAATGTATGTAATCACTACCAAAAACATGGCGTAAAAATATATAAAAAATACACAATTGTTTTTGCAAGTACGCAATTGAGGATAACCAGGTTGTGTAAATACCCAATTGACCAAAAAGCTTATCTGGGGCGCTGCTGTTAAACTAGTGACTGAACCTCATTTGAGGCTTCTTAGTTTAAAAGGAGGCTGCACATGCTCGTCTGAATCTACGCTTGTCAAAATACCACATTGTTGGAAACCACATGTCACAGCCTATTTTCTATTTTGAGGGTCATGTGTAACATTTTCAGGTTCACTTTAAGTTATAACACATGAATGGACCCCAAACAGCATTATAAATGGACTGTCTGTACATGCTAACAACTATCAGGATGAAAATTTAAAAATCGGGGAGGAGTGCAGTACATAAAAGTGTTCAGTTAAAGCTGCATAGTCTGTAATTTTTTATCTTTTAATTTTAGAAATTTTGTTCTGTTTTTCAAGAACACAGTAAAAAAAACTAAAATTCAGGTATACATTTTACTATTTTCGTAAATCTTAGCAAATTATCAGTATCCAAACAACAGAAATTATGTTTAAATTAGCTGTCTATAATAATTGGAGGGATGCAAATAATTACCAACACGAGAAAAAAAACACCTGTTTTGTAAGATAATTCACTTTTCCATGCAGTTTTCAGCTAAAAGGAACAGATTTATTGTGAAAACATTACTTAATTCTACTTTTACAAAGATTTAAAAAGAAAAAAGGAAATGTTTCGAAAATGTTCATATTTGCAGACTTAGTCTCTTTAAAGTAATATTTGCAGAGCTATAATTATTTTTATTTTCTCTTCAGTCTGTAGTCCACAATGGGAATGTGCCTATTCCTCCATTTGATATAAGACCTGCTGTGTTAGAAATTGCCAAAGATGATACAGTTGTCATGGATATAGTATTCCAGCCTCCACAGGTGAAGAGCTACTCTGTGGACATGTGTATGGTGTGTGATAATTGTAATGTGAAACATTTCTCCATTAAAGGTAAGTATTATTGTGAGCCATGATGATACAGTTGTCATGGATATAGTATTCCAGCCTCCACAAGTGAAGAGTTACTCTGTGGACATGTGTATGGTGTGTGATAATTGTAATGTGAAACATTTCTCCATTAAAGGTAAGTATTATTGTGAGCTATGATGACACAGTTGTCATGGATATAGTATTCCAGCCTCCACAGGTGAAGAGTTACTCTGTGGACATGTGTATGGTGTGTGATGATTGTAATGTGAAACATTTCTCCATTAAAGGTAAGTATTATTGTGAGCCATGATGATACAGTTGTCATGGATATAGTATTCCAGCCGCCACAAGTGAAGAGTTACTCTGTGGACATGTGTATGGTGTGTGATAATTGTAATGTGAAACATTTATCCATTAAAGGTAAGTATTATTGTGAGCTATGATGACACAGTTGTCATGGATATAGTATTCCAGCCTCCACAGGTGAAGAGTGACTCTGTGGACATGTGTATGGTGTGTGATAATTGTAATGTGAAACATTTATCCATTTAAGGTAAGTATTATTGTGAGCCATGATGATACAGTTGTTATGGATATAGTATTCCAGCCCCCACAGGTGAAGAGCTACTCTGTGGACATGTGTATGGTGTGTGATAATTGTTTGTGTTTTTTTTGTTTTTGTTGCTTTACGTCCCATGTCAACAGCTATGGTCATTGCGGGACGGTCAGTTTACTTAACCACACTTTTTCCTGGGCAGGCTTGAGCAAGCGGTTAACCAGTAATTTGTGCGCATACTTTCGCTTGTAACTGACAACAACCCTTCTTGAATAAATCAGCGGAAGGGAGGAGAATGACCGTAGAAATTATTTCATGATCAATCTCCACGAAAGTATGGTACTGGGCCGGGATCGAACTCGCGACCCCTGGATCTGCAGTCAGACACGCATCTGTAGCCAGACACGTTACCGACTGCGCTATGCGGCCCGGTAATGTGAAACATTTCTCCATTAAAGGTAAGTACGAGGGTCATCCAATAAGTTCTGACAATGTCCCTATAAAACAAAACCTATTTCTCTAGGACCTGTTTCAATAATCTTCACATGTTCTTTAAAATATAGGGAATCGAATCACCTGTTCAAATAGTTTCCATGTTGCAATTACAATTGTTGCTAGGCAACCAAAGAACAAAAAGTAAAGGGCCATGGACGGGACACTATACATGGTATACATGCCCAAATTTCTAAGAAATTACAAACTCCTTTTTATGTTGATAAATAAAGACATTATGTATGTTGATGCTGAACGTCATAGATAATGGTTAGGCTTGTGACTGTGGTGTAAGCAGGGTTTTGTTTGTGACATATCACTGATTTTGCAAGAAGTATTTTACTTAAAAATGGGTTGTACTAATAGTGTATTATATTTGGTATATAGCATTTATTGAAAGTTAATATTTTCTATGGGTTAAAAAGTCTATAGAACAGATTTATCATAAAACATGTACCTATTAATGCGCAAAATGATCGTAATGGCTTTTATTGAGTGTTTAAAATGTACTATTTTATAATTAACGCTTAAAGTGAGGCAAATATTTAGTTTTCTGTTGTTGCCTAGCAACCAAGAACGTTCAAAGCAACTAGGTTAATGTCATTGTGGCATATGCTTTTATGGATCAATTATGTATTCAGACAACATCACAAATCACTAATTTAACTTACCAAAGAAACACACAGCATCTTTATCTAACTCTACCCCCAGCAGAAGTTAGTTTAAAATGTGACTTTTCCTGGCCATGGACTCTCACAGTGTTGTCTACAAATTTGTATAGCATAAGATCAGGTCGTGATAAAAACTCCAAATTTCAAACATAAATAGGCGAAACCCACGGCCACATGCAATGGGTAATATAATTCTAATTACAATAACAGTTCCTGAGATATGAGACCATTGTCAGAACTTATTGGATGACCCTCGTATTATTGTGAGCCATGATGATACAGTTGACATGGATATAGTATTCCAGCCTCCACAAGTGAAGAGTTACTCTGTGCACATGTGCATGGTGTGTGATAATTGTAATGTGAAACATTTCTCCATTAAAGGTAAATATTATGGGAAATTCTGTATTTGGGCAAGCTCCTGAGATTTTAATGCTTGTAGCATATGTATCAAGTTCAGTGGTTAGAGTTCAGAGTGGATCCACTGATTTCAGTGGTTTTCTTTATTTATAGGCCACTGGCTGGATATGGTTTACCTCCCCCCCACGGGGAATTTTGTAGACCATATTTTTCTTGAAGCCCAATGTCTTGCAAGGATTTTGCAACATGTTAGCCCTCTGACAATGGCAGCGTTAAGCTGTAACAGCCTGTTACATACGTTACCCTACAAAATATTTGATAATTAAAATTCTTTTTAAGACTTCAGAAAAGTGCAAAAGATAAGGTAAGATTTCCAAATTGGTTATATTTTCTAAATAAGCTATTACTCGGCCACAGATAATGACATTTGAAAACAAATATAGTCATCCCCGATGTAGTGTATGTTACATTTTTTCATTGAACCCCCCGTTAAATGATAAATGCATCTAATATAGTTTGTCTTAAATTTTATTGAAACCAGTTTATGTTCATTAATTTGGCATTACATTAAAGATTTTTTATTCACTTTTTCAAAACTGCAAGCATTACGTTTCTATCATATATACTTTTTGAGTTATTAGATGTTGAACATGGTACCGCCCATATCACAGAAAATGTAAAATGTAATTCTCCAGGCCATACGTTGGCTATAGACTCCACTTCCCCCCAGGGGGAATTTTGTAAACTATGATTTCCAGATACTACATTATATAAGCCACAAAATGAAATATGTTAGCCCTCTGAGAGTGGCAGCGTTAGCGGTTAACATCATGTTACGTACGTTACCCACAAAATAACATTAAATTTTCCTGATAATGTCTCCAACATGACATATTCACTTTTTTTTTTTTAAGTCTGGCACAGGTTTAAGAACTTCTTATAGCACAGTTACATAATTTTAGCATGTATTTTGTAAATGTCTTGAGTTTTTGCTGTTGTATATGTTACTTAGTGTTTCATATGTTATTTCGAAGTACCAGTATGGCAGTTATTGACTATACATTTATTACATCCGTCAGTGAATATAGTTAATCTATAAGGCTACTTTTCAAATGAATTGAAGTTCCTTACTATGGTGTCTTACACTACTTTGCAGCCCATGTTACATACGTTACTCTCTGAATACCATTAAACATTCAAGATATTGTCTCCTACACGACCTGCTTGTACTTATTTGCAAGCTGGCACAGGTCAATGTACTTCTTTTTACTCTGGCTCATTTCGTGAGGAAGTAACTCAAAACATAAACTACCATAAACCCTCTTTTCTTTTATAGAGACATCAAATATATTTGACAAAATACTCATGGAAAGTTTGTAACATTCAGTGCAATGTGCAAGTAACAACTTAAAAGATCAAAGAAAACCGATCAGGTAGAAGTTCTAGAGCAAATCTTCATATATTATCCAAGGGTTTTAAAGAATTTTCATATACAACTTATTACTCCTCTATCAGATTTATCTTGCAAGGATTTTGCAATATGCTAGCACTCTGGTAATGGCACCATTACCCTGTAACAGCCAATTATATATATTACCCATAAACATCTTTGATATTATAGTAAATGACATGACTTCTGAAAAGTGCAAACCATATGGTAAGATTTCCAAATTGGCTGTATCATCCAAGTAAGCTATTTTTGCATCACAGATATGGACCTTTAAAAACAAATATGACCCCAAGGTGTTACGTATGTTACTTTTTTTTTCATTATTCCTATATCAACATTCAGAAGGTGCACCTTTTGTTGCATACTCCATTGTTGAACAAAGCACCAAGGTTATCCTCTGCGAGAATATAGACTGCTGCTTATACATTGTATATATGTATCAGTTACAAAACCAACATGCCCTGCTAGTGTCTGGTTGAATACTGGTGCCATCAGATCCATGAAGGTGACAGGAAAAGCTAATATACTCTGTAGTTTTGGCATTAACATCAACGTTATGTGCAGCACTACATGGCCAATCTAATGTTGGTTCAATGTGTGATTGCAAGCCATGCTGACGTTTGGACTTGTCAGTTTTGATGGAAATTCTATCAGGAGTTGACAGTGACCATGGTACAGGTCCTAGAAGGAACGGCAGTGTCAACTCAAGGTCAACATTATGTCGAATAGAAAGAAGGTCATGCTTACCAAAGACGCTCCTTTAAGCTCTCATCTGGCTGTTTACGTTTTGTAAATTGACCTAGCAAGCATCAAAACTTTATTAGCTTGTAGCATTTTATGGGGGGTGTGAAAGACAGATTTTTTCAACTAAAAGTGATTCAATGAAGTCTGCAACAGCCTTCCTGCCAGTGTAAGCAGCATCAATAAGATCCTTAGCTATGCCAGGCTTAGCAGGCACACGGAAAGACAAAAAGTACAGTTCATTGCCTTCAAAACTAGAACTAAAAGGATTGGTGAAGCCTGAAACTGCCTATAGTACTCATTCTTCTTTGCATCTGAGCAGATTGAATATTTCATTTCAGTGCATTGAAGAGATGTTTCAATATATTGAGCTCTGATGTGATGAGTAATACACCATTCCATCTGTAGTGCGAAGCGTAGTACTAGTTGCTGAAGCCTATAATACCTCTTTATTGTTTGCCTGATATTTATGTCAAAAGCATTTCTCAAGCAAAGAACCAATGGTTGTGACACACTAAACCCATTTTGTTCGAGAAGTTCTTTGCATCTGCAATGTATATCAAATATATGAGTGTAATCAGTTACACAGGTACATATTGTGCGTAGTTGTTGTGATCGTTTGCAAATAACATTGGGAACAAGGCATACAGATAGAAATGACATGCAATTCAAAGTTGTTTTCCTTGTAGCCCTATTTAGTGTCAACAACATCTGAATCATATTCATATACCTTGCCCAGAACTGAGCTGTTTCACAGTGACTGTCTTTCAGAACTTCCGATTTGAATGCATGGTATCTATACTGTTTATGTGAGCAAACAGCTAAGGTTGATAGATCACATTATATTATTAGTTTAAGTCACCATTAATTAATAAGGAACTTTAATTTATTTCAGCCTTATACATTGTCTAAATTCTCTGACAGACTTTATACATTGTTTAGTCAACAATTTCAATACAGATACTCAGAATAACTTATGTATCATTTGGTAACACGCATAACAGTTAAAGCTTAAGGCATTTATTAAATGAATAGTATACTTAAAATAGGTAAACCTTGCTAAAAGAAGTACATACACCTGTGCAAGCATGCAAATAAGTATAAACAGGGCTTGTTAGAGACATTAACTAAAATGTTTCATGCTATTTTGAAGGTAACATACATAACATGGACCTGAAAAATAGTGTAAGCGACCATAATAAAGGACTTAAAATCATTTAAGTAGCAGCCATATAGATTTACTATATTCTGTGACAGATGTAATACACGTATAGTCAATAAATGCCATACTGATACTTGGAAATAACACAGGAAACACTAAGTAACGTATACAACGGTAATTACTCAAGACATTTATAAAATTAATACTAAAAATATGTAACTGTGTTGTAAGAAGTTCATAAACCTTTGTCAGCATGCAAATAGGTACGAACATGTCATGGTTGAGACATTATCAGGGACGTTTAATGCTATTTTGGAGGGGTAACGTATATAACGTGCTGCTACATGTTAACACTGCCACTCTCAGAGGGCTAACATCTTTTATTTTCTGTCTTATATAATGAAGTTTCAGAAAATCATAGTGTACAAAATTCCCCCTGGGGGGGAGGGGGGTCTATAGCCAGCTCAAGGCCTATTAGACTATAATGTAATTTCTTTAAAATCAGCATTCACTTCAACATTTTTTTTTTATTATGCTCATGTTAACCGTTGTCCTGCTTAACTATGATTTATCCTCTTTTGAAAACACTGTAGATTTAGATCAGCTGATGGAGAAGATAGCTGTCAGAGGTCAATATTGATATTCACTGGTGGATATCAATGTTAAATTCAATTTCAATAGTCAATAACTGTTTGATTATACATTGTGTTTTACTAGTAAGTACATGTATAGCAAAGTCTTTAACGTGTGGCATGAAAACATGGACAAAGTTGACATAAGAACAGGTGATGTATGGTAAACTTTATATTTAATGACTTGTGTGCAAATTTGTCATAGGCACAACACAGTAATTTATCACAAACATTTAATGGACAGGAAAGACTATGAAAATCTGTCTTTTTATAGGTCATATAATTTTTTAAAGAATCTATTGTGAGAGTGGGTAGAAAAATCTGTCCCGAGGATCACTGTTTGGCATCATGAGGCTTGCTTCGAGGGGCAGATTTTTCTACCTCACCCTCACATGATAAATAGATTCTTTTTCTTGCTCACCATTAATACCATTATTTTTAAACTTGAGAAAGATTAAAAAGACTTCCAGAAGTTCCTGAATTTCCTGAGATGTGACATACATATCATCATATGGTGATGTCATTTTAACATTACATTGATGTCACAGATCGAAATGCAGCTGTTCCTTTTTTTATCTTTCCAACTGGTTGGTATGGGGTATGTGAATAAGAATTTTCTCACATGGTTAAAAACAGCGTACATCCCAATCTGGTATTCTAGAATGTTTAATATACAAAACTGCTTTAATTGACTTATTCCCTTTCTTTCAAGGTGAAGCAGAGAAGGCTGGTGTGGATTTAGTTTCTGTGGAGCGAGGCACAACACAGCCACTGCCAGGAGAATTGACAGATGCTACAGCTCAACATCTGATAAGATTTGATAACCTAAATCCCTTCACTTACACTGACAGATCTTGTGTTGTCAAGAATGTGACGTAAGTAATAACCAGGGGCTACTGCTCAACATATGATAAGATTTGATAACCTCAATCCCTTCACCTACACAGACAGATCTTGTGTTGTCAAGAATGTGACGTAAGGAATAACCCGGGATGTGGAAATACCATGCCAAACTTGTCTGACCTGGTCCTATTTCATACAGGACAAGTTAGAAACTTCTATTTACTTTTCCTTGGACAAATTTTAAGAAAAATAATACAATTCTTTTTTTCATATTAAAAAATTATTATGCACTCATGTGTTGTGTTGAACACAGTGTAGATTCTGATCACCTTGCCTCTTCAGAAGCCAACTGATTAGTATCTAAACATTTTCAATAGAATTAATATCTGGTTTCATACTATTTTTAAAAGAGTTTATCCTTCTCTATTGTTTAAGAACAGTGAGGGCTTAGTTAAGTTTTTTTGTACAGTATTTATTCTTTGGGACAAGTAAAACTTTCTCTAGACAAGTATCTTATGGCAGTTTACTTGTCCCTTGGCAAGTATCAAGTTTAGCATAGAAGTAAACCAGTGTGCAAATAGTTAAGAACAAGAATTTTAAACATAATTATCGGTATCAAATAAGAGAAAATTGAGAATAACAGTCCACCCCACATAATGAGTATTTATAGCACAAGCCAATCAAAAACAGAACTATGAAGGCTATCTTGCAAGAGTGATCACAATATTCTTTTCTTCTTTCTTTTTTTACGTCACTGTAAGTATACCATAATTACCATTGTATGATTATCATCAGTATATATATATATATATATATATATATATATATATATATATATATATATATATATATATATATATATATATATATATATATATATATATATATATATATGAGCCGCGCCATGGGAAAATGTGTCTTCGGGGTAAATTTTGCCATTTTGAGATTTTGTGATTTTCATACAGGTCATTATATGAAGAGTAAACTGGTTTTTGTTTGATCAAAATATTCAAATTATTAGAAAAGATATTGGAATTTGAACTTTGGACGGTTTGACGTTGATTTTAGAACTAACGTTGCGTGACGTCACGATGAGTCACTCACAACGTTGCGAAGTTTTTACGCCTTTAGACAACCGACCATCGCTGTTACTAACATGAAACTGGGTAGCGACGTAGCTTACCCCTACTGATGCTGGTAAAGCAAAATATTTAATTGTAAGTCAAACGTACTTCATTTCTTGCGTTTATTTAAATTTTGACATATAAATGATTCCTTGAGGTGCCATGCCATGTCAGCCTTCGTTTGAAAATGTGCACTAAATGGACGTAGCCATCGACTGGTGCGATATTTTCCTGCACAATGTTTTGCCAGCACAAATATGGGTCATCACGGACACATCTCCGTATAAAATTGGGCACAAATTTGCACATTGACTTTTGAAATTCAAAAAGCCTGGCCGCGACATTATATGTTCAACTGCCTGTGAAAACTAAAATGTTAACTAAAACGTAACTGTTTTCTTGTTTACATGGAGAAACTCCGATTTTAAATAAACTGTTTAAATGCCAACATTTTATTTATGAACAGAATAAATTCCATGCTCAGTTAAGTTGAGAACAAAAGATGTTATAACTTCGGGACCTGGAGCAGTTTTTGATACTTTGTATACTATATACGCCCTCTCGGGCATTTGGCAGGGCCTGTCCTTCGCATTGTAACAGCAGAATTGGGGGAGCGCAGTGGCTCAGTGGTAGAGAGCTTGACTCGAGACGGAGGGGCCATGGGTTCAAGCTACACCAGCGTCACTATGTTGTGTCCTTGAGCAAGACACATTAATCCTAGCTAAGTACTGGTTCAACCCAGGACGACCCGTCCCCACATAACTGACAGATTGTTGAAGGGACGTAAAGAATCAAGCAAACAAACCGCAGAATCGGCATGGTAATTGTTCTGTGGAAAAGGTATATCAAAATTAAATTAAATAGGTTGCGACTTAAAAACAGATGGCATTTTCTTCTCAAAGCAGTGGCTGCCTTTCAGCTCACTGGAAATGCTGCGAATGCCGATTTAGATGAGCACATAAATATGAAGTAATAAAGAAAAAAGGTATTGGACAACGGAGTGTGACACTACATCTCGAGGATTTTCGCAATGATTTCTCATTTGTTCAACTGGGCTCAAAATGTTGCACTAGTAGAAAATCGGGTACAGGTACATGTACGTTGTTATTTGATGACCTGTATGATGTAGGCAAAACCGTCTGTTTCTACAAAATAATATGTTCTGCAGTTACACATTTCCTAGAGTAAGTTAGCTACATCTATTATTATATTCTGAGGAGGAGCACTGACGTTTTCAAAATAAAAAAGAGGGCACAGATCAGGAATCGATACAATCAAGTACCACACATGACCAAAAATATTACAAGCGTTCGCGAGCGTATTTCCTTAGTTTTAGGGCAATCTTTTTTCTACCATCGCGTTAAAGTTCGACCACAATGCAGCAGTGAATATTCTAGTCCGATATGATGCAAAAATGTTGACTTGGTAATTAAAAATTCAACTCAAAACTGGATCTGAAAAATAAAATCACAAAATGCGTTCTTGCAAAGTTGTATTGCAACCTTGATAACTAGTGTAAATAAAGATTCGGCGATATTTTATTCTTTTATTCACTGTTGTTGTTGTTGTTGTTGTTGTTGCTGTTGTCGGTGTTGTTGTTTAGGCTAAACCCATATATGCCCAATGGAATTTCACAATACAGCCAAAAGGACGGATCCATTTCTGATTCAAGGGTTGTTTGGTGGTAATTTACAATTTCGCTCAATGCGCTAAGCAAACAGTGCAGCGTCTGATCTGGTTCTACACTGTTTGCCCTTGTCACACAAAAAGGGCGCTTGGCTAATATAAATTGGTTAACATCATTTCAAAACATTATCAGTCAGCATATCACGGGGACCAGTTCATAGTGTATGCATATTTCGCCAGTAACGGACAACTACCCTACTTGAACCGGAGCAATGATTGAGGATAATAATCCTGATGAAATGTTTGACCAGACAGTGGCTCGAGCTCACAATCTCAGCCTACAGAAGCAGGATTGCTTATTTGCCTCACTGTACCCGACTTTGCTATCCAGAGCGAAATGCCTCATTATTCCTTAATCGTATGATACTTCTCACTGAAAAAAAAAGGATTTCAATCTATACCGAACAACAAAATCATATTCAAACTTTCTCACCAAAAAATCAGGACATGAAGAAATCTGGTTGCTATGGGAGTGCGGGTACTCATTCCTATTCCTTCCGATTTTGTAGTTTTATGTCGGCGTAGTACGCCCTTGCCTCTTGCATACATGTATATTGAGTGTGCACATTACCCCCAGTTTTATGCACCCACGTGGGAATCTTTGGGAAAAATGTTACTGCCTCTCCAATTTTTTAGTTCCATTAAGCTGAAAGTTCTTGGAGTGGGAGTAGTAATACTGCTCTCCCCCACTCGAAGAAATTACAATTATTTTTATCAGTGATGTCGCCGTTTCAAACAGTGCTCTTCAAGATTTTTTTGGGTATAAACTACCATGACAAAATTAATGGATGCAATTTTACAAAACTTACAGGTATGAAGAGCAAATAGAAAAAAGCAATACTATAAACATGAAACTAATTACACTTCAAAAGTAGAAAAACGTTTAATAGTTAATGATTTTTTTATCACGATTCTCATTGACGCAACGTTTAACGTCACCGAAAAAAGTGACCTTTTTAATTTGTCTGTGTGTTTAAATGACTGCCATAAGAAATCAACAGACACAAGGAAACTGCAATAAAAATGTTTATTGCGTATATCAATTTGCTATCATTTGGTGTTTTTTTCATCATTGTATCTTCAATAGTTTTGCGACAACTATTTTTACAAGAAATCTGGTAAACATTGATTTAAACGGCGACGTAACAAGGTGGCAAATAATAACTTTTGTTTCTCGTGTGAAACTTAATCGTGTATAATATTTAGAACTTTTTTTATAAATGAGAGCTACCTCATGAGATTTTAGTTTATTTCACACAAGGTCACTCAGCGAAGAATCAAAAAAGACTAGCAGTCTCGTTGGAGCCTTTGCCCAATCGTAAATGCGGCTTTGTGTACCGGAAACTGCTTTCGTTCAGAATTGCCGTCCAAATACGAACACTGGTTGGTCGATTAAGGAAAGCTGGGATGTATCCGACGTTTATTTATTTATCTATTTTTTTATTTTTTATTTTTTTTATTTTCTTTTATTCTTTTTTTTTAGAGTGTCTTTGGAGTGCAAAGATGTTTAGGATTGAGGGTCAATTAGGGTTTACCAAGCCGCATCTTTTTGGACAGTTTATTTTTCACCAGGAACCCGTGCTGGATCAGACCATGACTAATTTACAACAGAATACAATCGGCCTAATGTTCCTTGATTTTAATCACATTTTAATCTAAAAATGACTTGTCTAAATTGTTGTAATCTTTGATGACGCTTTCTTTAATTACGCGCGGCGCGAAATAAATACGTCTGACTTTACGACGTCATATCTCATGACGTAATTAATCTCCCGAAGACACATTATCGCATGGCGCGGCTCATATATATTTCATGTCATTGTGTCATTGTATGAAAGGAAGAATGAATGAGCTAGTTGCATGATCAAAAATCTTGGTATGCTACCCAGAGCTACCAAGGTTTAATTGTTACAGGGCAGTACTGAGGGGCGCAGTGGCTCAGTGGTAGAGTGCTTGACTTGAGACCAAGGGATTGCGGGTTCGAGCCTCACCGGAGGCACTGCGTTGTGTCCTTGAGCAAGACATTTATCCTTGCTCAGTACTGGTTCAACCCAGGAAGACCCGTCCCGACATAACTGAGAAATTGTTGACTGGGACGTAAAGAATCAAATCAAACAAACCACCATAATTGTCTTACTCTTTAAGGAAGATATATACTATAAACCCTTACCATGTTGATTTAAACTGTATTTATTTGTTACATACATTTCAAATAGCGTAGTATAAAAAGTATCAGGATTGAAGAACAAGCTAAGCAGCTTATACCTATCCTCTCCTGTGTCCATGTTGAACCCTGCTTTGAAAAAAAGTGTAGAGCCAGATCAGCTGATCACCATCCACACCGTTTTCCACTTTTTTTTGCTTGAAATAGGAATCCTGCTAATTTGCATAGCCAGAGAACTAAATTTTTAACGGTTAATACAACGATATACCTCCACTAAGCCGTAAAACATGATTTTGACTGTATATCCAATGATATGCATTCCCAAATTAAAAATTTGAATACGGTTATCCCATTCTAATGCACTTCTACAGTTTGGTCTCAAATATGATCATGGCATGCCACATAAAGCCTTATCTTATCCAACAAAATGTAATGTAATTAATGATGTCAAACTAATTATACCCCCCGCAAACTTTGTTTGTAGGGGGTATACTGTTTTCATGTTGTCCGTGCGTGCGTCCGTCCGTCCGTCCGTCCGTCCATAACGCTTTGTTTCCTTAATAACTCAAAGAGTCATTGCCGGATTTCCATCAAACCTTGCAAACATGTTCATATATGCAAGACAAATACTTTAGACAAAAAAGTAAGGGCTAGGGGCCAATTCTATTAGAGTTATTTCCCTTTGTAGTTCTAAATGGCTTTTAATATAGTGCTTTATGCTTATGCTATTATAGGCCATATACGGGCCGATCAACTCCTACCACAGCTTTTGATGGAACAATTTGATACTTTTCCTATACAATGTAGACACATTGAACATATGCATGAAGGAGTTTGGTTTAGAAAAAATAATTTTTGACAAAATGACAGCTGTGAGAGCTTTGACAATTTTTCCCTAATAAGGTGTTTGTATATGCATAGACGGTGCCTTTATGGGCCGATCAACTCCTACCACAGCTTTTTATGGAACAATTTGATACTTTGCCTATACAATGTAGACATATTGAACATATGTATGAAGGAGTTTTGTTCAAAAAAAATATTTTTTTACAAAATGACAGCTGTGAGAACTTAGACAATTTTTCCCTAATAAGGTTTTTGTATATGCATAGATGGTGCCTTCATGGGCCGATCAACTCCTATCACAGCTTTTGATGGAACAATTTGATACTTTGCTTATACAATGTAAACACATTGAACATATGCATGAAGGAGTTTTATTCAGAAAAAATGTTTTTTGACGAAATGACAGCTGTGAGAACTTAGACAATTTTTCCCTTATTAGGCTTTTGTATATGCATAGATGGTGCCTTCATGGGCCGATCAACTCCTACTACAGCTTTTGATGGAACAATTTGATACTCTGTCGATACAATGTAGACACATTGAACATATGCATGAAGGAGTTTGGTTCACAAAAAATAATTTTGACAAAATGACAGCTGTGAGAACTTAGACAATTATTCCCTTATATGGCTTTTGTATATGCATGGATAGTGCCTTTATGGGCAGATCAAGTCCTACTACAGCTTTTGATGGAGCAATTTGATACTTTGCGGACACAATGTAGACACATTGAACATATGCACGAAGGAGTTTATAATTTTTGTTTGCACAGATTCTACTGAAATCTTCTTATCAAAACTAAGGTCTTCTTGTTCGAACTATAACTTGCCAAGTTTTTTCACTGACTCTTACTGTGCGGGGGGTATCTAATAAGCATTGCTTATTGACTTTTTTCATTTTCAATGTTATCCAATCAGATGTCGTGTTACAAAATCAAGTGTATTATAATGATTGCTTATGCAGTAATAAGTAAAATCTCATGGAATGGCAGGACTGTATGGTTTTATAGTCAAATGAAATGCTCTACCTCTTTATAATTTTGATGTGTTCATTTTCAGATTAAGGATTGGCATATAGTTTCCCCTAAAGTTGTTTATCCTAAAGCAGAGATTATAGGCTCTGATCAGTAGCAACATGATGCAGCATTTGATCTAGTTCTACATCTTGCTATCTTGCCAGTAGCAAGGCTGTAAGAAACAATAAACCTAATCTGTTGCATGCAGTTTGCTAGTTTTCATTTTTAGTACCATGTTTTTATGAATTATTTTTCAGAAATGTCAGCCTTCCATTCCAATGGATGATCTACAAGCCCCAGTTTGATAGTCCGGGTACCAACTCAGCCAGTAAGAAATATGACCGGGTACCAGATGTAGACTCTGTCTTCAGTATTCATCCACCAACAGGAGTCCTACCACCAGCGGAACAAATGGAATTTAAGATTACCTACGCCCCTCCCATTGTAAGTTATTTGGTAGTTTCTTAAATCCAGATATGCAGATATTTTAAGCATAAAATTGTGACTATTTCCATATACTCATCTGTGTAAACCTGTGTTTAAGAGTCCATACTTGAAAAATTATTTTCTCATTTCTCAACCAAAGCATAGTTGTGTGAACTACCCATAACATATGCTTTGGTTGAGAATGAGAAAATATTTTTTCAAGTATGCACTCTTATCTGGAGGGTAGATAATAATTTGCATAATTTGAGTAAATGCGGTCTGATCTAATTATGCCGTCTGTTCTGGAGACTTGAATTTGTTAAAGAATATGTTTCAATTAGTAGCATAATATTGATTTACCTTATTTGAATAATCATGGAATAGGAAGACCCATCTTATAGGTGAAAGTAAAAAAAATGTGGAATCATATAATTTGAATGTTAACAGAGAAAATCCATCTTTTTACTGAAATTTAAATGATACTGCATAGGTCTAGACAAGCAACTTTATTTGTGTGAAATTGTGAATATTTTCTCATCCATTAGTTTAAACATGTGTTTTAGGTGCTCAGAAGAACCTTCTCATTGATACAGTTGTTTTGAGGACTTACAATATACATTTTGGTTGAGAAATAAGAAAGTAATTTCCAAGTATGTACTCTTATCTAGAGGGTTGATGTTGAGTAAATGTGGAAGGGACAGTCTCCTCTTTTGTTGAAATTAAAAATTAATGAATTGCACAATTTGAGTAATCATAGAGAAATTATGTAATATAATATCGCATTGAGGCAGCTGAAATTGGACAATATTTTTTTTTGCATGATTTACGTAATTTTTTTGGAAGGGAAAGTTCCATCTTATTGCTGAATTCAAAAGGAGCGCCGTGGCTCAGTGGTAGAGAGTTAGACTTGGGGGTTAAAGGGTCCCTATAATACTCATCAGGTGCACTGTATTGTGTCCTTGAGCAAGACACTTTCTCATCTGTTTAGTACTGGTTTAACCAAGGAAGATAGGAAAGCATCCGGGCATGACTGAAAAACTGTTTACTAGGATGTAAAGCATCAACACAAACAAACGAAAGAAACATATTGCTTATAAATCAAAACAATATTGGGTTTTCAAAAATTGAATTTTACTTCTCAACATTGTCTCATTATTGAGAAAACCTAACTTTAGGGTTTGCTTTAAAGGTTAATTGTTTCTTATCTGACATACAAGCCCTTATTATATCATGCAATATGTAACAAACTTGGTCAAAATCGGAAATAAAATAAGAAAGATAGAGCAATTCAAACATCAAAACTCTGACGTATATTAAGCCAATGGAGGCCACCATTTTGAATATCTAATTAACTTCCTGTAATTTTTGAAAAACCACTAAAATCTCCATTTTCAGTGCAAACTGTACAGATTTTTTTCAAAATTAACTATTTTCGACAAACGGATGAAGAAAAATGCAAATAAAGTACAAATACAATAGCAGAAAACTAGTATTTCTGAGCCGCGACATGATACTTCTACAATGTGGTATGTACGATCATATGCATACCTACAGTCTGATCAGAGCCTTTGCTAGTCGCATGAATATTATATGAGTGTTGAGCTACTGACTGAACATCATTTGGAGTTTCTAAGCTTAAAAGGAGTTGCACATGCTCATTTTGAGTCCACACTTGCTAAAATGCCATATTGTTTGAAATCACATGTCAGCTTTTCTGTTTATTGCATATTAGACCTAATTAGGACTGCCCTCAATTATCTACTTTTTTAATCCGGTTTGCGGCATATTGCATAATTTAAAAAGTGTTGCATTTGTAATGCACCTGTTTTGAATGTAAATGACCCTTTTAAGGCAACACTAAACATCTCTGCTAAACAACAAGAGACTAGTCATAATCTTGTAAATGTGGATATGGCATGTATGCCGTTAATCTTATCTTAGAAATCAGCAACAAAGCAACTGCTTTTGTCATCTGCTGAAATATTTAAGAAGCCTCTGGGTCAAACAGTGTGGACCCAGATCAGACTAGGAGCAGTCAACATTGCATGTCTTTAATCTTATCTAAGAAATTAGCAACAATGCATCTGCTTTTGTCATCTGCTGAAATATTTAAGAAGCCTCTGGGTCAAATAGTGTGGACCCAGATCAGACTAGAAACAGTCAACACTGTTTGCCTCTTTACTTATATTAGTCAACAATGTTAGTAAATATATGTGTTACCCTCTGCTTAGTACTTCCTGGTTCAACCTATGAAGATCTGTCCCAATATGACTGAAAACTTGTTGACTGTGATGTAAAGAATGAAACAAACAAACAAAAAATATATGCATCTGATGCCTTTATTTTACAAGTGCTTTAAAGGGGACAGAAACCCTAATGATAAGTATGTTTTTCAGAAAGAGCTCTATGAACCATGAATTTTGATACAAGTATCATCAAAATTGGTTTGAAAAATGGGGAAGTTAGGGGCATTTAAAGAGTTCAATATGGCCAACTTTTGAATATTTGATTAGTTTTCAGAATTTATTCAGCTGCTTAATTTTTAGTTATCAATACTATCACAGCATCTGTGTTTCAGCAGATATGCAGCTTTATACACAAGGAAAATGTTTTATTAAAGAAAATTGCAAGTGATCCATTGGTTTGTCTTTTATTTTGATTGCGCATATTTATTTAGGCTGTGTGATGTCACTAAGCCTACAATATGGCCACTTCCATTACAGTCCATTTGCAAATATTCAAATGCCCACAACTTCTACGTTTTTCAACCGATTTAGATGAAACTGGTATCAAAGTTCATGGTTTATTTAGATCTTTGATATAAAACATAGTAATCATCAGGGTTGCCGTCCCCTTTAAGGGTTAATAATTTTATATGGATAGTTAATTTTTCTTCTAATATTCTGTAGCAATATTGTTATAAAAGTTATATATATTTATTTTCTTAATTAACTCTATATAGATTGGTGAAGAGGAAGTACGCTAATTGTTGTTGTTTGATGATTTATTCTTGCTTTATCATGATTGGCTTATAATTGTGAGCAGTTGAAGCATAAGCTTGTGGTGGCTGGCTTCATCATTCTGTAATACAAATCTCTCATTAGCAGGCTGTCATCTAGTACTGCCTACATTATGCTTCTTTATGCCATGCTGTCTTCATCAGAATTCAAAGTGTTGTTAATGTATTCATTTTCCTGTCTGAAGTTTTCATTTGCTTTAAAGCCTACAGTTCAACAGTTTGACATTCTTATTCATCTAGTACTGCTGGTACATTACCTTTCTTTGTGCCATGCTGCCTTCTGCAGATTTAAAGAGTTGTTAATGTATTCATTTTACTGTCTCCTTTGCTTAAAGACTACAGTTCAATGTATATTCAACAGTTTGACAATCTTATTGCTTAAAGCTTACAGTTCAATGTATATTCAACAGTTTGACAATATTATTGGAATTTGTTTTAAACTGTATTAACCCTAAATATTCTCAGACTAAAACTCAAGGCTATTTGACTAATTGATTGGGTGTGTAAAGTACATTTACTGACTGGCAGATAGTGGAGACGCTGGTTTAGCCCCATACACTGTTTGTTCTTGCCATTCTGTCTCGGGTAAATACATTATTATCTCAGTGATGCTGAAATGACATATAGCTTTCTTAAGATGCTTTGATGATTGAGTGAATTTCTAAGTTATTTTTTATTATTTCACTATTACTCTTTGTCTCAGCTGTCAGAGCAGGAAGTGCTCAAAGTGGGCTTTAAAGTTTTGGGATCAGTGACTGTCTGGCGTCTGTCATAGTCCGTCTTTATCCTTTGTCATTCGTCATCAACAATTTGATTTTAACAACAACTCATCCTACACTACTGGACCAAATTTTAATTAAACTTCACAGGTAAATCCAATTTGACCTGTGGAAAAACATGGCCTCTAATGAATGCATGATTTATTGCAGCGATGGAAGCTCTAAAAATCTTCTCATCTGATCAGAAGTCAAAATGATTTGACAGAAATGGTTACTGTTAACCGTTTTACAAATATAGCTAATTATATATTTGATCTGTCAAAAAAAAAATGGCCACTAAAGGGCTTGGCCAGTTTCCCTTATGTACCTACAGTGAAACCTGTCTAAAGCGGCCACTCAAAGGAAGACCCAAAAGTATGTTTTAAAGACTGATAATCGCTTAATGCAGGTCAAAAGCAATACTTTCAACCTTCATTAAGCTACCATTTGTCATTAAGAACTTTGTTTTGTCTATTTTTGTTTGCTGCTTACGTAGCAGCAAACTTTCAGATTGACTTTTTCGGGCATCCGGTTATGCGCACTGCAGATTAGCTGTCTGATGCAACCCGCGGTGCATCTCGCGTAATGCGGAAGTAGTTTTTCGCGAAATCAGATTTGCGAAATTAGTTGGTGTCGCGAAATCGATATTGTATCGTCCGTTGTATGCAGAGCGTGTAGTGTCATTATTTACGTAAGAATCGAAGTAAACAGAACGGCTCTATGGGTGCAAGGTCCATGCAGAACGTTTCTTTACTTATTTACTTTTTTCTACAGTGTTTGTTAGTTGAATGGTTGTCATTCTACGGGCCCATTGCATGGAGTGCAGGAGTAGTACAGTTGGGTCCGACTATTTACTAAAATCACCGAAATCACCGAAATCCCCAGGAGATTACCGAAATCACCTGTGCATGAAACAGGAAAGCATCATTTCTGTAATAAGAACTAGTTCTTTTCATTTTATAATGCAGCCAGTGACCCATTTAATATACGTCACTGATTCAGCACACACAGAAATCACCAGAGTATAGAAGGCCATCACCATTTTGTTGTTGATATAACAAGAATTAGTCTAATAATAAAATTACTTGTGCTTCAAATATCACTTAAATCCAGCGCAGGGCGTATTCACTGAAACATCAATAAAGTATCAGAAACTTCAGATATATTGTTAAGATCGACTGTAATTAGATCTAGTACTCATTATTCAAGGCATATTATAATTCAAAGTAGAAATCAATACATTATATACTAATTCTTATCACATCAAATGGGTTTTCTGGGGATTTCGGTGATTTTTGGTGATTTAGTTTATCGTCGCATTGGTACAGTTTAAGCAAATGTCTATCTTTTTTTCTCTTTATTATATACTGCCCGACTTGGCTTTGTGAGTAAATTGTCAAGTGTACTTTGTACATTCCGGGTTGCAGGATGGAAGCCTGCAAGTCACCATCTAAATACCGTATGGTTCTTTAACCTGCACCAGGGGGCAATCAATTAACGTCTCGATCCGAGGGACGATGCACTTATTTAATGTCATCTCTGCAAATGACACTACTGGAGGCAGCACGTTTGGATACCGTACTTTTCTTCAACGTGACTGATGTCGAAGTTGGGACCTCTAGTATCAGAGGCAACTGCAGAAACGACTGAGCCTTCATGAGAGGAGACATTGGCGGGGAAATAATGTTTACAGTGTCGAAATGGACATTTTTGCCATTACTTCGAGTCGTGGCCGACTTTTCTGTCTTATGGTAGTGTGTGCTGATTATGGGAAAGTCCGCTTCGCTTTGGCATGCTTTTCGCTTTTTAGTGATACCCTATTATATAAAAATAGCATTGACCGTATGACATCATTTCGCGCCGTTTTCATCAGAAAACAAGAATTTACCAGAAAATTTGACCTGCAGACGCAACAACAACAAGACGCACAAAGATGGCATTCATATTCTGCTTAGTTATTTACGGTGCAGATTTCGTGTATATTTTGATCATTTTTCATTTCTGCTGAGGATCTGAAGGTAAGTGCTGCAGTTTCAGTTCTTGTTGACTTTTGTACAGTTTTTCTGTGGTCACTGGACGATTTCGGCCCAAAGCAATTTCGGCCTATACAATTTGGGCGCGCAGTTAAGTAAGGTATAATTAGTATGTTTGTCTATAATTGGTATAATTAGCCTGTTGGCTTACCTGTAAGGCCAACCTTAAAATATTTTTGTCCCTGTTTTACAGGCATGGATAGGTCGGATTTTTATTAACTTCTCAAATTGGATACCCATGAAACTTAAGTGTGTACAGTAAAACCTGCTTGAACAAAAGACAAATAAGTTGTTTGTTTTATCAATACCGATTAACGCATTTTGCAGGCCCAGGGAGGGGGGGGGGGTACTCTTATTTCTGCAAACGTTGGCTTGGGCCCAGCATCTTACCCGGCACGTAATACTCATATGAGGGTGTATGCCGTATGAAGAGATAGATAGATAGCATCTACTGTTCACCCCCAAAAAATATCAGGAATTTCAAACACCCCAAAGAAATATTTGAAATTTTAGCAACCCACAAAATATCCCAATTCTGTACCTTGACCTTAAAAAAGACCCTAAATTCCATAGAAATGACCCTAAAACTAGCCCAATTTTGTGATGACCCCCAGAGAATATCAACAAAATCTTAAGACCGCCCCTAAAAATATTAATTTTTCTGAAAACCCCCAAAAATATTGAAATTCAGAATTTTGAACCCCAAAAATGGACCGAGCCTACGTATGTGTAAAAATATCAGAGTACCCCCCCTTGGAATGCAGGTTAAAAGTATTGCAGAATACTTTTGGGGTGCATTCTGCAATACTTTCGACCTGCATTTAGCATTCATTTGTCTAAATGGCCTTTGTTGGGTATATCTTCGAGTGGCTGTTTTAGGCAGGTTTTACTGCATATTCCTTGGACCTACTATAGATAATAATATTACACAAACAATTTGCTAAGATAACACTGCTTACTTTGGACAATTCTGTAAGTTTGCAATGAAATATAAAAAAAAAAATTCTTGACTGAAACTCTAAATAAAAAATTTTTTGAGTAGGGTTTTTTTACAGGGTCGGTTGGGTAAGGGGAAACAAATAAAATTGTAATTTAGGCGTTATTCTCAAACTTATTAATTAAGCAGAATGGTTTTTATTGATTAGAATAGTTTGATAGGTATAAGAGAACAGTTCATCGCATAGCCCAACACCCAATGCTCAGACAAGCCTGCACATTTCCACACTCTGGACAGAGTCTTTGCTGCTTGCTCCAGAGAGGGCCCTGCACTTAATGGAAACAAGATTTATATAAGGCCACCAGTCTGTTGTTATGCAAGAAAACCAATTATTTTTACCAATGTTTAACAAAGTTACGCACTAGCTTTGCATCAGCGCAGTCATTCGTACTGTTCTCTGGTAAGTAGGTTAAATGGTTTGGTACAACTTTTGGTATTGCTTTATATTTACTGGTCTGAAACCAGTCTAGGTTTTTTCGTTTGTAAAGATCATCTATTATCAGATGTTTTTCTCTCAATATGACCCAAAGTTAAATTTTTGCTATAATATATTATCTCTTTTGCAGAGATGAAATTCAGGTTGACAAAAGGTATGGGTTTGGATGACCCGGATTCTCAGTAATTAGTCAATTTCTTAAAATTAGTGCATTATGCTACTTATCGCAGCTGCTTCAACAAATAAAGGTGGTTTACACAGTGATGGTCATAGCATGTCCTTGTCTGACTTCGTCCAAATTAAAAATCAGGTCAATACATCATCTCATGCTAGGAATCCAGATTTTAGGTAGCTACCTACAGTTCCTTCCTTATGTGAACCATGCACAATATAGAGTCATCAGGGTTCGTACAGACTTGAAAAGTACTTGGATTTAGAGGGCTTCCTTGAAAAGTCCTTGAAAATTAAATCTGCTTTGAAAAGTACTTGAAAATCACCCAAAAGCCTTGAGAAGTCCTTGAATTCCAGTATTTTCTTTAGGACTTAGCAGTGTTGAAAGAGACCTAAATCAGTATAAAATTGGTATGCCTATATTTGGTGCACCATATGCTGCACCAAATATAGGCACAACAATTTTATATTAATTTTTTAGTACAATTGTCTCCATTATCTCAGTCTAGCATTTCTGAAGTAGAATTTTAACACTTCTATCAGTATTTCCGTTAACTTTAAGTCCTTGAAAACTGTTGGAAAGGCTTTTAGAAGTCCTTGACTTTTACTCGTACTTGCCTGTATGAACCCTGGTCATCTTATGATCTGTTTGATTAGGGAGCGCAGTGGCTCAGTTGTATAGTGCTTTACTGGAGACTGAGGGGTCGCGGGTTCGAGCCTCACCACCGTCACTGCGTTGTGGTCCTTGAGCAAGACACATTGATCCTAGCTTAGTACTAGTTCAATACAGGAAGACCCATCCCTGTTTAACTAAAAGATTGTTGATGGGACGTGAAGTATCAAATCACACCAAACAAACAGCGATCTGTTTGATGTGGATGATCCTAGATCTACTTGTGAATACTGAATAGTACAGCATTATATCTTTGGTAATTGCAGGTTTGTGTGAAGTTGTTCATTCCTACTTAGCAGGCTTGGAATTTCATTATTAGAGGTAAGATTTCTGTTTCTTACTTGTTTATTTTTTTCTAAAGAGATGTTCACATTGCAATATATTGCTACTCATGTGATTGCTTGTAGCAAAATTTCTGTTGAACATTTGCCAAAGTTCTTACAGGACAAAATTATGTTTCTTAGAGAGGTTATGTCTACGCCTTCAGAAATAACTGCTGAATTTGATTTTTATGATACTTATCATCGACAAGATTTGAATACAGTGCATTTGCCCCAATACACTGTGGGATCAGGACCCACATTACCCATATACCAAAATACAAATAAGGAAATGTCTGCATCTGTTCCTCAGAGTTTTGATTGTTTAACAATTACTTTTATTGCCAAATTCCATGTCCATATGAGTGATTTGTTACAGTTTGTATCAGATATATGTGGCTATGAAGTCAGTGTTGCTGATGTATTTAGAGTGGAGTACTTTACTACAACAGCTGTTGCTATGAATGATGAGAAATTTATAGTTTATCACAAATACCATGGTCATATATCTGAAATATTATCTATGTTGAATGATTTCAAATACAATTGTGTATTTCACCCCTCAATTTCTATTGAAGATGTTCATACAGCTGTTGGTCATTTATCTTTTGACGGATTAGAAAAGAGTGATGGATATGTATACGACTTGTGATTTTTACACATCAAGAAACAGGGCATGATTACTATATTAAACAAGTCTTAACTTCAGAGAGCATACCAAAAAATACTTATTTATTAAATAAAACATGTTCTGTATTTGTCAACTGAAGCATATGATATCGTACTCAGGGTTCTTCCTAACACAGAATGATGATGGGCCAATGGCCCATATCCCATTTAAATACATGCAATTTTCAAATTTTAATGGACCATTTGAAATTTTCATGGGCCCTTTGCAAAATTTTATAGGCCCAATAATCCTTAATATCCACATTAGAGGATAATTGACATGAGATTTGAATTGCTTGTATATGGGGCCCAACCAAAAATAAAGTCCATTTTAGCAAAACATCAATTGTTCCTCACAGAATGGAATGGGCCCATCCTAGGAATAACCCTGAGTACTTAAACGAACCGACTCAAAGAGACAGTTTTTTGGTTCATCAAGCATAAGTTGACATTGATAATTAGGGAAAAACATGAAAATTATTTCTACGTGAACCCACAAGGCACGTAGCTTTGATATTTGTATGAAGCACCATCTAGTGGGCCTCTACAAAGTCTCTTCAAATGGTGACTCTGAATCTAGAAATCAGCTTACCACAAAAGTTGTTATATCAAAGTATATGGACATGTAGGTGGGCAACAGTTATTTTTCTTGCTTAATTGCAAATAGTTTTTTTTTCTTCGAAAGTTTTGTTGTACTTGATCATGTTCTTTTTATTAGTGACTTTTGCATAATCCTAATTTTTGTTTTCATGTATCTATATAAACATTGTTTTCAGATGAGCGACCTAGGCCTTGAATGCCTAATACCTGAACCTAAGGCTCATGGGTGAGCTAATACTATATAAATGACCCTAATAGATTTTTTTTACTTAGAATAAAAGAATTCACCACATAAATTGAATACCAGCACAGAAACCTCATAATGCAACTTTTTTTTAGGCTGATTTCACTATGCAATTCAATTTTCAATGCTGAATTCCAAAAAAATCAATGATGCAATATCCTTTACCCCCTCTTATCTGGAGCCCTATCGCGATATGCTGGTCTGATATCGTGATATATCGTGGTACAATTTTTTTTAGCGGTACCTATATGTAATTCATATGTATATAATAGAAATTGTTGTTTAGGCCCTTGTAAGCTGTTTGACTCAACTTTCATATGAAGACCACTATGGCTATGGTATTTCACTTAGTTTCATAATTGACACTTATGATATATGCTTGAGTTTTGACTACTATTTTAACAGAACTGCTTTCTTCCAGTCTTCAAGAAAATAATGACATTGTATAATGGTCTCAACAAAGCTTTTATTTTTCAGCCTTTTGTGAGCACAGAGCCTTGCATCTACTAAATGAAAAATGGCAGATCCCCAAGGAAGAGCATTACAGGTACATGTTACACTATAGAGAACATTATTAAGAAGCGCAATCAAAATGCATACATTACTAGGTTCCTTCCACCAAGGAAATGACATTTTTGGTGAAAATGCTGGGTACCAATGTACAGCTATGGCCCTATCAGCATTGATACTTGCAAGTATTGTACCAGTTTCTGAGTGGTCATTAGCACATTTAGATGAAACATTACTGTTTGGTGACTCACTTTTCACAAGTGTAATAGATCAACATTATGGTGGTCGTCCTGTATATTTGATGCCCGTTGATTTGCCTACGTCTGTCGAGTTCATGTCACACCAGTTTATCCTTGCATACACAATGGACACTATTCATGGTATAGTAAGCTATGACAGAAATGACATAGAAGATGGTCCATTCTTAGCGCAGACGTTAGTTTAAACATATTTTATTGCCAAAATATTTACAGCAATGGGGTTGGGTCACAAGTTCTCACAACATTAGTTTCGACCCTTCCCCTACATTCTATATATACACAATAGCTTATAAACATGGCTATATATACAAACGCATATGTTAACTTAACAAGTTGTAAACAAAGCAAAACAGATAGTAACATAAACAAGACTATATCAGGATAATAAATAAATAAATAAATAAATAAATAAATAAATAAATAAATAAATATATAAATAAATATATAAATATAAAAGAAATAATCAATAAATAATAAATAAATAAATAAGTAAATAAATAAAAAAAATAAATAAATAAAATAAATAAATAAGGAAATAAATAAATGAAGATTAATATATATGAAATAAGAAAAAATCGAACATCAGAATAGTAGATTAATAAATAAGTAAGTAATTAATATTGGATAATTGAAAGAAAAACATACAAAAAACAAAACAAAAAACAAACAAATAATAGTACGACTGCCATGAAACCCCTTCAACTTGGGAATAGAACAAATTGGTCATAAGTATACTTATCAATATACAAAATATGTTTCAAAGAAAACTTCAAAAAAAGAGTCAACTGGTTTTAAAACGCTTAGTAGCATGTATATATCTGTGGACAGCTCTGAACAGGACTATATTGTTTTCCATATTCAAATTAAAATTACCACATAGAATCATATCAATACTTAATGGTTGGAAAACTCTAACTGTGTCATTAAAAACCTGCCGTTCCAGTGTAAACTTTCTACAATGAAAGAAGTAGTGGATGGCGTCCTCTATCATGCCACACAAATCACATAAAGGATTATCACGGAGATGATTTCTAAAAAGGTCGTTATTAAGGTTACTGCAATTATTTCGAAGTCGTGCATGCAATATAGAAATATATCTATTTCCTATAGTAAAGTGAGAAGGAACACATGAGTTATTCAAACTTGAAGTAATATGTTTTTTAAAGGTTTGTAATGTTGATAGATTTTTTAAGTCATCTTCAAGGGAGTTCCAAAGTCTAATGGAAGAAGGAATACATGATTTTTGTGAGATACTAGTTCTGTTAAAGGGTACCGATATATTTCTATTATTTCTCAGAGGGTAATTTGAAAGTTCACTAACTAAAGGAGGAATTAAATCTTGTATATATGAAGGTACAATGCCATTATTTACCTTATACATGAAAAATAGTTTATGTTGTTGCCTTCTTTTTGACAAAGTTGTCCATCCACATTCTTTGAACAAGTTTTCTAATGACACAGATCTAGTTAAACCTGTAACAAGTCGGGCGGCTTCATTTTGGATTTTTTGTAAAGTTTGTGAGTCCTGTTCAGAGCATCCATCCCATACAACTGAGGCATATTCTACAACTGGTAAAAGAAAGGACATATACATTTGGTTGAGAGCGTTTCTACTAATGGAGTATTTTAGCTTACGCATTATTCCCAAAATTTTAGTTGCTGATAGGACAATATTTTCTATATGAGAATGCCACTGCCCTGTACTACTGAAAGTAACACCAAGATGTTTGTGGCTATCTACGAAATTAATTGGAATATTATCAAAAACAAGTTGTGGTAAGATATTAATCTTTTTAAGAGTAAATAAAACAGCTTCAGTTTTCAGGGGATTAAATGTTACTAGCCACTGTCTAGCCCAGTTTGACAACAACTGCATATCATGATTAATTATACCAGCTATGTCATCAATGTGTGCTGCAGAATAGAAAAGTGAGCTATCATCTGCAAACAGCCTTGTCAAACTAAGAAGATGTTCAGCTATATCATTTATGTATACCAAAAATAAAAGAGGTCCAAGAACAGACCCCTGCGGCACCCCCGCAAAGATAGACTTTAAACATGAAAAGCAAGACTTTAGACCAACTTTCTGCTTTCTTTGACTTAAATAACTGTTTAACCATTCTAAAAGTTTCCCTTCAATGCCATTTTGCCGTAGCTTAAATAAAAGACCCTTATGCCAGACTCTATCAAATGCCTTTGACACATCACAGAACACAATGCAAGAAAACATATTATTATCAAAGGCCTGGCATATATTATGAAAGATATCAATTAACTGAAAAACTGTTGAGTGGTGAGGTAAGAAGCCAGATTGGTACTTGTATAGAAGATTGTTGTCAAGTAGAAAGTTATACATATTTTTAAAAACAATCCTTTCTTGCAGTTTACCAATACAGCTCAATAATGCAACTGGACGGTAGTTAGATGGCTGAGATTTATCTCCCTTTTTAAATATGGGAATAACATTGGCAATTTTCCAAATATTAGGGAATATTCCCTCTTCAAAAGATCTATTCATTAAAATACATAAGGGTTTTGAAACGGATTTGGAGACACCCCTGAGCATTTTATGGCTTATACCATCATCACCACTTGCTTTGTTAGGGTTGAGAACTTCAATTGTTTTTTCTATTTCTTGTTCAGTGCAAATTATTTGAGATAGAGAGTTATCAGTAAGTTTAGTAAAAGGAGGTAACTGGGTATTTTCGTCATTGACAGTTGAGATAGAGGCAAAATAGTCATTCAAACAATTAGCTTTGTCCTGATCATTAAAATGCCATTGGTTGTCACCAGATGGAAGTGCTGAACATAAAGGAGGAATTGAAGAAGTAGAATTATCATTTTTGACAAAGTGACGAATTACTTTCCAAAATTTGCGTTTATCATTATTCTGAAAATCTGAAACAATTATATCTAAATTATTATAAAAACATTCCTTAGCATGTTTTTTTTGATTGTTTACCTTATTTCTGTAATATTTGTATTTTTTCCAATCATTTTGATTACCAGTTTTTAATGCAGTTTTCTTTAGTCTGTCTCTTTTCCTTGAATTCCTCCTTATTTCAGAGTCATACCATGGTTTGTCGTCTTCTCGAACTACAATAGTTTTACTAGGTATGCACAATTTAGCAAATTCAATAAAAATATTTGTAAACAATGAACTTGCTTCATTGACAGTACCTTGATGAAGACATGACCAATCAAAATCAGATATTTTTTTATTGAACAATTCATAATTTGCATCTTTATATATCCATACATTTCTGGTAAAAGTATCATGTAGTGGGTATTCAAATGGTATATGTACATAAGTAGCACAGTGGTCACTTATTTCATTTGGCACTTGAATAATCCCTTGACTCAGAGTTGACATGTCTTCATGAACTATTATAGGGTCTAACAAAGCAAGTTGGCGTGTTGGTTCCGAAATAATATTGTGAAGAGAGTTTAAAAGCAAAACATCTTTCAAATTGTGCATATTGGGATTAAGTAAATCTTCATTCATATCTCCCAGAATTATTATATTATTAGTAATATCTAAAGCCTTTTCTATATTTTTGTTAAGAGAATCAAAGAAAATTGCATCTGCTGTCCGTGGACTATAAAACAAACCGATAAGATATATATCTCTATTTACCTTAATTTCTACCCATAGTGACTCATTCCAGAATGTCTCCAAACCTATAATTCGTGTATGTGCAAGCTCACAGGACAAATACATTAATAAACCGCCACCATGATTTGTTCTATCTTTTCTGTAGGGAATATCATATTTGCTAGACATAATCAGAGATTCTGTAGTTATGTTAGCATCAAGATGAGATTCACTGAAACACAAAATGTCAAAATCTAAAAAGTTTTCAGTTAGATAGTCAAATTTATTACGTATACTTCTAATGTTACTGTGTAAAATGGAAAGAGAGTTATTAATGTTATTAGGTCCTGGGTTCATCTCTATGTCTCCAGATTTCAGAAGTAGAAAAATAAGCACTATCTTAAAATATAAGTTGCACACCATTTCGTTAAAAACAAAAGATAACAATTTGAAAGTACTACTGACAACCCATTTTAGGAAAAACATCATGTAAGTAAAAATGAAAGCCATAGAAACATTTACCCTGACTCTTTGTTTGATAATACATTTACTGTTGAAAAGACCAATGCTTGCACGCCACTGCTCTAGACCATTACCCATGCTGATATAAGACAATAATAGCGCAGACGTTAAGAAGTGGTATGGAAGTAGGATTGTCAGAAAGCAATTTTATTCTCCTTACTATTGGTCAAATGACTGTTGGTGTTGTATATGACACTTTAACAGATACTTACTGGGTATTTGATTCACATGCACGTGATGCATATGGTGAGCCTTCAGCTTTTGGTAAAGCAGTATTGATAACTTTTAGCACCTTACACGAACTGCTTACATACCTTCATACAAACTATTCCAACTTAATATACAATCTGACCCCAGTGAATATTCTGCAAAGGCTTGAACAGTTTCAACGTGAACATGAATTAAGAAACCAAAGCAGGTCTGATGAACGGCCTAAGTCAGGCATGACTTCTGATAGCACTTTGAAATTGGATAATTACATTGGAGGAAATATTGCGCAAGCTGGCAACTTTGATGTTGCTGAACCATCAATACCACCATCTTCTAACTATATGCATCACTCATATCCCATGGGGCAATGTATAGCAGCAACACCTTTCAGTGGTTTCACAGAAGTAAGTGATTCTTGTGCGACCCATACTTTGTCAAATGCTGTAACTGACACAAATTTGCAAAACTCTGAACTTATGCTCAACCATACCTATATAAAATCTTCACTGTCCTTCGACAATAGGAGACATAACCTACATTCAAACTATTATCATAGCCAATCAACTTCTGATAACGGTGAATCATTTCCTGATCAAAATCTAGATTCATCAATGCTAACTCAAAATACCTTTGCTTGTTTGGATTCACATGAAGTAGCCTCACACAATGAGGAGCCTGTAATACATACCAATAGATTGATTAATGACAGTTTGTGCTTGCAGTCTGTGTGTCCATTGCCTAACTATTTTCATTTTAGTAATCAATCATGCAGCAATGTTATTGCACCAACAAGTGTTATCCCTCCACATTGTTTACAACAGGATCAGTCACCAAATGATTTTTCCTTGTGTGAGTGTGAAGCATTAATTAATCGAATGGAACTGATTTCAAATGCATCAAAGAGTAAAAATGTGTCTCCATGTTTTATTACTGGTATATGTCAGTATCCATCTCAGCGGTGTACATGCTGTGAGTGCTTTATTTGGCCAAAAAATGTGAAACAGTGTTCTTTCTTAAATGACAAATGCTTACTTCTCAATCTTGAACAGGGTGCTATACTATGTACCAAATGTCATTCATTGCTGCAAAAGGCACAAGTACCTAAAGTGTGTACGTCCTATAACAAGTTGAAAACTGGGTATGTACCTCAGGAACTGTCAAACATGTTTGTGATAGAAAAACGTATAATTGCACAAATACCCGTCTTCCTCACGTTAATAATCTTACCTGGTGGCCAATCAGCACAGAAAGGCACTGCTATTAATATACCTATTGACATTACTGAACAGATTTCTCTGCTTACACAGACACATCAACCAGGAATGATTTTGATAAGCTGTGAGCGGCCCAATGATAATCCTGTAGTTCTGCCTTTACGTCAATCCGTTTTGTACAGAGCATTTTCTTGGTTGAAAAGTAACAATCATCTTTATAAGGATATTAATATAACACATTTGTTGCCATTATCAGCAGGGATTCTGTATGATGATGATGATGATACTGTTCAAGAAGAATATGGCTTGATTGGCAAAGATAGTATGTCTTATCAAGGAAATTATAATAATGTTGACACACCTGCATGCACTTTACCTGTTGCATGTGGTCAACCAGTCACCTTGAGCTCAATACCTTTTGGTGAAGAAAAGGCTTTTCCATGGTTGTTTCCAAATGGTATCAATGGGATAAGTACAAACAGACCATTGCCACTTACCACCCTTGATTATTATCAATCACGCTTATACAACCATGACTCCAGGTGGAGATGTGATATTCCTTATATAATGTCAGCACTTAACAATCATGAATGGGAATTACTGACAAGTCTTGTTAGTACATACATGCGAACAAAGAAACTTTGTGCAGGTACAGGTTCCTTTCTACCAGTTACAGCCGCTGATGTGAACAATGCTAGGAATGACCCCATCCTTATGCAAAACACTTACATGTTCACTAAAGACATTCGTGGCACTGCAGCCTATTGGAAGTCTGTGTTGATGAAGCTATTGGCCATGGTTAGGAGCCTTGGCCCACCAACTTTCTTCTTGACTTTATCTGCAAATGACAATTGGCCTGAAACAAAAGCCATGCTTAAGTTACATAAGCAACATTTTTATAATAACATAGATACAGTTCAGGGGGATCCATTAATGGCATCACTAGCTTTTCAACAACGTTGGTCCGTTTTATTAAAAGAAATCTTGAAGAAAGAAGCACCACTTGGAAAAATAAATGAATTTTTCATCCGGGTTGAGTTTCAGGCTCGCGGTGCTCCACATTTACATATATTTCTTTGGACAGAAACTGGCATCTCTCTTGAGACTGCAACATCCAATGAAATTATTGCACTTTTAGACAAAACAATTTGTACACAGTTACCAGACGAAAATAAAGATAAAGACCTACACAGATTAGTACACACATTGCAAGTCCATAAACATTCTTTCACCTGCAGGAAAGGAGTTTGTCTTTGTAGATTTAATTTTCCAAAACCTGTATGTAAACAAACAAAATTGTGTTACAATCCCGATACTATTCTGCATTGTCATGGCAAATTTTATGAAACCCAAAGATTTTTCACAGACACATGGGTCAATGCTTACAACCCAATAATATTAAGACATTGGCGTGCAAATATGGACATTCAGTTAGTAGGAAATGCAGAGAGTTGTGCTTTTTATGTATGCAAATACATCTGCAAAGCTGAACCTGAAGAGCTCAAGGAAGGTTTGCATGCACTTTTCACAAATACAGAATTCACTACAATTGATATGAGAAAACGCTTACTAAAGATAGGAGCCTGCGTCCTGAAGAAAAGGAGAATTAGTGCACAGGAAGCAGTGTACAGATTAGGAAGCATGAAACTTTATCAAAGTTCCAAGCAAGTAATCACTTTAAACACATTACCTCCACATAGGCGTATGAAACTTATTAAACCGAAGGCACAGCGTGATCATTTGCCATTAAATTGTACTGATGAAAATCTTATTTTTGAGAGCAACATACTTGACTACTATAGGAAAAGACCAAGTAATCTGAGTGCTATATGTTTACATGATTTTGCTTCTTGGTATGCTAGAGATTCTGGTCCACAACGTCCTTCAGCTAAATTACCAAGATATAAATTACAATCACCTTATAACAATATTGTATTCAGGAGACGTCAGCATAATGTAATAATAAAGCCATCACATGTTAAGCAAACAACGGATGATTTTTATTACAGTTGTTTATTGCTTTATCTGCCACACACTACTGAAAATCAACTTCTGATTCCTTTCCCTTCATACAAAGCTTCATTTTATAATCATTTTCAAGACTTAGATCCAAGCTATAAAAGGTGTGTAGTTATTGCCTCAGAATTGGAAGCTGCAGTTCGAAGAATACGCTTGTCACAATTACAGTTAAACATGTCGTATACAGAACAAAATCCTGAAAATGTGGCATTGGCAACTGATGCGAATGACTACGCTGTATATGACATACCCAATTCTGGCAATCCAAATACTTCTGTAATGATGAATTGTGACATACCTTCAAATGCCAGTGACGATTTCTGCTGGCATACTTTGAGTACTTGTTCATTGAGTGAGACAGAATTAGAAACAAACATTGCCAAATTAACTGCAGATCAAAAGAATGTAATGCAGGTTGTTCAAAGTCATTTCTCTAATCCAGATACCCAAACTCGCCTGAGGATCTTCTGCACAGGTGGCGCAGGTGCAGGCAAGTCCTTTTTGTTAAAAACAATTGTTGAATGGATTAGATTGTGCTATCCATTTCAACCAGGCCACGATCCTGTTATAGTTACTGCACCCAGTGGTGTTGCTGCAAGAAATGTATTAGGTCTGACAATTCATAGTGTTTTCAGGCTTCCAGTTCAGCATGGTTATGAACCAGAGTATCATGACTTGTCTTCGTTTGCATTAAAGAAGCTACAAGATGTTTTCCGTAATGTTCATACAATCATTGTAGACGAGATAAGCATGGTGTCGTGCAAATATTTTCACTACATACACCAACGATTATGTTCTATAAAAAATTGTGGTGAGCCATTCGGAGGCCTCAATGTTATTTTATTTGGCGATTTCTATCAGTTACGACCAGTTCGTGGCCATTTCTTTTTTCACAGACCAAATACTGTGGCCATTATTTACACCTTTCTTCTTAACAAGCAATAAACGGCAAGCAGGAAACAACACCTTCATTGAATTACTGAACAGGGTTAAGCTAGGTCAGCCATCACCTGCCTACATATCACTTCTTAGTACCAGACTAATTGTGCCTGATAAGAAAAATATTTCTTCTATCCTGCATATATTTCCAACACGTGCCGAAGCAAAGAGCCATAATGAAGACATGCAAACATTAATCCAATCTGAGGTACACATCTTTCATGCAGACCATATCTACTCTCAGTTTGATGTGCACCCCGGACATGCTGTTTCGAACTCCCACATACCAGATGATGATCGGGATGCAGGCGGTTTACTTAATACTTTACAAGTCTCAGTAGGTACAAGAGTAATGTTATTGAGAAATCTTTGTACCAAGGAAGGTTTGGTTAATGGAGCCATGGGTCTTGTTACACATGTAAACTCTACAAATTCTGGTAATATTCATGTCAAATTTGATAATTGTACAATTGGAAAAAGATTCCAATCCTCACATTACAGCAATGCCATTCCTATCACACAGTATACTCAGGAGTACTTGTACCAAGGTCGTTTCATTAACAGAATACAGTTTCCACTTGTTCCATGCTGGGCTACAACAGTTCATAAAATCCAGGGAGTTTCTTTGGATTCAGCAGTAGTATGTCTATCAAAGAAAATATTTCAGGCTGGTCAGGCATATGTGGCCTTAAGTCGTGTCAGAAGCTTGAATGGTTTGTACCTACGTGTTTTATGCCCACAAAGCATCTATGCAAATGAGGCTGTGATTGAAGAGTATAACAGATTGTATAATATCAAGTAGGACCACTTCTATACTAAATTGTCTTAACATTTGGAACTATACAGGGGTACAGTTGCTCTGCAATTGAATACTTTACAGACACCGTAGGTTAGCAGGTTCAGGTCTCACCATACTCATTGTGTCATGTCTTTGTGGAAGACATTTCAACCTTGCTTCATACTAATTTTACTTGGGGAAAATGCGTCTTATCATAATTGAAAATTTGTTGACTAAAGTGTTTTGAATCATATTAAGTAAACGGGTACAAATCTCATGGACTCCATGTACATTGGTAACACCTAAAGCCGGCTACAGGGCTACTTTTGCAAACAGTAAAGCAGCCATATGCTACATCTTGCAAACATATCATCTGAGTGAACACTATGTGTTATGGGAAACTTAATCTTCAGCCAAAAACAACACAGAACTTTTCTTCTTAGTCTGATAGCTTGCAACTCCACTTTGGTGCATTGGACTGTCCTATTTTTATTGTGTCCAATCAGCAGCATTATCCATCAGTATGGAAAAGGCTATGGTGAATTCAGCAAATATTGATTGGCCAAATGAGTATTCATGTCATGGAACATTATTTCAGCATGGCACGGTAAGACCCTTTAAGGGACTACATAAATTAAGTTCTTCGGCTAAATCTGCCTTTTGCTCCATACAATAGCTGATGTGCAACCCCCACCCCCCTCCCTTATCATATTTGTCTGTATGGACAAATACATCAGCATTAGCCATTTTCAGAATTCATTGTTATTTAAATTGCAATATTGTGCCCTTCGAGACATATATTGACAACTAACTATTGGCAACCCACCACAAAACATTCTTTAGGTGGAGATAAACAAATTTTTTGACGTAAAATTGTACATACTTCAAAATACCTTCTGAGTTTTATCACACACTTAACAGTTTTGGTCGTACAAGAGCCGTCTCATTGAGACGGTGTTTTTGAGCACCCACAACCTATAGTTTAGTTGGAACAAGAAATTATTTTTTGGGTACGCATCCTTAACTGAAGGTCTGTATTCTTAAATATATTCTTCTTCATTCTTCTTAATTGAACTAAGATTTTCAATTGCACATCATGTACCGGAGACATTGTAAAAAGCAAACTAAGCCACCATTCTCCTTCTGCATGTACTTTCCATTTCTATTTCCTCTCTGAATTATGCAGAACCATTGAGATTAAGAATAAGTCCTTAGTTATTTGGCATTAACATACCACATGATCGAGTATTACACAAGGTGCTGCTCATGGCTACCTCTGCTGTTATTTGCTTACACATTTTTGGTTCTCCCTTCCTTGTAAATTTTATAATCTTTAATTCCATAATACAATTACAATCAGATTATGAAAGCTATTCACTACAATATTTCCTGCAATTGTATACAATCATTCAATGCCATCTGGTAATTTTGGTGATAAATCCACTTCCGTATATATATATATATATATATATATATATATATATATATATATATATATATATATATATATATATATATATATATATATGTTAACATTCCAGCCTTAATTCTGTAGGTGGCAATTGCATTGGCACACCATTCATTTTACTACTTGGAAAAATCTACATTCATCTGTTATGTCTCGTACAATCTAATCACTAGCACAGCATTAGAAATATTTCCAAACCTAATATTCCTATTTATAGGGTATTCAAACCTTGGCCACCTTGAAGACATGCAGCCCAACAGACAATCTGAAAAAATGTGAGATGAGAGTAAAAGTCCTCGCTGTTAGCCCAATCAACTCAGAAAAGAAATTTCTGGCTTCATTAGCCGATGAAAGTGGCATTGTTAAAGCTTCAGTATCTGCTCGTCACCATCCAACAATGACCTCAGCCAGCACTAGGAACATTACTTTGTGGTAAGTACTTCACTACATATCCATTTTACAATAACTTTGACTCCCTACTTCCCTCCCCATCCTTTTGGAGAGTATTTTCTCTTTACAGAGCCAGTAGACCTACTGTGTTTCCCCTTAGGTCAGTCTGACTGTCTGCCTGTCTGTCAACAATTCGTCTATTTTCATAACTTGATTGTTGTAAACATATTTTACTAAATTTTCATAAATTTTTACACCCCATTGAGGCGCTATGTCCTGTCTTACAACCAATTGTTGCTTATACATTTCTTCTAATTTTCTCCTTGGCCTGTTCGTATATGCAACATCCTTTCTGTACATTACATTTGGATGGAAGTTCATACTGTTGAAGAGTACATTGAGCCATTGTTCCGTGTTTAGAAACCATAAAAAATAGTGAGTATGATCAGGAAACACCACAATCACAAACCGCAGACAACCCCATGTTACCGCGAGGAAGAGCCGCTCAGCCATCACAAGACAGGAGGAGCACAATACTAGAATGGACATAAAGTAACGTACGACAAACCATAGAACACTTACAGACTCCCACAATAACTTTGCATATTTTTTTTTTAATTACATTCGAACATTACTGATGCTACTATGTGATACTCTATAAGCTGAAAACTGTTACAGCTGTTTTAATGATATTACATTCATTTGAAAACTTGTGAACAATCACGATATCTTTGCTTCCATATTCTTTTCACATTACACTATTTCGAACATTAGTACATGCATTACTGTGTCCATACTGTAAGGCGAAGACTTTTCAGGCATTCCAAATGTACATATGTTTTAAAACAGTTTGAAGCTATGTGTCAAACGCAAGAACTATCACTATGCCTTCCACAGGGTTGTGCCTAGAGTGCAGCATTGCAGGATTCTCGCATTATCACCGCCCGTGTCCCTTAAAAATGCATCCAACGCGGGGCTAAGTGCGCATTTTTAAAATATGATTATTTTCCGCTGTATATTACCATTCCTATATTTAGTATAATCTAATAAAGGGACATAAATACAGCAAGTCAGTCTGGCACATATTATTTACCTTTGATACATGTTGCATTGAATATTGATTTTTCATCCAGTCTAATACACAACAATAATGGCTCTAAAACGCGAATTTTATAGCAGAAGGCCAGACCTATTTTGATATAAAATAGTAAATTTCAGTGTTAGAAATAAGCCAGAGAACTCAACTTGTCCGGCGGGCAACCTGAAGTCAAATGCAACTTGTCCCCCACAATTATAACTTGCCATGCACAATTCATTCCTAAAAATGCTGCTATGTGAAAATTTTGTTTCTTTTTCGTGGCTTTACGTCCAAGTCACCAATATTTCAGTAATTTTAGGATGGCTTCCTGAGTTTAACCAGTACTAAGCAACTAGGCTGAAGTGCCTTGCTCAAGGGCACAACACTGCGCCCCAGGTGAGGATCAAACTAGCGTGCAACCTTGCTATCAAGAGTCCGACTTCCTCTTAACTGAGCTATCAGACATGAAAAATTGGTGTACTCAAACAGTGTACATGGTCACATGATGTTGTAGGTTTAGCATGTACATATATTATGGATATGGCTCAAATTATGCAAACACAATGACAAACCATGAAGGTCCTAATTCAGACTGCTCCTCTAGGAGGTCTGATCAGCCGGAGAAAGCTGATATATGCAGGGCTCTACAGTAAGCATGTTCCTTTAGTACCTGTACTAGTAGAGTCATGGTCAGGGCTAGTCAATTTGGGGTCCTGGTGGCCCGAATGAGCTAGTTATAAAGAACATAAATGAAAAAAACTTTCAAACTGTAGCACAGTAAAGTAAATAGGCATGCACATGCATTCTATTCTTTTTGTGACTGTCACAATGTTTATTAAAACCAGAATCTAAAAAATTATTTCCCACCTTAATATAAAAAAATTGAAATGTTCCATGAGTTTAAAGAAGGTATTCATCTTAGAATAAATTTTGGTTAATTTTAATGGCAAGAAAACAAAACATGTTCAGAAATTTGCTATATTTAATTCAAACAGCTTTGTAGACACCCGCAAATTGGTCGACTGCTGAAATGGTTGGTGACTATCTCAAATATTAAATCTTCTTAAGGTTGTGATTTTCAATTGTTATTTCAGTATGGAAATAGTTACAAATGTTTTATTGAATATTAAAAGGGTTTGTTTGAGTATCATGTACAATTTACAGGTCACTGTAACCTTAATCTTAATCTGTGACCTATTTCCAGAGTTATAGTGTCCAAAACATGTCTCATATTATTTGAGGTAGGAATCTTAACTTTGGCGTTAAGATGCATCGTTGTATGACAGAATGTTGTGTACTCCCTTCAAGTCAACTAGAGCTTGACCTCTGCCCTAGTTCCTAGGAAATTGTGTCCTCATCGTACCTCTCATTTTATTTGAGGTCATTTTTCAAACCTTTCTGTCGATAGATCTTATAATGACGAAGTCTGGCATACCACCTATGGGTCGCTGTGACCTTGACCTAGTTTCTAAAATTCGCATTGGCTCCCATGCATATCTCTTATATTATTTAAAGTAGAATCCCAAACTTAGTTCCTGTAAAGACTTGTCGTTGCCAAGTATCACATACTATTGTTCCGACACTGTGACCATGACTTATGAACTACTTCCTTTATCTTCCAATATCAGGGACTTCCTTGCTGTCAGACAAACAATATATATCACAGATTACACAGCTATATTAAGAACGCATGATGAACTGGTAATAAAAGCCGAGTACAAGAGTGCAGGACGTGCTTTAATATACGAGCCAACTACCGTCGAAAGTATAAAGCAGTCGCCAATGAGAACACGGGTGTCCATTAAGGGGAAGATTGTGAAGGTATACTTTGTGTGAATTATTTATTTACGTCATACATAACAGCTATGAAAACGCACTGTATCTAAAAGTGGGTCGCGTACCATGAATTTTTGAAAACTGTAAACAAAAGTTACAACGCCTCTATGCCACAAAGTGGCAGTCCCACCAACAAAATGTAGTCTCTTTCAAAAATAGAAGTCTCAGCACCATTAATGGAAGTTCATATATCATGAGTATTATCAGGAAATACCACAATCACAAACTGCAGACAAACCCGTGGCATTACGAGGAAGAGCCATACAACAATCCCGAGACACCATGGAGATAAATGAGCAGATAAAAGAGCAAAGCAACCAACTCTATTCTCCATCAAGATTATTGCAAAACTAGAAGGGACATAGTATGTACAACAAAACATTAAATATTATAAACTCCCGCAATGGGAGTAACAACAGACAACTCAACAACAACAGAACCACTGCCTTAGAACGGACAGCAGCCTTAGCCAGGGGGATGGAGGCATAAATGCATTTTGCATGTACCAGATCTTTGCTTTAAATACTTAAAACAAAGAACTATGTGTGAACTAAACAAAACAAGGCTGTTGCCATATTCATGCGTGTCTCCACTTCACCTGTTGATTTGTTCCTTTACATCACAGCCAATAATTTTTCAGTTATGTAAAGTCCTGTCTTTCCAGGTTGAACCAGTACGAAAAAAATGATAAATGTGTTTTTCAAGGACACAACACACCAGCGATATTAATTGGGATTTTGGAAAGCTACCTTTTTTTTATACATCTGGGAAAATAAATCATAAAAAAATGGGAAAATATTAATACAATACATGAAATTGGACAAAAAAAAGGCCATTTGTTGATTGGGTATGACTCCCATAAAAGGCGCCAAATATGACCAAATAAAATCACTGTACACTGTCCTCAGTGAGGCTGAATCCGCTGCCCCTCGGTCTCGAGTCCAGCATTCTACAACTGAGCCACTGTGCTCCTTCGTCTGCTTTAAGGTCAAAGATATGATCATGTCAATTTCATGTTCCACATAATAGTTCCGTAATCATCATCATTTCTCATTATCTACATGGTAGTATAGGAAATATAAACTCCCAAAACCAGGTTAGCACAGACACATCAGCCTTGTTTCCGTGTCTACATATATATAAATCAATGTACAAAATTTGAACCAAGCAAGAGACAAAATTCCTTCGATTATGACACATCTGTTGCAGAGACATGAGAATGATACCCTACTATCAAATGAATACTTTCCACATAGTAATGCGCAGCAACTCTACATACTCAGGGCTAACCCTGGCTCAGAAATTGTTGTAGCCAGCACTCTTGCCAAATGAGAAAGTTGATCGCATATGAATTTTAGTTTAGCCATGGTTCTAGCCAAAGAGTAGTTTTAACAAGATGTTTCCGTATTTAACTCTTCGCCTGCTAGGTCCAACTTTTCTTATCTGCTTACAACCTTTGCAAACAATTTGGACCCAGATAAAACCGGACATAATGTGGGGTCTGATCAGGATCCAAATTGTTCGCCACCCTGATGGTGACTAGAAATAAATGCTTCCAAATTAGCCTTCTTCGCACATGTTATTTTCGAACCACCTACAATATACTTTCAGCCAATGACTACTACATTTTCAGTAGCAAATGGCTACAGTGGCTAATGGCAAGATGAACCCTGCTACTAAATGAACACACAACTTTTCATCTATACACTACGTTCTTCATATTACAGGTTGGCAAGAGACAAACAGTTACAGTAAGACGAACACAACAGGATACTGACCTGGTAACCGTAAAAGTAAAGGATCGAACAGGCATCATTCCAGTGTCCTTATGGGGCACACTAGCCACAAGCCTTTCTGATATACAAATTGGAAATGTTGTCCAGATCTCAAAAGCTGAGAGGAGCACATACCAGAATACACCAATTATCAATACATGGGAGGATACAAGTGCAGTTGAGGTACTTAACATGCATTTCCTAGTATCATTAGCTTATACTTGAAAAATGCAAGTTTTGTTGTACGTTACTTTATGTCTATTCTAGTATTGCAATTATCTTAATGGGGAAGAGAGAGCTGGTTGCTTTGCTTGATTTGTCCTGATTTCAAGTGATGGTTGAGCAGCTCTTCCTTGCAGTGCCATGGGGTTGTCTGCGGTTTGTGATTGTAATATTTCCTGATCATACTCACTTACTACATGTACTTATGAAATGAGTAAAATATTCATAATTTTTTTTCATTATAATGCCAAAATAAATTTATCTTCATTGTGTTAACATAAGTCTGGCATTGACAACATCAACCTTTCACCGAAAATCATCTTGCTTAAAAATGCTTCTTCATCTGAATATTACCTAAAAGCCAAAAATAAATATGATGATGATTTACATAGCAAAAATCATGTACCCAGTTTATCATGTAATCTTTTGCACATGATTCTTAAAAATAATACCTGTTATGAAAAAAAAAATTGTGTACAAATGCGATTTATTTGTTATCCCTCCATTTAACATTCATTTTGAGTCCTAAACATAACTGTCCCATTGAGACAGTTCTTTTGAGTACCCAAATCACAATGTGTTTCCTTGAGAAATAGACTAAATAGTTTTCAGAAAAGCCTTCTTCTTCGGGAGGCTGCTCATACATCTAGTACAACATATTCTCTCGTCATATATTAATTACTTTTCTAGCTAGTCCTCACTGTTATTTCCATAACAAGCAATAATTCCTTTTGCATTCAGGCACTCAATTTACGCAATTGTGTATGGAAAAAAGCATGTTTAAAACAATTCATTTCATATGGCCATTCACTTTTCACACACCGATACATAGGAATTATTGTGATAATACATCATCAAATATACAGATGGACCTATAATGTTATATATTCATAAGCTTTGATAAAACACAATCAGCTGTGGGACCATGGGGTACTGTGCAGAGTTGGGGATACAAGACACTATTTTTCTGCAATTCAACCAGAGTTGGTGTGTTAGATACTTACATGAATGGCACATGCAACAAAACAATTATTTGGGTCCCAGCCCCCTGGGGCATTGAGTGAGATGCCAAAAGTCAAATATTATTAAATCCCAATTACTAAGTCAATTTCAAATATTTATGTAACCACACTTTGTGTGTCTTCTCACAAATGAAAGATCTATAATATATAAGACAGGATTTCCATCAAATCCCCTGGGTCATGCCCAAGAATTTTTTACTAGGGGGTGCTGGATGTGGGAAGGGGAGGGGGGGGGAGTAGTCAAAAAATTAATCTTCTGAACATGGTCATATTGAAAGGGTATATAGTAGCCCACGAATACACTGAAGTTTTACCCTACAATCAAACTGGCACCCTTTGGATTGGTCAAAGGGTCAATTACAATCAGGCTTCTACATGAACGTCGGCATTTGCGCTGGCGTGCCATCGAATGTGTCCCAGTTTCACATGCTTCTGAATATTGGTATCAAAACATAATTACCATATTATTATCATTCATTAACTATTCCAGGTATTGAATGAGTCAATGGACGATGTATCAGATGATGACGAAGATTTACCTGTTGCAGCTACTTTAGACCCAAGATTCCGACAGGGCCTTCAGGCCACATGGGTTTCTGTCGGAAATGTTGAAAAATATGATGCTTGCCCGAATGAAGCGTGTTACATGAAGAAACTAATCAACAAATCATGCCCCTCCTGCAACACCATGCTTAGTGAGGATGATATGGCTGCAGGCTGGACTGCTTCGTTTGGTTTTGTCATAGAAAACACCTCATCTACGCGTGTGGTGAAAGTTTTCACAACTGTCATGAAAACAGTTTTCTCAAAAATCAGACCGGGTTGCACCTTCCCTGATGACACTGACGAGGTTGAAGAAATACTCTTCAACTTCATACCAAAGCCAACAGTTATAAGGATTACTGCAGGGAATGTGCTAACAGACATTGACATACAGTAATATAATAAACAGGAGGCAAAATAAAAAAATATGTGTGGTTTAAATTTTTATGTTACAAGACCTACTCTTATCCTACACCAACAGGTCTGAATATTCCAAAAACAAATGTTTTCTAAATAAAGAAAAATGTATCCTATCAATGGACTTTTTGCTTACTGTACAGGCGGCATTTTATTATTGGGTAATTATGACAGGTCTACCTTAGACATAGGCGAAAGTTGAAATAGCGTGCTTTTCTTCAAAAGTAACTACATCATGAAAGTAACCGTATCATCTTGCCTTATAATTCCTCAATACAAACACATACACACTATTTAACTCTTAAAACTCCGCCAAAAATATCTGAATACTACTTAATGTAACTATAGACACAGTATGGGCCCCGGATTCGATTGATCTCAGGAGCAGTCTGATCTTGTTCAACACTGTTTGTCATAGGATCTTCAGAAACATTTCTGCAAACGACATAAGCAGTGACTAGTTGTTATTTTACTTTTAAGATTACGGACAAACAACTAATCACATCTTTACCAAATTTTATTTGAAACCAACTTTCCTCTCCAAAGCAGATGATAAAGCCGAAACCCGCCCAGATATGACTATTAAAATTGCTGCCTGTAACAGGAAACCAAGAGTCTATTAATACCTCTCCACTTCTTTGGATGTAAGTTGAAAAACACATATTTCTTTAGTTTGCCAATCATATCAACATGTCAGTGGTTTTCATTTTATAGTATTACCATCATTTTATAGTATTATACATGTTTTTAGCTCACTACATTCCATGGAATGCATGGCTCCATAAAGTTTTTATGCCCTCGCCATGATTATGGCCGGGGCATTAAGTGTTACACCCGTCTGTCTGTACTTACGTACGTCTGTCCCAACGACGTCCATTCTCTAACTCAAATATTTTTATCAGAATTTTATGAAAGTTGGTCACATTGTTCAGTACCATAATGCCTACTTCAAGTTAGATAATGGTCCATATCGCTCCAAGCTTTCAAGAGTTATAGCCCCTTGTTTATGAAAATTCACCGTTTTAAACGAAGTCCCCTCTCTAACTCGAATATTTTTGATCATATTTATGAAACTTAGTCACATTGTTTAGTACCATAATGTCTTCTTCAAGTTCGATAATGGTCCACATCACAACAAGCTTTTGGTAGTATGGCCCTTTGTTTATAAAAATTCACCGCTTTAAATGTATGCTCTCTAACTGGAATATTTTGATCAGAATTTTATGAAACTTGTGTCACGTTTAGTACTGTGATGTCTTCTTCAAGTTGGATAATGGTTCATATCGCACCAGGTTTTTAGTAGTTATGGTCCTTTGTCTATGAAAATTCACCGTTTTAAACGATGTCCACTCTCTAACTCGAATATTTTTGATTGGAATCTTATGAAACTTGGTCACATTGTTAAGTACCATAATGTCTTTTTCAAGTTCAAAAATGGTCCATATCGCACCCTGCTTCTTGTAGTTATGGCCTTTTGTTTATGAAAATTCACCATTTTAAATGATTCCACCTTCTAAGTCAAATATTTTAGATCAGAATTCTGTGAAACTTGTGAAGTACCTTGATGTCTTCCCCAAGATCATTAATGATCCATATCACAAATACTTTCAGCAATAATGGCCCTTTTCTTATGAAAAATCACCATTTTAAACGATGGCCGCTCTCATTCGAAAAGTTTGATCACAGTTTTATGAAACTTTGTCACATTGTTTAGTACTATGTTGTTTTCTTCAAGTTGGAAAATGGTCTATATTCCCCTCATTCTACCCCCTTACATAAGCTGTATTACACATATGAGCCACAACAGTAGATTTCTAACAATGTGGTATGTGCAACCAGCAAAGGCACAGACCAGCCTGCGCATATGCGCATATGATCATAGCATTTGCTACTTGCTTCAATATTTATGACTGTTAAGCAGAATCAAACCACATTTAGATTTGTGACCTTACAATGAGCTTGCACAGGCTCGTCTGCGTCTACACTTGTCGAAATGCCACATTGTTGGAAATCTCATGTCGAAGTTCATATTTCTATAGTTGGCCTGATCATGAGAACATATTAGTGACTTCCACCATGATACAGATGAGGTGGAAAATACTCTTCATTGTTATGACACATTGATCTACAATACTTAGTTTACAATATGAAGCAAAGTAACAAATATGTGTGGTTTAGGTAACAAGCCTACCCTAAATTATCACCTGCCCTTAACTTCTTACCCTGCATTCTGAAGTTGGGAAAGGATAGTAAAACCACCCAAAAAATCTCCCTCTTTTCCATCCTACTTCAGAATTCGAAGAAAACTTATTATGACCTCTAAATTTCTATGCATAGGATCTTTAATATTGGATGTGGAAGGATTTAAACACAATTATGTATTTAAAAAATAGTCCCTTTTATATCAATTTTGACTCATTTAACACATATCAAAACCGGTCTGGATGATGCATGAAAAAAAAACAAAGACCAAATTTGTATCTTACCTACCTACCTTCATATTCTTCCAGGTTGTAACCTCAACCACACATATTTCTGTATTTAAACTGTTCATATAACAATAACAATGGCCTTTTATAGTAATATAACTATATGCTGTTGGTATCATTATTACTTGGCATGCATGCGTAGAATAGTCTTTAAATAGTATGACAATATTTTCATAATAGTTCTATTTACATTACCATATTTACTTTGTTTTTCCTCGTTATTTTTGGTAAAGGGAAATACTAAACGAATAATTGTCCATTGTGTATGTCATTACCACTTTCAGATTAATGCCTGAAAATTTAATTGCTTAAATCTACTCCTGGTATAAGCTGTTAAATTTGCAGATATGACATGTCTTTAAACAGCTAAATTCAGAACCATTTCCTACGCAAATTTTCACCATGTACTACAAAAAAAATACTTGTAGATCAGCCGGATGGAAGTAGTAGTTGCCACAATTACAATAAGAAGGCATCCATTCAGATACGTCTACTGCGGCACCAGGATCAGTAGAGGCCTCCAAAAAACCCTACACACTTGTGGTTCATATATAATTCTTACTTTCTACATACATGGGTGAAAGTTTTCAGGCTTTATCCTGAGTTCAGGATTTTGAGGCCGACTTCATAGAAAGTCAGCCTCAAAATCCTGAATTAAAGAGATGATAATAGCTTCTCTGAATAATTTCCAGGTTACCTAAACACTATTAACCACTTAAACATGAAATTCATTGTTTTTGTTAGGATCCTGCAATTTTAAACATTTGAATTTCTAAAGTTCAGGATTTTGGAAATTTTAAATTATACCCATGGAGATATATGTCATTAGACACATTTAATTAGCATTTCCCTTTTGTCGTGTTATGTCAAGAGCTTCCACATCAATCGGTTTCTGTCATTAATCACGTTTTATGTTAGTATGTTTTATGTTAGTATACCTATTCTTTCTGGATAGTTTGCCACATTTGCTACACAGAAAGTCAGCCTCAAAATCCTGAATTAAAGAGATGATAATAGCTTCTCTGAATAATTTCCAGGTTACCTAAACACAAATAACCACTTAAACATGATTTATTTGTTTTTGTTGGAATCCTGCAAATTTAAACATTTGAATTTCTACAGTTCAGGATTTTGGAAATTTTGAAATTACACCAATGGAGATATATGTCATTAGACACATATAATTATACTTTAGCTTTTCCCTTTTGTCATGTTATGTCAAGAGCTTCCATATTAATGGGTTTCTGTCATTAATCACGTTTTATGTTAGTATGTTTTATGTTAGTATACCTATTCTTTCTGGATAGTTTGCCACATTTGCTACCCTTTCCCTTGTGATCCGTCTTTGTTCGCTGATCATCGTCACTTAACTTTCCCTTCAAACAACATCTCCTGGACCACTGTCCAACTTAATATAATTTTGCTTGCTAGTTATCTTTAATACCCTGACAAGATTACATAAATGCCGCCTTCACAATGTACTAGTCAGCCTAATATTTCAATAAAATTTGATGCAAGAACTACAAAAATGCTAGAGTACATTAATCTCCTTGTTGACCACAGCATTCTGCAAGGCTCTATGAATGAAGTATCTCTTAACAATACCTCTTTTCAAAATACAGCTCCAAATATGTACTTACTTCACTCTGCTCTAGATAGTGTCTGTACAAGTGTAAATAACACGTCCATTCCCCAAAATACAAAAAGTTGAGAATTACTACATACTCAATAGGGGTGTGCTTTTGCCTGTACAATGCGTTTTAACCAGTAACCTGTAGTTTTCAACAATTTCAAATCGAAAGACGCTTGATGTTAGAACTGTTTCGTAAATCTGTCAAAATTTATGCATTTCATACACTTACTGGACTGCTTACCAATTTAACATTTTCATGCCTAAACACAAACTCTCCAACAGTTGCATCCCCTTAATGTGTCTTCCTTGGGGAACACTTTTGGAATAATATTTCCGCAGAGAACATTCCTGGAAAGTATGCTATCAGTTTGGTCCTTGTAATTTAGTATGAACCACTCAATGTAGGCACAGAAAAGAACAATTTTCAGCTTTAAAGCACAGCATTTTTCCACATTCATGGCAACAACACAATCACCCTTGTTCTAATATTCTTGCCAACATGCATAGCAAAATGGGTTTTGCCGTTTCAATTGATGATTTATCAATGCGTACATGAAGACAGCTATAACGTGAACCATTTGAAATACAAATATGTTTCATTAAAAAATAAGTCTAATTCTCATTTAATAAATGTACAGACTGAAAATAGCCGATACCAATCAATTTCCTTTTAAACCAGTCCCATACTGATGGTATTCAAGAGTATCTGGAGCACTGACTTCACAGACCAGTTCAAAACCATGCCCTTTACAAATAACAACAACAAAAAATCTGGTTCCAAGCGACATACAAGGCTGCCTTAACTGTAGATAACAAATGTCTATAGGTCTCATCAACCTGAAACACTGATACAAATACAAAACAATTTCACATAAATGTTCTTCAGGCAGCATTCTACCAACTTCGAACATATGCTACAACTCTGCCATGCAATAAAATTTCCAGTGACGTAGATAATAAATAGCTTTAAACAACATCTCCTGACCCACTAGTACATTATTAAACACTTCAATAAATTTGCTTCTCATGATCTCTTTACCAAAAATGGCTTCCATTATCTATGCTCCACACCCAACATGGTAACCAATGCCTTGGATAAGAAATGTTCCTGGTGACCTTTTAAAACAATAATCAAAAATTTAAATCTTCCAACCAATGCAATCATCATGCTGCCTCCACACAAATGGTCAAACTGTTATGTTGCTCTGCTGAACATAACCACCACAGTTAATAAAATTTCTCAACACATCCTTTTCAAGAACCCATACATTGCCTATTAATGTTCCAGGACTAATGTGAGCGTTCCAGAGCCCTAAAACCCTTTTAATTCATAATCTCTGTTCATCTATCTTCTAGGTAGCCATATTTCATACAGTATTGTTACTGTAACCTGCCTGTTTAGGTGTATGGCCATTGCCCACTATCTACAGGGGTAATAGACATACGCCTATTCCTTCATATCATTTTTACCTTTTCAATATATCATTTCCCTCTTAGCCCATGGGTAAGATTCAGCCATTATACTGAAGCATTGTTGTAACTTTCACCTTATCTTTTACTTAAAGTAGTTACTTTCACATACTGCCACTTTTTTTGTTCATATTGTAAATATGCTCTATATATTGTCACAGTTTAAATTTGTTTTACCTCTAAACTATTAACCTGACCCTGACACTATTAACCTGACCCTGACTTTCATGCAGGAATAAATCCTTACAATATTAACACTGAATATATCTTCTTCTCCAAGAGACAAGTATAATAGGTAAACATATTTCGAGCAATTACAGATCAATCTAGGTGCAACTGCTATAAAATAAGTTGGTAACTTAATGCATTGGTACTTTCCACTTTAGTCATGTGGTTACTCAAATGACTCCAAATACATAACTTATGAATGAATCCTCACTGGTCCCAATTTTACGTATTTTCATTTTCCTCCCTTCTTATTCCCATGTAAAAGTATTGCATTCATAAGCAAGAATTTTGCGTTCATAAACAAGGATTTGTAAGCCACACTTTCTTCATATGTAATGATTGACAAATTCTGCTTCCTGGGATCAGAATTCCGTTTGCAAGTATGTCCTATGCCAAAAGAAAAAAAACCTGTACCATTGACTCCAATGCCAAATAACGCAGTTGCCCTTTGTCAGAACCTTTCCCAGAAAGGCTACAATAATGTCGATATATGAGCCACCTCTACAGATATCCAACAATGTAGTAAATGTGACAAGTGATTGCCCCAACAAAACTGCTCAATATGTAAAGACTGATCACAGTCATTGCTACTCGCTTCATTATATAGTCTATGGCTAGTAAGCCATTGACTGAACAGCATTTAGATTTTTACTCTTAAGAAAGAAAATTCTACGGGCCCACCTGCTTCCATTGCTGTCAAAATGTCACATTGTTCGCAATCTCATGTTGCAGCTCATCCCTCTATAACTTGCCGAAGTCTAACAATAGGTAAAATGCAGTGTTACTGATTCAACTACAATCCATTTGTGTACCAAAGGCATCAAATTAACTAAAAAAGACCACCCATATTCCAAAAAGGTGTACATTCCATAAAAAATGAAAACAAAAGTCTTCGCACTATTAACAGTATTCAATGTCGCATAAAGGATTCAAACTTACAACCCAAACTTACAAAATATCTGCTATATTTATTCCTCTATATGCACTGATCCACTCGGACAACCAATGGTGAAATTCATCATAATAGCAGTCTAGACCCATTGTTCCATAAAGTACCACATGCATTTCCTTATCAATATTTCCTTCACAATTGCCTATGATATTATGTTATTAATAAAGAACAGGGTCAGGTTAATAATTCCACGTCGTATTCAATGTAACCCTTATCATCACTTATTGTTTGTTTTCGATATTTACCGTTTCGTTTTTTTATTAGTTAATGATTTCTATGTATCCTTCATTTAGTGTCATCATCTTCATTTTTTTCTTCATGTTTGATGTTGTCATATAACTTCTATTTATCATATGACGTCATGTCTGCGAGTGAAATAACGCCATGCAATAAAATCAATAAACCACTAGTGCTTTATACATTTCAGGAAACGTTATGACATCCATACAATGTTGTGTTCATAATGACAAAATTATAACGTTTTTATGCCAAAAATCAGATTTTAAAGTATTTGTTATATGATAAATAGAATCAAACATTCGTGCTCTTGTATTATTGAATTTATTAAACTCGTTGCGAAAAAGAGATAAAATGCTCGGCAAGCCTCACATTTTATCTCTTTCCCCAAACTCGTTTAATAAATTCAATAAATCATAAGCACTCATGTAAGATCCTCTATTTAGATATGGTATTACCATCTTGTATTCAATTCCATCATATTTCATTACTTGTATTGCTTGTTTTATATTTCTATTCATTTACTTCCTCCTTGCCAAATTTATTCACATATATCCATATCTTGTTACAGTGCCATAAGTACTGCCAATATTCCCATATAATACACATTCCCAACTTCCTCAAACAACACATACACCTTCAACATCCTCTCACACATGCCACACATAACTTGTCCTTGCATCCAGAATCCAATATCCTGCTGTTCCTTCCCAACCAGAAACGTTCAACCCAACTTGGTTGATGTCATAGTAATATTCCGTTTCCTAAGTCACTTACGTCTTCAGACAATATCACAAACCACTCTTTCTACTTGCACAAAAAACATACCACAACTTTTACTAAGTTCACCCCCCATAACCCCCCCCACCCCCCCCCCCCACAAGTCACTAAAAACATGATTTTGCATACTGTGCTTCCACAATGTCATCAACACATTTATACAGCATAAGATGCATTGTCATACAAAATTCCATATTCCACACATGACTACGCAACACAACCGGCCACAAGCCTTGGTTTATAGAATTCTGCCTCCAAACCTTAAAACACCAGTCAGGACAAAGACAATAGATTTTGCGCACTCTTCCCTTCATTTCAGTAAAGTAATATATTTCAAGAGATTCTTCTGCCAAAAAAAGATTCTCATGAAATATTATGTCTTATTCTTTACTTTTAAATGCAGCATATCTGGAATAGTCGTCTGCTGCAAATCATAGGTGCAGTTTCTCAGATATGAGATCTCAGACCTTATTTCTTAACCCATAGTTTTATTAAAATTCACACATAGTACTCACCATGGTAAATGGCAGCATCTAGTCAAAAACAGTCCACTTCATAAATATGTCACATACAATTACTTCTTTTTCAGTGTTAGAGATTGTTTTGCAATAAAGATAGAATAAAAAAAAGCTTGTTTTTCATACTTCCTACCATTCTACAAATACTTTTTACATGTAACAATTATACAATATTGTAATAAAATTCCCCTGTTTATTAACATATATTTGCTTAGCAGCAGTTAAAATGCCTTTTCTTCTCACTTCCACTTGCTTCCTAACCACCTTCCTGTAATAGTACTTCCATATACTAAAAGGTATAACCATTCTCCACAAATACTTATGGGCCCTTAATGACACATGTTTGTCCATATAGACCAATGTTTAGCAGGTACGAGCCTCACTGCCATTACAACATTGTATCCTTGGACTAAATGCAACCACGGTACTTTTCCAGCCAGCTCCAATTACAACAGCTTACAACTTTGTACTTCATTTCGCCTTACTACACAAGGGTGTGCTGATAGAATTCGCCTTACCTATACCACAAAAATATTATACACCTTCGAACACATTCTTTGTCACCAGTGCCGAGAATACTATTATTTTCTAACTGGGCAAACCCTCCTTTTAAAAGGAAACTTTATTAGTGGCTGCTTTACACAGGTTTACCTGTATATATGAAACTTAAAGCATCTTCTCTGAAACCAATGGCAAGAGTTGAAAACAATTTGGCAGAAATGGTCAATAAACATAATAGTATGCCCCAAGTAAAAAATATATCAAAGATCTCATAAGGCTTCAAAAATCTTGATTGCGTTTACAGTACTGATCACATGAAATTGGAGCCTATTTTAATTTTTTATTGCTATATTCTAAAAATGCTACTATTTTTTTTTATATTTCATGAAAAAGGGATATAGAATAACAAAAGCATGCATTTATAGATGAAAAGTTAAAAAAAAGTTTTTCAGACCTTCCAATCATCTTCCAAACTGATGCTAAATTGAACATGGTGTATTTTAACTAATAGAATACTGTATGCAATATTTTTAAAATGTAAAAAAAACTTAAGCATTGAATAGAACAGAATAGAACTAGCTGCCTAGCTTGTTTATACCTAGAATATCTTTGCAGTGGTTCATGAAAATAATGAATTTGATAGATGTCATAATTTTAATATTTGATTGCATATACAGGTACAATGATATCTTTGCAGTGGTTCTTGAAAAATAATGAACTTGATAGATAGCATAATGTTTATATTTGATCGCAGGTACATGTACAATAATATTATTTGCTGAACATGTCTGAGATAATTCATTATTCTGTCTATTTTTGTATACATTTATAGGTGGATAACTTCCACAGTGTTCTACATCTATTGTTAAACATGGTACCACCTTCAATTGAGAGCATGTCCCATAGCAGATCAACTAGTAATGACAAGGATGGTAATGATGATAAAAATAAATCTCAAGAAGATGACAATATTTCAGAGATCATTTTACACCAGAAGGATAGTAAGTGCATATTTTTAATCTGTATTTATAGGGGTGGAGCGCCAGGAGCCCTCTAGAGTTTCATCAGAAAAAAAATACCTAGCCTGATCGTTAAACAATACTTTATACCATAGTCATATAGTAAGTAGAGCTTACTACAGTGGAACCTTGTTAATTTTTTCCTTGCTAACAGCAACATTTGGCCATCTGCTTATAATGTTTACAAACATTTTGGACCCAGATCAAGCAAAATTTCATCTGTGTTTGTGATGATGGGGATGATGTTTTAAAAATATTTTTCTATTTCCTATATGTAAAATACAAAAAGTGACCATTTTAGCCCCAAATAAATCCGTACATTAATGGAAATAGAAAATCAAATTCAAAATCATAAAATAGAGACCAAAAACGAGCTTATATATGAAGATGGAAGCATTTGATCAACTTTTTTATCAAAATTATAGGCAGCAATGCACTGTGATTCCCATTACCACCGCCAGAGGTCCTTGATCAGGTATAATCAATACATCAAATCTATACAACAATAGAGATATCCAAGCTATTAACGCTTCAGTGAATTGACAGTTTCAATCTTGTCCTCCATGTGTCTAGCTTGCCATCTGCTCGTTCTTTCCTGGAAAAAAGTCAATTATAGGGGGAAAAATGGGGGCCACGTTATACCAGCGTTTTATTGAGCATCATGTTATATGCGACCGGGTTCTAAAGACGTTCCAGTGTACTTTGAAATGTCTTTTCTGCCGTAAAAACATTATAATTTTGTCATTATGTACTCAACATTGTTATGGACGTCATAATGTTTACCAAAAATCTGTAAACCACTTGTGGTTTATCGATTTTATTGCATGGCGTTATTTCACTCCCAGATGCGATGTCATATGATAAATTTCATTTTCCAATGGTGATAGTCAAAGATATCACCACAGAATACAATTTTCTGTTGATGGGAAGAGGTTTTCATTCATTAGTCAGTTGAGATTTCTTTATCCCTATTTCAGTGGCACCATTTGTTGATGTGACAGCCCTTGAGATTGAGGTGAAAGGGGAGAGCACCCCACTTAATGTAGTTCTCCACCCCTATGCTACACATGTGCCAGGGAAAAACCTTGTTGGAACAACACTGAAGAAAATGATAACAGTAACTAAATATATATTCTTAGACATTGTAACACAGGCCTATAGTTAAGAATATGTATCAACAAATTATTTTTCTTATTTCTCAACTGAAACATATGCTATGGGTACTTAATTGAAATATTTCAATGAGATGGTTCTTTGAGCACCCAAAACATATGTTGAAAATGATAGTTAAGAAAAAAAAATTGAATACAAAGGGATGAATACTGTTAGAGCTACAGATTACACAAACTAGGCACCCCCTAAGCATTTCGGACAAAAATGTCTAAGTTCAACACCCGTCAAAATGAGGAAAAAAATTATGTGCACAAAATAGGAGTTGTACATCTTCAATGAGTGCACAAAAGATAGGCTGCACATGTTCATTGTGTGAACAGTCATAATGCAAAATATCAATATAAGGGAATGAAAACTACTTGAGTTACAGATTGCACAAACCAGACACCCCCTAAGCACTTCAGATGGAAGAATTTCACCTGAAAAATTTCTGAAAATATCTTAACCTTGATTACCTATTAGCTAGTCCTCCTGCATAATTCAAAAGGAAGGCAAAAGACATACATATTGTTTTTCTGGTGCTCAGTAGATTTTTTAACCCTTAGCCCACCACTGATTTTTGTCTTGAAAAGGTTGATGCTTTTTATGTCTGCTGCATATATTCAAGTGTACTATAGGCTACCTAAGAACATAAACAGATGAGAAGAGCCCAGATATAAGTCCTGATTAGTGGGAAAATGGTTAAGTTCTCAGTATTGCTCATAAAAATGTATGCTCAAGAAGTCTTCATTATAATTATTTTCTTAATGAAGCTATAACTGTCTTGTAGATGGCAAACCACAGCCATTCAACCATCACATTCCAGTGGGAGCCTTATATAGAGAAATATATCCTGGAGGTCGAGCCACCGTTTGGGGAATTAGGTAAGATTGCTTACAAAATACACCATTTATTTATCCTAAATATACTGAACAAAATTTTTAATTGGTCACTTTTTAAACCCATTATTTCTGGCCAAGCGCTAATAACATTGAAATGAATTTTTGCCTAAATATGTGCAGTCTAATTGGCAAAAGTTTAGCAGTCTTTCAGGTAATAATCTGGTCTAGCCGACTTAAAAAAACACCAAACACTTGAAATTTTTACTAAACTAGATTTTTTACGTATGTTTTATAAATATCACACTTTTCGAGATTTTTAAACTTCATCAGTAGCTCATGCTAAAATTGTTGTATGCATTTTATTTTATCTGAACAAGAATGGCCTAAAAGAATAGAACTTGGTTCGTCCATTTTGTGATGACAAACATTTCACTGCTGCTGCGCACTTCCGGTTTTAATGTAAAGCTTAAAAAATCAATTTGACAGCACTTTTCTTTTTTTTTTTAATTTCCAAACTTGAACACTGATGTCTTGTAGTAATGAATAAACTCTGAAAATTTCAATGCGGTGTCGCAGATAATAGGGCGTACAGAACAGTGCAAACTTCCTATGTAAATTGCATGCATACAGCTGAATTTCTATGATTTTGCTGCTGGTAGTGTTTGTCTTCATGTTATTTAGTAACAGAAACAATGAGTCTGAGTGAAGCAAAACATTTGAAGCTTGCTCGTTCTAAATCACGGCAGTCAGAAACATCTTCAAACAAACAAAAATACAAATGGATAGCCTCTCTGTGGAATATTTAATATTGTAGAAAAATGTGACTTTTTGAAATGAGGTTACCTTTACTCTAGCATTGTCTGTGCAAGAAGTACCAGTCATTATAAATGAAATGACCTGCAGAGCCTTGGGAAAACATCGGTCGATTTATAGAAGCATGAATTGTGTATAACTGAATCTTACTTTCAAAACTAGCGAAAAATTGTAGGGTGACCAAATTAAATTAGAAATTTTGCTAAGTGTATAGAGACATGGTTATCCTTTGTATAGGGTCACTATAGAAAATTAGAATATTTGAGCTTTTTTCATAAATGTTACCTAAATATGTAATTCTTTAGTGTTTATAGATTTTAATACATGGAGTCATGTGATAGAAAACACTAAAACTACTTAAAATTGTGGGGTTTTTTGTGTGTGAAAATGGTTAGAATTTGCCATATATACATGAAGTTATTAAAGGCTTCACTTACTTTGCAAGAGACCCAGAGTATTCATGATTCCATGAACATTCCAAAAATTGAATTCATTTCTTAAACAACTGGAATGCAGCAGGTTAACAGAATAATAATTGGTTTAGGAGCGCAGTGGCTCAGTGGTAGAGTGCTGGACTCGAGACTGAGGTGCCGCAAGTTCAAGCCTCACCAGCGTCACTGCGTTGTGGTCCTTGAGCAAGACACATTTATCCTAGCTTAGTACTGGTTCAACCCAGGAAGACCCATCCCTGTTTAACTGAAAGATTGTTGATGGGACGTAAAGAATCAAATCAAACAAACAAAATCAAACATAGAATTGGAAAGGAGTGTAGTACATATAAATCTCCAGCATGGCAAGGATTAAGTGTTACCATATTAGGGGTATAAATCTTGTTATTACCCAACGGTCTATATACGGAGTAATTGTCTATCTTTTGCTATGTCATGAGTCACTAAACTATTGACCAGGCAATATTTTTGACTATTGACTGGCACTATACCATGACCTGGTTTCCAGCTTCCCTGTTTAAAACACACAGGTGCTTATCAGCATGGGCGACAACAATGCACGTATGGTTCGTTTATGAAAGGAGACGTTATGCAACAATGGTGAAAATGAGGCATGGTTTGGCAACTTTGAACTCTGTTATTTATGGTCAGATACATAAAGTGTGGGTACTTGTTTTCTTAGGTAGAACGAGCGCAACATTTTGAGACCAAAAAATTGAGCAGATTTAATGAAATTTTCTGTTTTGCAACAAAACTGCATCATCTAAAGCAACTCCATTCAAGGAACGCTGCTAAGTATATCATCAAATGGGTTGGGTAATTAATAAAACAGTTATTTCATGCCTGTTTGTAGTATAGTCAAAACTATTACCCCTCGGTACCATGGACGACCTGATACACTATTACACTCAGCCTTCGGCCTCGTGCAATAGTGCATCAGGTGGTCCACGGCACCTCTGGGTAATAGTTTTGACTATATTGCAAAGAGGCATGAAATAATTGTATATTGTTATTTGAAATGTTTCAGATCCTGGCATGGCTATGGACATGGAACTATGTATCACAGGTCCTGAACCAGGGAAGATAGATCATACCCTGTACTGTCATGTGATGAACCTTGAGGAACCACACCACCTACAATCTTATTATTATTTGTAGTGTTTCAGTCCCAGGTATGGCTATGGACATGGAACTATGTATCGCTTGTCCTGAACCCGGGAAGATAGATCATACCCTATATTGTCATGTGATGAACCTTGAGGACCCACTCCACCTACAATCTTATTATTATTTGAAATGTTTCAGATCCTGGTATGGCTATGGACATGGAACTATGTATCACTGGTCCAGAACCAGGGAAGATAGATCATACCCTGTACTGTCATGTGATGAACCTTGAGGACCCACTCCACCTACAATCTTATTATTATTTGAAATGTTTCAGACCAGGTATGGCTATGGACATGGAACTATGTATCACTGGTCCAGAACCAGGGAAGATAGATCATACCCTGTACTGTCATGTGATGAACCTTGAGGACCCACTCCACCTACAATCTTATTATTATTTGTAATGTTTCAGACCCCGGTATGGCTATGGACATGGAACTATGTATCACAGGTCCGGAACCTGGCAAGATAGATCATACCCTGTACTGTCATGTGATGAACCTTGAGGAACCACTCCACCTACAATCTTGTTATTATTTGAAATGTTTCAGACCCTGGTATGGCTATGTACATGGAACTATGTATCACTGGTCCTGAACCAGGGAAGATAGATCATACCCTGTACTGTCATGTGATGAACCTTGAAGAGCCACTCCACCTACAATCTTATTATTATTTGAAATATTTCAGACCCCGGTATGGCTATGGACATGGAACAATGTATCACAGGTCCGGAACCTGGGAAGATAGATCATACCCTGTACTGTCATGTGATGAACCTTGAGGAGCCACTCCACTTACAAGTTCAGGCAGAGTTTAAGGTATTGATAACCCTTTATGCACTAATGGAATCTACCTTCTAGTTTGATATAATAAACCTGGGATGGTCCATTTCAGGAGTTGTAGTAAAATTCCTAGAAAGCACTTCATGTTTTTTTACATAAAAAAGATAAAACAAAATAAAGATAAGGAATGGTTATTTCTTAATTATGTAGACATTTTGATTTTTTTTTATACCCACCTACCTTGACACTAAACAAAGAGATCTTCACTATCATTATTTATTTTTTAAACAAGTCAGACTCATTCATCTTCCAAGAGGAAGAGGGGTGAGGGGGCTGTCTGCCTTCTTTTAAGATATCATCAATGGACTTAGGGTCTGTGGAATTAAAGAGATAACTCGTAAGAAAACTCTGGCTATTATAACAACAGCTTAATACATTGCATATATCAAAAATTGAAATAGTCAACATTGAAGGCTTTGATCATAAATGTAGTGATTAAAAGGCTGACCTGGCCCCGAGGTTATAACACTTTTTTCATGCTCAACTCAACTGAGTATGAAATTTTAATTGCTTATAAAACATAAAATGGTGAAAAATAAAGAGTATTCTTGCTTTAAATCCTTCAAATGCTGTATTTATCCTGCTTATAAATGTTAAATGCCAACAATTGTTGGCATTTTAACATTTATAAGCAGGATATATTTCATGCTCAGTTTAGTTGAGCATAACCTGGGGGCCTGGATCTTTGTTTGTATTTTCTTGAATCCCTGAATAATAACACAGCAGCTTAAATCATTGTTGTTGCCTTTTAATTTCAGGGACCTGAGATGTCTATTGATGAGCCAGACATCAACTTTGGCCTGGTGAGACTTGGTCAGACTGTGTCTAAGGAAATTACTGTGAACAACATGTCTCAGATCATCACAACATGGTCCATTCAAGACAGTCCAGAATTTGCTTCCTCTGAGGATGATATGGTAGGTTAAAGTCTTTGACTTCTGGGAGGACTTTTGCTGTCTACTTGTTACCATTGAAGCAGTTTGGACCAAGAGTAGGACTTCCAGAATGTTTGTCCTGATCTTGATTATGTCCTCAAACATATTGTTTTTGGTGTAGATCCTGTTAAGGTCAGCGTCTGCGTAGCTTATTTTCGGTGTGTTATCTTTTGAACCAGTTGATGGAATTTGACCAAACTTGCATAGATACATTGTTGGGGGTGGGAAACAAGTTCAACTTGATTAGATTTTGGTGACTTTGACCTAATTTTCAAGGTCACACCGGCACTTTGAAATATCAGAAATATGGTTTCCGTGCGTTATCTTCGGGACTAGTGGATCTATTTCGACCAAACTTGCATAGATACGTTGTTGGGTGGAGGGGAAGAGATCACATTTAGGTGACCTTGATCTAATTTTCAAGGTCATCCCAGTACTTTGAAATGTCCAAAATAGGGTTTCTGTAAGTTAGCTTCTGAACCAGTGGATGGATTTTAACCAAACTTGCCTAGATATATTATTGGGAGTTGGGGAAGAGTTGATTAGATTTTGTGACCTTTACTTAATTTTCTAGGTCACACTGGCACTTTGAAATGTCCAAAACATTGTTTCTGTGCTTCATAATTTGAACCAGTCGATGGATTTTGACTAAACTTGCATAAACACATTGTTGGAAGGGTGGGAAGAGTTAATTAGATTTGATGACCTTGACCTAATTTTCAAGGTCACCATCCTATTAATACTGAATAAATCAGCCATTTCCACACATTATCTTCGGAACCAATGGTTTAGTTTTGACCAAACTTGCATAGATATATTTTTAGGAGAGGGTTAAGAGTTGATTTAATTTTGAAAAAAGACCTAATTGTTAAGGTCACACCAGCACTTTGAAATGTCAAATTTTGACGGAAGTAGTGTTTTTTGTATGATATCTCTTGAATTGAACAATGATTCATCCTGAATTTTATGTTTTGTATCCTTGTGGCAAAATGATGAGCAGGTATGATTTTGGTGACTTTGACCTAATTTTCAAGGTCATCTTATTTTCAAGGTCACCATCCTCAAATCAGCCTTTTCTGAGCTCTGTTTTCTGAACCAGTTGGTTTTCTCCATCAAACTTGCATTGATACATTGTTTGGAGACAGAAAAGAGTTATTTAGATTTTCATAACCTTGACCTTATATTCAAGGTAACCACAACACTTTGTAATTTCAAAGTTTGACCAAAATTGTGTTTGTGCTTGCTTTCCCTTGAAATAATTGATGGATTTCATCCTGTATAATTGTGACACAATAAAGAGCAGTAAGCCTGCTTGCTGACTCAATTTGAGGTTTGGGGGACACAGTTTTACCTGTGGAAACACTGCTTTAATCCAAGTTGTTTGACATTCTAGTTGAAAGCTTTCTGAAAGAAATTTTAGAAAAAGTTAATTTTGAAAAAAAGTCAGCAGATGACAGCAAAAATAGGAAAATTTACCCAGCAAGTAAAGAGTTAAATTAGGATAATCACAGGTTTAGATAAACAAAAATTTCAGCATAAAATTGTAAATATTTTCTTACCCATTATTTTTAGCATATGTTTTGGGTGCTCAAAAGAACCGTCTCATTGAGACGCTTCTTTTGAGCACCCACAACATATGTTTTGGTTGAAAAATGGGAAAGTTAATTTTCTGTTATGCACTCTTAACTAGAGCCCTGATAAAATTCTGTTTATTTTACAGGCCTTTAGTGAGTTAACATTTGAGCCATCCGGCGGGGAGTTGAAGCCTCTGGAGAGTAAGAAGGTCAAGGTCACTTTCCAGCCAGTTTCAGCAAAGTCAGTGAGGCGTGTCATGGAAGTCATGGTAGAAGATGGATCTGATTGGTAAATTGATCAACATATTTATACTAGAATCCTGCAATAGGTTCATGATGATTTTTCGGTTATAATGTCGGTGTGCCGCGGCCCCGGCGCACAAGGCATATATAGCACTCACGGCACACCCTCAATAGGTTCATTGATGGGAATACTGACAATATACGAGGGTTGTTCCAGAAAGTTGTAGACTTTTGTTATTACACGAGACTGTGTATCAGGAATTCTATGAAACTTTTATGATATTATTATATACATCACTTAAACATTTTGCACAAATATGGGTGGAATCACTGTTTAGAGAACAAAGATATAAACCTTAACTTGACTGTGCGTAAGCGTGTGCGGAGCATGTCGAAATTTTTGTAATAAGATTCACCTAGTCCAAATATGAGAGAACATTCAAATAAATTTCGCAGTTGTATTTCTGACAATGTATTACCACCTCAATAAGGGATTATTCAAGGTATAGTGTTGAAAATTTGAAATGTTTCTCGCTGTCGGAATTGATTTTATATACGATTTATCATGCCTACTACATTTTTTTTTCTTCAGAAATTCTAACGTTATAAGAACGGTGCGGCCCAAAAAAATAGACTTTCAATATATTTTGGCTAATTAAACTCACAAAATCACGTTTTTCTAATGTTTACTAATTGGCTAAGTAGTCACTAGTATCGTAAAATGGATTTCATGCCAAACTATTTAAGTAATACCAAAAAACACGCTCCTTTTTGTCATTTAAACTGAACACATGTTATTTTGCTGTCAGTTATTGTAATAGTAAAAATGTTGCCTCGTATGAACTCTAAAAGATTGTGCTTGTTTCTTTGCTAAACATACCTTAACTAAATATTTAGTCATAACTTGAACTAGGAAGACTTACTCAACAAACAGATTGCATTTTTTATACTGTTAAAGCTTATATAAAAGGAGCATAGACAAAACATTTGACCACCCCTCATTGAAAATATAGCAAAATAATTTGCAATGTACTCTGCACAGGCTGACACACAGTCAAGCAAAGGTTCATAACTTTGTTATATAAACTGTGGTTCCACTCATATTTGTACAAAATGCTTATAAGATGTATATAAAGATATCATACAAATTTCATAGAATTCCTGATACACAGCTCAGTGTAATAGAAAAAAATCTATGACTTATTGGGACAACCCTTGTATGTGGACCCAGCTTTCAGCAATGTCTGCAACACAGAGACCTGTATCATACTCTTTTTAACCCATTTTTGCAGAATGGAATTTCCCACTGTTATCTAATGAACCAGTCCATTTCAGTTTTAAGGGTTGCTAGGTAGTATTATTCATTTTTATTCAAATTATGAAAGAAAATTATGTAAGCAAACAGTGGAGACACTGATCAGATGCAGTGTTCTGCTGCATCTGATCTGGGTCTGCACTGTTTGCACATAACCCACAAAAAGGACACTAGGCTTAAATGGGTTTAGATGGCTTAGGGTATATAAAGAGACAGGAGGACTTTCACTGTCAAAATACCTATGTTCGAAATAATTTTACATTATGAAGTCATGAAGAAAGCCATTAGTTTAAAAAAATTCTTCTTTGGTCACACAAATATGTTTTGTCTACAATATTATCCATATTTGATTCACTAGAGACACTTCGGTTACAATCACTCTTCAAAATCCACAATTGATCCATTTCCAAGCCATGTAGATAAGCCTGTTCATAGAATTTTCTTTTTTCTACTGCGTTTTCAAATCTAAAGAAATCATAGGTTTAGATAAACATATTTTTTGAGCGTAAAATTGTAAATATTTTATTACCAATCCGTTTTAAAGTATGTTTTGGGTGCTCAAAAGAACAGTCTCATAGAGACGGTTCTTTTGAGTACCCACAACATATGTTTTGGTTGAGAAAATAAGAAAATTCTGTTTTTTTGGTACACAGTCTTACCTAAAGGCCTGTAAATGTTTCAGGGTTTCTCCTAATCTTAACACTGTTTACTTATAAAGTGCCCTTTGTCAGAATTGCCAAAACTTGTTCTGCTCCACTCAACAAGATGATCGCTAGAGCAAAAGATAGAAAAATCTACATATATCTCCTCCTGAATCAAAACTGAGATGAATGATCAAGGAATGAGAAAACTTTTTTATATCATTAGTAGTTTATGCTGGGGCCCAGACATTGTGGCTGAGTGAATGTTTTGCTTAACTGATTTTAAGGGACAAGGAACAAACAAAAGATTAACTTGGCTTAATTGTAACATTTTAATAATTACTCTCTTTATTCCCAATTCTTTGGCTAATGGAACCAGCTCAGTCATTGGCCCGTGATTGTCCCAGTTCAACCTGTGCACCAGTGTAATTATAAATGGGCCGACACTGGCCACGCGGTGATAATGAACCAGGTTGGATGTCTTTCAGTATAGCTGCTTGGATAGTGTATCATAAACTTGTGACATGATATTTGCTTTGAGTTTGAAGCCTCACTCAATGCAGATACCATGTTGATAATCATTAACAACTTGCGTTTACTGACGTAGAAATCCCTCCAGCCACTCAGCCAGTGTGAGTGACTCCAGTCAGCCTGTGTGACTGGTCCCTGATCCTCCAGCCACTCAGCCAGTGTGAGTGACTCCAGTCAGCCTGTGTGACTGGTCCTTGGCCCTCCAGCCACTCAGCCAGTGTGAGTGACTCCAGTCAGCCTGTGTGACTGGTCCTTGTTCCTCCAGCCACTCAGCCAGTGTGAGTGACTACAGTCAGCCTGTGTGACTGGTCCTTGTTCCTCCAGCCACTCAGCCAGTGTGAGTGACTACAGTCAGCCTGTGTGACTGGTCCTTGGCCCTCCAGCCACTCAGCCAGTGTGAGTGACTACAGTCAGCCTGTGTGACTGGTCCTTGTTCCTCCAGCCACTCAGCCAGTGTGAGTGACTACAGTCAGCCTGTGTGACTGGTCCTTGTTCCTCCAGCCACTCAGCCAGTGTGAGTGACTCCAGTCAGCCTGTGTGACTGGTCCTTGGCCCTCCAGTCACTCAGCCAGTGTGAGTGACTCCAGTCAGCCTGTGTGACTGGTCCTTGGCCCTCCAGCCACTCAGCCAGTGTGAGTGACTACAGTCGGCCAGTGTGACTGTAAGATAGTAAACAAGCTAGAAAGCAGCTAGTATGAAAGGATGACAGAAATTTTAGGCTGCTGTTGCCTAATAGTTGGGGATAATTTGATAAAATTTAGATGAATTTAAATGGAAATGCTGAATTTAAGAGACATTTTTTAAAATGTTTATAAGGAATTATCAACTGAGCTGACTCCCTCTTTCTCCAGGTAGCTGATATAAAGGTGTTGTGGTGGGGTGGATGGTGGATAGCTTTTTGCACAGTGATGCTGTCTGTTCCAACACACGAACTACACTGAATGGCTTAGTCTGAATTATCTTGATAGTGCAACAGTTAAATCTGACATGTTTGCTTTCTATAAGATGCATCTAAATACCCTTTAAGTAGTATTAAGATACACACTTACATCTCTTCATGTCAAAGATTACTAATAAAGATTAAGATATAAAGGATTAGCTAAAGATATTCATTTTGCTAAAAGAACAAGATTTGCAATGTCTTTCCCATCAAAATAAAAATTTATCATAAATTATAAATTAACATTTTATGCTGGGGCCAAGATATTGTGGCTGAGTGAATGTTTTGCTTAACTGATTTGAAGGGACAAGAACAAACAAAAGATTAACTTGGCTTAATTGTAACATTTTTAATAATTACTCTCTTTATTCCCAATTCTTTGGCTAATGGAACCAGCTCAGTCATTGGCCCGTGATTGTCCCAGTTCGACCTGTGCACCAGTGTAATTATAAATGGGCCGACACTGGCCACGCGGTGATAATGAACCAGGTTGGACGTCTTTCAGTATAGCTGCTTGGATAGTGTATCATAAGCTTGTGACATGATATTTGCTTTGAGTTTGAAGCCTCACTCAATGCAGATACCATGTTGATAATCATTAACAACTTGCGTTTACTGACGTAGAAATCCCTCCAGCCACTCAGCCAGTGTGAGTGACTCCAGTCAGCCTGTGTGACTGGTCCCTGATCCTCCAGCCACTCAGCCAGTGTGAGTGACTCCAGTCAGCCTGTGTGACTGGTCCTTGGCCCTCCAGCCACTCAGCCAGTGTGAGTGACTCCAGTCAGCCTGTGTGACTGGTCCTTGTTCCTCCAGCCACTCAGCCAGTGTGAGTGACTACAGTCAGCCAGTGTGACCGTAAGATAGTAAACGCAAGTTAGAAAGCAGCTAGTATGAAAGGATGACAGAAATTTTAGGCTGCTGTTGCCTAATAGTTGGGGATAATTTGATGAAATTTAGATGAATTTAAATGGAAATGCCCAAAATGAAGGAAGGAATGTAATGTTATGACTGAATGATCCCCAATAGCACAGACTTCTAATCAAAATTTCAACAGAACTCACTAATCAAAGCACCCAAATTGTGCACAGCAATTTTGAAACTTTTAGCCCAGTTTGGCAGTGAATAGACGAAATTGCAAAACTGATATATTGGTGCTGGCTGGCATGTTACCTTTATTTTGTGCATTAGTCTGCCAATGCTCCTGTAAGCCTGGGTTACAGGTGAGCAGGTGTCCTGCTATTGGAGTCAGCAAAGAACATCCAAGAATATAACAGGTTAGTCATACCAATAGCTTAAAGGCTTAATTGGAAGATAAGTACAAACTTAAAGGCAAATTGCCTGAAACTAATAGATAAGTGATCATGCAACATGATGTATCTAGGCAATGAAAAGAGCAAATAATCAGACTGAACAGACCAGTTTAAATGAGTATGATAACTTCTTTTGAGTTGCATGTGCAGTAAATTAAAATTTGATAGATCTAAAACAAATTCTACTTAGGTCTTTTGAAATATCATTTAGAAAAGTCAAGACTCTACTGCAAACGTTCAGGGCCTGTGTTCAACTCTGAAAAATTTTGCGATCTCTCCATTTCTCTGTGTGACAGCTCATAGTTCAATAAAGAATGATGAGTTAGTCTCCTTGTTATAAGCACGGGATAGTTAGCGTTGCCTCTTTCACATTACTCCTATATCCATGTACTGAACACCACAGCAAATATCCATTGAAACAACACTAAATCCACCATGCATATGAAATGTCACACAGTATATCAAAGTTAATGAAATAGGATTGTTACTCTAGAATAGTAATTGTAATAAAATTGTATTAGCTTTTTGCACAGTGATGCTGTCTGTTCCAACACACGAACTACACTGAATGGCTTAGTCTGAATTATCTTGATAGTACAACAGTTAAATCTGACATGTTTGCTTTCTATAAGATGCATCTAAATACCCTTTAAGTAGTATTAAGATACACACTTACATCTCTTCATGTCAAAGATTACTAATAAAGATTAAGATATAAAGGATTAGCTAAAGATATTCATTTTGCTAAAAGAACAAGATTTGCAATGTCTTTCCCATCATAAACAAAAATTTATCATAAATTATAAATTAACATATAAGGCCAAATAAAAAAGATAAGGGTGTTTCAGGTAATGGGTCTGAAAATTTTAGGTAGGATAGGCACACAATTTTTTTTTAAATTGTTTTTCTGGAAAAAATATAATTCGCAAATTTGCCTTTCAAAATGCATAAAATTATATTTTTTCCAGAAAACCTGAAAAATTCTAGGTTTCACCAGTAAATTTAGGTAGGGTCGGGTTAACCTAAACACAGGTATTTTTTTAGTTGGCCTTAGGATTGTCTTTCTGACATCAAATTTTTATCTTATTTTTCGTATCAGATGAAAAATTTTTGTTTTGTAAAGAAAATAGTCCCTCAAATTAATACTTTTATTGGCGTATAAAAAGACAGTGTAATGATGAATGTTGAAAACTTGTTTTCTGTTCTCAAATAAAATATTAGTTATTAAGGCTGGAATTCACAAAATGCTTTTCAGAAAAGCAAACAGTGCTGTTTGTCTAGGCCTTTCTGGCAGGTGACTAGTGTACAAAATTATAGAATCTCAATGGTAATCTTGTGTTTTGTGCAGCAACATATCCTGCTTTGCTGAAGTACAAGTGGCCCAAGTATGCCTAGAGCGATGTGAGCTGGCTATTCCAGAAATCTACAAGAAAGTACCAGTTCTAGCAGCCATAAAACTAATAAACCAGACCCTCTTGCCCACAGTATTTGAATGGGGAGATGTAAGTTCTATTTATTTACTCTTATTTTTTTTAGGAAGACAAGTCAGACCCCCACCCTCGGAACTCTGGTCTGTTTAAAATTGATATGAGCCGGGACATGAGATTTCCAACAATGTGGTATGTGCAACCAGCAAAGGCTCAGACCAGCCTGCGCATACGCCCAGTCTGACCCACCCTTTGCTAGTCGCTTGAATATTTTATAACTGTTGAGATACTGACTGAAGATAATTTGGAGTTTCTAAGATTAAACGGAGGCTTCACAGGCTCATCTGAGCCTACACATGTCAAAATGCCACATTGTTGGAAATCACATGTCAGAGCTCATATGGTTGATGATAATGATATACTGGAAACCTGCAAAGGAGTTCTTTGATGATAAGTGGTAACCCAGAGCAAATATGACAGAATGCATGTCACTGGCATGTTATGGTTAGAAGAAATTTATTACAGTCATAGCCCTCTGATAAAATCTTGTCCACTTGAATTTTCTGCTCTGCAACTACTGACCTGATACTGATAAAACTTCATGAGATTGAAGCTTAATTAGTATCTAGCGTAGAGAAACCAACAACTCTAGATAATTGGGGTATATAATTTTTTTTATTTAAGAAATGAATTCGATTTTTGGAATGTTCATGGATTATTAATACTTCAGGTCTCTTGCAAAGATGTTAACTTTGCAAGAGACCCAAAGTATTCATGATTCCATGAACATTCCAAAAGCCAAATTTATTGCTTATATTTACATTTCATTATAAATATCTAAAATATGGAACTTATTTATAATTGAGGAAACAAAACAGTTTTGTATTTAATATGTAACGGTTTTGTTGGAGTGTATAACGGAAAAGGGGAACAGCCAGTGTGAACACTGACAGCCAATGGAGCAAACAAGAGACTCGTTTTGCATGTGCGACTCAGGTGTGGCTCCCTGTCAATCACAACACCAGTGTCACTTCTGGCGAATTAATTCTATGTTCGAAGCATATTGCACAGACAAGTGAGCTTGGCAGCTGTTAATCAAATGTATGTCATTCATGAGGCTATGAAGGGTTTCAAAAATCTAAAGATTCATTAAAGGCTTGTTTTGAAAATGTAAATATTTCTCAGTAAAAATGGCTTTTGATCCAGTTCATGAGATTTTGTTACTTAATACACATGCAAAGTCAAAGTCATTCTCATTACATGCATGAACAGCAATTTAGTGGAAGTAGAAATATCAAATTTGGCCTTAGTCTTTATCAAGGTCACTTAAGCTAAACTTGATCTTGCCCAGACATGTCTTAGCCTTTGCTACTTGCATATGTCTTAAATACCAAAATCTCATGAACTGACTCATTTATTACTGGAACTTATTTTGGTGACCTTGATCAAATTGCAATGTCACCCAGAAGTGGGTGGGGGACATATGTATTTTTTTCTTAAAACTCTATTTTGTGTAAATATATGGGCTGTGACATGAGATTGCCAACGATGTGGTATGTGCGACCGGCAAAGGCTCAGATCAGCCTGCGCATACGCGCAGTGTGATCAGAGTCTTTGCTAGTCGCTTGACTATTCTTTGACTGTTAAGCTACTGACAGTTTCTAAGCTAAACAGGAGGCTTCACAGACTCATCTGAGTCTACACTTTTCAAACTGCCACATTGTTGGAAATCACATGTCACAGCTCAATTATTTCAGCCTGTTGGAGATGACACAGAAGACTGTAGGATTGAGCTGGAACCCAGAAGTGGAGTGCTGGAACCCAGGGAAGAGAAATCAATCACTGTACACTTTGTAGCTAACAGAACGGTAGGTGTATGTGTTATGCTGGGATCCTGGTTTATCGCTGAGCTAACTTTTATTTAATTACTCAACATTGCACTTTAATCCTTCCTCAATGATCTTACTAGAAAAGAAAATGTGTATTAAATGGTCCATTCCCAGATTGAGGGCTCCTCGGCAGCCATGTAAGTTTTGATGATGTCATCCGGTCAACCTAGATATCGCGGAGTTCATTTCAATTAAAAAAGCTCAAAGAATATGAAGCCAAATGCTTCAAAAGTCTTAATAAATCTTAAGAAACATTTTCTGCTAAATATTAGCGTTTCAATCAATTCACAGTATTTAAATTTAATTTATCTTTAGCATCAATTTAAATTTAATTATTATTGCTATTTCGTTGTTGCTTTTTCAGTACATAGGGAGGGTACCTAAATTCACTACCTCTCTTTTCAATTTTCATTTTTGAACATAAATGAAGGTGGATCCAGTGAGAGCAAAGATAGGAAGGGAGTTTATAGAGAGATCAACCATTATGACACTTCTTCTGAACTTGGATGTATCCAATCCTGTTTTGGGTCTAAATGAATTTAAATGAGTGCTCATGTATTATTCAATTTATTAAAACAAGTTGAAGTAAAAAGATAAAATTCTAGGCTCTGTTGAGCATTTTATCATTTTTCTGTGGTAAGTTTGATAAATTCATTACTACAGGAACATGGATGTTAGATTCTATTTGTCCTATGACAGTAAAAATACTTTGAAATCACATATTTTGTTCAAAAACTTCAAGATTTTAATGTCTATTAGACGCTATTATGGACATTATTACATAATGTTATGGCACATCAAATCATTATGAGTCATCAAGAAGACAACAAGCAGTTCGTAGACATTGTAGCCTCCCCTTCATATTCTGTATTCATAACGACACTTCCAGGAGAGGGTATAACTAGTACCTGAAATTTCAATAACAACAAAAAAACTGACGATGTATCTCTTAAAACTATTAGTGAGAAAAATAATACCAATACAGCCATAATTAAGGTGTCTAAATCCCAGATCAGTGAAAACAAATCAGAAGACATCATCCTGAAAAAAAGGTCTTTGTAAGACCGAAACACATCAACTTAAAATAAATTGTCAACCTAACCACTAATGATTGTTGGTTCTGTTTTTCCTCTTTTATTAGCAATGTAATGAAATGTGTTTTTATTTGATCAATTTTAATAATTTCAATAGTGTCAGTAAATAGGTAACAGTACTGTATTGTACTGTATACTATACACTGAGTACCTATTGGATAATTGGGTCTTCAAATATTTCAGAATTCTCGGTAAAATTTACAGATTAACCATTTCCTTCATGAATATCCGTGCTAGGCTCCACCCACTATGAATGATTATATAAATAATTTCTAATGTTGCTACATAGAACAAAGAAATTATTTGCTATGTGCACTAGTGTAGGATCATTTCTAATCATAATCAAAAGGTATTTGGACACCTCTTTGCAAAAATGTCTTACACACTTATTTAGTCTTCATGCGACATCTTATCCTTTTTTAAGTGTAAAATGTATCTATATAAGTATACATGTTTTTGTGTGGAGATTAATTAACTTTGTTAAACTTAATGCAAGCTATATTCACACTCTGTATGTTTATTTATGTTATGTTATATTTCCATATGCAAACAGAGTAGACCCTGATCAGACAGCTCTTACAAGAGCTGTCTGAGCTGGGTCTGCACTGTTCGCAAAAGCTCTAAAAGGTGTATCCATGAGGTAAAGGGTCAAACACTTTATACCTTATCTTTGGAGTATTCTATGATGTGATTTCTTTATAAAAAAAATTGTCTCTAGCAGGCAAAGAGTTCAGCCTTTTTCATGTTATTAAAAACAGCTAAATGTTAAATATTTTAGGGTGATTTCTCCGACTTTAGAATACCACGTAAGATAGAAGGAATGGACTCTCCTCTGATCCTGTCAGTGACCTGTGATGTTAAAGGTCTCTCTGTGACTTACTCAGTCTCCAAAGATGCTGAAAATACGATGTGAGTATTTCATTTACTCAAAATAGTAAAGGCAACCAAAGTATAAGTTTTAACTGATGGTTAAGATGGAAGTTAATCACAATTTATGCCAGGGTTCCCACAAGCTCTGGAAATCATGGAAAACCTGGAAAATCACACAAAAAAGTTCCATGCATGGAAAAATCATGGAATATGAAAACCCCTAATAATCATGGAAAAATCATGGTATTTTGTGAAATAATTTGACAAAACCACCAGTAGCCAGAAAACTAGCTGTCTGACAGCTAGTTTTCTGGCTACTGGTGGTTTCAAGTTTTAATTATTTTAAAATGCATGCATGGTCTACAAGCATGCTTATTTAAATACATTACTGTTGCTGCATTCCGCATTTATGGTCAGCGTGGTGAAGATTCCGCTAAAGGGGAGGTTGGAGGCCATGCATTAAATAGTCATGGACATTACTTTGTTAATTTGTTGATCATGGAAAATCATGGAAAAATCATGGAATTGATTTTTGAAATTCTGTGGGAACCCTGTAATATGCTCAAAACATTTGTTTATCTGGATCTGTCTAGTTTCATAGAAGTCAAATTGGCTGATTTATATTCTAAGATAAAAATGCAGGGGTGGAAAATTCTTAAAATATCCAATTGTACTACATGCCCATGTGTTTGTAAATTCAATAGTTTACATTGGAAACAGTCAAAATTTCTACTCATCTTGAAGCATAAGGTACCCGTCATGGTGAGCGGATGAGTGGATTTTTCTAGCCCTGAAATGGTTGGGAGTAAAAATGTCCCAACAATCTGGGTAAATACACTAGAACTCAATCATGGACACAAAGCTGCTAAAAGGTTATCCCATTTTAGACCAATGGAATTTTCCATAAACTTTGATACAGTCAAGTCAGGATGGTCCGCCATTATACCCCGCCACACTTTAGTGTCGGGGTATTATGTTATACCTTTCGGTGTCTGTCTGTTTGTCCGTCCGTCCGTCCGTGCTCACCATTTCCGATCGATAACTTGAGTATTTATTCACGGATTTTTTTCAAATTTTGCATACATATTGTTATCGGCAATGAGTGGTATGGGATTGTTAATGGGCAAAATCCGTCCATTTTTAACGGAGTTACTGCCCTTTTTCGTATTGAAAAAATGGTTTCTGGCCTGTTATTCCTTTACTGTTCATGATATCTGAATGAAACTTCACAGATATGTTGCACATCAAAGGTTACATATTGTGACTAAGGACCGTCACTCTGACCTTCCCAGTTTGTGAGTTATCCGCCCTTGATAGGTCTGAAAAAAGGTTTTTGACCTATTGTTCCTTTACTATATGGAATATCTGAATATAACTTCACAGATATGTTTCACATCAAAGGTAACATATTTTGACTAAGAACCGTCACTCTTACTTTACCCGTTTGTGAGTTATCCGCCCTTGATTGAATTAAAAATGTTTTTTCCATGAGTTATCTGCCCTTGATTGATCTGAAAAATAGTTTTTGACCTGTAGTTTATTTACTATATGGAATATCTGAATGAAACTTCACAGATATGTTGATCATCAAAGGTTACATATTGTGACTAAGGATCGTCACTCTTACCTTTCCAGATTGTGAGTTATCCGCCCTTGATTAATCTGGAAAATGTTTTTGACCTGTAGTTCCTTTACTATATGAAATATCTGAATGAAACTTCACAGATATGTTGACCATCAAAGGTTACATATTGTGACTAAGGACGTCATATCACTGTCTATCTCAGTTCTGTTGCTATTTAGGCATTATATATCTCACAAAATAACTTTGGTGCCCCCAGCAGTGGCGGGGTATTATGCAGTGCTTGCGGTGCTTTTATATATATTGAGGGATCACCGGTTAGAATTTCTCAAAAAAAAATTGTACATTGTATTTTTTTTATATAAAGATCGATTTTGTCTTTGCACACAGTGAAGACCCTGAAACATAGGGCCAGTAAAAGAAAAATAATTTGTGTAAAATTGCGATTATTTTCTTATCCATCAGTTTAAACATGTGTTTTGGATGCTCAAAAGAACCGTTACATCGAGACGATTCTTTTGAGTACCCACAACATATGTTTTGGTTGAGAAATAAAAAAAATAATTTTCAGTTACTCACTCTTATCTGGGGGTCTGCCCTGAAATAACACATTATGGGGCATTTCATTTGGGTCTTCACTGTTTGCCAAAGTGCTCATTTATGCAATGAAGTTGCAGGGAAATGCATGAGTGAAAATACAATTTATATCATATCATTTCAGAAAAAATGAGAATATAGAACTCAATTTTGGAGATAAAGTTGAACTGGGTTCTGTGCCAAAGTTGTATCTTCATGTCCAGAATAAAACAGTGATCACAGCAAGATATCGTATGGGGATGGAAAACATCTTCTCAAAGCCACCTACCCCTCCAGATGTCAGCAGAGATGAAGTGGGAAGGCCGAGTAGGTAAGAAGTAAACACTGGTAGATGAGTGGTAGAGTAAGTCAGAGAGAAATTAACGCTTGTCCTGCCAAGTTCATTCTGATATATGGAATGTTCACTTTTGATTTCCAGGCAATTAAGTTGTGTAATTTCAATTAACCCTTCCCTGCATGAATATTCATGCTAAGCTCCACCCGCTATGAATAATTATATAAATAAACTTTCAAGTTTGTACATAGAACAAAGAAATTACTTGTCAGAGTAAAAAAGAGGGCAAAGATCAGGAATCGATACAATCAAGTACCACACCTGACCAAGGATACCAATGGGAAAGTAACAGACTCACAATTAAACATCACAAATGAGAGCCAAGAGGTCAGTCCTTTCCCAGCAGTTCAGATGTGGATCAAGACACATAGATGTTTGGTTTGCATCAGGCCAACTAGTGTAGAATCATATCTTATCATATTTCCATGAGCAAACAGAGTGGACCCGAAGCAGACAGCTCTTACAAGAGCTGCCTGATCTGGGTCTGCTCTGTTTGCAAAAGTGTTTAAAGGCAATGCTTTGAGGCAAAGGGTTAACTCTCTGCATGCTGGGTAATTTTATATACAACACTTTTATGTTCTGTTATCCTCTTAACCTGCAACATTTAAGTTGTAAGCATATGTGTTTTCAATGAGAGTGGAAAACTGCATGGATCCTGATCAGATGGCTTTATTAGAATTCAGCTGATCTGGATTTACAACTTGCTTTTTTAAGAAGGGTATAAATTTGTGTTCAGCATGACAAGGGGTAATACAGTGGATTCTGAAGCTGCATAGCAAACAGTGCAGATACTGATCTGGTGAGTTGGGTCTGGATATACACTGTTTTTCTCAAGAGAATATATCTTGGTTCAACCAAACAAGAGTTAAAACAGTATCTTCCCTTCCTTTGTTGCAAAGTAGAACAATCTAAATGGAAAAGAAAAACAAGTCAGTGTGTGTATTAGATTAGGGATCATAGTCATATTGAAGATTTTCATTTAGGAATTTTATTCTGATATGTTTACTTCAAATTGAGGCATGAAAGAAAAACAAGTTAGTGTGTGTATTAGATTAGGGATCAAAGCCATATTGAACATTTTCATTTAGGAATTTGTATTCTGATATGTTTACTTCAAATTGAGGCATGAAAGAAAAACAAGTTAGTGTGTGTATTAGATTAGGGATCAAAGCCATATTGAACATTTTCATCTAGGAATTTTTATTCTGATATGTTTACTTCAAATTGAGGCATGAAAGAAAAACAAGTTAGTGTGTGTATTAGATTAGGGATCAAAGCCATATTGAACATTTTCATTTAGGAATTTTTATTCTGATTTGTTTACTTCAAATTGAGGCATGAAAGAAAAACAAGTCAGTGTGTGTATTAGATTAGGGATCAAAGCCATATTGAACATTTTCATTTAGGAATTTTATTCTGATATGTTTACTTCATGGGGAAGCATCAGCTTCAGAACTATGCCTTTTTTTTTTTTTTTTTTGCAGTAAGTTCCCATTTGTTTTTAAGGTCTTAACTATGCAAAATGTATATATACATGATCAAATTGTTTTCTTGATGCTTAGATATATCATAGCCTCAAATCATCAACTATTCACACCACATGCTTTCAAAAGCATTACAATATAGTGACTGGTGGTCAACGCGGCCAAATTTTGCCAAACTGTATGAAATGCTTTTATTTTTAATTTTCTTCAGTACAAGAAGAATGCTGCTGGGTAGAACTCCTAACTTAGCTGATCCCTTCAGTAAAACCACAGTTAAGGCCACTGCCGGTAAGCAGGATTTTGTTTTATGATTTTAGCCAGACCATAAGATAGTGTCATTTATGCATTAAGTAACAGGTTTAGATAAACAAAAGATTTTTGAGCATAAAATTGGAAATATTTTCTAACCCATAAGTTTTAGCAAATGTTTTGTGCGCTCAAAAGAACCGTCTCATTGAGATGGTTCTTTTGAGTACCCAGAACATATGTTTTGGTTGAGAATCTAGAAAATCATTTTTCTGTTACACACTCTTTTATGCTTATGTGTGCCATTATTAAACTAGAGATTCAACTTTTTGAAGTGTTTTCCCCAAGTTTTCAAGCAACAAAATGACTATGCTATAATAGACATCAAACATGGTTTTCTGATACATTTAATTGTGCTAGGCCCCTCGGGGGCTGGTAAAACTCTCGGCTTTTCAGTGCCTGGTTACAACACCACACTCAGGGCCCAGCAGATGTTAATGCATAGAAAATCATGTTGATCCCTGTAATAAAATATACACAAGTGTTAGGTTCAGCGGCTTATATGAATATAGTTTGGAGATGACAATACCAAATGTTGTTTGATTGAATTACTGTAAATATTTCAAAATTCTGAACACTAGGTGCCTTCCAAAAAGGCATAGACAAACAGGGCATACTTAGACCAGTCTGTTCAGGGTCTTCTCTGTTTGCTATTCTGACATGCATTTTGAGAATTCTAGCCCTGATAACCAAACATTTGTTGAGTACAAACAGAAAACCATGTTCCTAAAATTTTGAACATTTACTGAACACTGTCTTAATTAGATACAAAGAAGAAAATTATGAAAGAATCTTTTATAGAATATTTTATTTCTGACAAGGTATAAAGTTTTTCATGGAATTGTCATATGAGGAAGCACATGACAAAACCAATTAAGTGACTGCCCAGTTTGACCAGGCCCCAAGGTTATAAAACTTTTTTCAAGCTCAACTCAACTGAGCGCAAAATTTCAACTACTGATAATAACTAAAATACTGACGAATAGAGAAGTTTCTTGATTTAAGTCTCTCAGTTGTTGATTTTATCATGCTTATAAATATTAAAATGCTAACATTTGTTGGCATTTTAACATTTATGAGCATGATAAATTTCATGCTTAATTAAGATGAGCAAGAAAACAGTTTTATGACCTCATGGCCAGAGTCGGGACTAAAGAAATATGGCATCATTAACAACTAAGGCTGACCTGAGTCTTGCTGGATCAGCCTTTGTATGGCTTGTTTTAGAATTGCTTTTGTCATGCCATGGCTTATAAGGGCTTCAGCGCCACAAAACCTGTCTTCGGAGTTTCCAACCAGGTCATTCTCAAAACGACCTGCTCAGTTACAGAGACTAGATAGAAAAAAATAGAAATTTTAAAGGATTTCCCAGTTCGGCAATATGCCCAAGCCGCGTGCGACACGTAGCACACTTCTATCATTCTATGCGTGTGCTCTTTCTTGAACACAGCTCGGACCCGAGCATGAAATCAACTTGCGCGGAGCCCCATATGGGCTGGTAAAGACCCTGCTGGTACTCATGACAGATGTGAATAGCGAAGGCTCAGGAGAGCATGTGTGTTTGCACAATCTTGTCAGGGTCGCTCACTAACAAAGTTTAAAGTGGATGTCAGAAGACTCTAGCCCATTAAAAATTCTAGACATCTACGTATGTTGTCTTTAAAATACTTGTCGGCGGTTTTCTAAGTACTGTGTAATAATGGCTATTCCTATCAATCAAAAAATCAAATTCCTCAAAATGGAACATTTTAACAAACTGTTGAGCCGATCGGACGTGTCTGTTTGTCCTCATGAAACAGCACATAGAAGATCCTACGAGTGCATTACCGGTATAACGTACGCACAGACGCACATACATGTACCAAGAAATAAATCGATTGTAGCACGATTCTGCAGCTTGATGAATTATTTAATTTCATGAAATAAGCCAGCTCATGAGATTATGGTACCTATCACCCCCCACCTTGGATTCGGCACTGCTAATAGTAACAGCCGCAGACAAAGGGACAACAGGGTAATGTTTTAAGGACATGTTTGAGATCAAAGAAGCCGACTATCAGATCACGTGTTGTTGTTGTTGTTTTAAGTCTCGGGTACCACGCGGTGGCTTTGGCGCACGAAAGCTGACTTAGCACACAAAACATATTTGCCTAGCTGTGTCACCTTTTCATGGGTTTGCATGAAAAAAAAACGAAGACAATTTCAATGAATTCGAGCATGAAATGGCGCACTGCATGCATGAAAACTAGATTTGTTGTACTTGTCTGAATTTTTCCTTTTCTTTGAGATATGACTGTACGCATAGGCTCGAAGCCAATGTATCATCAATTGATTTCCAACAATGTTGCATTTTGACGAGTGTAGACTCAGACGAGCCTGTGGGACCCCTTTTAAGCTTACAAACCTCAAACGATGTTCAGTCAGTAGCTTACAGGGTTCCCACAAGCACTGGAAATCATGGAAAACCTGGAAAATCATTAGAAAAAGTTCCATGCATGGAAAAATCATGGAATTTGAAAAAAACCTGAATAATCATGGAAAAATCATGGAATTTTGTGAAATAGTGTAACTAAACCACCAGTAGCCAGAAAACTACCTGTCCGACGACTAGTTTTCTGGCTACTGGTGTCCAACAGCTAGTTTTCTGGCTACTGGTGTCCAACAGCTAGTTTTCTGGCTACTGGTGGTTTCAAGTTCTAATTATTTCAAAATGCATTCAGGGTCTACAAGCATGCTGTTGTTGCTGCATTCTGTATTTATGGTCAGTGTGGTGAAGATGCTGCTAAAAAGGGAGGTTGGAGGCGGTGCATGGAAATTACATTGTTGATCATGGAAAATCATGGAAAAATCATGGAATTGTGTTTTTTAATTTCTGTGGGAACCCTGAGCTTAACACTCATAGAATATTCCAGCGACTAGCAAAGGTTCTGATCAGACTGTGCATATGCGCAGGCTGATCTGAGTGTTTGCTGGTCCCACATACTACATTGTTTGAAATCTCATGTCACGGCTCAATTATATTCTTTCGAGGCATCGGGCGCAAAGTCGGACGTTCTTCGCTCACATGATAATTCTTGGTATGCCTGTTTGCCCCTGATTTGGTTTGGCAAGACGTCCGAGAAAGCAGGTGGTAGAGAGAGAGAGAGAGAGAGAGAGAGAGAGAGAGAGAGAGAGAGAGGAGACAAGCACTTGCATACGAATCTCTTGTAATCTCGAAAAAATCTCTTGTAATCCCAAAATATATCATGTATCGGTGCTGAAAATGATACTTGGAGATGCTTCTCATGCGCATCGGCTTTTGCACGGCAAAGTCGGATATTCGACAGTATTGATGCTTTGCATGCTTTCTATCGCATGCCCAAATGTTTAAATTGATGAAACATTCTTTCCTGAATTCCATTTGGATCTGATCTGGATCGGAACTCTGACAACGTTTTCTTCTTTTTTTTAAGGGAGAGAGGATCCAAATATCACTAAAAGCGGACCATTATCGGTCCGCCAGCGAAACAACTTTAAATGGCGTATCGCTGGCGTGTCGATGATGGCCCAACGTTGAATGCTTGAGAATTTCAGGGGATCTGGTCCAGTATTACTATTGCTAAGAATTTCTATATTTTTGTTATTTTTTCAGGCGGGGGGGGGTCCGGACCCCTTGTCCCCCCTCTGGATCCGTGCATGGGACCGGACAATGTATACACTTATTGAAATATACTGAAAACCCATTTTATCGTTCGCATTGGCTTTTGTACGACACTTTGCGTACTTTCTATCGCATGCACAAATTTTTAAATTGACGAAACATTCTTTTCTGAATTCCATTCGGGTCTGATCTGGATCCAAACCGTTTTTGCAAATGTAAATAGAGTGAGAGAGAGAGAGAGAGATGGAGAGAGATGGAGAGAGAGAGAGAGACTGGTACATGCACATCCTTTCGGGAAAATCAAAGTACATCGACAGATCGAGAGAGAAAGATGTGTGTTCTTTTTGAATTTTGTCATTTTTTTAGCTCTGAGAACTCGTCTACGTATTTCAAAGTTTCGTGTATATCTTTGCAAAAAAAAATCTGATCAACAAGATGTCCTTGAGTGACTGTATTACATTATAAACGGCATTTGCACAGATGGCGTTTTGGTTTTCTGAAGGAAGAACGAAAGTGTAGCGATTCATCGGTATTCCGAGGTTAAATAAGTGGACTTTAACGACTTGTAAGTAAATTGAGTGACATAACATGCACGCACCTGGCTCTCGACTTGGCAGTTACCGCATGCGCTGGACATTTTACTGACTCAGTCCGCAAGAATTTAGCGGCGGTTGAAAAGAAAAATGAGTAGATAGCGCAGAATCATATCGCCGTGTTTTCAACGCGTTTCTACCACATTTTACATGCATATATACCGTTTTTTGCTCGTGATAAAGACCACATTCTAAAATTACGAACACTAGCACTTTTTCTGAAACGTAATTTCTAAAATTACGAACAGCGGAAAAAATAATTATTTTTTTAGTGTTAGAAATTTTTGAACATTTACCGTAAGTACATATATACATGCTAGATGTTCAGCTTCATTTTATGTTTGTGAGATCTACTTTTAACCAGTTATCTGCTCGTGTATTTTGAGGTATAATTGGCATCTTAAATGCAGCATTTACAGGTACATGTAATCTGCAATAATGCATATTTGCCTAGACGCTTCATGCAAAGACCAGCAGGTCAAAGTCCAGTCTGTTCAAGTATATCTGACATTGTTTAAAGAATACTTGCCCAATGGCAGAAATACCAAACACAAGTCCGACATATGCCTTCAAAAATGTCCAGACGGTCAGGATCTATGTTCCTAAGTCAATTGGAGTTTCCCAGCCCATTTTCTTCTGTCTATTAAAGAGAGAACTTGGTTAAAACTGGAAAATTGTTTCAGACAGGATTTCCTACCTGTCTCTGGTATCTGGAAAGTTTAAGACTCTATCAGATGGTTGCTGCTAAATAGAATCACTGAGAATGTAAGGATTTAATGGCAAACAGACTGCTGCTGATATAAATTACGCAGGCCAGAAACTTGACATACAGCCCTGACACCTTATGGTCCCAGTCTTCGGCGTTTCCAACAAAGCTAATTTCAAACCAGTCTCCTCAGCTACAAAGACTAGCTCGAAAATTGAAATTTCACCTGTAACAAGTTTACATATGATACTTTCCAAAATGGGAATAACAAAGGTGCTGATCAGACTGTGCGGATGCGCAGGCTGTTCTGCGCCTGTGTTGTTCGCCAACCCCTGAAGACAGGTTTTCTCATGTTGAAGCCCTTATCATATCAGTTTTATTCTGAAGTTTAAATGTGCTTATTCAAAATAAGTGGTTCTGAAGACTTCAAATTAAGGAAATTCAACTGTTGTGAGGCCTTTAGTTAAGAGTGTGTACCAAAAAATTAATTTTCTTATTTCTCAACCAAAACATATGTTGTGGGTACTCAAAAGAACCGTCTTAATGAGACAGTTCTTTTGATCACCCAAAACATAAGTTTAAACTGATGGGTAAGAATGTATTTACAGTTTTACTCTCAAACATTTAGTTTATCTGAACCTGTTGTTGTTATTGTCTACATTGTTTCAGATAGGAGAACTTGAAGAGACAAAAATCCCGGTGACAATGACAGTTGTAGGATGTCCTCTATCCTTCCAGATGACAGCTGCACAACCTGACCTTAAACCTGTAGTCAGGTCTGTTCCATTATAATTCTCAAATTTAAACCCCCTTCCTGCTTTAAGAAAAAGTTTGTATCCCATTACGGTAAATGTCCTAAAATTTGGAACACAAAAAAATAACTATTTTTTCATGTGTTCGTAATTTTTGAAATTGTGTTTCATAAGAAATGCTAGTGTTTGAAAGTATAGAATGTGGACTTTATCATGAGGCAAAAACGTTAAATATGCATGTCAAAATGTTGTAGTAGCATTGTGAAAACACAGTGTTAATTCCAGACATTACCCGACATTTGGTCTGGTGCAGTCATGAATTTTACCAGACCAAATAATATTTTACAGGACCGAAAAAAAACGAACAAGTTGAATGATGAGATATAAGAATTTCTTAATACAATACACAGTAGGTCTAGATTTTCTTTAAAATGATGTTGCAAACCCACCCTAAACAAATTTGAGTAGGGCTACCCTGAATACAATTTGCTTGAAATTGACTAAGTTAAAACACTGAAAAAAAAATTGGGCAGAAGTTCCCCTATACATACTGTTATTTCTTTCACCCCCAGTCCTTTTCCACGACCAACATAAAGTGGTGGAAAAGATAGAAAACTGAAGATGTGGGGTGGGGTACTTGGAGCTACAGAAACTTAGACCAAAGTACCAGCTCCTTCTGCTGTTAGATGAGAGACAGATAAGATAGTCAAAATAATATCTTACCCCTTAGATTTTCTATCTTACTTGAGTCCCGTTCTCACAAACAGATGTACCAAATTAACTTAGTCTAGCTAGTTGAATCAGCTGTTAGCTATTTATCTTTTATGCATCCGAAGAACAATTTTCAAATGTTGCACTTACAGGGGAACTTATCTGTTAAAGCAAAGAAGTAAACCACGTCTGATATGCCGATCATAAGAGTGCATAACACCCCTGGGCCCTGCTAATGCAACAGCAGGATTTACATCGATAAACGCACGACCGACACATCAACAGTGACCGCCAATAGTCTGTAACATCCGTTGCACACCCCACTAATTTTTGCAAATGTAAACCCTGAATACACATCCTGGGCAAACAGTTTTTACCAACCAGTCCATTACGCGATTGATTTTTCTACTACTGGATTTGCGCATCGGTAATTACGGCTCAAAAGAACCTGATTCACTCCGAAAATTTCATCAGACATACATTCTGCCGCTGGCGAACTAATTACTGGACTCCGCCAATCATTACCGGAAATGTCAGATGGCCATTGGGGAACACTGAAAACATATGATTCTGCTTATTGTTGTTAGTCTGTCTGCTCATTTCTGTCTTCTTTATTTTCTTTATTAATATCACCGCTAAATCATTAGTGAAAGTTGTTGTAAAATAAGTACCAGCAGGTCCAGTGGTTGCTGCAGCAGTAGTAGTAGTAAATACGTTAAAATAGCCACATGCACCTTAATGGTTTATATACAGTGCGTGTTGTATTTGCCAATGTCATGTCACTCAACTTACTAGTCGTAAAAGACAACTGATTTAGCTATTTGATGAGCCTAGACTCCTATGATCAAAAAACATTAAAATTTTGCACTTTCACCGGACTGAGAATGCATGTGGGGATCAAGATAGGGGAACAGGGGTCCATACCCCCCCCAACACTAGTGCTTTATCTATTTTAATGCATGGCGTTATGTCACTCGCAGAGTCGATGTCGTATGATGTGTTGTTTGCTGGAGTAGGAGGGTAATAACAGGTTTCTCTCTTTTTTTCTTTTACAAAAAAATTGCCACATGGGTAAAATTTTTAATGTTATAATTCAATTTTCTTTCTAGGTTTGGCAGCCATGTTGCCGGTACATCAACTTGTAAGAGGACTATGCGAGTCAATAATACCAGCCCTTATGGTAAGCAATCAAGGAAAATTGTGCATAGGTCCAGATAAGGATAGTTTGTGCACCTATAATTGCATGATTTATTTCCTAACCCATCAATTTAAACATGTGTTTTGGGTGCTCAAAAGAACCATCTCATCGAGACGGTTCTTTTGACAACCCAAAACATTTCATATGTTTTGGTTGAAAAATAAGAAATATAATTTTCCAGTATGCACTCTTATCTGGGGGCCTGATTGTGGTCCAATCTCGTTAATTCAAAGTCCTCAGGACCAAAGCTTTTACAGTAGAACTTCAATGGCTCGAACAGGCTTGGGACCATGAAAACAAGTTCTAGTCAAGGATAGTTCCAGCCATCTAGGGTGGATTACGCTTAAAATGACCTTAAGGGACCATGATGATAGTTCAAGCCAGCCCAGGTGAATGAGCCATCAGAATTCGAGCCATTGAAGTTCTACTGTATTTCCAATTATTAGCATAGGTCTATTTAAGGGAAACTAGTTGTTAGTGTATAACTGTCATCATCACATATTTTAAACACTATTTTCTGCAATAACCCAAAGTCTGCATACGGGATAAGCACTTTCCCGACTACATGTTATGCTACCATGATGATAACAGGTAACCATATTTTTTTTTTGAATGGAAAGAAGTTATCATGCTCAGCACGAGACGTTCATTACATGATGTCAGATGTAAACAAATGAGGCAGAGATAATCCTAGCCCAAAATGATGATGGGCCCTTAAAATGAACCAATGGCCCATATCTATTCAAATACATGCAAATTTTAAAATTCTAATGGGCCATTTTAAATTTTTATGGGCCCTTTGCAAAATTTGATGGGTCCAAGAACCCTTGATATCCAGGTTAAAGCATAATTGACGTGAGATTTGAATAGCTTGTATATGGGGCCCAGCCAATAATAAAGTCCATTTTTGCAAAACATTAATAGTTTTTATACAAAATGGATTGGGCCCATCCTAGGATTATCCCTGAATGAGGTGACACAACTTACGTTTTTGTTTAAAATTTAGAGTTAGCCATGAAATAGCGAGAACACCTCCAAAATGATTATTATCTGTAATTTCTTTCAAAAATAGTGAGTATGATCAGGAAATACCACAATCACAAACCACAGACAACTCCATGGTACGGCGAGGAAGAGCCACTCAGCCATCACGAGACACCAGGAAGACAAATTAAGCAAAGCAACCAGCTCTCTCTTCCCCTTCAAGATGATTGCAATACTAGAATGGACATAAAGTAACGTACAACAAAACATAGAATATATAGAAAAATAGAAAAATAACAGACTCCCACAATGGGAGTAACAATAAACAAAAAGTCAACAACAACAGAACCATCGCCTTAGAACAGACAGCAGCCTAAGCCACCGGGGGGCTAAAATGCATTTTACTGGTACCAAATCTTCGCCCTAGATTCTGCTGTTGTTGAAGTACAAGAAATGTTCAGCTCGCATGGAGGCCTTCTAACTAATGCAATGTATCATCATGGAGAAACACTCTAATAAAAATTAACACATCATGATGAAACAAAGAAAAGGGCTCATGACTCACAGATAGTCAGAGCTAAAGAAGACCTCAAGTTGAGCCACGGTGGGTCCAGCTACAGATAAGCATCAGGCACCAACCCACCGATTAAAGCTTTATGTCAGATCCGTCATAGAGTCTGAGGCCTGACCCACCGTCATGCAAAACCTGTGTTTTTGGGGGTGCATAAAACAAATATCTCAGCGAGACTTTCTTTATGCACCCAAAATGTGCGTATTGATAGGAAATCATAATTTTAAATTGTTTCATAAATATATCCTATACTCAGAATCAATTGTATCCAAAATTTAAAATTGAATATGCAAGCATTATTTTAAAAAATCTTCCATACCCATGCACCTTCTTTACAAATAAGAACTTTTTAAAAGTAGCAAATTTTGAAATCTGCTGATAGCTTTTGCAAATAGTTTGGATCCAGATCAGGTTTGAGAGAAAGTAACTCCAGTTCTAGATCCAAACAGTTTGACAATCTGATAGTGTTCTATAAAGATTTATCGAAAAACTACTATCTGATGGTTTTGCACCCAAATATCTTTTCGATCTTGTCCCTCCCATTATTCAAGAAACAACTAACTACAGCCTACGGAACGCTGATGATATACAAACTCTCCATGCTCACACAAACTTATACTATAATTCTTTCTTTCCATCAACGATAATGGCGTGGAATAGCTTGCCTGAAGATACAAAGCAATTCCCATCCATTTCTTCCTTCAAATTCAGACTTAATAGAGACATGAACAAACCACCAAACTATTACAACACAGGCACATGCATGGGTCAAATCCTCCACACTCGTATTAGACTCGAATGCATTTCACTAAATGCCCATCTGTACACGAAAAACATAGTACCAAAGCCTACATGCCAATGTGGAGGTATCGAAAGTTCTTACCACTTCTTTTTGGTCTGTCCAATATTCTAAGATGCTAGGTCATGATGCTTACCAGCAAGCTTGATCAATTTAACGCCCAGGGATCTTTTGTTTGGTATGGAAAACAAAACAAACCACGAAAACAAGGCACTATTTTTCAGGTACACAAATTCATAGTGGAATCAGGAACGTTCACTCGGAACTAGTCAAACATGATAAACACTATCCACCACGTTCAATGCGCAGAATAGAAAAATTGTCCCTTCCCCTCTCCCCCACATTTTTTCTTTTTTTTCTCTTTATCTGCCATGCATTGATGTTGATATTACTTTGAGTACATTGATTGCCAGTGCCATTCTCATATAGTTTTTGCATGATCCAAATTGTAATAGAAAATGACTTAAATATAAGCTTCAGCTTACTGTCAAATCCTGTACCACGATACATTAGTATATATTGTATTATGCTTGTAACTTCAGAAATAAAATATTGTTTAAACTTAAGATTTTTTGAGAAAAATCAATTTCGAAAAAGTCAGCAGATGACAACAAAAATGTGAAAAATTACCTAGCATGCAAATATTCAAATGAATTTCCTTGTTTTAACTGAGAAACACACAATGTATTTGAGAGTGACAACAAACTCACAGATCTCATTGTGACTTACAGTAAACTTTTAACTTTGAATGAATTACATTGTTTTTAACAGATATTCGTGTTGACTGGGAAACACACAACGTGGTTGAGGGTGACAACAAACTTATAGATCTCATTGTGACATATGGTAAACCTTTCCCTTTGAAGGACAGTGATGATAATGAACTGAACTGAACTGAACTGAACTTTATTAAATATAGTATTTTTGCCCAGGCCATACGCAGATGGCATATGGGCCATAATATTACTATAAAACATTTGTAGTGACATTTTAACAGTTAACGTAAACATGGGAGCATGAAGCAAATTTTTATAAGAAGTATGGTTAGTATGCGCTGTAGAATGCAGTGTTATCATTGACTTCACGGAGAGAACATTATCAATTACATAGGTTTCGATGCGCGACAGGGTGAAGAATAGTCCGCTACAGAGCGCGGAGGCGAAGTCGAATCGGGTTGCTTCGAAACCGGTTCGACGCCGCCCAGCGTTAAGCATTAGTCTTTTTTTATAGAAGGCTATATTCGACAGTTGGTTTGATGGTTGAATGTTAAAAATGCCGTAGTCAACTTTCACGATACAGTTGTCAAATGTGCTTCTATGCTCAAGTAGATAATAATTAATAAATATATATATATACCTCAAATATTTGCAGTAATTTCCCTTGGTTGTGCATAAACCGGCTAATCACCCGGTATCATGTTGTGTAGACTTAGCATAAAAACGGTGCATATCAGACTGCTCAAATGGGCAGCCCGCCCAGCACCCTCGTTGTCCTTATATGTTAAAAGTATTCTGTCATACCATATGTCTGGCCATTTGTACATGTACTTCTAGAAGGCACAGCTACACAGGTCTGCTTAATTTTGTTTTGGGTTATTTCCCAACGCCCCAGTCAATATTTATACAATCATGTTGGGTTAACGTATCTTAAAGCATGCAGATACTAAATAAGAGTCAAGAGTTTACGTTCCCTGCCAGTCAACAGCATTTCCGTCATGTTTAGATGTTGTCATACTGATTAACAATGATGACAGTTAGCCTAATCAAATGAACAGACCGACACACACCCTTGTTATTCTATTACAGTGCAGGTATCATAACAACGAACCGACTTATGAACATGGGCGACTTATTTTATAGAGAGACACAACATCCGAGGATCAGCCTGTATCTTGTAACTCTAATTAAAGCAAGAACATGTAAAGCACGCATATAGCCGAGTAACAATGGCGCAGATCAGACTGAACATGTGCACAGCCGGACCTGCTGCCTTGTTATTCGTTTTAATTTGAGAATTATCTGACTCTGTAGTCTGTCTCAAAGACCTTTAAAATGACATCTAACATTTTACTTAAGTTCTTGACGGTGACAGTCTCAGTGCTAGTCATTAATTGTTTGTATTTGATAATGTTTGGGTGCTTGTAGAAATATTTTTTAAGAAACAGCGAAATAGTTGCATTCAAGCAGGTAATGGAATTCATCACCTAATGACGAACTATTGCATTTAATACACTTCCTTTCGTCAAAAGGGACGTTTTCCCACCGACCTAGCTCTACAGGTAATTTGTGGTTGGTAGTGCGAAATCTAATGATGGGGTAATAACTTTCCGCGGGAAAAGGGTTAAATAATTTTCAATGTTAATATCTGACTTGTATAGCTTGTAGTTTAATCCTTTCGTTGAAATTTCTAAGTTCGCTTGCCATGTTTGCATGTTTTGATCAATTAGTGTTTGTCTTATGTAATTTCTGGTTGCATTAACGTTTTGTATTTGTCCGGCTAGCCACAGCTCGCTCTTTCCTACCGAGTCTAATATATTTTTAATGGATTTGGGCCATTTATGCTCGTAAACTCCACTGTCGAATTCAGATTTAAGTATTTTATAGGTAATATTTGAAAGTTTATTGAATTTCCCAGTTATGATGGAGAGCCAGAGATTTATCATCCTCATTTTTATATTAATTTGAAGGGGATACCTTCCTAGTTCTGCGTGTAGCATGTAAATGGGTGTGCTTTTCTTAAGGTTTGTAATTTTTCTTAGAAAACTGTTGTGAAACTTTTCAATATGGTCAATATTTTCCATGCCCCACACTTCGCTACCGTAGAGTAGGATTGGTACGATAGTGTGATCAAAAAGTTTTATCTGGAGATCTATGGGTAAGTTAAAATGCCGGATTCGTTTATATAGCAAAATAAGAGCTTTTCTCGCCTGCTCAGTGACATGTTTCCTAGCCTTCAGGAAACTACGGGAACTGGAAAAGTAAACGCCAAGGTATTTGAAAATATCAACAATTTCAATGTGCTTGCCATCAAGCGTAAATTTAAATTTTGATGTGTTTCTGGCTCCGAAGATTAGGACTTTAGTTTTGGTATAGTTGACGTTCAATTTCCATGTTTTACAAAATTCCAAGAAGCAGTCAAGATTAAACTGGAGTTTTTGCTCATCGTCTGCCATTATCACAGTATCATCGGCATATAACAAGATCAGAAGTTTAGCCAGGACAGTCAACTCTTCATCATCATATTCTAACCTAATACCCTCACACCTATGCTGTGTCAGATAATCTTCTAAGTCATTTATAAATAACGAAAAAAGCACAGGGGAAAGGTTCTCACCCTGCCTGAGCCCTGTAACAATCGAGAAAAAAATTGTTTCTTGTCCACATATGCTAATCTTGGATTTTATACCCTGGTACATACTTCTAATTATTCTGAGGATCTTACCATCTACACCTGTATGCAAAAGTTTATGCCAAAGTCCTGGTCGCCATATATTATCAAAAGCTTTCTTGAAATCAACAAAAGTGCAAAATAGTTTTTTCTTCCTAGCTTTTAAAATTTCAAATATCCTTTTCGAAATCCTGCTTGATTTTCTTCTAAACTGTCATTATGTTCAACGAAGTCGTTTAATCTTAAGTTTAGTACTGATGTAAAAAGTTTACCAAAACAACTAAGAATAGTGATAGGACGATAGTTTTCAGGATTACTAGTATCTCCTTTTTTCTTATAGATTGGGCGAATTATTCCCTCCAGCCAGCTACTTGGGAAGGCACCTGAATCTAAAATCAAATTAAATAGGTTTACATATACAGGCATCATTATGTCTATACTAGATTTGATATACTCATTTAATATATAATCGGTGCCACATGCTTTGTTTTTCTTTAGGTGTTTAACACATCTTAAAATTTCTTGGCTTGTAATTTTAACATTAAGAATCTCGTCATCATCGTTTATATTAATTTCATTTCCAAAGTCTGGTTCATGCTCAATAAGGTTATCTTCACCTTTAAAGAAATCATAAAATTCATCGATATTTACATTTTTTTCCTGACTTTTAGGTTCCATTGAATTTATTATTTTCCAAAATTCCTTAGGTTTTTTTGATTGCATGCTGCGTAGTTTATTCTTCGTTTTAGCTTTGTACTTGTTAATGTGCTTATTCATTGTGTATTTGTATTTTTTACTTTTCTCTGTTAAAAACTTTTTGTTCGATGAGGTTGGAAATTTATTATTTCTTTGCTTGGCCTTGTTATACTCGTTTCTGGCTTGGTTGCATTCATTTCCAAACCATATTTGGTCATTATCTTTTCTTTTAAAAAGTACTTTTTGTTGGGTACTGAATGTGCTGTCTGCCGCAGCTTTAAAACATCCTGCTATTCTATTTAAAATCGAATCTATATCATTTATGGAGATATTTTCGTTTTTGTTTTGGATTGTTTGGATTGATGATATTAAATCGTTAACTTCTTGCCTGTTGATATTTTGGACAAATATGTCTTTTTTACTTTCATCCCAACGTTTATGTGGGCAATTTGATCTTGCGTGTGTGATTTTGGGGATGGGCTTTGGAGGGGAAATTACGATTGACAGTAGTGAGTGACCATCTGAAAAAAGTGTGTCAAGATCTGTGATTTCGAAACTTTTAACTTTGCCTAGACAATCGGGGCTACAGATAACATAGTGGATTACTGATGTATCACGAAACGTGAATTTACCTACATTTTTGTCCTTATCGCACCTACCATTAAGTATGAACATGTTATTGCTTTTGCAGAGTCCCAAGAGAACCTCGCCCTGCTTATTAGTAGTGGGATCTTGGCTGCTTCTATTAGTAGAAAATATAGTTTGTTCTAAAACGTGAGTTTGGTTAAAATGACTCATGACAGTATCATCATAATCAAAATATTTTGCCCAAAAAGTGTCAGCTTCCATAAAATCATTTTTATTTGATACACGGGCGTTAAAATCCCCAATCAAATAAACATGATTATATGTAATGCACATTGATGTAATTTCTGTTTCCAAAAGTTCAGCCTCATCATCGTTGTAGTATTTCGAGGACTCTGGTGGCTGATACGCAATACCAAGACAGAATGGCTTATTATACCCCGCCACTAAAGTGTGGCGAGGTATTATGTTATACCCTTTGGTGTCTGTCCGTCTGTCTGTCCGTCCGTCCGTCCGTCCGTCCGTCCGCACCATTTCCGATCGATAACTTGAGTATTTATTCACGGAATTTATTCAAATTTTGCATACATATTGTTATCGGCGATGAGTGGTATGGGATTGTTAATGGGCAAAATCCGTCCATTTTTAACGGAGTTACTGCCCTTTTTCGTATTGGAAAAATGGTTTCTGGCCTGTTATTCCTTTACTATTCATGATATCTGAATGAAACTTCACAGATATGTTGCACATCAAAGGTTACATATTGTGACTAAGGACCGTCACTCTGACCTTCCCAGTTTGTGAGTTATCCGCCCTTGATAGGTCTGAAAAAAGGTTTTTGACCTATTGTTCCTTTACTATGTGGAATATCTGAATATAACTTCACAGATATTTTTCACATCAAAGGTAACATATTGTGACTAAGAACCGTCACTCTTACCTTTCCCGTTTGTGAGTTATCTGCCCTTGATTGAATTAAAAAATGTTTTTTACCCGTAGTTCCTTTACTATGTGGAATATTTAAATGAAACTTTACAGATATGTTTCACATCAAAGGTTACATACTGTGACAAAGAACCATCACTCTAACCTTTCCAGTTCATGAGTTATCTGCCCTTGATTGATCTGAAAAATGGTTTTTGACCTGTAGTTCATTTACTATATGGAATATCTGAATGAAACTTCACAGATATGTTGATCATCAAAGGTTACATATTGTGACTAAGGATCTTCACTCTTACCTTTCCAGTTCATGAGTTATCTACCCTTGATTGATCTGAAAAATGGTTTTTGACCTGTAGTTCATTTACTATATGGAATATCTGAATGAAACTTCACAGATATGTTGAACATCAAAGGTTACATATTTTTAGTAAGGACCGTCACCCTTACCTTTCCAGTTCATGAGTTATCCGCCCTTGATTGATCTGAAAAATGGTTTTTGACCTGTAGTTCATTTACTATATGGAGTATCTGAATGAAACTTCACAGATATGTTGACCATCAAAGGTTACATATTGTGACTAAGGACGTCATATCACTGTCTATCTCAGTTCTGTTGCTTTTTAGGCATTATATATCTCACAAAATAACTTTTGGTGCCCCCAGCAGTGGCGGGGTATTACGCAGTGCTTGCGGTGCTTTTATTCTTCTTGCAATTTGCATCAGACACCTCTAGCTACATAACATAATCTGATGAGGATTCTACAAGCTTAATATGCTGATACAGGCTATTTTTGATAAAAACACCTATGCCTCCTGATTTCCGTAAATACTTTTGGCGTCTAATTTGCATCAGACACCTCTAGCTACATAACATAATCTGATGAGGATTCTACAAGCTTAATATGCTGATACAGGCTATTTTTGATAAAAACACCTATGCCTCCTGATTTCCGTAAATACTTTTGGCGTCTCTCTTGATGCATAAATGTATAACCATCAAGCGAGATGATGTCGTATTCATCTAATTTGGACTCGACTGTGCAAAAAATATCAAATTTGTTCACAAGGTCTTTGAACTCAGGGTACTGAAGTCTTCTTTTAAGGCCACATACATTTAGCGATGCAATTTTCAGTTTTGTATAGTCGATTGTATTTTGTGCATTGATACCCTTTTTACTAGTAGCAGTTACTTGCGCCTTTACACTATCAACGACTGCCGCACTGTCCGAGTCACGTGTTCCCTCCTTGTTTTCCTATGTAGGTGCACTTCCACCTATTGCACCACCGTGTTTGTCTTTGTCGCGCACTGCTGCGTTGGAAGCGATACACTGTGTGGAATCGATATACGTAGTATATGTGGTTGTTTCATTCACTGTTACTCATGGCTGGATGCTATTTTCTTGTAAGGGCGGTAATACACGCTTAGTTATGGACTGTCGTCGTTCACCGTCTCCGAGAGCTGGCCTGTTGGTTTCTCGCATTTGTGGCCAGGCAACTGTCTGCGATGAAATCGCATCGTCGGCGTCTTCAACCCTGCCTTGGTCCATATCCACTGGGGGGCATAGTGGTCGACTGTTGCAAAGGCTTATGCAAATTGTCCGGCTGTTGCCATTCAAAATGGGCTCTTCGTTGGCTCATGACCTTTTGCCAGTCCGGTAGGCTGTCTGCGATGACCCGACCATTCAGTATGAGCTTTGCAGGGTATGCTATAACAACCTTAGCTTGTTTGTTCTGTGCCTTGATAGACTTCAATTTGGCCCAGAGTGGTTTGCGTGCATCTAATAATTCTGCTGGTAAGTCCTTGTTTATGCCGATACCACTGCCTCTCAGTTTATACGCATTTGAAATAATTTGTTCGACATCATGGTAGTCGCGGAAGTTAGCAATGATTGGTCTATGCTTTATGTTAGGGCCCAACCGTCGCTCAGTACGACCGATACGATGGGCACGCTGTATGAAGGTCTCACTATCAAGCTCCATCTGCTCACATAGCAAACTTTTAATTTTACTGATGGGGTCTTCTCCCATTGTTTCGGGAATGCCTCTGAATATCAGATTTGACCGCCTGCTTCGAGCCTCCGCATCGATAGACTTATAACGTAGTAACTTTAGCTGCTCGTGCGTATCACTGACCTGTGTATGTAAACTGCCAACTGAATGTTCTATTTTATCAAGCCTTGTGTCGCTTGTCAGTTTAATGGACTGCAAACACTCGAATATGTTCTCCAACTTAGTGTCAGTGTCCGAATCTTTAAATTTCTCAAGTGAAAGCTTCATACTTTGGGATTGATTATAAGTAAGGTCCGTACTTGCCCCACCCGTTGAGTGTCGTTGTCGTTTCATACCATGTCCGCCATATTGATCCCTGCCACCGCTATCCAATACATCAAACCGACTACCTTTGCCACCTTTAACTTGATTCCAACACGAATTTAGTTCTTCAATATGGTCATTCTGGAATAATGCTGTCACACTTCCTTAGCAAAAAGTTCTCAAAATTCGACAAAATAAGCAATATTCACAGAGCGAGCTCCCGCGCGACTTATCACACCTCTGTGACGTCACATAATGAAATAGTACCACCAACAGAACGTAAGTTTTCTTCACACATTTTGGCATACAGTAAAACCTGTGTAAAACTGCCACTCAAAATTAGATAAAACAAAGATCTTAATGACATAGCTTAATGAAGGTCAAAAGTATTTCAGAATGCTTTTTTTTTGGTCTTTTTTAGGGTGGCTGTTTTACACAGGTTCTACTGTAATCAAGGTGCTAAATGCAAAACAGCATCTCGCTAAGCTTCCTATGACATTAGCATTGCAATGCTGATGTCTTCATGTGATCCTAGTTTATTTACATCATTATCTTCCATTGACATCTCAGTAAGACTAAGTCTAACTGGGGAGCGCAGTGGCTCAGTGGTAGAGTGCTTGACTCGAGACCGAGGGGCAGTGGGTTTGAGCCTCACCCGTGTCACTGCGCTGTGGTCCTTGAGCAAGACACATTTATCCTAGCTTAGTACTGGTTCAACCCAGGAAGACCTGTTCCTGTTTAACTGAAAGATTGTTGATGGGACGTAAAGAATCAAATCAAACAAAACAAAGTAAGACTTAGTAATGCCTTGGTTCAGTGATTCTGAATTATTTAGATGCACTATTTTTTTTGACAACCCTTTTTTGGAGATAAGGGATAGTTTAATCTGCCCAATGTAAGAAAAAAAACAAAAGGGTATGATTTGTAAAATACAACAATCACATACTGCAGACAAACCCATGGCACCATGAGGAAGAGCTACAGAACAATAACAGAAACAAGACATCAGGAAGACAAACAAAATGAAGCAACCAGCTCTCTCTTCCCCATCATGATAATTGCAAAACAGGAAACAAAGGAATGCACAACAAAACATAGAACAAACACAGAACCCCTTAATGGGAGCAACAGTCAACAACATCAGAATCACCGCCTTAGAAAGGACAGCAGCCTATGCCACCGGGGCTTCAATGCATTTTACTGATACCAATTATTCACCCTAGATTCTGTTGTTGCTAAAACACAATAATTGTTAAGCTTGCATGGAGGTTTCCTAACTATTGCAACGTATCATCACAGAGAAACAATCTAATCAAAATTAACACACTATGATGAAACAAAAAGGGCTCAAAACAGATAGTCAGCGCTAAAGAAAACCTCAAGTTAAGCCAGGGTGGGCTCAGCCAAAGACAAGCATCAGGCACCAAAGTTGTCTTATGGTCATGTAAGAATAGAATCTCCATGTAGGATAGAGATAACGCACCAGGGGGGTCCTAATTGAGCCAGGGGCAAGAATTGCCAAGTCCCTGGTTATATTATGATCCTGAGGGTAAGATGAACAGGCCTGGGTCATAATGCTTCATTTCATCAGGGTCCAAACTATTTGCTATTACAAAAATGCCATTATGTTCTTGAGAAAGAAGCATAGGTCCAGATAAGGAAATTTTATTTGCGTAAAATTTTAATTATTTTCTTACCAAATAATTTAAACAGGTGTTTATGGTGCTCAAAAGAACCGTCTCATTGAAACAGTTCTTTTGATTACCCACAACATACGTTTTGGATGAGAAATAAAGAAAATAATTTTCCAGTACACACTCTTATCTGGAGGCCTGAAGAAGTACAAAATTATTTGGAATTATTGAATCACCTATGACCCCTCAATATATAAAATGGACCATCTCGATTTTATTGTATCAAACCAGAAGGAAGAATCCATAGATGCATTTAGTGTTAAAATATCTTATGGGTTTAGATAAACAAAATTTTTGAGCGTAAAATTATAAATATTTTCTTACCCATCTGTTTTAGCTTATGTTTTGGGTGCTCAAAGAACCGTCTCATTGAGACGGTTCTTTTGAGTAACCACAACATATGTTTTGGTTGAGAAATAAGAAAATTGTTTTTTGGTACGCACTCTTAACTTAAATTGTAAATATTTTCTTACCCATCAGTTTTAACATATGCTTTGGGTGCTCAAAAGAGACTCATTGAGACTGTTCTTTTGAGTACCCACAACATATGTTTTGGTTGAGAAATAAGAAAATAATTTTTTTGCTATGCACTCTTAACTAAAGACCTATATCTTATGTTTTGGTTGAGAAGTAAGAATTTTTTTTTTTTGGTAAAGGCCTATATCTTATCATGTTTATTATACCACACAGAGGAGTATATAAAGAGATATGGCAAAGGTAAGATCAAGTGTTGTGGTATGGCTGCATGGCTGTGGTATGGCTGCATGTCTGCTTCTGTCTTGTGTGTGATAAATATCCTTCGGTGATAGTTCAAATTTGATGAATGAGCCACATTCTAAAAATTACAGGAAATGGAGCACTTAAATTTTAAGTAAAAGAGCAGGCTTTGAAAATTGAGTATCTTACGTGATACTCATGTTTTATTGAATTTATTAAACAAGTTGGTGAAATGAGATAAATGCAAGGCTTGCCAAGTATTTTATCACTTTTTTTTGTAACAAAGTTGATAAATTCAATATTACAGGAGCAGGAATTTTAGATTCGTAATCATATTAAATTACTTTCATTTTTTTTGGCATGTAAACGTTTGTCATTATGTAGGCTATGTTGTTATAGTTGCCATTACATAATGTCATTAAATAACAGGGTTCGCACAGGCTTTAAAAGTACTTGAAGTTAGAGGGCTTTCTTGAAAAGTCATTGAAGTTAAATCTGCCTCGAAAAGTGCTGAAAAATCACTCAAAAACCTTGAAAAGTCCTTGAATTCTACTATTTTCTGTAGGACTTAGCACTGTTGATAGAGACTTAAATCAGTATAAAATTGTTATGCCTTTATTTGGCACAACAATTTTATACTAATTTTCCAGTACTAATGTCTCCATTATCTCAGTCTAGCATTTCTGAAGTAGAATTTTAACACCTAGATCAGTATTTTTCATTAACTTTAAGTCCTTGAAAACTGTTGGAGAGGCTTTTAGAAGTCCTTGAATTTTACTCATACTTGCCTGTATGAACCCTGAATAAGTAAACCACTAGGGTCATCACCGGTATCTTCGGACAGTGGGGTAACTTCGGACACTTCAGCTTTTCTTTCTTGACACAAATGCGCTTCAGTGACATCAATCCGGCGCTAAATGTCCAAAATAACCAATAAAATACCTGTTTGCAACTAGCTGTATATCTTTTGTAGCATGTATATAAGACCTTATTTGATTGGACGAAAATCCAATACGTAAACAGCAACCATTTTGGCGCGAAAATAAACCAAACCAATTCCGAGAGGCACCAAGGGGGTACATTTTAAAACATTGCTTAAACCACAATCAAATAACTGCATACCGATTATTTATGTATTCGTTGTGTCTTAGATATATTTATGTAAAACTAAAATATATAGTTTTCAGTTTATATTTGAGTCAAATGGCAATTATGAGATGAAATTTAGCTGTCCGAAGATACCAGACTATTGGCAAACCACATACCTGTACAATCGGTCACATATTTTTGTTCCCTCGAGAGTGCTGCCCCAGTGTATAAAGGTGACCAGATGTTATTTTCCATGTGCAACCTAGCCTTAATGTATGCTGGAGCTGTATACCAAATTCGTCATGTGTTTCAATAACAAGAAACTTAAATGATAATGCTCTTTTACCCCAATGCATATGATTTATAGGGTCATCCTGAGGATCGGCCGATATTATAAGGTTGTCATAATTAAACTTTGCTGTGCGTAGCCCCCTCTCCCTATCCCACCCAGCAGCAGCTGAAACTTTTTATAAAAATAAGCCAAAGAATGACATTTCATGTATGCGAAGTGATGACTCAGGTGACAGGTAAGAGGGCGCATCGGTACACTCGAAGCCCAAAGTCCTTTAACAGGAATATCACAGACTCTATATTGAACCGTGGTTATAAGTACCCAGTGGAAAAGCCATGTGCAGATCCAGGAATTTTTGCCAGGGGGGGGTCCAGGCCCGACTGTCAGAAAACAGCGCTTCATTTTTAGTCCTCAACATTGTACGTGATTCTCCAGGAGGTCCGGACCCCCTACTCCCCCTCTGGATCTGCGCATGAAAGAAAAGACTGACCTGTTCAGTTTCCCTAAGTGAGCTGTATATTTGTTGATGCTCTGGTCAAGAGGGGTCCAAGGTTGATATGAAACTATAGGAAAGTGTGCGAATAGACTCATAATTTGGGCCAGCACACGAGATTTTTGTAAGCCTTATCATCTATATATATGCGCAAACGTCTTCTATAAACGTCCATACGTGACTAGGGCCCGAGGTTATAAAACTTTTTTCATACTCAACCCAGCTGAGCATGAAACTTATCCAGCTCATTGATGTTAAAATGCCAAAGATTCATTTCAACATTTATTAGCGTTATATATACAACAGCTTAGAGACTTCAAGCAATGATCTTCTTTATTTGTCGGTAGTTTAGTTTTTATGAGCAGTTGAAATTTTGTGCTCAGTTTAGTTGAGTACAAAAAAAGTTTTATAACCTTTTGGCTTGAGGTCCAAATTTTGATCTGAGTTTTCCATCTTCACCAATATGCTTTATTTATACGAGACGCTGTGAAACTGATGAAGGGTCTCTGACGAGTCTGGATATTAGCTAGCACAGGCTTGTCAGAGCCTCCGTTGGTCGATGGCCATGGGATAAGTATACAACAACAAAATCTTGTGTACTGGCTCAATTAGAATGTAAATGTCAGGTAATTAGAATGTAAATGTCAGGTGCAAATTGTTCCAAACATCCTGAAGGCTCGAGGAAGGCTTTTAGAATTGTAAAAATGATAAAACATGGCATTTGATTACTTAAAATGTATGTGTTACATATTATATTAAATTTTGACCTCATCTAAAACCTGTGATTGCCATATTTTGGAAATGTATAGGGCTTTCAAAAATGGTCCTTTTTACAACCTAAGAACAGTGATGGTAACTGTAATGAATTTCTATAATTGTTTGTTCAAGCATTGGTATCAAATTGACCAAAATCAATTAACATGCACCCTCCCGCGCTTAAAATTCAACAAGCTTATCATGTGTGACATTAGCCCAGGAAACACAAGTACGGACAATAGCCAGGAACTAACTATACATGAAGAAAATGAAGTTATGCATATACAAACACACTTTATCTCTCGTTCTCATACAGTCAAGAGAGGAACCATTATAATGCCGAGCCACAGATGACGGTACTAGCTAAAGTTGAAAAAAATCGAGCAAGTCTCTGTAAATTTGAGGGTAAAGTTTGTTAGTAAAATCTCGGACCCAATAAACACCGTTTATACTAGGTCCGAGGTAAATTATGTTTATTGCAACATTCAGAATCGTTTTCTCAACCATACAAAGGCTTAATGTAAGTGTAGAACTTGTTGTAATTCATACTAACTATTGTTTTGGGCAGATACTGCTATTGTCCGAACGTACCATCATGGGTGTCCGAAGGTACCAGACCCTGTCCGAAGATACCATACACCCGACGGAACATTACTATTGGCCTGTATTTATAGTAAATGATTACATTCTGGACCCCGGCTTAGTGTAAACTGTTACATGAGACATTGGTCTATTCAGTCAAGTAGTTTTCCATCGTGTCAGATTAACCAAGAAACCGCTATTAGCTGGGAACCGTCAAGGTGTCCGAAGGTACCGGTAATGACCCTAGTGGTTGATAGATATTAATACATGGTGTTATATCACTCCCAGATGTTATATGATATATAACCAAAAAATAATTATTTTTGTAACATATATTTTCTATCAAAGATACACTATTTATTGCGTCTTAAAAGAGCTAGCTCTTTGGTAGTGTTTTTTAAGGTTCTCTTCAGAAATATGTTAATCATTATTAAGACAACTGTCTCTTTAAAACAGTTCTGTTTAGAACTTATAGCCAATCTTTGATATAAAATTAGGAAAATAGCTCAGAAATTAGCATGGATATGGATCCAACATTTCTCATAAATGACTCATAAAGGTACTCTCGAATTGATCTATTCTTAGAATACCATATTTGAAATTTTAGAAGATTCATTTTATCAGACAAAAGCTTAATATTTGCAATTGCTGCTTCACTCATAAACCTTGTCACGCAAAAAGTACCAAAATGTCGACCATTGTAATGGCTAATGTCCAAGTCCGTGTGCAGTGGCGGATCCAGAGGGGGTTCACTTGAACCCCCCTCCCCGCCCCACATATTTAACTATCCTATGAAAATGAAATAATTTGGTGAGACCAAATTATTTCATTTTTATGGAATATTTAAGAAAAATTAGATAAAATCGGTAAAGCGAACCTCCTCACCCACCCTTATACAGCGAACCCCCTTTTCAGAAATCCTGAATCCGCCCCTGGTGTGTGAAAGTAACCAGATAGCACTGGGTTTTCTGTGACCGAGACTGGTTAGGAGAAAGCATGTTATTGTCATGTGTGAACAAAAAAGGCCTAGATCAACTTTAAGCTTCTGACCAATGTGATTGTTGCTTGAGGTCTTGAGAGAATTGACGCTATACCTGCTACATCCAAATTTTCAATTTTGTATATAGCATAAGGTGCCTTTTTGTGTCACTTGGCTGGGTCATGTGTGCAGTTTTGTTTTGTAACATTGCTTTATGTATAAGTTTGTGAGTTAGTTTGAGTGAACTACCATATGGGTCTCGATGCGAGAAAACCTGTCTTTGGTGGTTTACGAACAACAAAGGCGCAGACCAGCCTGCACATCCCCGCAGTCTGATCAGTGCCTTTGTCATTTATTTATTGGACAGTATCATATCTAGACTTGCTGCATACAAATTTTCATTTTTCTACCTAGTCTCTGTAGCTGAGCAGGCTGGTTTGAGTCGCTTTGTCGGAAACCCTGGTCAGGTTTTCTCGCGACGAGGCCCATATTTGGCATAATAACTTTTTGAAATACTATACTCTCTTTTGAATACTGTGTAGAGCCTGATCAGCTGACTTTTGTTGAAACCAGCTGATCAGGATCCATACTTTCCGATTCAAAGAGTCAATCCCTATCAATAATGAAGTCTCCCTGGAATCAGAAGTTCATCTAGGGTAAGCACTTTAACCCTGTACCCCATGATAGCGCCTTTTGATGCCTTTTAAATACTTTGTATTTGAAAATATCATGGAAATTCAAGCATTTGCTCCAGTGGAGCAAATGCTCCATTTTCCATAATATTTTCAAAAGTATTCAAAACTTTCCTTAAATTTTTCTTGAATTTTTTAAAAGTTGTCTAAAAATAGAAATGACATCATGATCTATAAATAGCCTATGGAGTAAAGGGTTAATAAAGTACTAAGTGTGTACATGCTTGAAAATAGAAAATGCTAGGTGAGTGTCTTTTGATATCAACTTTACCAGGCAAGGCTTTGAGAACACTTGTTAAATCGCGGGGCTTGCATTCAGGAAGCCCTGAGCCATGTGAACTTGATATCAAAAGAAAGGTACCTGGTATTCCTTTTATCAGTTAACAAGTTGGTTCACTCTTGAAACCAGCAATTATGACGTAGTCGCACCCCTTTGTCGCAGAGCTTGGTCAAGTTGGCTTGCAGGTTAACTTAAATTTACTAATTTTAAAATCAGTAAGTTTACTTAATCAGTAAACTTGATTGTTCTTATCATTCACCGAGTATATTTGCAAGGTATCTACAATGTGTTTCTTAGCTTGTAGCAACTTTACTATCTTTTCCTGTTGCCAACTTTGAGTGGGGTTACATGTTGCTTTGGCATTTGTGTCTGTTGCATGCTATTAGTCTATCAGCAATGCTATTATGGTAAGTACAAAGTAAGAAAGACAGGAAGGATCAGGAATCGATACAATCAAGTATCACACCTGTCCCAGGATACCAAATGGGAAAGTGACAAAATCACAATAAACATCACAAACAAGAGCCAAGAGGTCAGCCTTTTCCCTTCAGGTGACCACAAGGCAGCAATGAACAGACGCAAAAGCATGACAAATACAAACAAGACATGAATAACACAAATGATCCACAAAAGAAGTACCGCCCTGGAACAGTTAGTAAAATATTCTACGGGAGGGCCCAATCCGGCCCCACAGCGTGCCAACCTCACCCTGAAGCCCGTTTTAGTGTTGACTATGTCAGCCTGGACCCATCAGTGCTACATTTGGGTCTGGATGATACAATTTTGAACACCAGAAAGGCCTAGACAAACAGTGCAGACCCTGATAAACACCTACCGTTGATGCTTCTTCAGAAGCAGTCTGATCAGGGGTCTTCTCTGTTTTGTTCTTCTGACAGGCATTTTGTGAGTTCTATCCCTGTAAACCAAAATTTTAGATGAGAACAAAAAAAGAAAAGTGTTCAAAACTTTTGAACATTTATTTTAATTGCATTTGTGAACTTTTTCAGGATTATTTAAATTGTTAAGTAATTGTTATACCATAAGTTGTCCGCCTGTACGTGGAGATAATCCACGAGCTTTAGCGAGTGGATTATCTTACGTACAGGTGGACAAACATGGTATAACTATTTAAAATGACCATTTTATGGTCATTTTCCTATAATTCCTTTGTAAAATTCCATGGTAAAATTTTTTGGGAGCATCAACAATTTACCTTATTATATCAAGGTGTGTTATAAAGGGACTGTTCTGTACTTGGGCCTATTTATTTGCATCATATGATGTCTATAAAAAAGAGATAAAAGAAATGACAAATTCCTTTTTTTTAATCGTGCAAGGTTAACAGAAAAACAGAAAATAGATAGGAAAACAGAAAATCTTTTATCTTTTTTTTTTTACAGACATCAAACATTGCAAATAAATTGGCCCTAGTACAGAGCAGTCCCTTTATAACACACCTTGATATAACATGGATCTGGATATAGCACTGTCATGTTGTGGCTCCAAAATTTTTTACCATGGAATTTTCTGTTAACCTTGCATGCATATCATTTGAATCTATGTTATATCCAGGTCCATGTTATATCAAGGTGTGTTATAAAGGGACTGCACGTTGTTCGTTTGTTGGCGTCAGATGTAAACAAGTGGCGTGAAGTAACGCAAAATTTATGCCATTCCTCTGTTTAACTTACATTTTTTACGTCAAACGCGTTGAAATGGTTAAATGGAATATGTGATAAACAGATTATAACATGGGGTTTTGGTTATCGCCCTCAGTATCAACCCTCGACCATTATCAGCCCTCTAGCTAAAGCTGTCGGGCTGATAATGGGGTCTCGGGTTGATACTGAGGGCGATAACCAAAACGCCATGAGATAATCTCTAATTATCAGTTACCTCTCATATTAACTGCATTGTTGCACATTGACCTGATAAATGTTGCCTATCTCCCGGCATGTATCTGTATCTGGTATTTTATGAATGACATCATCAATGACATCAAATCATCAGGAAACTGGATAATAATGTCATAATCCCTAGTTTGAAGAGTGAAGCAACTTGGAAAACTGATCAATAGAATACCAGGTTTGCATCTTTTGATATCATGTTTACCAGGCTCGGCTATGAGAAAGCATGTTGAAATGCTCAGCAAGCCGTACAATTCAGCAAGCTTTCTCAAAGCCTTGCCTGGTAAAATATATATAATATGAACCAGTGCATGAGATTTCCAACAATGTGGTATGTACGACCAGCAAAGCCTCAGATCAGCCTGCGCATACGGGCAGTCTGATCAGTGCCTTTGCTAGTCGCTTGAGTATTCTTTGATTGTTAAGCTACTGACTGAACACCATTTGGAGTTTCTAAGCTTCAAAGGAGGCTGCAGAGTCTACACATGTCGAAATGCCACATTGTTGGAAATCACATTTCACGGCTCAATTATCAAAATACTCTCACCTAGTATGCTCTGTATATTGACAAGTTAAGCACACATGCCCCTATTGGTACACACCTTGTGTTTTATGGAGTGATCAACCTATATCAACTGTTACTCTGACTTCCAGTCAATATATTGGTGCAAAATCATTGTTTTTACAGATTATCAAAAAATTAAACTTGCATATTTCAAACCAGTCTCCTCAGCTACAGAGACTAGCTAGAAAAATGAAATTTCACTTGTAGCAAGGTTACATATGGTTCTTTCCAAATAGCGAATAACAAAGGCGCTGATCAGAATGCAGGAATGCGCAGGCTGGTCTGCATCTGTGTTGTTCGCAAACCTCCAAAGACAGTTTTTCTCACGTCAAGGCCTCTATACATGACATACACAGGCCTTTAGTTAAGAGCGTGAACCAAAATATCATTTTTTTTATTTCTCAACCAAAACATATGTTGTTATACCCCCCACAAACTTTGTTTGTGGTGGGTATACTGTTTTCATGTTGTCGGTCTGTTATGTTTTGTTTCCATAATAATTTGAAGAGTCATTGCTGGATTTTCATCAAACCTTGCAAACATGTTCATATATGCAGGACAAATACTTTAGACAAAACAGTAAGGACTAGGGGCCAATTCTATATGAGTTATTTCCCTTTTTAGTTCTAAATGGCTTTTTATATAGGGTTTTATGCTTATGCTATTATAGTCCATACACGGGCCGATCAACTCCTACCACAGCTTTTGATGGAACAATTTGATACTTTTCCTATACAATGTAGACACATTGAACATATGCATAAAGGAGTTTGGTTCAGAAAAAATCATTTTTGACTAAATGACAGCTGTGAGAACTTGGGCAATTTTTCCCTAATAAGGCTTTTGTATATGCATAGATGGTGCCTTTATGGGCCGATCAACTCCTACTACAGCTTTTGATGGAACAATTTGATACTTTGATACTTTGCCTATACAATGTAGACACATTGAACATATGCATGAAGGAGTTTGGTTTAGAAAAAATAATTTTTGACAAAATGGCAGCTGTGAGAACTTAGACAATTTTCCCTAATAAGGTATTTGTTTTATGCATAGACGGTGCCTTCATGGGCCGATCAACTCCTGCCACAGCTTTTAATGAAGCAATTTGATACTTTGCCTATACAATATAGACACATTGAACATATGCATGAAGGAGTCTGGTTGAAAAAAAATTGACAAAATGACAGCTATGAGAACTTGACAATTATTCCCTTATATTGCTTTTGTATATGCATGGATATTGCCTTATTGGGCCAATCAACTCCTACCACAGCAATTTGATGGAGCAATTTGATACTTCGCTGATACAAAGTAGACACATTGAACATATGCGTGAAGGAGTTTGGTTTGGAAAAAATAATTTTTGTTTGCACAGATTCTACTGAAACCTTCTTTTCAAAACTAAGGTCTGCTGTTTTGAACTATAACTTACCAAGTTTTTTCACTGAGTCTTACTGTGCGGGGGGTATCTAATAAGCATTGCTTATTTACTTTTTTCATTGGTACTCAAAAGAACCATCTCAATGAGACGGTTCTTTTAAGCACCCAAAACACATGTTAAAACTGATGAGTAAGAAAATATTTACAATTTTACGCTCCAAAATTTTGTTTATCTCAACCAATCTATCAAAGGATAAGCCTATTTCATGGCCTGGGTCAGTATCTACTTCCATACTTTGAACGATCAAGTAATGAAGGCTCTGGTGATGATGCCCAGCTTGTCGCAGCCTTGGCTGGTCATCAATACTATAAGTACCAAACTATGATGTGCTAGCCAAATTTAAGGATTGAAATGCAGATTTTTAGTGCAAAGTATTATTCAAAATACTGAATAAGAGAGATTTTATTTACAGTTTATCTGAAGAAAATTGTCTATGAGCCATGACATGAGATTTCCAGCAATTTGGAATGTGTGACCAGCAAAGGCTAAGACCGGCATGCGCATATGTCTGATCTGAGCCTTTGCTAGTCACTTGAATATTCTATGATTGTTAAGCTACTGACTGAACTGCATTTGGAGTTTCTAAGCTTAAAAGAGGCTGCACAAGCTCATCTGAGTGTACACTTGTCAAAATGCCACATTGTTGGAAATCAGGTGTCACGGCTCAATTGATTATTCAGACTTGATATTGTTTATATTTTGTAGGAATGTTGAAAGGTTTTAGATTTGAATTTCATACATTAGGGATTGTTTGGAAAGTTAGAACTTTCACCCTATGTATTACAGGTGATCCCTGCCAAAAGCCGTTCTAATATTGTGTTGAGCTTCACACCTTACCCTACAGCCGAGGTACCTAAAGACATGGACTGTATAGGGTACATGCTTGGTTATATGAGTCTGGACAATGAGAAAGCTGTCAGACAAGAGGGGTTGGTTACACGATCTCAGGCGTACGATACTGCTCAGGTGCACCTAGATATGACAGCCCATCTCAAGCCAGCACTGTAAGTGAGATACTTGGTTTAACTGCAGTAAAACCTGTCTTAAGTGACCACTCAAAAATAGACAAAACAAAGGTCTTAAAGACAAATGGTAGCTTAATGAAGGTCAAAAGTATTGCAGAATGCTCTCTTGGAGCATTCTGCAATACTTTTGACCTGCATTAAACGATAATTGGTCTTGAAAACCAATTTTTGGTCTTCCTTTTGAGTGGTCGCTTAAGACAGGTTTTACTGTATTTCTTTCCTAGAGGTGACTTGTTGCCTGCTGATAATCTTTGCAAGCAGTTTAGACCCAGATCAGGAATTACAAAACATCTGTCCTGATCTGCATCCAAACCGTTTTACCCTCTGGTAGTGTTCCTGAAAGAATTTTTTGGGAAAAAAAATCTGAAAAAGGCAACAGATGACAACAAGGCATGAAAAATTATTCAATATGCAAATACAAGTAATTAATTTTTATGCCCCCGCCATGATAATGGCCGGGGCATTAAGTGTTACCCCTGTCCATCCGTCCGTACGTACTTTACGTACGTACGTACGTACGTATGTAATTACGTACGTCTGTCCCGATGACGTCCGCTCTCTAACTCGAATATTGTTTATCAGAATTTTATGTAACCTGGTCACATTGTTTAGTACCATGATGTCTTGTTCAAGTTTGATAATGGTCCATATCGCACCAGGCTTTCAAGAGTTAATAATAATTGGCCCTTTGTTTATGAAAATTCACCATTTTAAACGACGTCCGCTCTCTAACTCAAATATTTTTTATCAGAATTTTATGAAACTTGGTCACATTGTTTAGTACCATGATGTCTTCTTCAAGTTCGATAATGGTCCATATCGCACCATGCTTTGAAGAGTTATGGCCCTTTGTTTATGAAAATACAACGTTTTAAACGACGTCTGCTCTCTAACTAGAATATTTTTTATCAGAATTTTATAAAACTTGGTCACATTGTTAAGTACCATTATGTCTTCTTCAAGTTGGATAATGATCCATATCGCATCATGCTTTCTGTAGTTATGGCCCTTTGTTTATGAAAAATCACCGGTTTTAACGATGTCCGCTCTCTAAGTCAAATATTTTTTATCAGAATTTTATGAAACTTAGTCACACTGTTCAGTACCATAATGTCTTCTTCAAGTTCGATAATGGTCTATATCGCACCATGTTTTCAAGAGTTATGGTTCTTTGTTTATGAAAATTCACCAATTGAAACGATATCTGCTCTCTAAATCAAACATTTTTTGTCAGAATTTTATGAAACTTAGTCACATTGTTTAGTACCATGATGTCTTCTTCAAGTTCAATAATGGTCCATATCGCACCAGGCTTTCAAGAGTTATGGCCCTTTGTTTATGAAAATTCACTACTTTAAACGATGTCCGCTCTCTAAGTCGAATATTTTTTTATCAGAATTTAAGCCCGGTGGCTTAGGCTGCTGTCCGTTCTAAGGCGGTGGTTCTGTTGTTGTTGACTTTTTGTTTATTGTTACTCCCATTGTGGGAGTCTGTAATTGTTCTATGTTTTGTTTTACGTTACTTTATGTCCATTCTAGTATTGCAATCATCTTGATGGGGAAGAGAGAGCTGATTGCTTTGCTTAATTTGTCTTCCTGGTGTCTTGTGATGGTTGAGCGGCTCTTCCTCGCGGTGCCACGGGGTTGTCTGCAGTTTGTGATTGTGGTATTTCCTGGTCATACTCACTTACTATTTTTAATGAAACTTTGTCACATTGTTAAGTACCATGATATCTTCTTCAAGTTGGATAATGGTCCATATCGCACCATGCTTTCAGCAGTTATGGCCCTTTGTTTATGTAAATCACCATTTTAAACAATGTTTGCTCTCTAAGTGGAATAGTTTTGATCAGAATTCTATGAAACTTGGTCACATTGTTTAGTACCATGATGTTTTCTTCAAGATTGATAATGGTTTATATAGCACCATGCTTAAAGGAGTTATTGCCCTTTGTTAATGACAATTCCCTATTTATTCGAATTTGGCAATAGCGGGGGCATCCGTGTCCCATGGACACATTTCTAGTTAAACTTATTTTTATAAAAACCATGGAAAGATCTGAATGAAAACCTTTAAAATGACAAAGGGCTAGGTTCACGAAGGGGTGAAATCGGCCCTGCCCTGTCATTTACATTGCAATGTAACGCCAAAGACGTCGCTAAGTTTGGTGAACAAATTTATGTTAAACAAGTGTGTGTCGCACCCAAATTTGTGCCAAAATATATTATAAACCTCAATAAACAGTCTATCATGGCGATACGCCCACCAACCCTTTGAAATGTGCATGTTTGTTTGAGGCTTTATGTCCATGTATTTTCATCAATTTTAGTCATATCACGGTAGTGGTCAATGTATCCTATACCGCTGCTTTACAAACGGTGTATCAGTATCAAGTACTTACTAAATACTCTCATCAGAATCAGTAGAAGAGAGAAAATAATTTCAACAAAACTGTACAAAGGTTCAAACTCATGACCCCCCCCCCACCCCTCTCAAGAGTAGTCCATAGAAGTCAGACTATAAATAAAAATCTGCGACCACGCTTCGCGGGTCCGAGAAAAAGCGTCATGATTAAAACTGTATGCACACAATATTAATGATGCGATGGATAACAAAATCATAACGCATTTTATGCAATTGAATGCAGAGTGGTCATTTTACGGTAGTCTCGTCATTTTCAGACAGGAGCTTGTCATTCTGACTGATCTCAAATACCCATGCTTATATATATATATATATAGTTGGGTTTCCCGGACATGGTAACTAATTGTAGAGTGATGCTGTAATGTTTAACCCTTGAAGCGCCAAGAAAAAAATGCATCTGAAAATGTCGTCTGCTGAAGTCATCTGCTGCAAATAATTCCCTAGCATTACTGACGAATTTAGTATAGAAGCAAACAGAGTGGACCCAGAACAGAGTGCTCCTTTAGGAGCAGTCTTATCTTGGTCCACACTGTTTTCCATAGAGGCCTCTTAAACATTTCAGCAGACGAGAAAGCAGACGACTTTTGTTGCGATTGGCGCATTAAGGGTAAAGTCAGCTCAGAAGATATTTATGTTTTTTATCATTGGCGACCAGCGCAGGTGCAGGCTAGATTGAGCATTCGAACAGACTAGCCAAAACCTTCCCTGATACTGCCCGCTCAAATTAAAGACAGCGTAGAAGTTTCATGTGCATGTTTTGTGAAATCATTCGTTTTTGATAAAGTCCCAGAAAGAACGTTAAAGCTAACCACTATTGGCCAACGGCGAAAGGTAATTGCATATTGCTGGGCCGATGGTATATGTAAGCTGCATTTTTTTTTTCTCCCCGCCTTGCTAAAGTGGGGCAGGCTTGTCAAAATATGATAATGGGACTTACACTAAGCATTTACACAAAACAAACATTTTTGATGGACGGAATTCAATAGTGATAACAGTAAAACCTTGTTTACCATAAGTCACATCAACAATCTTTCAATTATGTAGGGACGGGTCTTACTGGGTAAAACCATTACTAAGCTAGGATTAATGTGTCTTGCTCAAGGATTTTATGCTGGTGAGGCTTGAACCCACGGACACTCGGTCTAGAGTCAAGCACTCTACCACGACAGTAAACCTCAATTTCTCAATCCTGAAAATAACTTATTATACGAGATGAAAAAAAATCCAGCTGCTATTCTTTTGCAATAACGTTTTTATCTCAATTTTAGCAAATTGTGTTAACGATGAAGCTGTAGAGAAGACTTTCCGCCAACTTCTCCAAAAGGTCTGGTGTTTGTTGCACGTACAGATTTTGTGTACAGTTAAACCTCAAAAATTCAAACTCCGATTTTTCAAAATACTGGCTAATTTGAAATAAATTTGGGAAACACTGAATTCAGAGTATAGGACCTATTTATGATCTATTTTAATAACTTTCTAATATATGTTTTGGGAGCATAAAAGAAACGTCTCCCTGAGACGTTTCTTTTATGCACCCAAAACATATATTTGATTCTAACACACCTCATCTATAGAGCCAACGGTAACAAACTGTGATATATCGGACAATAATTCACAGTTAAAGTGTGTGATAGCTGACGTCACTGGAAAATGACGTCATTCATGACGTTAGACGGTGTAACGTCGTTTTAACGCTTGAAAGACGTTACAATTACATGTAAACGTATGCGACGTAGTCTAAGTATTGCCGGGAGTTCTTCAGTGCAATGGCGGAAAGTTGGAAGAAGCTGAAGACTTCGAATACATTTTCGTAGTTTATTGTGTGTTAGAATCGAAATAGATCAGCTCCAGTGCGTGAATTGTTGAGTAATAATTCACTGTTTGGAGGTCAGTTGTAAAGAAGATCAAATCACGAGCGTGCAGCGCGAGTGATTTATGTTCGTACAACTGACCGACAAACAGTGAATTATTACTCAACAATTCACTGCTGGAGCTGATCTATATTTTAATTAGAAAAAAATAATCATTATACTTTCTGGGGGCTATATATCTTTTATTTCTACCTCACTATAATTCGAAATTTCGATAATTCAAAATAAAACCTCTAGTCCCAGGACTTCGAATCAATGAGATTCAACTGTATTAAGATAAAAAATTTGCAATTAATTGAATTTGTTTAACATTTCAAAATTCGTATGGGCATGACAGAAAGAGGTATTATCAAAAATAATCCTGAACGATGAAAATCCTGTTATTCAAAGGTTGTGAATAACATGAAAAAGATAAAACTGCCATTTGCATGCTCAGAATTTTCCATGCACGCACAGAATCAACGTCAGACAGGCTCATTTGTACGAACAAAGTTTGGGTTTTTGCACAACGTGCCATTTTCCTTTGCTCGTGTTCTAAAATTTACTGTTCCGAGATGATTCCACTAGCTTAACGCACGTGCGAATCCCCACTAGCCTAACTCACGTGCGAATCAGGCGCGATTTCCAATATATTTGAACAAGCCATACATCGCTTAAACAAGTGAATTGTGGCGGTACAATGTAACATTTTGATTGACATCTTTTGACTTGTTATATTTGTGCTTTGCTAAAAATGCTCCGGGTGCATCTATGCACAGATGTAACTTCATCATCTTTGATGTTGGAACCGTTTTGAAAAGTTGGCATACTTTTCATCGGGATAAGGATTTCCAAAAAATGACATAGTAAAAATCATCGCAAAAACAGGTCTAAAACATTTCAGGTGGAGTTTAATTGTTAGTATAATTCAAACTTCTAAGCTTTACATGGATTTTTATTTTCAAAACGATGTGCCTGACTCCTGAAATCACGATAAATCCTAAATTATATCACCTTCCTTTATTCTCCCCATGCAAATACAAGTGTGACAAAGTATTAAAAAAATCTGTTCACCCCACAGATTGCTCGTACTGATGTTTCAAAGATGAAAAATAATCAGATTATACCACATTGTATTTTTTCCATTGAAACGGGTTAATAACGGTAAATGAAATACTGCAGTTTGAGGCAGTTAATATAATATACCTGTATAAAATACCCATTACCTGGATTAGTTCATATTTTTGTTTACAACGATTCTCATCTATCTTTGAATCAACTGTATGTCGTTCCGAGCGTATGTGAAACATGCGTCATTATCGATTATTGACCAAAAAATCCCCAGTTCTTAACTCTACAGCTTACACATGGGGTACACAGGAACAATGAGGGACATAAATATAGTAGACCTATCACCTTATCCAAACAGCCGTACATCGCGAATGCCCAATGCGATTTTTCTTTCAAAACGGTCTCCAACTGTGTCACATTTCTAAAGATACGCATGCATATTGGCGATCGAATACGTTATTTTTGCAATAGGAAAATCAGTGCAATACAGACTAAACTTAAAGCATGATTAACCCATGAAACACGATCATTTTGTGAGGGATCAGTCATGCACGGACCCAGAGAGGAGGTGGGGGGGTAACAGGTGGCCCGGACTCACCTTGAAAATGACAAGTTCTATAGGGAAGAAGCAATTGAGTTCGACCCCCACCCCTGGAAAATGTTGGACCCTCTTTTGAACCAAAAATTACATTTTTAGTGAGCTTATGGAATACAATGAAGGCATGTCAAATATGCTTGGCGTAAGTATATACTGGACAGTGGAAAATTTCTGAAACAAAACGACCAGTCCATGTGGTTAATTGTTTTCAGCTATCAGATAAACCTCAAAGCTTGCAATAATAGGCTATACAAACTAGCACTTTGAGAAGGTATTAAAGAGAAACGAGAAAAAAAAGGAAAGAAAAAAAGTTGACGTCGCTGAGGATTGAACCCAGGACCTCTTGCAAAACAGGAAGTATCATGGACTTAACCGTACGGCCACATAGATGTTTTTATTTAGCTGCAGGGCACTTAAAACTATATATTTTTAAATACGAACAAAACAACAATAGGCTTTTAGAAATATACAAAATAAACAAGCTGACACTCATTAATTGTAAAAATATGACCCTGTGTATGTTTCTAATAGTGATTTATGAATTAATTTACATCCTGTTAACCAAAAACAGTAGTATGTACCTGCGAAAGCAGACAAAAACTAACGGTAGCACGACGAGCGTCTCTTACTGAATGTAAATTTCGGACGTAACATTATTATAGTATCAGCATTGTTTGCACTGAAAAATGTGAGAAAGTAGGCATATTTTTGGCTTCTAAAATAGTCCAGCCCTGCTTTCATGAGATAATGCAGTCATATCTGTATATTTTAAGCCTTAGAACATGTATAAATGGCCTGAAAAGACCAAACACAGACAAAATATCCAAACGTGATCGTTTAGGTTACGTATTATTGCATTATGAAGCCATAATTTCCACACCTTGAAATCTTTGGTCATGGGTTCTCAATGTTTATTTGCACAGCTAAGCCAAAAATTGTGGTGACAAAATAATGGCCTCATGTTTTGTTATGGATATATTTACACTAAATCCCCACGATATCAGCCATTTTGGGGAAACTGGGGGTCATAACATGGATTTTTGCGGTATAAGGGAAGGATCCAAGAAATTGTTTGGTATGTATTTGAAGAGAAGGAAGATCGTCTTCTTCAGAAATAATGTCATTTACATTATATTCATACATTTCTAAAATAGGATTTTACAGGGCCGATTTAACCCCTTCGTGAACTTAGCCCTTAATGTATTTCTTTTCACAGAATAGAAATAAAGGGGTACATGCATTAAGGGGCTACTTTGGCACCCTTTAGAGACTGAAAATTGCTTTTCACCAATTTCTTTTGATTAGTTTATAAGAAGAATAACTGAAGTATAAAATTTAGGCATTTATTTAAATTTTACCATTGCTATGTAGTGTTGTATCGATGATCGATTATAATCGATGATCAATCGAAAATTGATTTCGATTCTACCAATCAATTGTGTTTGGTAATAATTGATTAAAATCGAAAAGATTCACACCTGACTATTGTAAGCTGCTATTCTAAATTTTCAACTTTGCTTCAAGAAAATGCAAGGTTAAAGATATAAAGTGTAATTATAGCAAGTGCACACCTTAACCTTTTGCTTATTGTCCTAAATGTGTGCTTTGACATTGTCACATACAGTGAAGACCCAGATGAAATGCCTTAGAATACAGCATTTCATCATGGTCTACATTGTTTGCTCAGACAAAAATAATCTTCAGAGAAAGAAATGCAATTTTATTTTGAAATAATAACCTGTGACCCATTGATGTATACAATGGACCTTCCCAAGTTTATTGTTTCAATCCAGAAGGAAGAATTCATTAGTGCATAAAGGGTTTTAATGTCAACGGCTGTTCAATTTAGTTTGCTTTCAGGACCTATTGTGGTAAGGTACTACATTCATTAAACAGCATGAAACTGATGCTTAATATTTTCATAAAGTAGTTCAAGGATAGACATTCTTTGGGATGGAACCTGTGTTTCCCTTACATTTGATAACTTTCGATTATAATCGATCATCAATCGAAACCTTCTGACCGATTATTTTCGATGATCGATTATGAAAAGTCCAATAATCGAACAACACTATTGCTATGGTAATAAAAATGGCCGACAAAATAGGCTTTAAACAGAGAAGTTGCCATTTTGGACCAAATTTAAGGCTTTTGGAGGCCGATTTTTTATGAATTAGATATCAGCACAGCTAAATACCAAAAAAATCCTTTTAATATGTTTTGTGCCATGGTAATTTTCATCCTCTGTTAAAATATCTTTTTGGTATTTGCTTGTGCTCTATGTTAATTTCTCTTTCAAACATCTCAATTTTGCTCGAAAAATGTCAATTTCCTATTTTCAGCCTATTTAAGCGGCCAATTTTGTTACCATAGCAACGGTAAATGTCAAAGTAATTTGAGACTTTTACACTTTGGTTATTGTTCTAATGAACTAATAAGAGCAAATTGGTGAAAAATAATTTTTATATTTTAGCCTCATGGGGGGGGGGGGGGGGGAAAGCCCCTTAATGCACATAGCTCTTTGAATATAAGAAGAGGATTATCAAATTAAAGATTTGGTGCCAGTTTCTTTTGGTAAAGCTTAAAAATAATGTTAAATGATTCAAAGCATCCCCCACCCCTGGCCGCATTTCTCACCAAATTTATGATTTATTCTATATTTAACCCTTTACCTCATAGAGACCTTTTGATGCTTTTGCAAACAGAGCAGACCAAGATCAGGCAGCTCTTAAAAAGCTGCCTGATCTGGGTCTTGTTTGTTTGTTTTGTTGCTTTACATCCCAAGTCAACAGCTATGGTCATTGCGGGACGGTCAGTTCACCTAACCACACTTTTTCCTGGGCAGGCTTGAACAAGCGGTTAACCAGTAATTGGTGCACATACTTTCGCTTGTAACTGACAACAACCCTTCTTGAATAAATTAGTGGAAGGGAGGAGAATGACTGTAGAAATTATTTCATGATCAACCCCCACGAAAGTATGGGACCGGACCGGGATCAAACTCGCGACCCCTGGATCTGCAGTCAGACACGCATCTGTAGCCAAACACGTTACCGACTGCGCTATGCGGCCCGGTTGATCTGGGTCTACTCTGTTTGTAAGAACTGCCTGATCAGGGTCTCCTCTGTTTGCTTTATGGAAATATGACTAGATAGGACCCTACACTAATGGACCTGACAAGTAATTTCTTTGTTTTATGTACCAACATGAAAGTTTATTTATTTATAAGGAAAGGGTTAAAAGAGTATACAGTGTTAAAAATTGCCTACTGCCTGCTGTAGATTTGCTCTCTATACAATTTGGCAGTGGAAGTCTAGCTGCTGAGATCTGTACCGAAACTTTCAAGAATTAGCAAACAACATGCTTAAAACATATTTAACCCTTTCCTTCATGAAAATTCATGCTAGGCTCCACCCACTATGAATTTATAATATAAATAAACTTTCATGTCAGTACTTAGAACAAAGAAATTACTTGTCAGGTTCACTTGTGTAGAATCAGATATATCATATTTCCATATGCAAACAGAGTAGATCCTGATCAGGCAGCTCTTACAAGAGCTGCCTGATCTGGGTCCGCTCTGTTTACAAAAGTGTTATAAGGCTTCTCTATGAGGTAAAGGGTTATACCAAATTACCAAGCTAGTCTCATTGTAATTTAAATGGTATAAGCACAGATAAAATAAGTCCCCTACTGTTGCAACCACAATTTCCATGCTACCACAAAAATAAAATGACAAGCATAATAAGCACATTGCCACCTATTCACATACAAAGTTTCATCAAGCTAGCTTAAATAGTTTTTGAGTTACAGTAAAATCTGTGTAAAATGGCCACTCTCAAAAAGAAAAAAAAATTGGTTTTCAGTACCAATTATCGCTTAATGCAGATCAAAAGTATTGCAGAATGCTCCAAGGGGAGCATTCTGCAATCCTTTCGACCTTCATTAAGCAACCATTTGTCTTTAAGATCTTTATTTTGTCTGTTTTTGAGTGGCCGTTTTACACAGGTTTTACTGTATCTCAAGATCTGTATGTTTTTGCAACATTTTGACTATTTCCATTACCATAGTAACCACAATTTTCATGCGACATTGAAAAAATGACATGCATAATCAGCACATTTCCATCTGTTCACATACCAAGTTACCTTGTTTATCTTGGAATCTAGATTTCAATAGGCAGACAGACGGAAGGACAGATAAATGGACATATAGACGGAGGGCTCACCTATAGTACCTGCCTGGTCGCATAGTACAGTAGGTAACATGTCTGGCTGCAGATATGTGTCTGACTGCAGATCTAGTGGTTGCGAGTTCGATTTCCACCCCGGTCCCATACTTTTGTGGAGATCGATCATGAAATAATTTCTACGGCCGTTCTCCAACCGCTTAGTCAAGCTTGCCCAGGAAAAAGTGTGGTTAGGTGAACATGACCATAGCTGTTGACTGGGACGTTAACCAAACCTATATGGTATCCTCAGGTGTGAACACAGACAGTGGATTAATAACCAGCACACTTTGGATTTATCAAGGCTGCAGTAAATATTCTAAAATTTCAAACACTAGTTGTGATACAAAAAAAGTACAGACAAACAGGCAGACCCAGATCAGACTACCTCTGAAGAAGCAGTCTGATCAGGGTCTTCCCTGTTGCTATTCTGACATACCTTTTATGAATTCCAGTACTGAAAACCAACATTTTATTTGAGAACAGGAAAAAAAGTGTTTGAAATTTTAGAACCTTAACCACAATACAGAAAAAGAGCTGCAACATGAGATTTCCAACAATGTGGTTGTGCGACCAGCAAAGGCTCAGACCAGCCTGCACATATGTGCAGTCTGATCAGAGCCTTTGCTTGTAGCTTGAATATTCTAAGACTCTTAGGCTACTGACCGAACATCATTTGGAGTTTCTAAGCTTAAAAAGAGGCTGCCAAGGCTTGTCTGAGTCTACACTTGTCGAAATGCCACGTTGTTGGAAATCACATGTCACGGCTCAGATGTCATATTTTATTCTTTCAGTTTAACATTAGAGTGTGCAGATGAAGATGGGATGAGAATATAGATCTGTCATGAGCAGCCTGCTACAACAATATGGTGGGGTAAGCATCATGCATAAATTCACATGAAAAAAGTGCATGCTGATCTGCACCTTTGTGGTGCGCCTATAACAGCAGAATTTTTCTCATAAATGGGTGTACAAGAGAGATTCATTATGTTATGGCAACTGGCCAATAAATTGAAAGCAAATATCTGCACACATTATATTTACTTTCATAGAAAGGTCTTTTCTTGACTATGTAAAAAATTGCAGTTGTCCAGCTCTTTTCCAAATTTACACAAGCCGCTCTCAAGATAGGATACTGAAATACAGTAAAACCTGTTTTCTAAAACGGCCACTCAAAAATAGACAAAACAAAGGTCTTAACGACAAATGGTAGCTTAATGCAGGTGGAAAGTATTGCAGAATGCTCTCCAAGAGAGCATTCTGCAATACTTTTGACCTGCATTAAGCAATAGCTGGTCTTGAAGGCCAATTTTTGGTCTTCATTTTAGTGGCGGCTTTAAGACGGGTTTTACTGGTCACTACCATGTTAAATGAAACAGTTTTTTCAAAAACAAAATACTAAATAAATGAGCTTTTGAAAATTTCAGCCTGTTACTTCATGAGGTGAATATCTATATATTGGTGATTAATAACTGCATATATCTTTAATATTAAATATATAATTCAATATAATAATTCCATAGGGAATAATAACTATAAAGTCAATGAATTGTATTCACTCTTTCTCAAATTTTTGGCCAAAGGCCTTCTTCAAAATATTAGAAACAATTTTCACAGCTAAGTAGCATCCATGATGACCATTATGATAAATACCATAATGGTCATCAAAGAGTGAATACAATTCATTGACTTTAATATTAAATATGCCGTAACTTAAATAGCTTTCTCAATTGGTTTTGCAGCTGAAAGCCTGGCAGTGAACAGTGTGATGTTGTCTAGCCTGACCTTGACCCCTCTGACCTTCAGACTGGTTACACAGAAACCATTCATGTTAGTAGAGCTTGATCCCTCCAGTAATAAAGAGGGAAACACGAGAGCCCAGTCTACAGACATGCACACTCTCAAACCAAGACATAACCTTGTGGTAAGTTTCTTGAGAGATTTTTTTCTTGCAGAACATGCGACACATGGCAACTTTTTATAGGAATTTCTTAAAAGCTTGTTTCACAATGAGTAAATATGGCCTTAGAACAAACATTAGTAATTTAATGTGAATATGGTGGAATAAAAAAGATAAATTACATGAATTTGTTAGAATTTTTCAGAAGGAATAAAATTAAGGCTTATGATCCATATCATTTAACTTTTTATACCCCTACCTTCAGATGGCATATGAGCCGCGACATGAAATTTCCAACGTATGTGCGACCAGCAAAGCCTCGGATCAGCCTGCGCATACCCTCAGTCTGATCAGAGCCTTTGCTTGTCGCTTGAATATTCTATGACTGTTGTGCTACTGACCAAACATTGTTTGGACTTTCTAAGCTTAACAGGAAGCTGCACAGGCTCGTCTGAGTCTACACTTGTCAAAATGCCAAAGTGTTGAAATCACATGCCACAGCTCATATAGATTCGCTTTTGTCCATCCTTGTGTCAATCCTAATTTTGCATCCCACCTATTGCTGAAAAAAACATCGAGGCCACTTGATCTTTTGCAGGAATGGAAGTTCACCCAGTGACCGTGATGTACTGGCCTCTGATAATATTGATAAATGAAAATTTTATTATTTCTCAACCATAACATATGTTTAACTTTTTACTCCATATTATTATATAACCTATAAATAGACATCTTTTGATTGGCCCAGATGCCCATCCACTCGAGTCCATAAAACTACATATCACATGGGCTGCTGGTTTTTCCCATTCATTATTAGTTACTAAAAATAGACTTTGTACAAACATTCCATAACAGGTGTGCTTTCAGCATGAAACTTGCATGATTTGCTGTATATACAATTCAGTGAGTGACAGCAGCACGAAATTCACAAGATTTGGTGTTTCATAATATACATGTAATTCAGACTTTGCTCTTAATTATAGTAATTAGCAGAACTCTTAAATGAACTTATGAATTCTGTTTAGAAATTAAAACCTGTGACCCCTTGAATTATACAATGGACCATTCCAAGTTTATTGCATAAATCTTTTCCCTGAAGATCATTTTTGTCTTAGCAAACAGTGTAGACCTTGATGAAATGCCACATTATGCCGCATTTAATCTGGATCTTCTCTGTCTGGAGTTGTAATTAAAAATAAAGTATGCATTCATTCCTCTTTTAACTGAAATCAGTTATTCATCATGAAAAATAGGAAATTCAAGACTGTCCAAGACATAGTCTATAGCCAAGATTTTGTTGTTGTTGTTGCTTTATTTTTTAGATAAATTATATAATAAAACAATTGTTGACTATTGAGGCATTGGACATGATGTGATATTTACCTGAGAATACAAATATTGACCTCGACTCCGCCTCGGTCAATATTGGTACTCTCAGGTCGATATCACATCATGTCCAATGCCTCAATAGTCAATAATTGTATAATAACACCTTATGACACCTTTGAAATATCAGATATTTGAAAATACATTGGAAAATGGAGCATTTGCTCTTTTGGAGCAAATGCTCCATTTTCCATAATATTTTCAAAAGTATTCAAAACTTAACTTAAACTTTTCTTGAATTTTTTCAATGTTTTCTAAAAATAGAAAATGATGTAATGATCTAAAAATAGCCTATGGAGTAAAGGGTTAAACTGTCTTATAAGGAGATAATCACACTTTTATGCAATTATTTCTTGTTTCTGGACCAACTGAGTTCAGTTGTTGTCCAAAGAAACTTATAATTTTATAATAATAAGTTTACAATTGCTCTTGGGACATGTTAAAATTTCAGGATGCACATATAGGGAGCGCAGTAGCTCAGTGGTAGGGTTTGAGCCTCACTGGCGTCACTGCGTTGTGTCCTTGAGCAAGACACATTAATCCTAGCTTAGTACTGGTTCAACCCAGGAAGACCTATCCCTATATAACTGAAAGATTGTTGATGGGACATAAAAAATCAAATCAAACAAAAATCAGGATGCATATAGTAAGAGGTATGGATGTCCAAATATTAAGTGTACATACAATTTTTTAGCATGAAATTGTGAATATTTTCTTATCACTCAATTGAAACATAAGTTTTGGTGCTCAAAAGAACTGTCTCATTGAGACGGTTCTTTTGAGTACCCACAACATATGTTCTGGTTGAGAAATAAGAAAATAATTTTCAGTTAGGCACTCGTATCTGGGGGCCTGGTACATACAATTTTTAGCATGAAATTTTGAATATTTTCTTATCAGTCAATTCAAACATAAGTTTTGGGTGCTCAAAAAAAACGTATCATTGGGATGGTTCTTTAAGTACCCACAACATATGTTTTTATTGAGAAATAAGAAAAACAATTTTTTAAACATGCATTCTTGTCTGGGGACTTGGTTAAATATGATAAATTCATCTCACTATTTTTGCAGGTTAAAGTGGCATTTCAGACTAGATCAGATCTATTGTCTGAGATAGCAAGTGACTACTTGAACAATGAGGATGACTTAAGCGGTGCTGGTAGAAAGATTGAGTTAAAAGATAATCTTGTGGTGGAGTTCAACAATAAAGCTTCACAGGTAAACCCTGCCTTTAGAATATTAGTCTTAGCTCATTTATTATAGTAAACATCGGATCTATTGTCTGAGATAGCCAGTGACTACTTGAACAATGAGGATGACTTAAGCGGTGCTGGTAGAAAGATTGAGTTAAAAGATAATCTTGTGGTGGAGTTCAACAATAAAGCTTCACAGGTAAACCCTGCCTTTAGAATATTAGTCTTAGCTCATTTATTATAGTAAACATCGGATCTATTGTCTGAGATAGCCAGTGACTACTTGAACAATGAGCATGACTTAAGCGGTGCTGGTAGAAAGATTGAGTTAAAAGATAATCTTGTGGTGGAGTACAACAATAAAGCTTCACAGGTAAATCCTGCCTTTAGAATGTTAGTCTTAGCTCATTTATTATAGTAAACATCAGATCTATTGTCTGAGATAGCCAGTGACTACTTGAACAATGAGGATGACTTAAGCGGTGCTGGTAGAAAGATTGAGTTAAAAGATAAACTTGTGATGGAGTTCAACAATAAAGCTTCATAGGTAAACCCTGCCTTTAGAATGTTAGTCTTAGCTCATTTATTATAGTAAACATCAGATCTATTGTCTGAGATAGCGAGTTACTACTTGAACAACGAGGATGACTTGAGCGGTGCTGGTAGAAAGATTGAGTTAAAAGATAATCTTGTGGTGGAGTTCAACAATAAAGATGCACAGGTAAACCCTGCCTTTAGAATGTTAGTCTTAGCTCATTTATTATAGTGACATTTAAATTTACAATTCTTATCCTATTTTTTGCTATTTGGACCAGCTCATAAGAGATATTGTTACTTATCACATATTTGGGACACTTACCAACTGGTTATATGCCTGCAATGCTCAGAAGAGCCTGCACATCTGTGCATTTATACAAGAGGCTTCTTCATTGCTCACACATACAATATAGGGATGTAATTTATGGCTTCTAATTACATTTGCTAAAGAATTAATTTTACATACTGACAATTAGTGATTGTATGATCTGTGTGATGTAGCAAATATGAAATCTTGACAAATTATTTCAGTCACTGATATCTGAAGTGATTTGATATGGGCCTTGACATGAGTTTTCGGGTTTGCGAACAAAAAAGGTGTAGACCAACTGTTGTATCTGATCAGTACCTTTGTTATTTGATTTTGGAAAGTATCATATCAAAACTTGCTACAAGCTAAATTTGACTATTCTAGCTAATCTCTGTAGCTGAGGAGGCTGATTTGGGTATGATCTGGAAGACAGGCTTTCTCAGATCGCACCCCATATAATTGGCAGTGCTCTCTTTTTGTGCAAAATAGTGATGTTTGAAAGAGGAGACTTTTGAAAGTGCTTGAGATTTGGGATAACTGATTCTGTGTTTAAAATTATATAGAGAGGTAAATTGTGATATGGTAAATGTTCTAAAATTTTGAATGCTATTTGCCTGGCAAAAATGCCTGGACAAACAGTGCAGACCCAGATCAAACTGCTTCTAAAGAAGCAGTCTGATCATGATCTCCCCTGTTTGCTATGTTGACAAGTGTTTTGTGAATTCCAGCCGTGATAACCAACATTTTAGTTGAGAACAGAAAGAGAAAAGTGTTCGAATTTTTAGAACATTTACTGTACATAAACTTTTCCATGTAATGTTGAAATTCTTATAATCATGATACAGGTAGCTTTTCCAGGGGTGTGGAAATAGCAATTTTTTTACTTGCCCATGGACAAGTAAATAGTCATAATGTACTTGTCCAAAGAAAATTTTACTTTTCCCGAAGGGCAGATAATGCACAAAAAACTTAGTTTAGCCCTTCGCGTGTGATACCAAAGGTAAACTATTTTTGAAAACGGTATGAAACCAGATATAAACTCAAGTGAAAACAGTATAGATCCAGATCAACTAGCTTCCTGATCAGTATCCACACTTTTTTCAAAACTGCATGCAAGTTTAATCCAAATTGAATATGAAATGCAGAAATGCATTTACTTTCTTTATGCTTGTCCCAGGACAAGTAAATAGAAATGTCTAATTGTCCTGATTGAAATGGTGACCAGGTCAGACAAGTCGGCCTTGGTATTTTCACACCCCTGGCTTTTCTGATTTCTACAAGAATACATCTGTTTAGTTACTCGTTGGAGGCCTTTAGAAATGATTCCAGTGAGTACCTAAAGAAATGTTTCTTAGACAAATAAGAACTGTAGGATAAGATAGACAAATAAATAGAGGATCATACATTAGTGCTTGTAAATTTATTAAACAAGTTGATGAAAAGAGATAATATGTGAGGTTCTGCCAAGCATTTTATTGATTTCGCATTGAGTTAATAAATTTAATAATACAGGAGCACAAAATATTAGATTATATTTATACCCCCCCCCCCCGCAAACTTTGTTTGTGGTGGGGTATACTGTTTTCACATTGTCCGTGCGTCTGTAACGGGGTTTTTTTTTTAATAACTTGAAGAGTCATTTCTGGATTGTCATCAAACCTTGCAAACATGTTCATATATGCAAGACAAATACTTTAGACAAAAAAGTAAGAGCTAGGGGCCAATTCTATTAGAGTTATTTCCCTTTGTAGTTCTAAATGACTTTTAATATAGGGTTTTATGCTTATGCTATTATAGGCCATACACGGGCTGATCAACTCCTACCACAGCTTTTGATGGAACAATTTGATACTTTGCCTATACAATGTAGACACATTGAACATATGCATGAAGGAGTTTGGTTCAGAAAAAATCATTTTTGACAAAATGACAGCTGTGAGAACTTAGACAATTTTTCCCTAATAGGGATTTTGTATATGCATAGATGGTGCCTTCATGGGCCGATCAACTCCTACCACAGCTTTTGATGGAGCAATTTGATACTTTTCCTATACAATGTTAAGACACATTGAACATATGCATGAAGGAGTTTGGTTCAGAAAAAATAATTTTTGACAAAATTACAGCTATGAGAACATAGACAATTTTTCCCTAATAGGGATTTTGTATATGCATAGATGGTGCCTTCATGGGCCGATCAACTCCTACCACAGCTTTTGATGGAGCAATTTGATACTTTTCCTATACAATGTTAAGACACATTGAACATATGCATGAAGGAGTTTGGTTCAGAAAAAATAATTTTTGACAAAATGACAGCTGTGAGAACTTAGACAATTTTTCCCTAATAGGGATTTTGTATATGCATAGATGGTGCCTTCATGGGCCGATCAACTCCTACCACAGCTTTTGATGGAGCAATTTGATACTTTGCCTATACAATGTAGACACATTGAACATATGCATGAAGGACTTGGGTTCAGAAAAAATAATTTTTGACAAAATTACAGCTATGAGAACATAGACAATTTTTCCCTAATAAGGCTTTTGAATATGCATAGATGGTGCCTTCTGAATCTTACTGTGCAGGGTTTTTTCACTGAATCTTACTGTGCGGGGGGTATCTAATAAGCATTGCTTATTGACTTTTTTCATTATCATATGAAACTAAAATTATTTTGAAATACAGTTTTAGCTTGAAAACATCAAGATTTGCCAAACATATTTGGCATAGTTTTGGGCATCACTTTGTAACATGAACAATATATTTAAATTACTAGTGGTTTATAAATTTTTATTGCACGGTGATATATCACTCACAGAAGCCATATAATATGAGCCTTGACACAAGAAAACCTGTCTTCCGGGGTATGCAAATAACAAAGGCATAGACCAGCCTGTGCATCGGCACAGTCTGTTATTCACTATTTGAAAAGTATCTCATCTAGACTTGCTACAAACCAAATTTCATTTTGCTACCTAGTCTCTGTAATTGAGTAGCCTGGTTTGAGTCTTACTTTTTTAGGAAACCCTGAAGACAGGTTTTCTCATGTCGAGGCCCATATGATAAGCTGCTGTACTGTTTTATCAATACTGATCCCATAATTCCTCTTCTTTTCTGTGGTTAAGGTAAAAAATTTGGATCACTTCTGTACGAAGATGTTGACTGATTTTTATTCTATTTCAGCTTGTCCCCTTACATACTACATTGACTGTACCACAGTTAACTTTGTCAAAGGAGTCATTAGATTTTGGTGTTTGTCTGGTGGGTCAAACACGAGAGTTACAGTTGATGTTGTCTAACCTGACCTCTTCTCACACACAATGGTCAATTTCACAAGGTCAGAAATAACATCCTCAGAGTATCAGTAATAAACTCAAGATTTCTTTTAACCCTTTCCTTCATGAATATCCATGCTAAGCTCCACCCACTATGAATAATTGATGTTGTCTAATCTGACCTCTTCTCACACACAATGGTCAATTTCACAAGGTCAGTAATTCTATCCTCAGAGTATCAGTAATTAACTCAAGATTTCTTTTAACCCTTTCCTTCATGAATATTCATGCTAGGCTCCACCCACTATGAATACTTGATGTTGCCTAAACTGACCTCTTCTCACACACACACTGGTCAATTTCACAAGGTCAGTAATAACATCCTCAGAGTATCAGTTAATATTTCTATTAACCCTTTCCTTCATGAATATTCATGATAGGCTCCACCCACTATGAATAATTATATAAAAAAACTTTCACGTTTGTACATAGAACAAAGAAATTACTTGTCGGGTCCACAAGTGTAGGATCATATCTAAGCATGTTTCTATAAGCAAACAGAGTGACCCTGATAAGGCAGTTCTTACAAGAGCTGCCTGATCTGGGTCTGCTCTGTTTTCAAAAGTGTTTGAAGGCTTCTCAATGAGATAAAGGGTTAAATACAGGGATTGAGAGTCATGCTTCATGATCATAGTATAGGTGGTCTTATCAGTAAAATACATGTCAACATTAGGGACACAGAAGTACATGTAATATAGCCCATATATAATAATCTCTCTGAAGCAAGAAACTCATTTTTGTTGTGTTTTATGCTGTAGCATCATGGCTGTTATATTCCTCTGTTAGGTAAAAAAGTAATTCCAATAATTTATAAAAATCCTAAACACCCAATAAACATAAGAAGAATTGTACTTTCAAAGGGATGTTGCTACAAGTAACTAAATTACTCAAGGGGCATAAGGCTGAAGACCAGCAATTAAAATGTGTTTTCAATTTCAGTTTTAAAACAAGTTACTGAAAATAAATATAAAACAAGTAATATGCCAAAAACATTTGTACCATTTTTTCTAAATCTAAAACTGGAAAGGGGGTATATAATTTTTCATCAACAAAATTATTTAGGCACACTTCCTATATAGAAGGTTTGCAACTTGGCTAGTTCAGAACCTCACTAAAGGATTATCAGATAGTCACCAGCTATTTGTTATTTTATAGGCAAAAGCCATTATATCCCTAGACCCTATCTCTAAAAGCAGTTAAGGGATGATTATATTGAATTTATAACTTATATCTATACCCTCATTATTATTTTTTTCAGAATCTAAATCGGAAACCTGTGCCACGGACACATTTAGAGTAGGACCAACTCAAGGACTTCTAGAAGCCCACATTACCCACATCAGTGATAGCAAGATCCTGCTACGTGTTAACTTCACAGCTAAGTAAGCCCAATTATTATGTATCATGAACAAGTAGTAGCTTTTAATAAATTAGCTGCAGCTCTAATTTTTGAAGCCTACTTACCTACATCAGTGAAAGAAATGTGACTTAGCATACAGTAAAACCTGTCTTAGGCGGCCACTCAAAAGAAGACCAAAAAATAGGTTTTCAAGACAGATAATTGCTTACTGCAGATCAAAAGTATTGCAGAATGCTCCAGTGGAGCATTCTGCAATACTTTTGACCTGCATTAAGGTACCACCTGGCTTTAAGACCTTTGTTTTGTTTGTTTTTGAGTGGCCACTTAAGACAGGTTTCAATGTATTGTGGAGCATTCTGCAGTACTTTTGACCTGCATAAAGGTACCACATGGCTTTAAGACCTTTGTTTTGTCTGTTTTTGAGTGGCCACTTAAGACAGGTTTCGATGTATTGTGATGAAACACAATATACAAATAGTAAGGCTCAATGATCAACTTCTCAGATGTTTTAGTCCTGCTAGATTTTCCCATTCATATTTATACATATGGGATCATCCATTATATATATTTAAGGGGGCACAGGTTGGAATTCCAAATGAGCAGTGACATGAGATTTCCAACAATGTGGTATGTGCGAACAGCAAAGCCTCAAATCAGCCTACGCATACGTGTAGTCTGATCAGAGCCTTTGCTAGTCGCTTGAATATCTTATGAGTGTTCAGCCTCTGACTTAATATCATTTTGATTTTATAAGCTTAAAATGAGGCTGTACAGGCTCGTCTGAGTCTACACTTGTCAAAATGTCACATTATTGGAAATAAAGTATCATGGCTCAAATTATGTTTTTCTGTATCACTGTTTGCCAAGGTACATGTTTGCTGTTTTGCAGTTTTCAAAGAATTGTCCATAGGAAATCTTTAAAACTCTTGAATTCCTTTATTTCCTTTTGATCAATGTCATTTAGTGTAGCATTAAAGGTGAAGTGATCATGCAGCAGACTGATCTTAGATGTTGTCATCAGTATACAGTGAAACCTGTCTTAAACGGCCACTCATGAAGAAGACCAGAAATTGGTTTCCACAACGGATTATCGCTTAACCCAGGTCAAAAGCATTCTGAAATACTTTTGACCTTCATTTAGCTACCATTGTCTTAAAGACCTTCATTTTTCTTCTATTTTTGAGTGGCAGCTTTAGACAGGGTTTACTGTATTACGAAATGTATGTTCTATAATGTACGTGCTTATAGCCGTTCACGTCCATCTTATGGCTTAGATATGTTCTGCCAGAGCATGATTCCAATAGTTTTAACAGGAATTTAGTTGTTTTGGGGAGCGCAGTGGTAGAGTGCTTGACTCAAGACCAAGGGTTCAAGCCTCACTGCGATGTGTCCTTGAGCAAGACACATTAATCCTAGCTTAGTACTGGTTCAACCCAGGAAGACCCGTCCCTACAAAACTGAAAGATTGTTGATGGGACGTAAAGAATCAAATCTGACAAACAAACAAGGAGTTTAGTTGTTTTAAAACATTTTCCAGTTGATCTTACCACTCGGTTTGGTGCAGTAAAATTACCCAAATTTGTAAAAACTGCTTATTATTTTTTATTAAAACTAAAAAACTGACCCTGACACACAAGTTTAAAAAAAATACCTTAGAGATTTTACTAGGAGTAGCTATAGTACCGAGAAATCAGCATACCTGAGAGGTACTTTGGCCAAAGGGCCAATAACAACAACAACAACATTTTAAAAACAAATAACCCCAGAAGTGCCAATCAGACTGTTGCAGAAAACAGACATTGTGATTCTTTCTTGATTTTTGACTTTACAATTCATGTGGTATACATGATTATTAAAATATCTATGATTTACAAAGTAGGAACAAAAATTTAATACTTGTGTCTGGTGCAAAATTTTGGAAGTTCTTTAACCCTTTGTATACTAATGGATTTTCGTACTGGTTTGATACATTAAACTTGGGATGGTCCATTGTATATTTCTAGGGGTTTCATAATTTTTTAAAATATTGTATTTTTTGGTCTGAATATCTTTTTTACCATAACAAACAATGTCTTTACTGTTTGTAAAAGTACCCATTTAGGGGTTTCCAGTATACAAAGGGTTAAAGGTGATTTATTTAGCAGTGCATCTGCCTTGAAAATCATTTTCATTAAGCAGAGAGCACAGGTTTAGATAACAAAATATTTGTGCGTAAAATTGTACATATTTTCTTACCCATCAGTTTTAACATATGTTTTGGTCTAATTGAGACGGTTCTTTTGAGTACCCACAACATATGTTTTGGTTGAGAAATAGGAAAATTATTTTTTTGTTACGCACTAAAGGCCTGAGTTTAATAAGACTAGACCCTCATGCCCATAAATCAGTCTCTTAACCATTCACGGCAGGGATAGGGTCTAGGTATGTAATAATCAGTCTAGTTGAAGTGAATAGTAAAAGTTGTTATTAAAACTAGAATATATTATTTTTCAGGCATGCTGAGGATTATGAGACAGTATTTACAGTGCATGGGGTCCTAGGGAAGACTCCCAGACGTTTGTACATCAGAGGTCAAGGGTCGTATGATGGAAAACATGAAGCTATTCTCAACATTTAGATTGACTATTTTAAAAGCACTCAATATCTAACCGCTAGGTGGCATGACTATCGCATACTGACCTATCTGATTTGAGCATTGTGGGGTGACGTCGGAACTACTTTTCAAAATGGCAAGCGGTGCATCGATGTTTCAAAGCAAAACATTAATTTTATTGAAAACAGCGCTAACTGGTACGATAAGTGATTTTTCTAACGGCTGTTTTCAAGCGACTATGGTAAAGTTTCATTTGAATGCTACAGTGCAATAATATGTTTGAAATTTGAAACAAATTGATTATTGGGCCTAGTGAAAAGAACATTTTCTTATATGGATAGAGACACTTTCTTAATAATATATAAATCAATCATAATTGATTATGGAGATTCTGTGTGGAACCCAAGTCTAAAGAAGCATATTCAAATGATTGAAAACATTCAGAGGAGAGGAACAAAGCTGGTCCCAGAATTAGTAAAAATAAATTACACTGACTGACTTAAAATGTTAAACTTGCCCACTTTGAAATACAGAAGAAAAAGAGGTGATCTAATTCAAGTGTTCAAGATATTGAATGGACATTATGATATAAACTGGGAAGACTTTTTCACACTTGATACTGACAGAACCCACAATACAAGAGGTCACAGTAAAAAATTTGTTAAACATAGAACTTTAACATCATTGCGACAGAAAAGTTTTTGTTATAGAGTGGTAGATCATTGGAACAACTTAACAGAAGAAATTGTTACTGCAAAAACAGTTACCAGTTTCAAGACATTATTAGATAAACACCTTGTGAATGAACGTTTCGACACTTTTGAGATCTACTAACACATATAGATAATAATTTGCATCCAAATAAACTAATATTGACTTTTAATATCACACCGGAAGTCACAGAGTTTTTGAAAAGATTACAGAGGGGGAAACATGAGCTGCCAGGGCTCCTCATTTCCCTACAGAAACAGTAAACAGTAAAATACCGACATTCTGTTGTGATTCACGTCGAAACATTTATCTGGTAGGTACTAGTACTCCGACAGCAGTAACAATACAATCCACGCGTGTCATTTTGGCCCGTCAATTTCATATGTCAACCCAGATTTCAACGTCCTATTTGTTGAAAATTAGGATATGAAATTGATAAAAAGAGTAATAGTACTGAGTCTGTTTGCAAACAGTGGAGAATCTGATCAGACACTGTGTTTTGCTACGTCTGATCTAGGTTCTATTTTCTATCTTCCAATACCTCTTAACCCCCCAAGGTGGACGTCAGACGGTATTCCGGAATACCAAGTGCTGAGGAGGTTAGTTGAAACAAAGTGATAGATAAGGCGGTGAGATGAGTTTGTACAGTGCGAGAAGGAGTGTTAGTATAGATAAAAGATAAAACAGAAGTTGGTATTTAGGGGGACACATGAATTACCCGGCAGACAGTACCGCTAAACTGTGCCAGGGTGGGAAGGGTCAGTATGTTGTCAGGGAGGGCGTTCCAGTGGCCGTCGCCTCGTATTTAATAGTGGTCAGGCAGAGGAAACCATAGAAGACACGATTCAATAATAATATTTTGTGTTACATGAAAATGATTTTGTTAAGTCTTCATATGACTTTTATTCCATGGTATCTGAAAATCAGAAATTTATGGGCCTCAACGTGAGAAAACATATTCGGGGGTCTGCGAACAACAAAGAGGCAGACCAGCTGCACATCCGGGTCATCCGCTCAGTCTGATCAGCGTCTTTGTTATTCCCTTACTATAAAGCATCATATCTAAACTTGTTTTGAGCAAAATTTCAATTTTCTGGCTAGTCTCTGCAGCTGAGAAGACTGGTTTGAGTCTCATTTGATCGGAAACCCCGAAGACAGGTTTTGTCAGGACGAGGCCCATATACTAACTCATAATAGAGTTAGTAAGGAGCAGCGATGACCATTTGCCCCCATTCAGGATTACCTCAGAGAAAACATATCGGTAACTATGTTGCATCCATTGCTAGAGAATCTCAACATTTTAACGCCAAAATACAATTTTAAAGTAATTCTGTCAAATGATGATGAATAGAATCTGTTTTGTTTAATTTGTTTCTTTTCGTCCCATCAACAATCTTTCAGTTAAACAGGGACGGATCTTCCTGGGTTGAACCAGTACTAAGCTAGGATAAATGTGTCTTCCTTAAGGACCACAACGCAGTGACGCCGGTGAGGCTCGAACCCGCGGAAATAGAATCTGTCATTAGTGCTACTGTATTATTTAAAGTTAATCAGGTTTATTTTGCTTTTGCTAATATAAGTTTCTATTCTTTACCCCAGTCTGCTTTTTACCTGCTCGGCTTTACTTTGCTTAGCTTTTATTTTGCATTTTATTTCCAGTTTGCTTTGCTTTTACAAATTTCTTATTTATTTTTGGTTGGTTAGTTCAAGCTTTTTGCTTAAGTGCCGCTACAAGCCATAGTTCCAGTTCCAGATACGGAAATTTTATAAGTGTAAATTGGAATGTTTTTTTCTCACCAATATTAAGCAGTCTCAGTGAGACAGTTCTTTTGAGTACCAAAACATATGTTTTTCTCCACAATATTAAGCATGTGTTTTGGGTGCTCAAAAGGACCGTCTCATTGAGATGGTTCTTTTGAGTACCCACAACATATGTTTTTGGATGAGAATCAAATGGAGAAAAGGTCTTCAAATGCGCTTTTATCTGGAGGTCTACTCTCTACTGAGCTCATTTTTTGGTCTATCTGCGCCCTATGTAGGTTTCGTCTTTCGCCGAAGAGCCTTGAAACCAGCCATCATGGCGGTCAGAGTATCTTGAGCCCCTTTTATCCCACCTTTTCGAGTTTCATCAATTTCTTCCCCTAGATAGATCGCAAGGAAGGATCTTTTGTATGCTCATAAAATGAAATTTTAACAATAGGAAAAATTCACAGTTTTATAAAATTTTATCTTTATAAGATTTTATCTTACATATGACCTTAATTTATAAATATCTGTGCTATACTATAGCAATGTAAATTTCTTTGATATTAACCCAAATTTCATGTGATTTGTTAAATGTTTATACTTGTACAGTCTTTCACTTTGTTTGTCGGTAAAATACATGTAGCCTTGATGGCTAATGTTTAATAAGTTAAAATTGAATGCCGGCTTTAAATAAAGTTTCTTGTATCTTGAGTACCGGCCACATAACACAGTCGGTAACCTGTCTGACTACAGATGGTGTCTCTGACTGCAAATCCAGGGATCACGAGTTTGATCCTGGTCCGGTCCCATACTTTTCTAGAGATTGATCATGAAAACATTTCTGCGGTTATTCTCCTCACTTCAGCTGATACATTAAATAAGGATAGTAAATTGTTGTCAGTTACAGGCAAAAGTATGTGCGCAAAGTACTGATAAGCCGCTTGTTCAAAAAACCTGCCCAGGAAAACAGTTTGGCTAGGTGAACTGACTGTCACGACATGACCTTGGCTGTTGACTGGGATGTAAAGCAACAAACCAAACAATAAAACAATTAAAAGTGATAGTTTTACTATTAAATTGAAAAAAAAAATCAACTGGTCATTTTCAAATTTCAGAGCGTTATTTTTTTCATCCTCGTGCCCTCCCCCAACCCTTTATCTGAAAAAAAAAATCTGTAAATCGACTAATAAAGAGATTCTGGCCTTATAATTAAACTTGTTGGAAAAAAATTATAAATTGCTCAGTAACCCCCACATCTTATCTCTTTCCCCTAACTTGTTCATTAACTGTACTCCAGTAATATCCTCTATGACTAGAATTATTGATATCATAAAATACTGTTTCAGGTGGAATCTGCCCTACATGATGACCAATGCATTACGAGAAAGAAGAATACGTCGGTAATACATCTACTCAAATACATTCAAGAGTTTGGGCTTTCAAGATTTTCAAGTTATTCAGCTACATGATCTGTGAGAAAGTTGACAGAATCTTTTATGGAGATGGAGATTGATTACTTAGTTTCAATTCTGTGGTCGTTGATCCTGTTGATACATGTAGCTTTATCTGCACATATTATACTGATAAGATCACAAATTTGTTGAAATAATGGCAACTCCACGTAAAGTTAATGTCTACCCTAAAACATCAGTGAAAAATGCCATTCCAAAGGCTTGCATTGCATGTGCAAGGCACCTAGCACATCCGAAATTGATTCGAAAAAATGCTGCTCTACAATTTGTGTACATGGATCTATTGAAAATATTAGAAATAGACATTTCCAAGCTTGAACTTATTCATGCAAATTTATACATTTGTGAATCATCGAAGATAAAATCACTGAGAGAAACAAGTCAGGCATATGTCAAGAAACTGTTGAATAGTGAGGAAAGTAGATTCAAGAGAATGCTCATCCATTCTGCATCACCAAATGAAAGAAAAAAGACCTGCAGTAATCAAAGAGAAGAAGCAGTCACAACAAAAAATAAAACTAAAAAATCCAAAATTTCACTGAAATTTCCTAAAAAACTACCAAGTACTGAACAAATGGTTAGTAAGTGTGAAAGTGAAATTCGAGAAGCTAATTCAGAGTTTTCAACTGGGGAAATTACATTGTTGGAGGATCATATGCAGTGCTCCAGCTAGAATTTGAAAAGGGCAGGGTGCTAGTGGTCTGTAAGGGCACTTTGAGGCGCGAAGCGCCAAGACGGGGGTGGGCGTGGGAGGGGGTGACCCCCTCCCACTGGGGGGGGGGGGGGGTTTGGGGGACCTCCCCCAAGAAAATTTTGAAAAATAGACCTTAAAGAAGGCCTTTGGTGGGTATTTTGGGCAGAAATAATGTGCATTTTTTACTGTGTAAAAGTGATTGACATTAATGGCCTCCAATACTGAAATACAAATTTATTATGAAAATGAGACTGTTTCAACCCCTCTATGGGTCTCATCAGGCAGGTTGCAGTACTTATAAGCAAGTTTTGCAGATATCCCCTGCGACAGTCTCTCATTGTTCTTTCATTTATATTTTTTTTTAATTATTTTTGTTATTTTTTTTGTGTGTTTTTAAAAAAATAAGTCTCTGATCAGAGTGCTCCTCTAGGAGCAATCAGATCTGGGACTAATTTTTTTTGCACATGATTGTTTTGTGTGTGTCTTAAAAAAAATAAGTCTCTGATCAGAGTGCTCATCTAGGAGCAATCGGATCTGGGACTAATTTTTTTGCACATGATTTTTTTTCTGTCAGAATACTAAAAAATGGTTGTTGTTTTTTCTAAAAATGGTATAAAATCCTCAAGCTTTCAATAAATAATTTGCTGAAAATATATATAAAAAGAAAATAGCCTCTGACCAGGCTGCTCCTCTGGGAGCAGGCTGGTCTGGGACTACTTTGTTTTAACATACTTTTCAAGTCTGTTTAGTTCAAATTTTATTAGATGGAATCTTCCATTTGATTAATAGGATGAATAAATTTTAGTTATCAAAATAAATTGTGAAGAAAAGCAACAAACAAAATAGGCCATGATCAGACTGCGCTACTCTAGGAGGAGGCTGATCAGGGACTTTTTCGTTTGTACATGCTTTTCCTGTCTGAGTAATTTTGTTGTAAAATTTTCTTCAAACATATTCTTTGTGAGGGTCACAAGGCGCCTTGACTTCATCCTGAAGAAAGTCGTCACAACAGTAGGCATCAGCTTGCTGAACAAGTCATCAGTACAGTTGAGCTTGATGTTCAAAAGCTGTTCAAGACGCTTTGTCTTCAGTGAGCATCTGTGGTCTGTTTTGATAAGCTTCAGCTGGGAGAACACTCTTTCAACTTCAGCAGTGCTTAAAGGTAGTACACCTGCTGCAGCCATGACACGTCCCACAAGTGGAAACTGCACCAGAAGCCCCTTCTCCGCATGGCTATTTCCATACAGCAACGTGATGAAATAGTTCAGTGACCTTGGTGCTGACGACATCTTCACAAGTTCCAGGAAACCTTGCCACTGGAGGTTGAGAGTCTCTTCTTCCAGGACAAAGTAATCTGCCAATGTTTGCATCTCCAGGTCCCCAAAAAAGGTGGGAATATCTTCCTGTTCTTGTAGATCAAGGACGGACATGCTTTCAATGACGTCTGTGTCTTGGAAACGCTCTTCAATATTCTGCATCAAGGCTTGGAGGAAGTTGCACCGAACTTTGCGAAAGTTGTCAGAAGGCTGGACGGCTACAATGCCACTATCTGTCATGAGCTTTTCAGTCTTCAGAAGCCATGGACCATCTGCTGTTATTCTCATCTCTATCATTCGAAGGGTCTTGTCGACGACTGACTTCACCATACCGAGATGTATGTTTTTCCGCTGGAAGAACAGAGACAATGCTGTGACATGGGGCAGAACATCAGCCAACAGCAGCAGCAGTCTAATGTTGTCTGTGTCTTTAAGGCTCTTCAGAAGACCATTCCCGACAGGATCATTTGAGATGGAGCTGGACTCTAAATCCGTGATAAGGCTTTTGTAGCTTCTTACTATTGATGTTACAGCCTTCTCATGACTCAGCCATCGATGATGCTTCGCCTGTTTGATAGCCAGAGGTACCTCGTTGAAAGCTGACTGAACTTCTTTCAGACTGGCTGTCTTCTTGGCGCTGTACTTGTAGTACCGATGTAAATGCTCCAATGTTTCGTCTAACTTCCGCATACCGGGTACCTTGGCGTAACTATCTCTACAGGCAAGAGCGAGTCTGTGATCCTTACAATGGGTGGTGATCATGTGAGGGTTGATATCTTTCAATCTCTTTCCTACACCATTCTTCTTCCCCAAAAACACTGCAGCACCATCTGATGTGAAGCCTGTCATCTTCTGAACATCCAGGTCATGACGGTTCTGCTCAGAGATAATCTTATTAGTAATGTTCTCTGCTGTTGCTTCCGGTACTGCAGTATCAGATAAGAAGGAAGTCTTGACATCACCCTCCGAAGATATGTAGCGGACACATATGGCCAAATGCTTCTCTGTGGTCCTGTCGCAAACCTCATCGACCATTGTAGAGAAGGATGGGCTCTGCTTTACCTCGCTCACTACCGTCTCCTTCACCTGGTCACTAAGGGTGGTCAGTAGGTCGTCTAAAATGTCCCAGCTGGAACAGGAAGCATTCTTCACCAGACGCAGATTGGCTAAAGTGGCCGAGCCAACATCTACACACAGATCTATCATGTCTTTGAACAGGTTCAGCGGAAGGTTCTTCATAGTGATAAAGCGTAGGATTTTCAGTGCATCTGTGATGGAGTCTTTAGCAGCAGTGCTGACATTGTCTGCAACATCAGGAATCTTCTTGCTGAGTGACAGGGCTAGAGAACTCTTATGCTGTTCACTGACTTCGTGTGATTTCACCTTGTCAAGTCGAAGTGTCTTGCATCCACCGTCTGTCCATGTCTTATTGCTGTTGGAGCCTATGCTGAACTCTTGACATAGCGAGCAGATCATCGAAGTGACAGCAGCATCATTCTCCCCAACATCAACTTGGACTTTCAACCATGGTCTGCCTTGCTGCCATTCAGGATTGAACCCCACTTTATGGCCGCTGTTGTGGCGCTTTCGAGGCTGGTCACAGGTCTGATCCACTATTGTAGACTGGTCACATGTTGTGTCAGCTCCTTTAGATGAAGGCTCTTCACTGGTGCTGGTCTCTGATGCAGGCTCCTCGACCCCGCTGGAAAATCTGAAAATATACAAGAGAAATTTTGCTTGCTTTTTGCCCCCTTATCATAAAAGCCTTAATCATCAACCCGAATAATTTGAAAATGTCCACCAATGCCCCCCTAATAATAGATCATTTCTTGAGCAAGCTGATCCGGAACTATCATGTTTGCACCTGCATTTTCATGTCTGAATTTGATTTTTAGAATTCAAGTACCACAAAAATATCTGTCATCTCTTGGGGATACTGAACAGCATGCCCTGATGGCAAGTAATGGATCATTCCAAAGGGAAAAAGGCTTAACTTTGGAAGGTTCCATTTAACATAAGTATTTGCTTTGAGTTTATATATCTTCTTTGACAGAGCCATGCGCGGATCCAGAGGGGGACCCCACCCCTAAGAATCACAAAAATGAAGGGTTTCTTAGCAATACTGGTCTGGATCCCCTGAAAAATCACAAAGCTACTAATCCAGCATTCAATGTTGGGCCATCATCGGCCTGCCAGCGAAACACCATTTAAATGGCGTTTCGCTGGCAGGCCGACGATGGCCCATTAATAGTGGTATTTGGATCTTTTTTCCTCCCCTCATCAAACTAAATAAATAAATAAAAAAAATAAATAAACGTTGGACCCCTCTGACAAATCTTTCTGGATCCGCGCATGCAGAGCATTCAATTACTAAGTTTCATATTATCCTTTCATTTCAGTCTGCATACTTACCCGAAAAAATCAGTGAGCTTTCTCTTATTTGCATTACCAATTTTGGTAAGAGAACGCTGCGCTCGATCTCTAGAAGGCATGTTGCAAATTTTGACAGTCAGAAAAATATTAATGTTAGCAGAATGAATTCTATTAAATAAGTGCTGAAATATTTGGTTCTTCCGTTTATAAATGCTCTGAGAAAATGGGGAGAAAACAAAAGAATGTTTACAGAGCCCCGTGATAAAAACTGCAGAAACGTGCAAAGAACTTATCTCTTCATGTGTCCACTCGAGATGATAGAAATCGGCATCATAATTTATCTGCAAAGAGGGTCTAATTATGCAGGTTTCCTTGCCAAACGCCTGTCCGTAATCTTTTCTCGGCAATAAAATTATCCTTCGATAGCTACCCACAGCGACAATTTTAGCCCACCAAGCGAAAATGTTCATTTCCACGAAGGGAAACGACTCGCTGCACTGCATTGTAAAATAAAGTTTCTGATCAGCCTGCGCATGATTTGTCTGGCCTTTCGCGGTTGCATAAATGAAACACAAAGCGAGATATTGACCAGTACATCAGAAACGTGCCGAACATCTTGAATTCTTCAGTCATAAGGTCACGTTCGAGTTCATGACCTCTCGTAGGTTTTATCGATTCTACCGAATGTACATGTATATGTTTTATTGAGGTCTGAATCGGAGATTAAAATTTGCAAAAAAAGGCGGAACATTTAGGTTAGCATCAATTTAAGTACACAATATGAAAAGTTCCCATTTCTACCGCTTTAACACCAGTAGTTTGCTAACTCACGCGTGACTGGTCACCTCTCGAGAGATCACAGAGGGGATTTCCCAAAATGTCGTCGCACGCGCTGAACCGATTAGCACTTATTACATTTTGAATACATAATTTCTGAGCTCTACACGGGCAGATAAAAAAGGGACATGGTTGAATTTAGGGCAGGTTGGGATTAAAAAGGGCGGGGCGTCAAATTTCCCAGGCAGGGCGGAGCGCCCTCCGAAAACGGCCTAGCTGGAGCACTGATATGTATGCTGCTAGCACAGACCAACCTGAATCAAGTCCAGGTGCTGACCACATAAATTATTGTTGTCGCGACACAGCCTCTGTGTATAGGGATCACAGTATAATTAAATCATATTCAACAGACTCTTTTCCGTCACATGAAATTGAAAACCTTTCTAAATTATTAACTTCTGGTTTGGAGTCTCAGCAAGTTGCTTCAAAAATTATGCAATTACCACATCTGGCTGCTGCTATCAGAAATGCTTTCCTTCAAGAAATAACTTTTACATTGGACAGATTATGCGGTACAGGACAAAAAAGTGCTCTGAGGTCTTCATTTGGTGAACTTAGTGATAAATCTTACTTCAATAAGGTCATTACTGAAATGGAGCAAAGATGCCCACTTGTTCTAGATATTTTGATAGCAATGTGCTGCCCTGCTCACCACAACCTGAAAGACACAGATTACACAGTAGCAGTTATATATGGTGCCCTGCTCACCACAACCTGAAAGACACAGATTACACAGTAGCAGCTATATATGGTGCCCTGCTCACCCCAACCTGAAAGACACAGATTACACAGTAGCAGCTATATATGGTGCCCTGCTCACCACAACCTGAAAGACACAGATTACACAGTAGCAGTAGCAGCTATATATGGTGCCCTGCTCACCACAACCTGAAAGACACAGATTACACAGTAGCAGCTATATATGGTGCCCTGCTCACCACAACCTGAAAGACACAGATTACACAGTAGCAGCTATATATGGTGCCCTGCTCACCACAACCTGAAAGACACAGATTACACAGTAGCAGCTATATATGGTGCCCAGCTCACCACAACCTGAAAGACACAGATTACACAGTAGCAGTAGCAGCTATATATGGTGCCCTGCTCACCACAACCTGAAAGACACAGATTACACAGTAGCAGCTATATATGGTGCCCTGCTCACCACAATCTGAAAGACACAGATTACACAGTAGCAGCTATATATGGTGCCCTGCTCACCACAACCTGAAAGACACAGATTACACAGTAGCAGCTATATATGGTGCCCTGCTCACCACAACCTGAAAGACACAGATTACACAGTAGCAGCTATATATGGTGCCCTGGTCACCACAACCTGAAAGATACAGATTACACAGTAGCAGCTATATATGGTGCCCTGCTCACCACAACCTGAAAGTCACAGATTACACAGTAGCAGCTATATATGGTGCCCTGCTCACCACAACCTGAAAGACACAGATTACACAGTAGCAGCTATATATGGTGCCCTGCTCACCACAACCTGAAAGACACAGATTACACAGTAGCAGCTATATATGGTGCCCTGGTCACCACAACCTGAAAGACACAGATTACACAGTAGCAGCTATATATGGCATGGTCACCACAACCTGAAAGTCACAGATTACACAGTAGCAGCTATATATGGTGCCCTGCTCACCACAATCTGAAAGACACAGATTACACAGTAGCAGCTATATATGGTGCCCTGCTCACCACAACCTGAAAGACACAGATTACACAGTAGCAGCTATATATGGTGCCCTGCTCACCACAACCTGAAAGACAAAAATTACACAGTAGCAGCTATATATGGTGCCCTGCTCACCACAACCTGAAAGACACAGATTACACAGTAGCAGCTATATATGCTGCCCTGCTCACCACAATCTGAAAGACACAGATTACACAGTAGCAGTAGCAGCTATATATGGTGCCCTGCTCACCACAACCTGAAAGACACAGATTACACAGTAGCAGCTATATATGGCATGCTCACCACAACCTGAAAGACACAGATTACACAGTAGCAGCTATATATGGTGCCCTGGTCACCACAACCTGAAAGATACAGATTACACAGTAGCAGCTATATATGGTGCCCTGCTCACCACAACCTGAAAGACACAGATTACACAGTAGCAGCTATATATGGTGCCCTGCTCACCACAACCTGAAAGACACAGATTACACAGTAGCAGCTATATATGGTGCCCTGCTCACCACAACCTGAAAGACACAGATTACACAGTAGCAGCTATATATGGTGCCCTGCTCACCACAACCTGAAAGTCACAGATTACACAGTAGCAGCTATATATGGTGCCCTGCTCACCACAACCTGAAAGACACAGATTACACAGTAGCAGCTATATATGGTGCCCTGCTCACCCCAACCTGAAAGACACAGATTACACAGTAGCAGCTATATATGGTGCCCTGCTCACCACAATCTGAAAGACACAGATTACACAGTAGCAGCTATATATGGCATGGTCACCACAACCTGAAAGACACAGATTACACAGTAGCAGCTATATATGGTGCCCTGCTCACCACAATCTGAAAGACACAGATTACACAGTAGCAGCTATATATGGTGCCCTGCTCACCACAACCTGAAAGACACAGATTACACAGTAGCAGCTATATATGGTGCCCTGCTCACCACAACCTGAAAGACACAGATTACACAGTAGCAGCTATATATGGTGCCCTGCTCACCACAACCTGAAAGTCACAGATTACACAGTAGCAGCTATATATGGTGCCCTGCTCACCACAACCTGAAAGACACAGATTACACAGTAGCAGCTATATATGGTGCCCTGCTCACCACAACCTGAAAGACACAGATTACACAGTAGCAGCTATATATGGTGCCCTGCTCACCACAATCTGAAAGACACAGATTACACAGTAGCAGCTATATATGGCATGGTCACCACAACCTGAAAGACACAGATTACACAGTAGCAGCTATATATGGTGCCCTGCTCACCACAATCTGAAAGACACAGATTACACAGTAGCAGCTATATATGGTGCCCTGCTCACCACAACCTGAAAGACACAGATTACACAGTAGCAGCTATATATGGTGCCCTGCTCACCACAACCTGAAAGACACAGATTACACAGTAGCAGCTATATATGGTGCCCTGCTCACCACAACCTGAAAGACACAGATTACACAGTAGCAGCTATATATGGTGCCCTGCTCACCACAACCTGAAAGACACAGATTACACAGTAGCAGCTATATATGGTGCCCTGCTCACCACAACCTGAAAGACACAGATTACACAGTAGCAGCTATATATGGTGCCCTGCTCACCACAACCTGAAAGACACAGATTACACAGTAGCAGCTATATATGGTGCCCAGCTCACCACAACCTGAAAGACACAGATTACACAGTAGCAGTAGCAGCTATATATGGTGCCCTGCTCACCACAACCTGAAAGTCACAGATTACACAGTAGCAGCTATATATGGTGCCCTGCTCACCACAACCTGAAAGACACAGATTACACAGTAGCAGCTATATATGGTGCCCTGCTCACCACAGTAGCAGCTATATATGGCATGGTCATGCATTCTAGAAATCCACAGTTAACAGCCTTTCAGAAAATGGTGACAGTATCCTGTATCAGACATCATGCTGCTAATGGTGTAAGTTTCAATATTGTTTTTAAATTGTTACAAAATTGTTGAAGTTTGGTGCCAGGGATGGGGGTGGGGGGAGTTGAGTTTATTGTTCAGAATTAAGAAGAATAAGAGCCTCTCCACATGAAAACTTGACTTCAGGGCTACCAATTTGATCTGATAGTTAGTTGGTAACAGAGACTGTGTTCAGTTCAGATGTATATGTAAACACTTATTGGATAAAACTGTTATAATTTGTAATTGGACAGCAGACTTTCAGATTAGATTGTGTAATTAAAAACAAATCATATCCGAGGGGACAAAAATATTGCGCTTGTCCTGCATGCAACAGGATGAGTGACTACAATTTTTTCACTCGTCCTGCAAACACATGCACTCGTCCTTATAAAGTGTATGCAGTAATTTTGTATTGTAAAGAGCATAAGAAAGTATTATGTACCGGTGATATGACTTACTCAAGTGCTTTAGGAAGAATTACTTGTCCTTTCTAGATTTCACTCATAATTACGAGCAGTCGAGTGGATTTTTTGTCCCCTGTCCAGCATATGTCATTGCTGCTCAAAAGAACAGTCTCAATGAGATAGTTCTTTCGAGCTCTCAAAACAGATGTATAAATTGAACAGATAAAACAATATTCAAAATATTATGATCAGAATTTTTATCTGGACTAATTATAGCTCTCTGAAGTTCTTGGACAGTGTGATTTAATACAGCAATACCAGGGACATCATTTTTGTTTTTCTTATTTATATTTTAGGATTAACCAACATCATACAAAATACACAGGTACCTCCAAGTAACCACATTAAATACAATACTATATTTGTATTGTTATAAAATTCTTAATAAAACTTCATATTTCAGCTTCTGAATCTTCTCAGTACCATGAACATCAGCTCTCCATTGTCCAGCAAGTATAATATGCTAGAAGAAGTTGGTAGATTAAATGGGAAGGATGTGGTGTCTGCTGTTTCTTTGGGAAGGTCATTGAAGGTTACAGTAGACAATATTGATAGCCGGATTATAGCTAACCAGGTACATGTATAAAGTCTCATAATTAGCCATATGAGCATTTTTTTTTATTTCTATTCGAAACCTTAAGTGAATTTTTCTGATACCTGGCTACTTAGGGCAGTTGTCTGACTGCAGATGCGTATCTAACTGTGGGTCACAAATTCCATCCCGACCCGGACCCATACTTTAGTGGAGATTGGTCATGAAATGATATCTACAGTCATTCTCCTCCCTTCCGCTGATTTTTTCAAGGGGGATTGTTCACTGTTGTTGGTTACAAGCACTAATATACTCCTCAAAATAATTGAAGGACCAATACTATCAATTGTAACATTGACGGATTTTGTGTAGAACGTATTTTGAAAACCAATTTTACAATCTAGCCTAATTTTTTCCGACATCTTTGACGCCTTATTGTCAAGTAAAACAGCAAAAAGAAAAAGGTAAAAAATGTTACTTACAAGGATTTTTTGGTCGTTTTAAAACTTGACCTAAATGCATTGGAATGCAATTTTTGTTTGTGATCCATGGACCACAAAACTGCATGGAATGAATGAAAAGTGCTTTTAGATGCTGAAATCTCTATTTTCACATGGTTTTATGGTGTTTTAATCCCGTCAATACCATCCTCCTCTTCCTGTGAGAGAAAATTGCCTCTTTTGGCTGTGGCGTAATAGCCAGACTATGGGTTCAGATGACTGGTTTTGGCGTTTGTCTGTGACAATCTTTAAACAATTTGCATGGACAGCTTTCAAACACTCAATGGCATAGATTGGCGGTAGAAAATCTGATTCTTGATGGCCAAGTACGCACATTTTTTTCGGAAAACAAAACAATGTAAAACTCCATTGGCAGAGATGAAAATGCTTTATATTGAAACTGTTTGAAGAAATGTTTTGCATGTAAGCTGAACTGTTTAAAACAAAGTTTAATTTGATGTCACTTTCATTTTTCTCGAATGACCAAAGAAAAAACTCTTCACCCCACCCACTGCCTTTTGAAAGTGTGTTTTTGAGGGTATGTGAATTTGAGACACAGTTATGGCAGAATAGGGCATGAAAATCAGTAAAAATGATTCTTTATTTATGGGTATAAAGAATAGAAAGATTTTGGCCAATTATTACAGAATTAAAATTGTTGAGCTAATTATACTCGCGTTCTGAAATCTTGGTCCTTTAATTATTTTATGGAGTATATGTACACAAAGTACTGGTTAACAACTTGTTCCAGCTTGCCCAGGAAAAAAAGTGTGGTCAGGTGAACCGACTGTCCCAACATGACCATAGCTGTTGACTGGGATGTAAAGCAAACCAAACCAAAAATGAATTTTTTTCTGACTAGGTGATAAAAGTAGATGTATTGCTTCTATCAGAGCTCATAATCATGTAAAGGAAATGATTGCTCTAAAACTCCACCAAGGAAGAGGTGTGTTTCTGTTTTGTTCTCAGAAGTTTTAGATTCTGATTATAAATGTACTTAATTTCCTATAATAATGAAGGTTCGTTTCAGTAGCAACTTTTCAGTCAAATCAAGTCAGTATCTAGTTGTGACAGGAAGCTTAGTCCTCATTTGCTTAAAGTGCTGCCTCACTGTTCTATCACATTTAACACTTAGCATAATGTCATTAAGTCAACTGACTGTTTTTGACTGGGGTGTAAAGAACCAAACAAACATTATGATATAGAGTGTGTGTTGAATGGGATGTAAAGAATCAATGAAACAACAAAATCAATGAAGCAAAACTAAATGAACTTTTTATTTTTTCAAGTTGACAATTACATAATTTGTGAGATTAAGACTTCTTTAACTCATTAACAAAAGTGGGACTAGTTGTCTGATAATTTTTTGATCACTATTTGTGTGAACAGCTAAAGTTCAGGCAACACTGCACAAATGCGTAATAGAGACATAAACTAGTCTCATATTTGATGGTGACCAAATGATCATGCTGGCTTTTATTTTCTGTCTTTGGTTACCAAATGATAATGCTGGCTTTTATTTTCTGTTCAAAGGCAGTAATATTCATGACACCTTTTTACAGGTTCGAGCTGGGAGTGGAAACCGAGATTATCATTATACTCATTGGACAATTCTTATCGAGCTACTGAAGAGGATTTTTCAGATTTGTCAGAAAAACCTAAACATGTACCAATAGAAGGTCCAGATACATCTGTATTCTTTCTGAATGATGAAGAGCATCAACAGTTAAGGTATTTATTTGTTTTGATGATACTGTGCTTGAACGAACAGCTAGTCTGTGTTGTTTTAGTCTTCCTAAATATCATGCTGGTCTTAAGAATGCCATGGTCTGGGGCTACAAGGACAAATTGCCAACTTTGCAACAAAGGGATCTTGATGGAAAGTATTTAAAAATTTCTTAACCAAAGCATGAAATGGTCATTCATAAATGCAGAATATTTTTAAGGTACCATTTACTAGTAATTCTCAACACCCAAAAGCATGCAAAAATCTTTCATTAGCCTTCAATGTAACAGAAGCATAAGTGGATGCTCACGCTGTTTTGACTTTGGTTTGACCAAAATGCCTCATCATTATTAGTTTTCTCAAGCTATGGCAAGGCGTGGCCCAAATAATGTTGTTTTTTTACTCATTGATTGTATTTATATTAGGATATTAATCTTTTGTTTTAAGAGCTGCCTACAAATGGATGGTATGTAAAATCCTGGTTGAAGAGATACCCTCACTGAATGTCTTGAAAAGAGCAATACCAGATATCCTGGAGCACAGATTCCGTCACATTGTTGACATTCCCTCAAAAGTGAATCCAATGTTTGTAAGTAGCTTCTGTACAATTTCAGTTTTGGCCAAAATGCCTGTTCTTAAGCTGCACCATGATAAAGCAATTTAAACAATTGGTTTGTTTGTTTTGACTATGTCCCAGTCAGCAATTGTTCAATCATGTCATGGATTTCCTGGGTTGAACCAGTACTAAGCAGAGGATAAAGCGTGTTGCTCAATGACTTGCTTTAAACATGTTGCAATCGTAAAGAACTTTTAATATGACCTTTGATTCAAAGGTCAAGGCCAATATACTTAACTCTGTCTATATGGCATGTGAAGTTGTTCATACTTGCGATGACAACAATGGTTATGGCAAGGTCAAATTATGTCACTACTATGTGGTATTTAATGAAAGTGCAAACATGTGGGAAGAGCCTGTTCATAGATTGACTTGGATATGTTTTTGTTCAAACATTTTTGATTTATTCAGGTAATAATGAAGGATCCAAAACCATTGCCAAACTGTGTATTGATAATGGATAAAATGCTAGAAACCTTGAAATCCATATATACTGAAGCTGGTCGAGGTAGAAATGCATGTAAATTAGCTTGTTTAATTAATTTATTTACAATATTTAGTTTGTTATCGCTTTTTAGGGAGACCAGCATTTTTTTTAAAGTAATCAGTTTCCAAAAGAGCATCAATGATCAAGATATATGCAGTGTTTATGTAATTTCCAACTTTTGAAATTGCAAGACAAAGAATTCCATATTTTCATATTTAATTCTTCCTTTTCATAAAGCTGGTTTTGTGTTTATTGGGTCAAAAGTCATTTGAATTTTTAGCTCGACTGTCACATAGTGACAAGGTGAGCTTTTGTGGTCAGTCTTCATCTTTCATCTGTCGTCGTCAGTCCGTCTGTTAGCAATTGACTTAAATGACAACTCCTTTTAAAACCCTAGTCCAATTTTGAAATAATTTCACACAAATGATCCTTGGGTGGCCCTCTACCAAAATTGTTCATATGGTTCTGTCCATTGCATATCTAGGTCCCAGAGGCTAAAATAGATTTTTTTTTCTGAAGAAGGCTATGGTGCACATCACATTAATTTATGCAATTAAGGTAGTAGCGGACTCACCGGCATATGTCCAAAAGTGTTTTATCTTTTAATATATTATAATATAGACTAATACTTATAATCTAAGACAAAAAAAACAATACCTCACCGTTCTTTTTAAAAAGTTATTTGATGTCAAAAACTGCAAAATCGCAGGTTTTTGAAAAAAACAAACACAGATTTTGTTAACAAATTAACAAGAAACGCAATACAGTTTTATTCAGAACAAATACTACTCACACCAGAGATATAAATAAAAACAAAAATTAGTGAAATAACATGTATTTACACAATTTATTAAGCAAAATCCTAATTAAGTCAAACGAATAAATGCCAAAAAACACACTAATATACAAAATAAATATATCAGAGAATGTAACTGGAACAACAAAAAACATATTTTTACAAAGATATTTTCTTGAAGAATATAATGATTGAATAAATAATATGTGTCACCGTGCTCGTTTTTTTGTTTTGGTGACTTTTCTGAAAAATCCTGAAAAAAACGAAGACCATAATTAGTGTTTCAACCAATTTTTTGTTTGTCTACGCCCTATATATCACTGGGCGGAGACATACCTATTATTGATTATGCACTGAAGAATGGGCGTAGAAAATGACAAAAAAGATTTTGACCTAGCATATGTGACCCAGGACATTACATTTTGATTCTCATTGTTATATACCTTATGAGTGTTTACTATAGAAACTTGACGTGTTTCAATCGCTGACAGTTGTACTTTTTATCTATATTTAACGTGTCGCAATGCGACAAATCACTGTCCAAGGGCTTCATCCCCATTAACACATGGCAGCAGAGGGCTGCAACGCCATTAAAGCCCACTATAGGACATCGTCTACAAGTTAAGATATATCGTCGCTAATGTTTTATGGAGAAATGACCAAACTGTTTCAATTAGCATAAAATACGCTCCTTTATCTTATCGGACAGGCGGCAATCGAAAACGCTCTGAACAATCGATGACCGCGGATCACAGATCGCTGGAAACAGTTCTTTCGATTGCCATTTGTCGCCAGTCGGGTGACAAACGGCAGTCGAAATCTCTGTTTCTAGCGATCTCCATGTTCGTCGATAGCATTAACGTTGTCGATTGCCTCCTATCTGAAGTGTTTATTTAATATAGGCCTACTGAATACGTAGCCAAAACAATCCGAAACAAGGGCTACTAGGAATAATTTACAGTCGGGCGACAAACGGCAATCAAAAACTCTGTTTCTAACGATCTTAGATCTACATTCGTCGATAGTATTATCGTGTTCGATTGCCCCTTATGTGAAGTGTTTATTGAATATAGGCCTACTGTAAACATAGCCAAAACAATCCGAAACAAGGGCTACTAGGAATAACTTACATTTTTCATGTTCCTGTTATAAAAAAAATATCTTTCCATACCGGATATGCGGCAATCGAAAACTCTTGGCGAACAATCGATGAACGCGAGTCAGATATCGCTACAACCAGTGTTTTCGATTGCCAATTTTCGCCAGTCAGGCGACTAATGGCAAACAAAAACTCTGTTTTTTTACTATTTTTGGTCTACGTTCGTCGATAATATTGACGTTTTCGATTGCCGCCTATCTGGTGTGAATTCGTTGTACGTTTCATGATGCTACGGTGGACATTTTTTGCATACAATTGAATAAAATAATTTGGGACTGCTTGTGTTTGAAAGGAAGGTATATAACAATGACGATATAATATTCTTTTCCATATATTAACGTTCGCCAAGCCCGAGTGGGATAATGTGTTGCAGCCCTCACCGCTTCGCGGCTCGGGCTGCAACACATGATCACACTCGGGCTTGGCAAACGTTAATATACGTAAAAGAATGTTTTATCCTCTTATTAAAGCATTGCTATAACATGTCTTGATACTTTGATGCTTTCTTACACGTAGGAATTATGTAGAAAAAGCTAAACATTATAGCTTTATTCCTGATGCATAGATCTAAATGTCATTTAAAGAATAAACTTACAAATATGCAATATAGGATAAAAATTCTTTTCCGTGTATTAATGTTTGGCAAGCCTGAATGTGATGTGTTCCAACCAGAACCACACAGCGGTGAGGCCTGCAACACATTATCGCACAAGAGCTTGACAAACGTTAATATACAGAAAGGAATGTTATATTGACATTGTTATATATTATAGGACTTTTGGGGTACTGTAAAGGTGGCAACTTTAATATTCCTATCTGGGCGTGGTTCGGTTATTTCAACTGCTCAAGAATGGAAATCAGGTTCTATCTAAGCGTTTAAAAGTTGCTTGAGCCGCGCAGGTCTGCGTGCATTTCATGAAAGCCCTGTCCGTTAATGCACTGATTCCACATTTATTAACCCTTAAAGCGTATATTACAACACAATCGTATGTTTTTATCGTCTATTGAAATATTTTGAAGCCTCTTAAACAAATACTGTAGATCTAGAGCAGACTGCTCATCTAGAAGCAGTCTGATCTGGGTCCACACTGTTTGCCTCTATACTTTTGTTAAACAATAAACAAGCACTTTCGAATGTAGTTATAACGCCTCATTTTCAGATTTTACCTATGTCTAAAGTAGACGAATAACGCAGTCATGAGGTGCCGCCTTTACAGTATCCAAACAGTTGTGAATATTTTCCTTTCAAGCAAAAGCATTTCAAAAAAATGTCCACTGTAACATCGTGAAGCATACAACAAAACCACGCCTTATAGGCGCAATCGAAAACATCGATACTATCGACGATTATAGACCAAAAATAGTTAGCATCATAGTTTTTTACCACCACCCGTGCCTCATCGAACAGGCGACACTTTGCAATCAAAACACTGTTTCTAGCGAGTTTTGATCCGCGTTCGTCAATGGTTAGGAGTGTTTTCGATTGCTCACTATCCGATGTGGAAACAATTTTTTTTCAACAGAAACATGACTGAAAATGTAGATAACTCGTAGCTCTTGTTTCAGATCGTTTTGGTTACGTATTCATTGTATCAATACACATACCGGATAGGTGGCAATCGAACAGGTTGATACTATCGACGAACGTAGATCAAATACCGCCAGAAACATACTTTTTGGATTGCAGTTTGTTTGCTTGATTTGCGACAAATGGTAAATCTAGCGATTTGCGATCCACGTTCATCGATTGTTCAGAGCCTTCTCGATTGCCGCCTATCCGATGTGATAAAGTAGCGTATCTTATGATAATTGAATAGTTTGGTCAGTTCTCAATAAAGCATTAGCGACGGTATCTTAACTCGCAGAGGATATCCGTGAGCAGGTTGAAACGACAATTAAGCCCTCTGCAGTCCTGTTTTATCGGAAATAAAGCCCGCGGTCAGTGATTGGTTAACGATCAACCAAAATATGACACATTAGATTAAATAAAACGTACAATTGTCAGCGATTGAAACACCTCAAGTTTCTATAGTAAACACTTATTATAAGGTATATAACAATAAGAGGATGATACATTCTTCTGTCTATTAACGTTTGCCAAGCCCAAATGAGATAATGTATTGTAGCCTTAACCATGAAGCTGTAAGGGCTGCTCCAAGTGCGGATCCAGAGGGGGGAGGAGCAGGGGGTCCGGACCCCCTCTGGAAAATCACAAATTATATGGGTTTCTATAGGGAATAAGCAATTGGACACCCCCTGGAATAAGTTGGACCCCCTGGAAAAAGTTGGACCCCATCTGGAGCCCTGAAAACGATAGATTTCTTTAAAATTGACCATTAGCGGCAGCATGCTGTAATAGCAACCGAGACATGTATATAGTGTGTATATTTATACGGTCCGCAACTTTTAACCATCAAAATACTGAATGACTTCATACTTTGGGTGATGTTTTTAAAAGCTAATACTTGCATTCCTTCTTTTTGTGAAAGCAAAATACTTATCTTCAACTTATACCGCTAAATTACCTAGTTCCACAATCCTGCCGCCTTCATTCCATTGTATGTGCTGTTCTAAATCTTCGATGATATCATTGCTGTTCTCGTCAGTCATGTTATCCGGCGACTTTGGCTTCCGTTTAGCGAACTAGCCTTTTTTGGATATGTTTTGCCTTGAAGTTAGCAATTCTGCCATTTTGTTGTTTACTTGCCAACGCATCAAAGAGTTGTCAGGGGAGAATAATATCTACGTTTTACAAATAAGTATTATCTTTTAAAAACAAGATTCAGGAACGATAACTCTTACACTCTTTCTTTTAAGTAAAAGTAAGGTTATCTTTTGACATGAGTCCCCTACCACCTTAAAATGTTTGACATTATGCACACCCCTGGCTTTTTGGGTTGAGTAAAAAAGTCAGACATTGAAAATGTGCAGATGAGTATAATTTGATTGAACTTAGTGACTTGATAGGCTTTGGTACACCCAAAGATGGACTTAAGTATTGAAGAATGGGATTTATATTGTGTGGTGAACATCCTCTTCTCCAAACAAGAATTCAGGTGAGCGATCCAGGGCCCATGGTCCCTCTTATAATTCCTTAAGTATCTATTTAATGATTAAAGGCATTTACTCAGTAGTTAAGCACTGTATCAAAAAGATTAGGTAATTAAAAGGTGCTGGTCTTGTAGTTATACAATTTGAAAACACTTGGGCTAAGCTGTGAGATGAAGGATGCCATCCATGGATTCACAGTTCATGGCCCTGCCGGGATATTCAGTATTGGGGGTAAAGGGCCAACTTCAGGCAAAATGAGGTGGATATCAGCATGATGCTTCTAATTAATGGCTTTGATTTTACAATTTAGTTCTTATAGTACTTTTCACATTAAAAAAAATCAGAAATACCTTATAAAGTTTCCTTGGCATCTGTACATAGTGAAAAGTAAAGTTATTGACTAAGAAAATGGGTTTCATTAAGAGTGATCTTAAGATATAGGATGTCAAATTTTACACCACCTGAAGCAGTAAATGCTAGTAAATTTACTTAAGAATTCATGGTAAGAACACAGCTAGCTCAAATGTTTCAAACCTGATGTTTTCATTCAATTACATTTAGGCCAAAAGAAAAATATGTCTTGTGTACGATTATGTCTCCAAAAAATTTAGGGTCGGTACGTAGGCAAACCTTTTTTTTATAAAAACTTTTTTGTATAGAAAAAGTCTAAAAATCGTTTAAAAATGTCTAAAAATAGACTTCAATATCCCAAAAGGCTTCAAAAAAGTTTGAGTAGGCCCCAAAATATTAGGGTCGGAAGGGTAACCGGAAACAAGACATTTTCTTTTTTTGGCCTTATTTTGTTCGTGTTCACATGTTGAATATTCTGTTCTGCTTTACAGCGACAAAGAAAAAATAATTGCATGCAACCAAAATGCTTTCTTTGCCTGTTAAAGCTGCATACTCTGTAACTATAAACATTTTTCGAAAAAAATTCTTTTCTTTTTAAATCATTTGTAAAAGTAGAATTAAGCAATGTTTTCACAATAAAAATATTCTGTACAGCTGAAAACTGCATGGAAAAGTGAACTATCTTACCAAATAGGTGTATCTTTCTCTTGTTGGTAATTATTTGCGTCCCTCCAATAATTCTAGACCGTTGAATTTTAACATAAATGCAGTTGTTTTGATAGTGATAACTTGTTAAGATTTAAGAAAATGGTAAAATGTTTACCTAAATTTGAGTATTTTTACTGTGTTCTTAAAAATAAAAACATTATTTTTAAAATTAGAAGATCAAAAGTTACAGACTATGCAGCTTTAAATAAGACAATAATGGTCAGGAAGTAAGTTCTTTTAGTTGACGACATTACCACCTGAACTAACAAACCTTTGAAATTCTTTGCATTGTTCAAAAGTGTACAAACACTGTGCATTTACCTTACAGTCAAGGTCTAAAACTAGTTCCACAAGGTCAGAAATCCCATAGACTTAAATGTATTTTCACGATTTCAAGAAATCTGATCAGCGCCGTTGTTATTTGCTTTTTGGAAAGTATATCTAAACTTGCTGCAAGTGAAACTTCAATTTTCTAGCTAGTCTCTGTAGCTGAGGAGACTGTTTTGAATCTTGCTTAGTGGGAAACCCCGAAGACAGGTTTTCTGACGGAAAGGCCCATATTATACTTTCAGTGTCATTTGAAAGTTTAACACAACTTTAATGTTGCAGAGATTTACACAATATGCAAGAATTTTTAGACAATGTTACCATTGACATCAATAGAAAACCGGCTCATCCAAGTTTCAAATTTTGTAAAAATTTGAAAAGTTCAATGTCAAAACGTCATCAAATTTATATTACTATGCTTTACACTAGTTTCATTTAGTCTTGCAATAACCTCATTAACATCAACGGAAAGTGGCATTTTAAGATTTGGACAATTTGTTGTATTTGGTTATTGCAATCTCAAACTTTCATCTAAAATGCAAACTTTGTGCACCTAGTATTCAAGTTAACAACAAGTGCTAAAGAACTGAGTTAAAATCTCGATGCAAGACAATAGCAACACAAATTTGCATTGGAGTCTAAGGAAATTTATTTTTGTTGAATTAAGATTGGTCTTAAATTGAGTGTAGATTGAGTGTAGCATGCTGGATTCTGAAACCCTGTTGACAGGTTTTCTTGTAACAAGGGGCATATGATAATGGAATTTATAGCCATCAGCAACTCTTGCTTCAATATAAGTCCAGAATTTTTGTGATATTTTGCAGAAGATGACTTCCAAGATGTTAGAATTACTCTTGGTGGTGACCAGTTGACAAGAGTGTGCTTTGACTTGGCAAAAAACCTTCGTGCAGGCACCCATACAGCTACTGAGCGTCTTGAACAGCTAAACCCTGTTATAGAAGAACTTTTTCATACTGAGCAGGATCTGATTGAGGTATTTATTGTTTCATAGGGCCAAAATAAGCAAAAGAAGAGTAACATTGTTTTTTTCTTTCACGCATATGCCTTGAGTGCTCATTAGAAACATCTAGGTGAGACATTCTTTAGAGAATCCACAACATACATTTTGGTTGAGATTTTTTTTTCAAATATTCACTCTTATCTAGGGGCATTTACTTTACAAAAATAGTGAGTATGATTAGGAAATACCACAATCACAAACCGCAGACATGGCACCGCGAGGAAGAGCCACACAACCATTATACACTTGTGGAGATAAGTAGTTTTTTAGCTTAACCTGTTATTTTTATCCATGCGTCTGGGCTGCTCAGAAGCAACATCTTGAGAGGGTTCTCCTTAGTACCCACAACAAATGTTTTGTTTCATACGTAAGACAAATAAATTTCAAATATACTAGGTTTCTGGGAGTCTATACTTTACAGCTTCTATGTAAATGTTTTTTTCACTTTTTTCACTAAAATATCACATGAAATACTGATTCACACTTGCTGTGGAGATAAGCTTATTTTTTGGGCTTTAAATTGTTTATTTTTCTTACCCATCTTTTAAAACATTTGTTTAGAGTGCTCAAAAGAACTGTCTCTTTGAGACAGTTCTTTTGAGTACCCACAACATTGTTTTTGTTGAGAAGTAAGATCAATATACAGGACTTTAGTTAAGAGTGCATAACAAAAATTTTATTTTCTTATTTCTCAACCAAAACATATGTTGTGGGTACTCAAAAGAACCGTCTCAATGATGCGGTTCCTTTGAGCAACCAAAACAAATGTTAAAATTGATGGGTAAGAAAATATAAACAATTTTAAGCTGAAAGTTTTGGTTTATCTAAACCTGTGAATATATTTAGAATACACTCCTATCTGGAGGCCTGCGGTTTACAACACCTATTTTATGCTTTTTCCTATTTACCATTTGGGGAACAGTCACAATGAGACCTGATGAACGATCTTTAATATTTTGGTCTTTATTTGTCACTGTGTTCATGACAGAGAATCGCAGAAATCACAGCAGAACCCTTTCACTACATTATCACTAGGTGCATTATAGCCAAAATACTCGAGCATGAATACTCTGTAACACCTTGAGGTATTCTGACAGTAAGTAATAATATTTTGTTCTATTCCAGGGCGGTTTTTTCTGATGTCTGTGTTGTTATAGTACAATACAGCTGTACTTTGCAAACCATCCCTCCCTGCTCTGCCAGTCTCTTGAAAATACTTTTCCAGAGATGTGGGTGGCTTATAATGTATTATTTGACGAATGTGTGGCGCATTCAAACCCATTCCTAGGGCAACAGTTGCAAAAACAATCCTCACTCTACTTTTTACTTTGCAAAGTTCTTGCACGATAAATCTTTTCATGGTCTCAGTGTACACTTGTTGATACTGAGCAAACAGCCTGTTTTAAGGTACGGCTTCACCAACATACTGTTTCTCCCCCATTTTCTTTTCAAAGAAACTGTAGGCAAAGCTTATTATACCCCCCGCAAACTTTGTTTGTAGGGGGTATACTGTTTTCACGTTGTCCGTGCATGCGTCCGTCCGTCCGTGCGTAAGTAAGTAAGTAAGTAAAGGCTTTATTTAACGAGGGTGACTACATTTAGTGTATACAAATAATGACAAATGTAATAACTAATCTTCCATGAGGCCCTCAAAATATACATTATATACATAATTATAAAATACAAGCAGATCACAAACTATATATAAATCAAAATGTGTTGCGTCCGTCCGTCCGTCCGTCCGTAACGCTTTGTTTCCTTAATAACTCGAAGAGTCATTGCCGGATTTTCATCAAACCTTGCAAACATGTTCATATATGCAAGACAAATACTTTAGACAAAAAAGTAAGGGCTAGGTGCCAATTCTATTAGAGTTATTTCCCTTTGTAGTTCTAAATGGCTTTTAATTTAGTGCTTTATGCTTATGCTATTATAGGCCATACACGGGCCGATCAACTCCTACCACAGCTTTTGATGGAACAATTTGATACTTTTCCTATACAATGTAGACACATTGAACATATGCATGAAGGAGTTTGGTTTAGAAAAAAATAATTTTTGACAAAATGACAGCTGTGAGAACTTAGACAATTTTTCCCTAATAAGGTGTTTGTATATGCATAGACGGTGCCTTTATGGGGCGATCAACTCCTACCACAGCTTTTTATGGAGCAATTTGATACTTTGCCTATACAATGTAGACACATTGAACATATGCATGAAGGAGTTTTGTTCAGAAAAATTATTTTTTTACAAAATGACAGCTGTGAGAACTTCGACAATTTTCCCTAATAAGGCTTTTGTATATGCATAGATGGTGCCTTCATGGGCCGATCAACTCCTATCACAGCTTTTGATGGAACAATTTGATACTTTGCCTATACATTGTAAACACATTGAACATATGCATGAAGGAGTTTTATTCAGAAAAATATTTTTTAACGAAATGACAACTGTGAGAACTTAGACAATTTTTCCCTTATTAGGCTTTTGTATATGCATAGATGGTGCCTTCATGGGCCGATCAACTCCTACTACAGCTTTTGATGGAACAATTTTTGTTTGCACAGATTCTACTGAAATCTTCTTATCAAAACTAAGGTCTTCTTGTTCGAACTATAACTTGCCAAGTTTTTTCACTGACTCTTACTGTGCGGGGGGTATCTAATAAGCATTGCTTATTGACTTTTTTCATTACACTTGTATCCCTGTACATAATAGTTAATGGGAAATCAAGTTTATCTGTCATCAGCTGATCTGCTAATGGTGTGAGAATTTCTTCTAAGTGGTCCTCTGTGTCAGTTGATGGTGGTCGTGAAACCTTTCGGTATTTGATGTCTGGGTTTACTGCTATTACTTTAGGCTGTTTAAGTTTTAGGGATTTAATAAGCTCTTGTTGTGCTGCTGGTGGAGCTGTTGCGGTCAACACAATGGCAGGTATCTGGGGAAATCTTGATAGTAGCTCTGAGCCAATCATTGAGAACTCTTTCCTAAATTCTCCACCCCTAATAATAATAAAATACAAATTATTTGAATTTCAGAAAATTATCAAGACCTTTTACAAGCCTGAAAGCTCAAGAGAAGATGGTACATTACCCCATTTCAGGACCCTACTTGGTAGGAGAAATGTGACCGGGCAGTTCAAAGCTACAAATGGTTTTGAGGCGCATAAAGATTTCATCTTCACTGTCACAAGGTATATGGGGTATTCCATAATAAGCAAGGCAGATAGCAAAAAAAGTGCTTTGAATTTTAACCCTTTATATTCTGATGAATTTTCTCATATAGATAAATACATAAGAATGGGATTGTCAACTATATTTATCAAAGGGTAACAGGCAGACATTTCCAAATAATTTTGTGAGAGCTCAGTGGCAGAGTGCTTGACTTGAGACCAAGGGGCCGCGGGTTCGAACCTCACCAGGGTCACTGCTTTGTAGTCATTGAGCAAGACAAATTTATCCTTGCTTAGTACTGGTTCAACCCAGGAAGACTCTTCCCTACATGACTGAAAGATTGTTGATGGGATGTAAAGAATCAAATCAAACAAACAAAATAATTTTGTGCGTCTGTCCCTGAAGATTGCATTTACTCTAGATAGCAAACAACGCTGGCCCTGATGAAACAATGGGGTTAATTTAAGTATTTATATGTACATGTGTACATGTATGTACTCCAAAGAGAAATGAGTATGGCATGGTTATGCCACCAACTAGAAACCAAACCACCACACTACAAGGAAATGACATGGAACCACACAACAGCAATAAACATTTACTATTAAAGTAATGGAACCAGCTGGCTCTTCCTCAGCAAGATGATTGCAAAACTTACTATATTGCACAGTTGTTGGTGTGCCCTTGCAAATGCCCACACTTTTGAAGAGAAAGCTAATAAATATGGGCTATGACCTAGTTTCATGCACCACATATGTTTTGGTTGAGAAATAAGAAACTTAATTATGATCACACACTCTTATCTGGAAGCCTGTGCCCTTTTTATACACCGACGACCCCTAGGTGGGGTCACAAAGTCAAAACAATTTTTTTCTGAAATAGGTCATGTTGAATATCAAATTAAAGGGAAATACATGTAGAATATTATGCAAGTTTGACCTTATGCACTCCCCTGACATTTTTGGCTACATATTAAGGTCGGATATTTAAATTGTACAGATAAGTATATTTTGATTGAACTTAGTGAATTGGTAGTCTTTGAGTATGGTCTGAGTGAAACCCAAGAAGATATAAGCTGTTTGAGCAATTGGATTTAAATTTTATGGTAAACATCCTTTCCTTGTGACAAGAACTCAGGTGAACAAGTCTGGGCTCATGTGCCCTCTTTAAAAAAAAAAAGCATGGGGATAAAATTGACAATAATTACGACCTCACAAAAGACCAAAGACAAACAACCATTACAAAAATAAAAAAAAAACATTAAATAACAATGAATTGTTCAACAAGTAGCCCAGTGACTTAGTGGTAGAGTGCACAGATTACGGAGTTGATCTGTTGCCTAATCTGAGTCTTCACAATCACACACACACTCATGTTTACATTTTGTTGATTTTGTACCATCATGACAGTTTATCCTATATGGCGTGTATGTAAAGATAATGAAGTCAAGCTCAGTTATTCTTTTAGTCCGTCCAAGCAGTTTAGACTTTGCAAGTCAGATAAAAAAAATATGATTTCATGAAATGTATTCTGTCAGTGAAATGTTAATTATAATTTTATTTTGCATACAGGGCCATGATAGTGGAACTTGCTTGTGAAAAACTTGGCCTTGACAGCAAGACCAGCAATATAGCACTGCCAGAAAATGCTAAATTTTGGAGGAACACCAAAGTCAGACAGTGGTTGGAGGAATTGGTAGATCCTATTGTGGACATCATATTCACAGCCTTCAGAGAGCCTTCAATGGATGGAGTGAATATGCACATTGATACCCCATCTGGCACTTTTGACATAGTCGCTCCTGCTCGTCTCAGAGGAAAACATATTGACATGTCGCTGAATGGAAATATTGCATATTTAGTTTTTCACATGTCTTACTGTAGTATTGCACCTCAAATGGAACACAGTAATTTGTTATACCCCCCGCAAACTTTGTGGTGGGTATACTGTTTATACCCCCGGTAAGAAGTATATAGGGGGTATATAGTTTTTGCCTATTCTGTAATTATGTTTGTCTGTTTGTCTGTCTGTCTGTCTGTCTGTAAACTTTTTTTTTCGTCAAAGATTTCTCAGCAACTACTTGGGTTACGATTCTGAAATTTGGTACAAAGCTTGATAGTGATGAGTTGTATTGTGTAACAAAAGATCAGCCACATATTGCTTATCAGTCCCTTTATTTGTTCATTTTTCTTTCTCTCCAATGGAAATTCTTAAATAATACATATAGACATATTTTCTGTCAAAGATTTCTCAGCAACTACTTGAGTTAGGATTCTGAAATTTGGTACAAAGCTTGATAGTGATGAGTTGTATTGTGTAACAAAAGAACAGCCACATATTGCTTATCAGTCCCTTTATTTGTTCATTTTTCTTTCTCTCCAATGGAAATTTCTGTCACAGATTTCTCAGCTCCTATTGGAGCCAGTGTTTTCAAATTTTGTGTACACCTTCAGGAAGGCAAAGTGTACGGTAAATGTTCTAAAATTACGAACACTAAAAAATAATTATTTTTTCCGCTGTTCGTAATTTTAGAAATTACGTTTCAGAAAAAGTGATAGTGTTCGTAATTTTAGAATGTGGTCTTTACCTTGAGCAAAAACGGTATGTATGCATGTAAAAATGTGGTAGAAACGTGTTGAAAACACGGCGAGATGATTCTACGCTATCTACTAATTTTTCTTTTCAACCGCCGCTAAATTCTTGCGGACTGAGTCAGTAAAATGTCCAGCGCGTGCGGTAATTGCCAAGTCGAGAGCCAGGCACGTGCATGTTATATCACTCAATTTACTTACAAGTCGTGAAAGTCCACGTATTTAACCTCGGACTACCGATGAATCGCTCCTTCAGAAAACCAAAACGCGTTCGCATGCTCTCCATCTGCGCAAATGCCGTTTATAATGTAATACAGTCACTCAAGGACATCTCGTCGATCAGATTTTTTTTGCAAAGATATACACGAAACTTTGAAATACGCCGTCGAGTTCTCAGAGTTAAAAAATGACGAAATTCAAAAAGAACACATCTCTCCCTCTCTCTCTCTCTCTCTCTCTCTCTCTCTCTCTCTCTCTCTCTACTTGTCGATCTGTCGATGCACTTTGATTTTCCTGAAAGGATGTGCATGTACCAGTCTCTCTCTCTTTCTCTCTCCATTTACATTTGCAAAAACGGTTTAGATCCAGATCAGACCCGAATGGAATTCAGGAAAGAATGTTTCGTCAATTTAAAATGTATTCATGCGCGATAGAAAGTACGCAAAGTGTCGTACAAAAGCCGATGCGAACGATAAAGGGGGGAATTTCTTAGCAATACTGGACCGTATCCCCTGAAATTCTCAAAACTACAAAGCCAGCATTCAACGTTGGGCCATCATCGAAACGCCATTTAAAGGCGTTTCGCTGGCGGGCCGATGATGGCCCGCTTTTAGTGATATTTGGATCCTCTCTCCCTTACAAATGAAGATAAAAAACGTTGTCAGAGTTCGGATCCAGATCAGATGCTAATGGATTTCAGGAAAGAATGTTTCGTCAATTTAAACATTTGGGCATGCGATAGAAAGCATGCTAAGCATCAATACTGTCGAATATCCGACTTTGTCGTGCAAAAGCCGATGCGCACGAGAAGCATTTCCAAGTATCATTTTCAGCACCGATACCGTATGCACGCGCTTGAGTCTCTCTCTCTCTCTCTCTCTCTACCACCTGTTTGAAAGTTTGCAAATAGTTTGGATCCAGAAGATCTCCGACGTCTTGCCAAACCAAATCAGGGGCAAACAGGCATATCAAGAATCAATCATGTAAGCCGATGCCTCGAAAGAATATAATAAATTAATGAGCCGTGACATGAGATTTCCAACAATGTGGTATGTGGGACCAGCAAAGCCTCAGATCAGCCTGCGCATATGCAGAGTCTGATCAGAGCCTTTGCTAGTCGCTTGAATATTCTATGAGTGTTAAGCTATTTGGAGTTTGTAAGCTTAAAAGGAGGCTGCACAGGCTCGTCTGAGTCTACACTCGTCAAAATGCTACATAGTTGGTAATCATATGTCGTGGCTCAATTTATGATATATATTGGCTTCGAGCCGATGTACGATTAACAGATTAATATCTCAAAGAAAAGGACAAATTCAGACAAGTACCACAACTCGAGTTTTTCATGCATGCAGTGCGCCGTTTCATGCTCGAGTTCATTGAATTTGTCCCTTTTTCATGCAAACGGAGACACAGCTAGGCAATCATGTTTTGTGTACTAAGTCCGCTTTCGTGTGTCAAAGCCATGCACCGCATGCTACCCGAGTCTTAAAACAACAACAACACGTGGTATGATAGTCGGCTTCTTTGATCTCAAACATGTCCGTGAACCATTACCCTGTCCCTTTGTCTGCGTCTGATACTATTAGCAGAGCCGGACCCAGGGTGGGACCTGGGAGGCACCCCCCCCCCCCCCCCCCCAAAGAGGCTGTGACAGACTAATTTAGCAGACAGTTTGGGCCCAGATCTGGCCCGACAAAATGTTAAATGTTTTGTTCTAGAAACAAAGTAGCTGATAAGACTGTGCGGTGCGCAGGCTGATATTCGCATGTAACAAAGTCGGGGTACATACATCTACAGACGTGTGGTAATTTTGGAAAATAAAGCGAATTCCGAGATGTCGCGATCATCTCAAGGGCTTTTAAATTCACAGCCACTTAGTGGGGCTATATTTCCCAAAATTAAGGCAAGCACCTCCATCTACATTCCTTCTATGTGTATGTGGGCAGTTAAGGCGTTGGCGATTTTCCACGGATGCGCAGGCTCGTCTGAGCCTTCGCTGCTCGCATATGCGATAGGTACCATAATCTCATGAACTGGCTTATTTCATAAAATTGAATATGTAAATATTAAATTCATCAAGATGTAGAATCTTGCTACAATCAATTTATTTCTTGGTACATGTATGTACGTTTGTGCGTCCATAATACCGGTAATGCACTCGTAGGACCTTCCATGTGCAGTTTCATGAGGACAAACGAAACAGACACACAGAGATCGACTCAACAGTTTGTTAAAATGTTCCATTTTGAGGAATTTGATGTTTTTGATGGATACGAATAGCCATTATTACATGTACTTAGAAAACTGCCAACAAAATTTTTAAGTATTTTAAAGACAACTTAGGCCTAAGTAGATGTCTAGAATTTTTGTTTGGCTAGAGTCTTCATCCACTTTAAACTTTGTTAGTGAGCGAGACCCTGACGAGATTGTGCAAACACACATGCTCTCCTGAGCCTTCGCTGATCACATCCGTCATAAGTACCAGCAGGGTCTTTACCAGCTCATATGGGGCTCCTCGCAAGATGATTTCATGCTCGGGTCCGAGCTGTGTTCAAGAAAAGAGCACATGCATAGAATGATAGAAGTGCGATCCGTGTCGCACGCGGCTTGGGCATATTGCCGAACTGGGAAATCCTTTAAAATACTTAAAAGGGAGGGGAGGGGAGGGGTGTCAGTCCGATAACCTGAGAATCACACATATTTCAGCCTGAAGTTAACGGTAATGTACCGTGAATAAAAAAGAGATGGTGACCACGTGTGAGTTCTTGCAGGCATGTCGGTAAATATTAAATATACGGTGGCTTTATTTTCCGCATTGGATGTCTCCGTGAGAAAAAAAAACATGCGACTTGCACGATTTTCTCTGCATTTTGCACGAAACCGAATGACCCCTTATGATGCAAACGTCCACGGCAATCACTAGAATGGAACCTTCCAAATACCGCTACCGCTCACGTGATGTACGGTAGAAGTATACCGAACACAGATGGGACAAACAGATAAACGGACATCGATTTTCCGCCGAAAAAACGTGTGTTCGTAATTTTAGAAATTCACTTTTCCGAAAAATGGGCAGTGTTCGATTTTTTAGGATGTTTTAAAAATTATTTTCGGCGATAATTTTAGGTGTTCGTAATTTTAGAGTGTTCGAAATTTTAGAACATTTACCGTACTGTGTAAATGGAAATTAAGATGCTCATCCTCATTTTGCCTTCTTTTTTCAATTTTTCATTTTTTCCTTCTTTCACTCTTATATAATACATATAGACATATTTTTCTGTCAAAGATTTCTCAGCAACTACTTGAGTTAGGATTCTGAAATTTGTTACAAAGCTTGATAGTGATTAGTTGTATTGTGTAGCAAAAGAACAGCCACATATTGCTTATCAGTCCCTTTATTTATTCATTTTTCTTTCTCTCCAATGAAAATTTCTGTGGCAGATCTCTCGGCTCCTATTGGAGTCAGTGTTTTCAAATTTAGTGTTCATTTTCAGGTAGGCTAAGTGTATTGTGTAAATGAAAATAAAGATGCTAAATCTCATTTTGCCTTCTTTTTCAATTTTTTCTTCTGTCACTCCTATATAACACATATGGACGCTTTTTGTCAGAGTTTTCTCAGCAACTACTTGATTTAGGATTATGAAATTTTGTGTACACTTTCAGGTAGGCAAAGTGTATTGTGTAAATGAAAATTAAGGTGCTAATCCTCATTTTGCTTTCTTTTTTCAAATTTTCAATTTTTCCTTCTGTCACTCTTATATACCACGTATGGACATTTTTCATCAAAGATTTCTCAGAAACTACTTGATTTAGGATTATGAAATCTTTGACAATTTTGTCTTTTCTCTGAAAGTGTTACAACCTCTGATGGCTACCGCCGGGGGTATGTGAGCTTTGCTCACTTCTTGCTATATTTTCACGTTGTCTGTGTGTCCGTCCGTCCGTAACGTTTTGTTTCCTCAATATCTTGAAGAGTCATAGCTGGGTTTTCATCAAACCTTGCAAACATGTTCATATATGCAAGACAAATACTTAAGACAAAAAAGTAAGGGGAAGGGGCCAATTCTATTAGAGTTATTTCCCTTTGTAGTTCTAAATGGCTTTTGATATAAGGTTTTATGCTTATGCTATTATAGGCCATACACGGGCTGATCATCTCCTACCACAGCTTTTGTTGGAACAATTTGATACTATTCCTATACAATGTAGACACATTGAACATATGCATGAAGGAGTTTGGTTCAGAAAAAATATTTTTTGACAAAATGACAGCTGTGAGAACTTAGACAATTTTTCCTAATACGGCTTTTGTATATGCATAGATGGTTCCCTTATGGGCCGATCAACTCCTACCACAGCTTTTGATGGAACAATTTGATACTTTGCATGTACAATGTAGACACATTGAACATATGCATGAAGGGGTTTGATCTAGAAAAAAATATTTTTTTTACAAAATGACAGCTATGAGAACTTAGACAATTATTCCCTTATATGGCTTTTGTATATGCATGGATAGTGCCTTTATGGGCCGATCAACTCCTACCACAGCTTTTGATGTAGCAATTTGATACTTTGCCAATACAATGTAGACACATTGAACATATGCATGAAGGAGTTTAAAATTTTTGTTTACACATATTCTACTGAAATTTACTTTTCAAAACTAAGGTCTGCTGGTTTGAACTTTAACTTGCCAAGTTTTTTCACCAACTCTTACTGTGCGGGGGTATCTAATAAGCATTGCTTATTGACTTTTTTCATTTTTAAAATCTACATAAAAATAACTTTACTCTGAAAATTTGCATGGTCATAGAAATAACAAAGCCAACCCTTTTGGTGGAGACTGATATCAACCTTACTGCTCTGATATCATGTAAAAAGAAATAACTTTGTTTTTGTTTGTATGAAAATACCCTTTCAGTACCCATTATTGTACTGACTGTCAGTGCTATACACCTGGGTTAGATATTGCAATATTTGCTCAACTACAAAATGTCCTTTAGAGATTATAGCAGATGATATAAAAATATGATTTAAAGCATTAAATGGTGCGGTTTACAAACAATCCAAGCTGCGTATAAAGGTCTACCGTTAAGGGGTTATTTTTGGCATTTCATGCCTACTGAGTACTGTCATTTCATCTGCTTTGTCTACCTATCTGTATGCTTTGTGTTCATGTGTCTTTTCGTACATGCGTACAACTAGAAATACACATTTAAAATCTGGTTTTATCTCAGTTTTTGGAAAACAACACAGAGGTTGTTCACTAGAGGATGCAATCTCAAAGCAAACCTATTCAAAAGTTCTCATTTTTGTCAGCCTTTATTTGAAGGTAATTTTACTTTAACACCGGAAGAAATGACGAAACCCAAATTGCCGTAGTAGTATGACCACATTGAACCTAGCATCCTTTTTTTGGGACATAGGCAAACAGTGCATACCCAGATCAGATATTGCAGAAAGCGGCGTCAATGGAGCGCAGTGGCTCAGTGGTAAATTGCTTGCCTCGAGACTGAGGGGCCATGGGTTCAAGCCACACAGGTGTTCACAACATTATTCTCTAAAGTTTTGTCTATCTGTACATATCTATGAACCTATCTATGTTAATCATGAACAAATGGATTCTACTTTTACATAGCTCATTATAGGCCATCAGAAGTGCTACTGTGTACATGAGCCTCACTGTAACAAAACCATTAATGTGGTATATGTCCACAGTGGACTCCGATCAGACTGTGCAATACTGTATAAATAACAATCTAGGTTTTTCTCCATGCAGATACCAAAAAAGCAATTCAGTATGATGAGGAAATACCACAACCAAACACTGCAGACCAACCCATGGCACCATTTAAACCACATCACACTCACTAGACACTAGGAATACAAAAAAATCAAGCAACTAGCTCTCTTCCCCGTCAAGATAATTGCAAAACTATAATGGACACCTAGTAATGCACAACAAAAACATAAAAACATACACAGAAATCAACAACATCAGAACTAGCACGGTAGAACGAGAGCAGCCTGAGCCTCTCAGGGTGGGGGTTGGAGGCTTTTACTGGTACCAAGTCTTCACCCTTGATTCTGTTGTTAAGAACAAAGAAGATGAAGACTCTGATCAGACTGAGTGGGTGCTGTTGCTGATCTTAGTCTTCACTGGCTAGCTTTGTCTGTTGCAGGCTCATTTATCTGTTTTTTTTCACAGGTCAGATGGTTCGAATTCCTGTACCCGGAGAAGAGATGCCACCATTAGTAGATGATGATATTAATAATTATTTTTTGAGCTTCCTAAGAGTGGCCATGGATTTGCTTCAGTTTGATGATTTAGTAAAATCTGGTGACATTGACAGACTTACCATTGTTATGAAAAGACTTTGTCCCACCTTTATTGGGCTTACTTCATATAGAAGTAAATATGCGATTGAATGTGTCAATTTCTTAACTAAAACTGAGTGTCTTCTGTCTGAAAAGGACAGTGTTAAAGTGAAACTAGAAGCCTTTGTGAATCCTACTGGAAAAGCTGGTGGAAACAAAGCTGCAGACATGCAGCAGGAGAATAACATTTAAATGGTTAAGACAGTTTTGCGTGGTCTTGGTGCTGGTAAAACAGACAAAGCAATTGAAAGATCTTCAAAAGCAGCTCCAGTTATCACCAGTATTGAAGAAAACTTTAAGAATATGACTGGTTCAAAATCCATCCCTAACAGACATGTTAAAAAATCAATGGAAGGTGATGTCAGCCTAGTATGTGAGCATTTGAGGCATGTTAGACCTTTTCAGGCAAGATTTGGCAGAACCCTTGATACATACCTTGGCATTAAATCAAGTGTATTTTATGATATAGATAAATACAAACTAAGGGAATTCATGTCTCGTCACAGCAGAAGGGCTGTGTTAAGGGTATACATTGACGATCATGATGGGGTTTAAAGTGAAATATTATTCAAATGAAAACACTCTTTGTGGACCACCTAGCCCTCATTGTATGCACAGGCGTGATATTTAAGGGATCAACCTATCTGCTGTGGCACATCAAGGCTGAAAAATGGGTTTTGTGTTAATACGCAGTATGCATTACTCAAAACACCTTGTTAAAAAAATAGCAAGTGCTGAATGGCTATAAATAATTGGAGACATCAAGTCATTTTAGATAGCGTAACAATAACAATGATTGGTAATACACTATTTAGCATCAAAATCGCATTATTTTGTGACGCATTTGGTAAACAAATAAGTTGCATGCACCCACAATGCCCAAATCAGATAAGTCAGTATGCAATATGCATGCCCCTATTGTTTTTTAATGCCTAGCAGCAACGTCCCTGTAAAGTACAGAAAATTGTAAGCCAAGATGATGAAGTGGAAAGGTTTTCAAAAAGTGTTAAGATTATGAAAAAAAGTGATAGGGGGAAAAATGGATTTTGAACCAGTTGTCTGCAGTTTGTGATTGTGGTATTTCCGGATCATACTGACTTACTATTTTTTATCAAATTATATACCACTCAAAACAAGTTTTCCATCTGAAAGTTATAAACATATAGGATCTTGCATGAGTAAGGAGATAAAATGCACAGGTTTAAAATTTTTCAGCGTAAAAATGTAAATATTTTCGTTCCCATCAGTTTTAACATATGTTTTGATGCTCAAAAGAACCGTCTCATTGAGACGGTTCTTTTGAGTACCCACAACATATGTTTTGGTTGAGAAATAAGAAAATAAAACATTTGTTACGCACTCTTAACTAAAGTCCTGTAAAATGTATTGAATTTATTAAATGAGTTGGAGAGAAAAGTGATAAAATGCATGGCTTGCCCAGCATTTTCTCACTTTTTATCAGTTTGATAAATTCAATAGTACAAGAGCACAAATGTTAGATTCTATCTATCATATGACATTAGAATTACTTTAAATCTCATTTCTGGTGTAAAAAAGTTAAGATTTTGTCAAATTGCAAGCAATAACTATGGACGCCATTTCATATGTATAGCTTTATCCAAAATTCTGTAAAAACTAGTGGTTTATGGATTTTAATGCTTAGTGTTATTTCACCTCATTTTTCGATAACATAGCACACAAATTTTGTTATATTGTACATTAAGGGGGTTACTCAGTTTGAGCTCCTCCAGCAACCTCTATACCAAACACACTACGATCATATGTCCTGGTCTTTGTAAAAAGTTGCTCTAAATGTATATTAAGTTTCAATTTTTTCCACCAATTAAAAAAAATCCATGTTTATAACCTGATTGCAAAACTTGTTTTAAGTAGTGGTGTATATTGTATTAGGCTAGGTCATTCCTGTGGCCATGGATTTGCTTCAGTTCAATGATTTAAACAAATCTGGTGACATTGACAGACTTACCATTGTTATGAAAAGACTTTATCTCACCTTTATTGGGCTTACTTCATATAGATGTAAATATGCCATTGAATGTGTCAATTTCTTAACAGAGACTCAGTGATTTTGTTATCTGTGCATCCTGCATCTTTTGCGCATAATTTTGTCTCTGGGATGCAAAGTTTTTATTTTAGCCAATCCCAGGATGCAATAGAATTGCAGACTTGGCACTTAAAACAGTGTTCTGGACTCATAAGTTTGCAGTTGGGACTCACTGATATGGGAAACAGCGAGTCCGAGGACCCATAAGCCAAAAACTGTAAATAAATCACTGAGACTTACACTGCCCTTTTAAGACAAAACACATTCAAAAATGGTTAGTGATTTTAATCAGAAAATACCACAATCATAAATTGCAGAAAAATCGGTGGCACCTTAGTATCCTAGATCAGGTGTGGTATTTGATAGTATCGATTCCTGATCATTGCCTTCTTCCGTACTTAGATTGTGTGATTAGCACATTCCTATAATATAACCCTTCAATAGTTGGTTATAAATTCCACAAACTTACCTTGATAATACATTCATTTCATGTTGTCCATGTATAATTTTGCTAAATGTGTTATGTATGTATAATCTGTAATTCCAACAGTTTTCATTCCTTAACATGAACTTTGCATCATACTTGCTCATACATTGAAGATGAGCACTGGTGACACAAGACTAGAGCAGAGATGGATCTTGTTGTGCCCCTAACTTTTGAAAAAGATGAAGGGGAATATTGCTTTGGGCTTTTCCGTCCGTGTGTAGTCTGTTAAAAAAAAGTTATTGTTTTGAATTTCTACAAATCGATGCCTCATAAAAGAATAACTGACACCAGGCTTTTAGTTCAGAGTGCGTACCCAAAAATTAATTTTCTCATTTCTCGACCTAAGCAAATGTTGTGGGTACTCAAAAGAACTGTCTCAATGAGGCGGTACTTTTGAGCACCCAAAAACATGTGTTAAACTGATAGGAAAGAATATATTTTACAATTTTGCGTTTCAAAATTTTGATTATCTAACCTTTTATGACTCATATTATCTTTTTAGTCTGAACTGTCTTCCTTTGAGGAGTTGTGCCCCCCTTTTAAGGGTCCAAATGAAATTTAGTAATAGCTGATTTCATAGGCCTTCCGTACTTTAACAGATTTCTTTCAGGACTCAACTTCAACTCACATGCACTTACCTCATATGCACTTACATCACATTACTACATCAGCCAATCCAAATTTGTCCCATTACCACGAGGCCGAGCAGCCAGCATCAAAATACCGAAAGAAATTAGTATTTTTTAAGCAAACAAACATGTATGATTGCATACCAAGTGAGGATTTTATTTTATTATTATTGGTTTTGGAGTCATTGTTCCTTGGAAATTGCCGCATTGAAAACTGGCAATAAAGATTACTTGAAAACCATTACAGCTAGCAGCTTCAAATTGAGTCAGCTGATAGAGGATGATTTTTTTTAGTTATTGCCGTTTGCAAATTTAGCCATTGAAAACTTGTAAAAAAGAATTCTTGAAAATTATGGATAGGAGCTTCATATCTGGTCAGCTGATTCAGGATGAGAGAGCTAGAAAAGCACAACTTCAAGGAAATGATTGGGGGTATAGTGTTCCATAAACACAATTTCTAGCTGTTGTTTTTTTTAAATGCATGTTTTGCCAAAAATTGGTAATGAATGATATCTAATGTCAGTTTTGGTCCAGATCATGGGGTTGAGGTTATATAACTTTTTAATGCTAAATTCAACAGCAAAAGAGTGCACAGTAGCTCAGTGGTAAGAGTGCATGACTTTAGACTGAAGGGTTCCGGGTTCAAACCTACCAGCATCACTGTGTTTTGTCCTTGAGCAAGACACATTAATCCTTGCTTTGTACTGGTTCAACCTAGGAAGACTTGCCCTCACATAACTGAAATTCTTTTGACTTTGACTTAAAATATTAAATAAAACAAACAAAATCAACTGAGCATGAAATTTCAACTGCTTATAAAAAGTGCTGGAATATCCATACTTTGCTTGCTTTCAAACAATCAGATTTTGTATTTATCATGCCAATAAATGTTTAAATTCCAGCAACTGTTGGCATTTTAACATTTCTGAGCTTGATGAATTCTATACTATGTTCAGTTGAGCATGAGAAAAACTTCATAACCTCAAGGAGAGGACCAACAGTTGTCTGTTTGTGAATGTTATCAGTTGACAACACAGGCAGACAAAGGGTTTACAGGGTTCACTCAGGCTTAAAAATTACTTGAATATAGAGGGCTTTCTTGAAAAGTCCTTGAAAATTAAATCTGCCTTGAAAAGTACTGGAAAATCACTCGAATGCCTTGAAAAATCCTTTAATTTTTATATTTTCTGGAGAACTTAACACTGTTGATAGAGATCTAAATCAGTATGAAAGAGTTGTGCCTTTAAATGCACAACAATTAGATACTCATTTTGTAGTACTAATTTCTCATTTACTAATTTCTCTCCATTATCTCAGTGTAGCATTTTTGAAGAAGAATTTTAACACTTGGATCAGTATTTTTCCTAAACTTTTAGTCCTTGAAAACTGTAAAATAGCCTTGAGAAGTCCTTGAATTTTACTCATCTTCCCTGTATGAACCCTGGTTTAACCCACCAGTCAGTATAACATGATATTTTAATAATATTAAATATGTGCCTCTCTAGATGTTATATGTTGTCTTGTTTGAATGTATTTGGTTTTATCTTGATAGTTAAATAAAACAAGATATTACAACTTTATTGTTGCTTTTTTTTCAAATCCTCTGCATACTATTAATCAACATGTCATTTTTAAACAGTTTTTGCAAACTCTTGGCTTACGATAATTCATTTTTAAAAGTCTCAAAATGATCATTGAAGTTTAAGACCAGCAGGGCTTACCATGGCTCAGAACTAAACTCCAGCTGTTAAGTTTTTCGCAATAACTTTTTTATCTTCAATATAAGCAAAATGTGTTCGCGATGAAAAGTATTCAGGAACATCTCGGCCAACTTCTCCAAATACTTCCAACATCCTAGATGCTGCAGGTTCATCTGTGCTCAGATGCACTCTTTGAGCATTTTAAGCAAAGCGCAAATTAACTAAGTCCAAGATGTCAGTCAAAAAGTTACATAGCACCGCCCTAATTCAATTACTAAAGCGATGGATGGCTTGTTCAAATATAATAGAAATCGCGCCTGATTCGCTCGTGCGTTAAGCTAGTAGGGTCATCTTAAAACTGTTCATTTCATAGCACGTGCATAAGAGAAAAAAATGCACGTCATGCGATAACCCAGCCGTTGTTCCTACAAATGAGCCTGCTTTAAGTTAATTCTGCATATGCACGGTAAATTCTGGGTATGTTAAAGGCAGTTTTATGTTATGCACAGACTTTGAAGAGCGGGATATGCACCGCTTCCGAATATTTTTTTGAAACTACCCCTTTCTGTCACGCCTATACGAATTATACCTGTCATTAAAAGACTTAGAAATTTAGGACGAATTCAATTTATTGCAAAATCTTCATCTATATACACAAAAATCTGATTGCGCCACAAGCACAAGACCTTTTGGAGAAGTTGGCGGAAATTCTCCTCTACAACTTTCATCGCAAACACATTTTGCTAAAATTGAAGATAAAAAAGTTATTGCGAAAAATTAAGTCTAAAAAGTTAACAGCTGGAGTTTAGTTGTAGCCAACACTTTAGCCAAATGGAAAAAGTTGGAGCCAAAAGAAATTGACTTTAGCCAATTTGCCAGAAAGTAGTATCAGCTAGCGACGACTTTTGTTATCTGCTGATAACCTTTGCAAACAGTTTGGACCCAGATCAGGCCCGACAAAATGTCGGGGCTGATCTGGATCCAAATTGTTCGACACCCTGATGGTATTGAAAAGAATCCAGCATTCATAGAGTTAAATATGGCACAACAATAAAGTGTGAAGTAATAATAAAAGCAATATTGGAAATCCAAAAGCTGATCAAAATTTACACTTTTTCGCAGATATGTAAATTTTCAACCACGTAGAGTGTACTTTTAGCCAATGACTTATATTTGTAGCCACTCTACATTTTTAGTAGCAAATGGCTAATGGCAGGGTGAGCTCTGACCAGTGTTCTCATATGCCATGGTTTATTTGACTTGGCAGTATTTGGTGCAGACATTGAGCATATCGAGTTGACTAAGTGGTAAAACTTCATACTTTCATTAGATTTCAAAGGGAGCACAGAGGGGTTTGAGACCGAGGGGCGGGCGTCTTGAGAAAGACAACAAACATTAGATTTCAATAAATTTGCACCAGCATTTAGTTTTTTACAAAAATTCTAAAGAGGACCACCAACTTATGTATGTCAAAGCAGAAATAGGTAAAATGTGGGTTTCTTATCATGAAATGCAGTTATACACCCTATCAAGAAGTCTATTCAGTGTCTGTGACATAGTTATCTCCAGATCTTTTTTTTTCAAAAAAGCGAAGGGGATATTGTAATCGCGTCTGTCAGTCATTTATGCTATCTCCTAAGCCATTGGAAGAAATCCAACAAATTTGTTTGTGTGTGTTTCTCGCATGAATGGGGCGTGCAACAGCACAATTTCTTTGGCCCGCCCCCTGGCGAACAAATATCCTTAAATTTTAATTACAAAGTTAATTTCAAAGATTTCATTACCAAACTTTCTGTGTGTTCTCACAAATAAAAGATATAAAACACATAAAATGGGAGTTTCAGTCATGCCCTAGGGGTGAGATTTTGAGCACTGGAGGTGCCCAGGTGGTCAAAAAAAAATTTTTTTTGAATATGGTCAAATGGCACATCAAACTGACAGGAATGGTGAGCACAACAGAATGCAAACAAAATTTTCATCCCACGGTCAAACGGGTCAGTTCAAATATCATAGTTCAGTAACAAAGGCAATTTCAAATACTTTTATACCAAACCATGTGTATGTTCTCCCAAATAAAAGATTAACATTTAAAACGGAATTTTAATTGTGTTGCCTGGATCATGTCCCAGGGGTAAGGCTTGGGTTTGCTGGGGTAAAAAACTTTAGCATGTGGATTTGCAATGAGGCCCCATCGACTGCGCATTCTAGTTCACTTTTTGCAGTTGTACCTTGGTCCCATTTGTCAGATTTGCTGTTTGCACCATGGGCAGTAGATAATCTTTAATCAGAAATGAATCATAATTATTTCTTAGACTTAAAATATGCAAATCCAAAGCAGTTTTAAAATAGTAACTGAGTATGATCTGGAAATACCACAATCACAAACTGCAGACAAACCCATGGCACCGCGAGGAAGAGCCACACAACAATCACGAGACACAAGCAAGACAAACCAAGCAAAGCAACCAGCTCTCTCTTCCCCATCAAGATGATTGCAAAAACTAGAAAGGACATAAAGTAACGTATAACAAAACAGAACAATTACAGACTCCTACAATGGGAGTAACAATAAACAATGAATCAACAACAGAACCACCATCTTAGAACGGACAGCGGTCCAAGCCACCGGGGGTGGGGGTGCTAGATTCTGCTGTTGTTGAAGTACAAGAAATGTTTTTTTATGTAACCTGTCACATTTCCCTAAAGCTATTATCTTATACAACTTCTCATTTTGGATCATGATTAGGCCGGGGACAAAGGTTAGTAAGAAGTGTATTGGCTCAGTGGTAGCGCTTAACTCAAGAACAAGAGGTTGCGGGTTCGAGACCCATTGGCATCACTATCCTTAAACAAGATACATAGGTCCTTGCTTAGTACTGGTCTGACCAAGGAAGACTTGTCCTAATTTAACTGAAACTTATCTGAAAAGTTGACTAGGATGTACATGTACAGTTCAAAATATGTTGCAGAGGTAAAAAAAAATGGGGAAGTGTGAACATCTGTAGATGAATATATGTAATAAAATTCAAAGTTACCATTCTAATATCATATGAGCCTCATTTATGGCTATCCCAACAAGATTTCCACTTATAGATAGTTTCTCTAAGAAACTATAACCACGCTTGGTCTTAATCAGTGCCTCGGGATGGGCATAAACAACCCTTTTTCAACATCACTTAATGGAATAGTGTGAGTTAGATTTCCATCTCCATCATCATCATTATCTGACTCTGAACTTGAATCTGTGTTGTGGCTAAAGGTTTCTGCCTGATGGCACATGAGGTCAATTGCACAGGAACTGATTCCCTGTGATGAAAGGGCCGTGCACTGATCTGTCATGATACTGTTCAGAGGGGTGATTACTAAAACACAGTTTTTAGTGGCAGTGAGAGGAACTCCTCTTTGCAAGCTGATCACAAAAGGCACCAACCACAGACACTTGGGGTCAGTAGAGAAAAACAAGCCCCCCCCCCCCCCAACCTTCATCCCCCATTAACTTTTTCATTCTTGCATTTTTTCATTTAAAATATGATATTTTGTATGCTTGAAGTTATACAGGTGTTAGAAAAAATGACCTAGAACATATGGAAAACATTTGAAAAAAATGCATATTGCTCACAATGATAGAAAAAACACAAGATAAACAACTTCGGCTTTGCAATTTCGAACCCCCATCGCCGTCAAAAGTGCAATGCGCTCGTAATACTAAACAAACACACAAAACTCTTTCACCGATCAATTCTATATACATTTATCTACTTCCCGATATAGGTAGCTTTCTCTAAGTCTATCGCTTACCTGCTAAATATGACGAACAAAATCAAAACAAACAATTTCAACCATTAATCACAGCTTCTTGGCACGCTAAAAGTACTGGTTTCCTGCTTTAAATTGCGTCTCGTTGAGGCCGGTAAACAAATAATAACGCTAAGTGGGTTAAAGTACTTCCCCTTTGAAGATCTTTAAGACTGGTTCTCGTTTTCAAACAAAGCAATTTACCAAAACGAGAACCTTTCTTCAAAGATCTTCAAAGGGGAAGTACTTTAACCCACTTAGCGTTATTATTTGTTTACCGGCCTCAACGAGACGCAATTTAAAGCAGGAAACCAGTACTTTTAGCGTGCCAAGAAGCTGTGATTAATGGTTGAAATTGTTTGTTTTGATTTTGTTCGTCATATTTAGCAGGTAAGCGATAGACTTAGAGAAAGCTACCTATATCGGGAAGTAGATAAATGTATATAGAATTGATCGGTGAAAGAGTTTTGTGTGTTTGTTTAGTATTACGAGCGCATTGCACTTTTGACGGCGATGGGGGTTCGAAATTGCAAAGCCGAAGTTGTTTATCTTGTGTTTTTTCTATCATTGTGAGCAATATGCATTTTTTTCAAATGTTTTCCATATGTTCTAGGTCATTTTTTCTAACACCTGTATAACTTCAAGCATACAAAATATCATATTTTAAATGAAAAAATGCAAGAATGAAAAAGTTAATGGGGGATGAAGGTTGGGGGGGGGGGGGGGGGGGGGGGGGGGGGGGGCTTGTTTTTCTCTACTGACCCCAAGTGTCTGTGGCACCAACTGGTAAATTAAACTTTTTCCAAACCCAGTGGGTAACACTGCCAAAACATCTTTCCCAGACATAACTGCCTCAAGACAAACATACTGCTCCTCGTGCAAAGCCTTGCTAAAGCCTATATGCGCCTTGGCCTCATCGATCAATGCCCGATCTTCCATTATGCAGTTATGTTTCAATCTTTATTTTCTTGGCAGTGGCTAGAGGTACGGATCCGTACCCCTAGCCTGGGAGGCTAGGGATACGGATCCGTACCCCTAGCCTGGGAGGCTAGAGGTACGGATCCGTACTCCTAGTATATTCTACCATGTCAGGCTACAGGTACAGACATATAACCCTGATGAGAAGCTATCATGAGTAATATAGCTTAATTAAACAAAAACTCGTGTTGCAGATTTACATTTGTTTTGTCCGCCAGCTTTGATCGATAAAGGGAAGCTACTCTATTTACTGTGACGTCATATGTCATATATAATTCAAACAAGTATAAGCTTATACAAAAGGGTTTAAAAATAACGGTAAAGTTAAAAAAAAGAACATAATTCTATATAAATTTTTTTCTTATCCTTAACAGACCATGAGTAAAGGAAATTAATCACATGTAACAAATCAATTATCTTCTCACCAGCAATTATCTTCTCATCTTCAATTAAAGTAACCAATTAACTACTCGTTGGCAGCTGATGAGTGAGATGAGTGAGCAGTGTCAATTAAGCTCACCTGTACTTAACTAAGTAAGTGTGCTGGCTGGGTTTATTTGTTAGGACCTTTAGACGTATGGATAAACTTAATATTTTTAGATCCTTAAGGTACTTATGTTACTTCTTAGCACGAAAAAAAAATAAATAAAATTGTACGGACTGACAAACGGACATATGGACGGGCAGTGTGTAAAATTGTATTTTCTATCACGTTTAACGTAAGTTTTTGGTGCTCAAAAGAACCGTCTCATCGTGAAGACTCTTTTGCGCACCAAAAATGTGTATATGAAAATATAATAGTTGATTTACGCATTATATCAAAACTAACATCAAAACCAAACACAAAAAAGCGGGCAAGGGTCGGCCCGCCAGCGAAATACCATTTGAATGGCGTTTAGCTAGCGGAACGATATTGGTCCGACATTGTGTGCTGGCTAGGTTTATTTGTTAGGACCTTTAGATTTATGGACAAACTTAATATTTTTTAGATCCTTAAGGTACTAATGTTACTTCTAAGCACGAAAACAAATAATAAAATTGTACTGACTGACGGACGGACAGGCGGTGTGTAAAATTGTATTTTCTATCACTTTTAACGTAAGTTTTTGGCGCCTAAAGAATTTATCATTTTCTTCCTTCTGATACTGCTGGATGGCAATTTCTAAAGAGGAAAAGTCCTCAAACTGTTTCCCTATTTTCAGCGTTTTAGCCATTTTGACAAAATGAGACTGAACATAATTTTTTGGGGAGTTTTATAAATGAGCAGCGAGAATTAGGCGGTTACATCAAATAGTTATTATTATATCTATAATAATAGGTCTAGATACTGTTTTGTAGGATTAGGCTAATTAAGGACGTTCTTCTGATGTCTGTGAGGTTGGGCATTAAAATATTCAGCCAATCATTGTAATTTGTTCTTTTAAGTTTAAAGATGCCTTTGTAGTGCGTCATGCCGAACAATTAATCACAGAATGTTGTTCGCACCCTCACTAATGAACAAACCGAAAGTGAAAACAGCAAAAACAAATCATTAATAACAAGTTTAATTTGATATAATAATAATAATAATAATAATAATAATAATAATAATAACAACAACACAACATAAATCCCGCACCACTTGTTCAAATTCCGAATTCGTGTTTCGTTTTTATATTTACCAACATTACAAATGGCGACTTACTGGATTGCTATTTCATAACACAACAACAAGGTACTTTCTTACACTTATCATCATGATAATTTAGAATTTCTCAATAGGGTTATATGTCTGTACCTGTAGCCTGACATGTTAGAATATACTAGGGGTACGGGTCCGTACCCCTAGCCTCCGAGACTAGGGGTACGGATCCGTATCCCTAGCCTCCCAGGCTAGGGGTACGGATCCGTACCTCTAGCCACTGCCTATTTTCTTTTATGTATTTTGACGGTTTTCCCTAAATCTATATTTAGAAACTAAAATAAAACAAAATTCATAACAACGATTTTTTTGTATTTATTTCGCCCTTTTGAAATCATTATAATTTTAAATGAATTTAAAATGAAAACAGGCTTTTTAGCCCCTAAATATCGGTGATTTGCAGCTATTCACGCTTGCTACTTTGCGGCGACAGATTATTGAGTAATGCATACCGCGTATTGACACAAATCCGATTTTTCCGTCGTGATGTGCCTTAGCAGACAGGGCGATTCTTTAGTATCGCGCCCGCGCAAAGACAAAGTAAAAGCACTTAGTTTCATGCTTTTGTTGTCTGCTGACTTTTTTCAAAATTAACTTTTTCAAACATTATTTCAGTAACTCTATTAGAGTTCAAACAATTTGGATCCAGATCAGGACCGACAGAATGTTTGTAAAGATTATCAGCATATATGGGCCTCGACGCGAAAAAACCTGTCTTCGGGGGGTTTGCGAACAACAAAGGCACAGACCAGCCGGCGCATCCTCGCAGTCTGATCAGCACCTTTGTTATTCGCTTTTTGGAAAGTATCATATCCAAAATGGCTACAAGCCAAATTTTAATTTTCTAGCTAGTCTCTGTAGCTGAGGAGACTGGTTTGAGTCTCCCTTTTACAGAAACCCCGAAGACAAGTTTTGTCGCTCGAGGCCCATATAAGGGATGATACCTAAGTCTCTGCTAGCAAAGTAAGAGTTAAAGCATCAGTTTCAACTTATCAGTGAAAATTCAAAATTTTCAAAATCCTGAACTTTAGAAATTCCAATTTTTAAACATGCAGTACGCCTAGGAAATACCAAAATTTTTTAATTTAAATGGTCTATTGTCTTAACATGAATTGAAAACAAATCTGAGAAACTATCATAATCTGACTAATTCAGCATTTCAAAATCCTGAATTCAGGAATAATCCTGAAAACTTTCACCCACGTAGACAACAAAGTTTGTGACAGGAGAAGGTTTGACAGTTTATGTGTTTCACACAAACCACTAAAATTTTTTGAGGTTTGTTTAACATGCAATATTTTTTTTTACCTTAGTGGTACTGCAAATTCTAGAATGGACGGACTTTAATGGTCATCAGCCCATTGTTAAGAAAGCTCTAGGCCTTTCCAGCTTGTTAGAAATACTCTCTTAAGAAAAAAAAAAAACTGTAAGGTTGCTAGCTCTACTGATTACAACCCTGTTGTTCCTTTACAAATTCAATTTTGGAGAAGCAACTTTTTGAGTGTAAAATTGTAATAATTTTCTTACCTATAGGTTTAAACATGTATTTTGGGTGCATAAAAGAACCATCTCATTGCTGACTTTCTTTTGAGTACCCACAACATGTGTTTTGATTTAGGAGTAAGTTAAATAATTTTCAAATACACACTTTTATCTGGAGGCTTGTAAATTTTAGTCTGATCCATACCTATAGACAGACTGATCAGATCCTTCATTTTCCTCATATTCATTGTACTTGAAGAGGTCAATTCTTTTCTAACATTTAAAAGAAAGCATTATGAAACAAAAAACAACCAGTTTTTACAAATAAGTCTCTGACATTCTAGCAAAATAAAGAAAATTGGTAAATATTGAGATTTGCCTGTCCAATGTCCTCAAAAAATTGTGGTATAGCCAGGACTTTAGTTAAGAGTGCGTAACGAAAATTTAATTTTTATTTCTCGACCAAAACATATGTTGTGAGTACTCAAAAGAACCGTCTCAATGAGATGGTTCTTTTGGGCACCCATAACATATATTAAAATTGATGGGTAAGAAAATACATACAATTTTACGCTGAAATTATTTGTTTATCTAAGCCAATGAAATTGGTAAATATTGAGATTTGCCTGTCCAATGTCTTCAAAAAATTGTGGTATGGGGCTGTACAATACAAGTGACAGGTGAAAAACATTAGGAAACAGGCAAAAATCATCCTACCAAAGATAAAGAAAAGTTGAAATTCTAAATGGCACAAAAATAGCATCCACTGCAAGGGTTAACATATCCAGCGAAAGCCTATGCCTTTGAATTTGTTCCATTTTTATGGTAAAAGAACTTTTTCACAGCCACATTATCTACTGAGGCATGCCATGCAAACCCTTGTTAATACAGTTGATGGCAGATTTCCCAGCTTTAGGTTTTGTTTACTTTTTTTAGATTTTTTCAAAACAAGTTATTTATTCATGGTTATGTGATATTTTGTTCTGTAATGTTCATATAATTAATGCTTAAAGCTGCATAGTCTGTAACTTGTGATCTTCTAATTTTAAAAATAATGTTTTTATTTTTCAAGAACACTGTAAAAATACTCAAATTCAGATAAACACTCTACCATTTTCGTAAATCTTAACAAGTTATCACTATCAAAACAACTGCATTTATGTTAAAATTCAACGGTCTAGAATTATTGGAGGGACGCAAATAATTACCAACAAGAGAAAAAAACACCTATTTGATAAGATAATTCACTTTTCCATGCAGTTTTCAGCTGTACTGAACATTTTTATTGTGAAAACATAGCTTAATTCTACTTGTACAAATGATTTAAAAAGAAAATAAATTTTTTCGAAAAATGTTCACAGTTACAGAGTATGCAGCTTTAATTACTGGTTTTCAGTCAATTTTGTTTTGTTATGACCCTACTAGAGATCAATTTCACACCTTTCAGTTCCAGTAGTGGACATTCTACCACGAGGCTGTGTCCAGAGCATCACATGACATGAGGCAAACATGCAGGGATCCAGAAAGTTTTGTCAGTGGGAGTCTAATTTTTTTTTATTTTTTTTTTAGTTGATGAGTGAAGGGAGGTTGCAAAAACCACTATAAGCAGCCCTTCATTGGCCCGCCAGCGAAACACCATTAAAAAGCGTTTCGTTGGCGTGCCAATGATGGCCCAACATTGAGTGCTGGCTTAGTAGCTTTGTGATTTTGGGGGATCTGGACCAATAATGCTAGGAAACCCTTAATTTTGTGATTTTCCAGGGGGGGGGGGGGGTTTCCGGACCCCCTATCCCCTCCTCTGGATCCGTGCATAGGCAAATCATATGAAAAAAATTCTTCAACTCACAATACCAACAATGAGAATCACCCTGAAGGAGCAGTTTGGCCAGGGTTTACACTGTTTATAAAGAACAGAGTATACCCAGCTCAGCCTTCTCCTGGAGGAACAGCCTGATCAGGGCTTATTCAGTGTTTGCTTTTCCAAAGCCAATTAATTAATGAAAAAAGTCAATAAGCAATGCTTATTAGATACCCCCAGCACAGTAAGAGTCATTGAAAAAACTTGGCATGTTATAGTTCAAACCAGCAGACCTTAGTTTTGAAAAGAAGATTACAGTAGAATCTGTGCAAACAAAAATTATTTTTTCCAAACAAAACTCCTTCATGCATATGTTCAATGTGTGTACATTGTATCAGCAAAGTATCAAATTGCTCCATCAAGTGCTGTGGTCGGAGTGGATCGGCCCATGAAAACACTATCCATGCATATACAAAAGCCATATAAGGGAATAAGTTCTCATAGCTGTCATTATAACCCCCCCCCCCCCCCCCTGCAAACTTTGTTTGTGGTGGGTATACTGTTTTCATGTTGTCCATGCGTGAGTGCATCCGTATGTGCATGCGTCCGTACGTAACGTTTTGTTTCCTTAATAACTCGAAGAGTCATTGCTGGATTTTCATCAAACCTTGCAATCATGTTCATATATGCAAGACAAATACTTTAGACAAAAAAGTAAGGGCTATGGGCCAATTCTTTTAAGAGTTATTTCCCTTTGTAGTTCTAAATGGCTTTTAATATAGGGTTTTATGCTTATGCTATTATAGGCCATACACGGGCCAATCAATTCCTACCACAGCTTTTGATGGGACAATTAGATACTTTTCCTATACAATGTAGACACATTGAACATATACATGAAGGAGTTTGGTTCAGAAAAAATTAATTTTTGACAAAATGACAGCTGTGAGAACTTAGACAATTTTTCCCTAATAAGGTGTTTGTATATGCATAGATGGTGCCTTTATGGGCCGATATAATATCTTGAAAAGTAATTGCTGGATTTTCATCAAACCTTGAAAACATGTTCATATATGCAAGACAAATATTTTAACCAAAAAATTAAGGGCTAGGGGCCAATTCTCCTACTTCTACTACAGCTTTTGATGGAACCATTTGATACTTTGCCGATACAATGTAGACACATTGAACATGTGCATGAAGGAGTTTGGTTCACAAAAACTGATTTTGAGAAAATGACAGCTGTGAGAACTTAGACAATTTTTCCCTAATAAGGCTTTTGTATATGCATAGATGGTGCCTTCATGGGCCAATCAACTCCTACTACAGCTTTTAATTTAGCAATTTGATACTTTGCCTATACAATATAGACACATTGAACATACGCATGAAGGAGTCTGGTTGAAAAAAAAAATTGACAAAATGACAGCTGTGAGAACTTAGACAATTATTCCCTTATATGGCTTTTGTATATGCATTGATAGTGCCTTTATGGGCCGATCAACTCCTACCACAGCTTTTGATGGAGCAATTCGATACTTTGCAGATACAATGTAGACACATTGAACATATGCATGAAGGAGTTAATAATTTTTTTGTCAATTTTTTTTTTCAATTAGACTCCTTCAAGCATATGTGTAATGTGTCTATATTGTATAGGCAACGTATCAAAGGAGTTCTAGCGATAAGGCGTATATTTTCCTAGTTGACATGATTGCAAAACCTAAATTTTGAAATTGCCCTAATGTTTTTGAAATTGGTCTGTTCCGGTAGTAAAATTTACATAGAAAGCATCAAAATAGGTTTCAAAGCGATTCATCATTTACAAAACCGTTAAAACTTGCGCCTTCTACTCCCACCCCTCATTTTACGTCTTTAGACTGGGTGCCGTTTAGACGAGAGTTTTAGTAAATCCTTTGCAGGTTTTCAAAAAGTAAAAGAGCTAAAATATTAAGGATATAAGTACCCTTCATTTTCGAAACTTTGCGGTTTTTCCTCTGCGCATGCATACGAAATATACTTAAAATTGTGACGTTTGTCATTGAAAAGATGAAACTGGCGTCTTTCAGTTTGTTTTTAGATGCTTTGCCCCCCTAGACCCAAGATGCCCTTTGGACAATTAAATGTCGCTATACAAATACATAACATATGTAAAGGGCGTCTTGGGTCTAGGGGGGCAAAGGGGTTGTATAAGCGAAAGAAGACATCAAATATCTGACAAAAAATAGACCACTTTGCAAGATGGTCGTTTTTATTGTACATCAACTGTATAAATAGTTTTACTGTACATAGCGTGATAGGACGATTGGTTCCCTTGTTTAACGGTCTAGTTCCCATATATGTTACTGAATAACAAGTACAGTTGATGATCGAAATAAATTCCCATTCAATAAGAAGTAGAGTTATTACATGCACTAAGGAAATCCCGTTTTAAATATACAAATTCGGGGGCAATGGTGCATCGACGGCCCGTCTATATATATTTGTTTAATGTGCCTAGTTTCTCCAGTCGTCATTTCAACAAAATAAAACGAACGTCTCGTTTAGGGAGATTGCTCGCCTTATCGCTAGAAATTCTTGCTCCATTAAAAGCTGTGGTTGGAGTTGATCGGCCCATCTATGCATATACAAAAGCCTTATTAGCAGAAAATCCTCTTAAGTTCTCACTGCTGTCATTTCATCAAAAATTATTTTCGCATATGCTCAATGTGTCTACATTGTATAGGCAAAGTATCAAAGAGCTCGATCAAAAGCTGTGGTGGAAGTTGATCAGCACATGAAGGCACCATCAATGCATATACAAACACCTTATTAGGGAAAAATTGTCTAAGTTCTCACAGCTGTCATTTTGTCAAAAATTATTTTTTCTGAACCAAATTTATTCATGCATATGTTCAAAAGTATCAAATTGTTCCATCGAAAGCTGTGGTAGGAGTTGATCGGCCCGTGTATGGACTACTATAGCATAAGCATAAACCCTATATAAAAAGCCATTTAGAACTACAAAGGGAAATAACTCTAAAAGAATTGGCCCCTAACCCTTAGTTTTTTGTTTAAAGTATTTGTCTTGCATATATGAACATGTTTGCAAGGTTTGATGAAAATCCAGCAATTACTCTTCAAGATATTAAGGAAACAAAACGTTACAGACGGACGCACACATGCACGGACAGACGGGCGGACAACGTGAAAACAGTATACCCTCCCCAAACAAAGTTTGCAGGGGGTATAAAAAACTTTTTGTGGATTTCCCTGGGTAGTTACCAGTACTGGGCCCGAAGGGTTTATGATTTGTGTGTGTATTTTATGATGGGAGTTTCCAAAGGCTCAACCTAAAGTGGTTCTGGAGAAGCTGGGAATCCAAAGCCAATTTTGACAAACATCATCAGCCTACCCCTGGGGGAACTGTCTGATCAGGGTTTATTTATACACTGTTTTGCTTTTTCAAAGCTAAATATAATACAACCTAATATAATAAAGTAATCACAAAGAGTATGAAAGTTATGGTGCATATAAGGATTTGCCTTGTTCAAGGGAGATAATTCAACTGGAGAGCAGGGGACAGCAACCATTTTTAAATCTTGAAGGGAAGAGAAAGGCTATAGAATTATAATGCTGAAATACTTCATACTAGCAAAATGGAATATACAAGTGGGCCTCGTTGTGAGAAAACCTGTCTTTGGGGTTTTCAGCAAAGCTAGACTCAAACCATTCTCCTCAGCTACAGAGACTAGCTAGAAAATTGAAATTTTACTCATAGCAAGTCTAGATATGATTCTTTCCGAAAAGCAAATAACAATGGCGCTCATCAGACTGCACGGATGCGCAGGCTGGTTTGCGCCTTTGTTGTTCGCAAACCACCTTAGACAGGTTTTCTTTCGTCGCGGCCCAAATGTCAAAAAATGTCACTCCTGAACGTTATATATTTTTTATATTGAATTCTGCACAAAATCTGTAGGGGTGGGGATGGTTTGTTTCTGAAAGACTCCTCAAATTTTAAAAGTCCTAAAACGTTTTGTTTTAATACCTGACTGTCTTATTTTTGCCATCAATACAATGTAAGGCGATTATTTCCAACAGATGACATTTTCAGATGCATTTTTGTCGGTGCTTTAAGGGTTAACCTTCAAAGATCAATAACATATGGTGACCACAGCATCCAGGAGGTGTCTAGAATCAAAACTTTTACAGAGAGGTGTACACCAGCCTAGCACCATATCATACTATGACCATTTTCCAAAGCAGGTATAACCAGTAAAATTATGAATTCTTTATTTTTTGATCTTGTAATTACCTTTCATTTTCATGTAACATATTACCATCTTAATTCTTTATTGAAGCCAATGTACATTGAGCAAGACACATTTATCCTAGCTTAGTACTGGTTCAACCCAGGAAGACCCGTCCCTATATAACTGAAAGATTGTTGATGGGACATAAAGAATCAAATCAAACAAAACCAATGTATGGATTTCTAAAAATTATATAAGAGCTAGCACATGAGTTTTGATACTTATTGCAGATGAGTAAAGTTTTAAATTTAAACATGCATACACGGCTAACTACATGTAGTAGAGCTAGAAACCTAATTTTGGGTCTGAGCTCTCATCTACTTCCATATATTGTGAATGTGAGGAGTTGCAGTGCTGGTGAGGGTATGTGCATGCTGAGACTCATCTGAGCCTTAGCTCCTCACCCATGCAACAAGTTGCTGGCCAGCTGATTCTCACATACCATATTCAAAATAAACTATGTTAAACATGAAAGGGTAAGGTTGTTTCAAACTTTGTTAGTTTAGAGCATATCATTGCATACAATAACTGTTCATGCATATAACAGTTATAAAACATTTCTTTCACGGTCAGCTCAATGAATATGAAATTTCAACTGCTCAAAAAATTTAAATTGTTGCTTTCAAACTCTCATATGTTAGATTTATCATGCTTCTAATGTTAAACTGTCAACAATTGAGCTATTTTTACATTTAAGAGCATAATTAATTTCATGTTCATTTGAGTTGAGTATGAAGTCAAGAAAGCTTTCTAACCTGAGGTGTGTGATCAAAAGCCTTCCTTGTTTACTATTCTGATAAAAGCTTTTTCTTTTGCTCTAGCTATCTGTGGTCATGAGCCCTTTTCTCTGTTTCATCATGGTGTGTTAATTTGATTAGTGTTTCTCCATGAGGATACATTGCATTAGTTAGATGGCCTCCATGCAAGCTGAACATTTCTTGTAGTTCATCAACAGCAGAATTTAGGGCGAAGATTGGTACCAGTAAAATGCATTTAAGTGATCTTGCACATGACAGAACGAATAAAATTAACTGTGCGCCCAGCGAATATACAGATCAGCTTTTACATGAACCCAGATAAATCTGAGTCTCTACTGTACACTGAATCATTTTGAATTCTGACCACCAGTTTCAGAGAATAGTTGTTTTTTTTCCTTACTCCAGCTGGCTGCCATGGTTTTTGACAGATAAAATTCCTTTTAGCTATCTATGTTAAGGGTCTCTTAGGATCATTGCAGTGATGTTTTGTTAAAACTTGCCAAGTGAGATAGGAGGAGTTGTCATTTTAAGCAAATTCTTGATGACGCTCAGGAACCAACAGACTATGGACATTGACTGAAACCAATAGCTCACTCTGAGCTAATAAGGGGTTAATCAGGAAGAAACTAAAAGTAAAGTATTAATATTTTAATACAATTCAATAACATGGTTAAGGTTATAATGAAGATCCAACAATTATGACAATCCCTTTTTAAATAACAAACAGTTCCTTAACTCAGCCTGCTAGTGAAGCCTTAAGCTTGTGATGGTACTCCATACAAACAGTTTGGACTTAGATTGGCTCGGAAAAATCAAGACCCGAGCTGGATCTAAACAGTTTTGACATAATTATTCCTGGAAGATTTGAATCAGCCGACAAAAAGGCACGGAAAATTACACAGCATGCAAATAGTTAACTGCTTGCCATCACTGATTTTTGTTGTCAGCTGACGACCTTTGCAAACAGTTTGGACCCAGAACAGGATTCACAGTCGGTCCTGATCTTGATACAAGCCGTTTGACACTGATAGTGTTTCTAAAAGAATTCAATGAGAAAAGTCAGCATACTACAGTAATATGACAAAATACCCATCATGCAAATAATTAACACACATATGAGCCGTGCCATGAGATATCCATCATGTAAATAGTTTTCCAACAATGTGGCATTTTGACAAGACTTTAGTGTAGACTCAGACGAGCCTGTGCAGCCTCCTTTTAAGCTTAGAAACTACAAATGATGTTCAGTCAGTAGCTTAAGAGTAATAGAATATTCAAGTGACTAGCAAAGGCTCTGGTCAGACTGTGAGTATGCTGGTCGCACATACCACATTGTTGAAAATCTCATGTTGCGGCTCATATACAGGCTGCACATCAAGGTTTCTCCATATGATATACCATAATGACCCAGGAAGGATTGAATAACCCTTTTCAGACAAATTGGATTTCCCATAAGCTACATACAACAGTTCAGATGGTTCATAGTATATATTAAGGAGTCACAAGGTTCAATTTCCTAAAAAAATACAATTAATGAGCCAGTGCATGTGATTTCCAACAATGTGGCATTTTGACATGTGTAGACACAGACGAGCCTCTGCAGCCTCCTTTTAAGCTTAGAAACTCCAAATGGTGTTCAGTTAGTAGCTTAACAATCATAGAATACTCAAGCGACTAGCAAAGGCTCTGATCAGACTGTGCGTATGCGCATGCTGGTCTGAGGCTTTGCTGGTCCCACATACCACATTGTTGGAAATCTCATGCACTGGTTCATTTATCTTTCTCTGAAGATCAATTTTAGGTAAGCAAGTGTAGACCCAGATGAAATGCTGCATTGTGTTATTCGGCATTTCATCTTAGTCGTCACTGTTTGCCGAAACACATGTTTATGGTTTCCAGTCCTCAATGGGTTAAACATTGTAAACCATGCTAAGCCTGCAACTTAAAGAGAGTCAGTCTGATACTAATCTCAATAATAATAAATAATAATTAGTCTTTATTTTCAGAGGGCAACACATTTAGCATTAAATCGCTCATCTATCCATAAAGCCTTCAATAAACTACCTAAAATACAAGTGTAAAATACAAAGATGATTTACATGAATAAAAAATAATACAAGAATCATGGAACACTTTCACACCTACATATGCACAGCACACATTTGAACATACATTTTATACTTATGTAAATCGTACATGTACCTCTAGACAGAAGTGTGTAATTATACTCAATTTACCAATTACTCAACCAAAACACATGTTCTAGGGCAATCAAAAGAAGCATTTCAAATGTTCAAACTGACGAACAAACAATATTCACAATTTTTCACTCAAAATTATGTTCATAGGGACGTATGCATAAGTTTAGAAAATTGAGAGGTCTGGATTTCATCAACATACGTAATACAATGTATTATGTACTGGATTTCATCCACATAATACAATGTATAGGCTGGATTTCATCAACATACGTAATACAATGTATTATAGACTGGATTTCATCCACTTAATACATTGTATAGGCTGGATTTCATCCACTTAATACAATGTATAGGCTGGATTTCATCAACATAATACAATGTATTATAGACTGGATTTCATCCACTTAATACATTGTATAGGCTGGATTTCATCCACTTAATACAATGTATAGGCTGGATTTCATCAACATAATATAATGTATATGCTGGATTTCATCCACTTAATGCAATATATATGAAAATCATCAACAGTTTCTAAATTCTTTAAAGCTGCATACTCTGTAACTGTGAACATTTTTCGAAAAAATTTATTTTCTTTTTAAATCATTTGTACAAGTAGAATTAAGCTACGTTTTCACAATAAAAATGTTCAGTACAGCTGAAAACTGCATGGAAAAGTGAATTATCTTATCAAATAGGTGTTTTTTTCTCTTGTTGGTAATTATTTGCGTCCCTCCAATAATTCTAGACCGTTGAATTTTAACATAAATGCAGTTGTTTTGATAGTGATAACTTGTTAAGATTTACGAAAATGGTAGAGTGTTTATCTGAATTTGAGTATTTTTACTGTGTTCTTGAAAAATAAAAACATTTTTAAAATTAGAAGATCACAAGTTACAGACTATGCAGCTTTAACCAGTCTGGTAAATTGTCCTAAATGACTGGACCTGAATAAATTCGGCTTTGAAAGTTTATTTTGTGGCTTTGGAGCATATAACATTGATTTAGCCTTCCATATAACATGGATTTAGCCTTTCATATAACATAGATTTGGCCTTTCATATAACATAGATTTGGCCTTTCATATAACATAAATTTGGCCTTTCATATGACATGAATTTGGCCTTTCATAGAACATAAATTTGGCTTTTCATATAACATAAATTTGGCCTTTCATATAACATAAAATTGGCCTTTCATATAACATAGATTAGGCATTTCATATAACCTGGATTTGGCCTTTCATATAACATTGATTTAGCCTTCCATTAACATGGATTTAGCCTTTCATATAACAGATTTGGCCTTTCATATAGCATAGATTTGGCCTTTCATATAACATAAATTTGGCCATTCATATAACAGATTTGGCCATTCATATAACATAGATTTGACATATATTTGGCCTTTCATATTACATAAAGTTGGATTTCATATAACATAAATTTGGCCTTTCATATAACAAATTTGGCCTTTAATATATATCATAGATTTGGCCTTTCAGATAATAGATTGGACCGTTCATGTAACATAGATTTGGCCTTTCATATAACATATATGAAAGTGTGTTAATATGTTAAACATTTTATGCTCACCCATACTGTTGGCGAGTTATCATATTGGTAATTAACAAGGATTTTACTAAAAATTCTATTAAGATCATATAGATATGTTCCTCCCCATCTTGTTTTGTACAATTGTATTCTGTGTTCAATGGATAAATAGTCCTTCAATAAATTTTGATAAGTCATAGATTTAAAGAGTTTGTTTAGCACTAAAATTAATATTATTGCTAGTTAAATGCAAAATGTCAGCGAGCAATCAATAACATTCTCAATTTTTATAATGGAAGCACAGCAGCAGATAACTAAAAGCATGAGAAATTACCCAGCATGCAAAGATATAAGTACAGAATAATTGCAAAGGAATGTGTCATAAAATAACTAAACTTATTTCTTATGAAAAAAAATATACATAAACCATGCTAATTCTACTTCTAATCTGTATGTACTTTATATTAAACTAGAGCACAATATGAACCAAACTAGGAGGTTGGTGCTAGAGAACCCCGTAGAGAACCCATTCCTGTCATTTATTCCTTATTCCGTAGAAAAAGTATTCTATGGGCTTTGGTCCTGGTTTTTTGAGCTGCAGAACATCATTCCCTGCCCCCTTGTGCCAGAAACATTCTGCGCCACCTTGTGCCAGAAAGCCACCTTCATACAACGTGTAAAATAAGGGAACACATACACAGATAAAAGTTTTTGCTGGCACAATGAAACAAAATCCATTTTTTTCCTAATTTGTATAGATGTACTACGACCTTTGAGTAAGGTAAAGTCGGGTATGTTCGGACAGACAGCTAAACTCAGGCAGTGACCTTGTTTGTTTCATTTTTCAATTATTGGAATAAAAAATAAATTAACTAAGCAGTGAAAATCCTGATGAGACGGCTCATAAGGAGCCGTCTCATCTGGATTTACACTGTTTGCAAATGTGTGTCCGAATTTACCTGATGTCCGAATTTACCCAACTTTACCCTAATGGCTCATTTTATTTCAAAAGGTTGATGCATAACAAGTAACATGAGCCAGTCAGCCTGGGACATCTATGTGTGTCACAATCTTATAGTAAATATAAGTAAATATCTGAAACCCCTTTTCTAGATCTATATTTGTAATATTGTAAATACAGTCAGGCTTCAAAACTTTTTATTTATCTTCTATGTGCTCTTTATTCCTGAAGGATCCAGGTCTCCAGATTATTTATTGCAAGAATCTGTACTCTTGAAAATGTTGCAGATCCAGATCAGCTGGTTCCTGAGGTCAGCTCATCCTGTTTGACACCATTTCATCTTGATAATGAATCAACATTAATAATAGGGTTGCACCATGGATTTCAAATTGGAAAATCATTTTTAAGTGTGAGCTACCAATCAAATAGTTAAAATTATGCTTATAGGAACACTAGCCCTTGTTAGATCAAGTACAGTATGTTACATGGTATATGTTCCATGGTATAAAATACATGTACATAGGAATGTATTTCCAGAATTGAGCAAGATGAACCAGAGAATTAATATAATGGTATCTCCACTAGCGAAAGAGAGCACACCACCAAGGAAACACTTCCAGCAGCTAAGGACATTCTGGGAGAAGAAAAGATCTGGTACGCCAAATGAGCCAACATTTGTATCTACAGGTGAAAAAAAAAGATTGAGGATCAATGAGAGATGTGATTCTGAGAGTCAAGAGTGTGGCTCGGAACACAAGGAAGAAGAAGAAGTCTCCAAGACAATTCGGACCTTTGTCATACCACAGGAGCTTGAAGTTATGTCCTTATATCCAGGCATGAGAAAGTTCAGGATTGATCAGGATTTCCTGATTGAGCACTGGCATATGATTTATATAATGCCAGTTGTTTTTGCTGAATTTTATTTTTGAATGAAGTTAAACTCAATTTTAGATATAAATTAAGCATTAACTGACTTGTTTCTATTGATATTTTGTGATTTTTAACCTTTAGTAAGTGATTTAAAAATGGCTTTTCTCCATTTTGAAGTCAACCGACATATTTTCCTGATTGAGAATGGCTGACTGTTCTCATCCCTGTATATCACACCTATATAGCTTCAAGACCAAAAGCTGATAGTGTCATTCAGGGGATAACAATTCCTTCACAAATTAATCAGCGAATGAAAAAAACAGTACCCATCTTTAACCTTCATGAATATTCATGCTTAGCTCCACATACTATGAATAATAATATAAATAAACTTTCATGTCTGTACATCTATAGAACAAAGAAAGGACCTCGGACAGTTTCCTATTAAATCTGCCCAAATTTTGACAGCCTGAGGCTAGGATAATGCATAATTGACAACCACAGTTTTGTGCTTAAATCAAACCCTAACATTTAGTGCACCTAGCAAAATAAAAATATTTTGAAAATGTTGCATTATTATGTCAGGATTCTAGGGTTTAGGGGGTGGGGGTATTTTTTGTGACCAAATTTTATTTCACAGAAAGTCAAAGTTTCGTCGAGTATTCCCCTAAATACATGTAAATAAAATGTTTGCGGCATAAAACTTGAGACGAAAGTGATGTGTTTGCATAAAATTCGGGATGAGAAGATTTCATTGTTTCATCTAAAAAGTGTGCTGTCAATAACTTTTGACCATTACCTGTAATGTTTCAAGGTCAACCAGTTTGAAGTGCACTGAGGTGTATCATATCTGCATACTGTATAAATCATAGTCTAGATAAACACAGTTGTTGAGGGTAAAATCGTTAATATTTTCTTACACACCAGCTTTAGGCTATAATTCTGTGCTTTAAAGAACCGTCTCATTGACACGCTTCTTTTGAGTACCCACAAGATATGTTTAGGTTGAGAAATGGGACAAGTAATTACTTTATAAGCACTCTTAACTAAAGCCCTGATACATGCCATTGCAAATTGATATTTACCTACAGGCTTTTACAAAATAAGTTTCTAATATTCATTTTGACAGCGTTCCCCCCCCCCCCACCCCCCCCCTATTATTTTCTTTGAAACTTTTCTCTGGTCATTTTTATGGGCAATCCTTCATTAAGACTGTCCGAGGTCCTTACTTGTCAGGTCTACTTGTGTAGGACCATATCTTATCATATTTCCTTAAGCAAACATAGCAGACCCTGCTCAGTCAGCTCTTACAAGAACTGCCTGATCTGGGTCTGTTTAAAAAAGTGTTAAAAGGCATTGTTATGAGGTAAAGGGTTTACTCTTTGCCTACTGGGTAATTTTGCATGCTTTTGTCAACTGCGGACTTCTTACAAAATCAATTTTTCAGGAAAACTATTAGTGTGAAACAGTTTGGATCCCAAATAGACCCAACATTTTGTTGGGCCTGATCTATGTCCAAACTGTTTGCAAAGATTATCAGCAGGTGACACTAGTAAGCAAATAGTTAAACCTACATGTGAAGCTATCATGTGAAGAGAGTTGTAAAAGTTGAACTTGTGAGCAACAGCTGCACAGAGAGGTATGCTCACACCAATCAGCTATGTGATAACTGCCAACACCTCATGAGCGGGCTCAAATGTACATTGAACAAAATTTCTGATTGGTCATCTCTGTTTTATTCAATCATAACTATTTCAAAAACAATACACCAATCTTTAGTATGGTAAACAAATTAATGAGACTAAAAATCATATGGGCCTAGTCGCGACAAAACCTGTCTTCGGGGGTTTGCAAACAACAAAGGTGCAGACCATGCGCATGCGTGCAGTCTGATCAGTGCCTTTGTTATTCGATTTACGGAAAGTACCCTATGTAAACTTCCTACAGGTGAAATTTCAATTTTCTAGCTAGTCTCTGTAGCTGAGGATACTGGTTTGAAACTCGCTTTGTCAGAAACCCTGCAGATAGGTTTTGTTGCGATGCGGCCCATTATGCACTAGTCATTTGTAACCACTGCCACCCCCCATCCCCGGGTAATAGCGGGTACTTTGACTTTTTTCCCAGCAAATCCCTGCTAGAAGCCCTGCACTACTCGACAATCAGATGGTAAACTCTCGGCTAAATGACCCAGCACTGCGGGGCTCAAGCTGATGGTCAAGTCTCGGCTAAAAAAAACTTGAGCGGCTTGCCCAGGAAGTGTCTTGCTTTTATTTACTTAAAATAATGATATTTAAAACTCAGGCTCCAAAATACAAATGACACATTGACAAGTAATGCCGACATTAGTGGGTGGGGTGAGTTTTGGGAGATATCGTTGGATTTTCAACAACAAGTTAGTTCCTCTTTCGGAAGAAAAACATCATGCCTAATGAAGAAATGTAAAATTAAGTTTATAAACACTGTTCTCTAGTTTTACAAACAAAATTCAACAAATATTGGAATGACTTACGGATGAAAATAATGAAAAATCGGCAGCAGACTGACCGGAAAATTTTCAGAGATTTCAGTCACACAGACGATCTACCGTAAACTCGGGGTACTATCATCAAGACGAATTTTCACTTTCAGTGTGTAACTGAGCTGGTGCTAAACATTATCCATGATTTCACAGAAATATACATGAAGCTGTAATCCCCACTATTTTGGCGCAAAAACAAAACCACTGCATTCACCCGCCACTGCCAGGACATCGGGAAAGTAAAAACCCGTCACATTTCCCCCCCGGGTGGGGGCCGTGATTACAAATGACTAGTGCATAAAGTGCATTTAACTATTTCAGTCCGATGCTGAAATATTTTACTAATCTCTTGGTCAAACAGTGTAGGAGCTCTCTGATCTGGTTGACACTATTTGCCTCTGCTCTTCCATAAGTGAATAATTTTAGCAAACATATGCAGCAGATGACTAAAGCAGACATTTTCAGATGCAATTAATGCAGTCTTAGTGTAACTCTTTAGTATACTAGAATGAAATCTACTGCATAATGTATTTGAGGGTAAATAGACCATAAGGTGACCAGCCAAGGATCAGACCAGCCTGTGCAAATACACAGTCTAACAAGAACCTTCACTGCTCATGCTTTATGGTGTCCAAGTAAATGAACAAGAGAACTAGGAATTCAAAGTGATATTGCCAAAATAACAGAAAAAACACATTATGTAATTGTCTCTCTACTGGCAAATAATGATAAAACTTCTATAACTAATAGTCTATAATTTCACTGCTCGAGTCTATATTGATGTTAACTTGTTTATATGAACTGAATGCTAGTGTCTTTTTGTTTTTGTTGTTGTTTTGTTGTTTTCATGAAACTGCAGAGATCCAGGACTGAGACTTGAGGTACAAAACCTGAAATGAAAAAAAAATTATTTAAAAATAAAGAACAAAAAGAGTGAAATGTATCTCTGTCAAGACTAATGCAGGCCTCCACATAAGATAACAATATTGATGTTTTTATTTCTCTCACAACATATGTTTTGGGTATTCAAAAGAACCGTCTCAATGAGATGGCTTTTTGAGCACCAAAAACTTGTTTAACGTATGTTTTTGGTATTCAAAAGAACAGTCTAAATGAGATGGCTTTTTGAGCACCGAAAACTTGTTTAACGTATGTTTTGGGCATTCAAAAGAACCGTCTCAATGAGATGGCTTTTTGAGCACCAAAAACTTGTTTAACGTATGTTTTGGGTATTCAAAAGAACCGTCTCAATGAGATTGCTTTTTGAGCACCAAAAACTTGTTTAACGTATGTTTTGGGTATTCAAAAGTACCGTCTCAATGAGATGGCTTTTTGAGCACCAAAAACTTGTTTAACGTATGTTTTGGGTATTCAAAAGAACCGTCTCAATGAGATGGCTTTTTGAGCACCATAAACTTGTTTAACATGTTCAGCGCCGTCTCGATGAGATGGCTTTTTGAGCACCCAAAACTTGTTTAACATATGCTTTGAGTATTCAAAAGAACGGTCTCAATGAGATGGCTTTTTGAACACCCAAAACTTGTTTAACATATGCTTTGAGTATTCAAAAGAACCGTCTCAATGAGATGGCTTTTTGAGCACCCAAAACTTGTTTAACCTGAAGAATAAAAATTTATTAAAAATTTTAGTATCCAAATTATTCCTGATCTGAATCGAAGATTCCATGAACATTTTCCCTGCTAGAGATGACCTTGTCCTCTGCTGATTAGCTTCGCAAAGTTTGGCCCAGACAGAATGTCAGTCCTGATCTGGATCCATTTGCACTCTAATAAGTGTTTGTTAAAGAATATTTTTGGATTGATTTGATTGTTTACGTCCCAGTCAACATTTTTAGTCATGTCAGGATGGGTCTTCCAGTACTAAGCAAGAATTAATGTGTCTTGCTCAGAAACACAAGACAGAGCCATCATTGAGGCTTAAACACCGCAACCATTCAATCATGAGTCAAGTACTCTACCACTAAGCCACTGTGCTCCCATATGCTGCATTTTGTGATGTACATTGATATAAATAATTGAGCTAGTACATGTGATTTCCAACAATGTGGCATTTTTATAAGTGTAGACTCAGACGAGCCTGTGCAGCCTCCTGTTAAGCTTAGAAACTCCAAATGGTGTTCAGTCAGTAGCTTAACAATCATAGAATACTCAAGCGACTAGCAAAGGCTCTGATCAGAATGCGCATATGCGCAGGCTGATCTGAGGCTTTGCTGGTCGCACATACCATATTGTTGGAAATCTCATGCACTGGCTCATATAGTTGATATTTTCAAAGGATCGGTAAATAAAACGTTAGGAAATTTAGCCAGTGAACTATCCAAACATCATAGAGATGAGAATTTCACAAGCTGTAAAAGCAGATAAAATTAGCAAAATATGTTTACCGACAAAAAATAGAAAATTCATGAATCTGATCCGAGTAGAATGATGTCCTGGCTATTCCGAGATTTTACTCTGCATAGATCTATGGTAAATGTACTGAGCTTCCAAGCATTAATTTTCTGCCAAAAATGCAAAGGCAAACAGTGTAGACCCAGATCAGGGTTTAACCTCTTTGCTATTCTGACAAGCATTCTGTCCTGATAACCAACATTTTAATTGGGAATAAAAGAGATCATGTGTTTGAAATATTAGAACATTTACCATAATTCTGTGTGTTTTGACATGCACAAACTCAATAAATCTCCACTTTGAATTAAGAAACCTATCTTATAAAGAGCTATGACAAGTTAACTTTGCAAATTAGGTAATTTTTTATGATTGTCTACTTTTCCAAAATCGACATTAAGGACATATGCTACTAAATACTTCCCACATTGAAATATTTTCAATACTTTGCATACAGTTTGTTTTATGCATGGGCTATCCATTTATGAAATAAAAAGGATATGTCACCGTGCTTATTTTTTCAGAATCTCATATTGAAGTTTACAGCATTTGACCAATTTTCTAGAAATATAAAATGATAACACTAGTCCTAATTATCGAGCTAAAACGGTTGTAATCTTCAGCCAGCTTCTTTCTTTTAACTTAAATTACTGCCCATGACCTCAAACTTTTAAGAAAATGTGCATGTTTACTTGTTATGCCATGCTGTGACAAGATACTGCATGATATATTTTGACAATTCGTCAAAAAATGGAATTTGTTTTTAGAATAAATCATGTATTAAAAAATCTGACATTGAAAATCTTGAAAATTTATTTTTAATTCATAGACTATTATAATACCTTTCAGAAAAAAGAATAAAAATCTGGGGTCACCGAACTAATTCTCTTTCTAGAGGGCCAAATTTAACCCCACCCCCATAGGTTTCACGCGTAATTCAATATAAAAAGTTCGGGGATGACCATTTCGTTCGTTTTGATGATGCCATTTTACTAGTATATGAAATGATTTAGCATTAAAATGTTAAAAAAGAAAGAAAAAACACACTGAAAATATGTGCGCATCCGGGAATCGATCCTGGTCCTCTGGCTTTGTAGCCAGACACCCTAACCACTAGGCCACGAGGTCAGGTCGTGCGCCGCTCTAAATAACCATACAAATAGTATAGACTCGGCCACTATCGTATTCGTGACCAGGGTTATTGTGTACGTCGTTTGATTTCGACTGAGCTACATTTATCTGTCTTTAGTGCTGAGACGATCAGTTCTGAAAAGATGTCAATAGATATTTCGAACACACTTTAATTAGTTATTTAGTGAAGAAAATGTCGGAACACCGATATGACATAAGAATATCGGAAGCTGTGTTGATCCGAATCCGTTAAGGGTCGAAAGACAGGACCCAGACAACTTTCCCCGTTTGCAGACGCGGGAAAGATGCGCATTGGAAATAGCCGCATATGTCTTTAAAAAATTTCTTTCAGGATTATCATCAAAATCTTACAGTTTGGCATAATCTGGACCCATAATGTTTACAAAGGTTATCAGCAGACAACACTAGCAGATAGAGAATTAAAATTAAGATATCATTTGAACATGCTGTATAAGGCATTCATATACTTAGAAATTCTATGATCTCGACCCATAATGTTTACAAAGGTTATCAGCAGACAACACTGGCAGATAGAGAATTAAAATTAAGATATCATTTGAACATGCTGTATAAGGCATTCACATACTTAGAAATTCTATGATCTCGACCCATAATGTTCACAAAGGTTATCAGCAGACAACACTGGCAGATAGAGAATTAAAAGTAAGATATCATTTGAACAGGCATTCATATACTTAGAAATTCTATGTTACATAAAGTAAAAGTCCTTTGCTAGACTTCAATATTAACAGGATTAAGTCAATTCAAACATAATGAGACTTGCAAACAAACATCTATGTGTTTTGTTTACTTGTTTTATTTCTTTAAGTCCCAAGTCAACAGCTATGGTCATGGCAGGATGGTACTTCATGCACATACTTTTGCTTGTAACTAACAACAACCCTTCTTGAAGGATTCAGTGGAAGGGAGGAAAATGACAGTAGAAACCAAGTCAACAGCTATGGTCATGACAGGAGGGTATGTTCACCTAACCACACTTTTTCCTGGGCAAGCTTGAACAAGTGGTTAACCAGAGGTACTTCGTGAACATACTTTTGCTTGTAACTGACAACAACCCTTCTTGAAGAATTCAGTTGAAGGGAGGAAAATGACCGTAGAAACCAAGTCAACAGCTATGGTCATGGCAGGATGGTATGTTCACCTAACCCCACTTTTTCCTGGGCAAGCTTGAACAAGTGGTTAACCAGAAGTACTTCATGCACATACTTTTGCTTGTAACTGACAACCCTTCTTGAAGGATTCAGCGAAAGGGAGAAAAATGATTGTAGAAACCAAGCCAACAGCTATGGTCATGGCAGGATGGTATGTTCGCCTAACCACACTTTTTCCTGGGCAAGCTTGAACAAGTGGTTAACCAGAAGTACTTCCAGGGGCGTGCCTGAGGTCAAAATTAAAGTACGCAGGGGGTGGGTATGGGAGGGGCTGTCGCCCTCCCATACATTAGGAAAAAAATCAAAATATGAACTATATGGTGGCTTCTTCATTTTCTGAACCTAAACACCGACTTAATTGTTTCCAAAACAAAAGTAAAGACAGTCAAAATCCTATTGCTTTGGTTCAGGATTATTTCAAAATCGGTATACTTGTAATGTAAAGACCTAACCCAGGTGAGGCATGTTTTTATTGCATTTTTCGCGATTTAAGACATTTTTATTTTTTGGACATTCAAAAATTAAAGTATGCAGAGTGACTGGTATACTATTAGCTCACCCATGAGCCTTCGGCTCAAGTATAAAAAAGAAAAACCAAAACTTACTATTTCTATTTCCAATCATGGTATAATAATTGCCTCCGCCATCCCCTTATAGCCATCCTTACACCTCCTTGATGAAGCTCTGCTTACAACATGCCCTGTAAAATACAAGTCGATTCAAGTATAAAATATTTATGCCTTAAGTCAACATAGCTGGTAGCTTGTGCGTTTTGATGCTTTATGTTCCTGTCAATTTTTCAGTCATGTTGGGATGATTTCCTATCCAGGACACAACACAGTGACTCCACTGGCTGTGAGTCTCGAACAAGTAACCCTTCCATTCCCAATATAACCAACTGTAGATAACCCCTTCAAGTATGTCCAGCCTACAAAGGTCCTGGTCAGCCTGAGCTACCAATCAGGTTCATCAGGGCCTTCATTGTTGTCCATAAAAATTATATCATATGACTTTGCTATACAGCCCTTTCCTTGCTATGTGACAACCTTTGCAAACAGTTTGGACCTAGACCAGACCTGATAAGACTTGGGGCCTAATCTGGATCCAAAATGACACAATATCTGAATTTTTGAAAACTTTCATTTTGAAAAAAAATCAGCAGACTGCAATAAAGCATAAATAATTATCCAGCTATGCCAGTGGATACACACCCATTTTAGCATAAATGTAATGACATTATCATAACATCTGCCAACAATACATTTTTGCATCCTTGGTAATTTTGCACGTTTTTGTCATCTGCTGATTTTTTATTTAAATATGAAATCTTTTCAAAACATTCTTTCCAGAATACCAACAGAGTGGCAAAGAGTTTGTATCCAGATCTGGCCCGATGTTTGAATTTACTAAATGCATTTGCTAAAATACAAACAAAAATCTTTGAAGTGTGACTGTATTCATAAGATGAAAATATGGCTTTAGAAATAGGGGTTTCTGGTTTTATCTTACATTTACTGTAATATTTTGACAAATGTTCTAGCCCAACCAGCTCGGTTTACACATTACGCATCAACCTATTGAAAAAGACTGATCCAAAGGTCATTACTCCGAAGTTGTGATACATCTATACTGGTAGATTTATATACATATTATTCCTTCATTTCAAACTTATTAACCCATTTAAGCCAAATGGAATTTTCCACTCTTATCAAATAGACCAGTCCATTTCATTTTAAGGGTTGTTGGGTGGTATTTTTCATTTTCATTCAAATTTTGATAAAACATTGACTGCTGGCAGACAATGCTTATGATATATCAAACTTTTTTTTAATTAGAAAAGATGTAACAAAATTTGTTGTCTGCTGCAGTTGTGATTGGCAGTTTACGGGTTAATATCAATTGTTAATAATCATGTGGTAAAAGAGTGCAGGAAAAGCTTGTAATATACTTACAATTTACAAAGATTGATTCATTTCACTGCAATATTAGGTACTCTTGAATCTGTGAATAGAAAATATAGATTTGTTAAGCACCATTTCTGTCTATCACTGCCTACTAGGTAACTTTACATGTTTTTTTGTCATCTGCTGATTTTTTTTTCCAAAATCAATTTTTTTGAAAAGTTTAAGAGTGTCAACAGTTTGGACCTTCGTACCATCTGATACTAAGGATCCACAAGGGCTGGTGAATCATTAATCAACAAACAATCAATCTCTTTGCCTTCTAATGTCCTGCCAGCCAAGAGTGACAGCGACATCATGTTTGTTTACAATTGTTTAGTAAAACACTATCTTGTACACACCAAGTGAGCTAATGCGAATCGATAGATCACTTGTGTATTAATCAGCAGGATAGGATTAATACATAAGTGATCTATCGATTCTAAGTCCCTGATAACTTTGTAAACAAAACATGATGTCACTGTCACACTTGGTTGGTATGACAGTAATATCGTCTGCTGAGGACCTTTGCAAACGATTTGGACCGACATCTTTTTAATTTATATTAAGTGTTTGTCTTCTTAATGCTGTCTTCACCTGGAGATATAAATGTAAAAAAACTAGCCTTTACCCCGTACTGTGGGGTTGGTGTGGTGGGGGGGGGGGGGGGGGGGGGGGGGGAAGATTCATCCAAACATCTACCATGACCCCCCTATCAGCTACAGTATCTCATAAGTGTGTCGGTGTTGGCAGGTAGGGGTGGGTCAGTGGTTACAAATGCATTTCACTCTTACAATGTGTGTTGGTACATGCGTGCGCTTAATAACAATGGAAATGAGCATAGACGTTAAATAAAAATGTGATAAAAATAAAATAAAATAATAAAAATACTCTGAAAAAGTGAATGCCACTTAGTGTCTGTATCACAAATGGATGCGTCCAATGACAGACAGTGCAGATCCTGATTATAACGCGCCTCTAGCAGCTATCTGATCTAGTTCAACTCTACCAGGTTTCCTAGACCAAGCATAGATGTAAACCTTTCGATCATTCACCCAAAAATGATTGTTTCAGAATACAGGAAACCTTAAAATATGGAGGGTATATAATAGAGAGTATTATTTGCATGTGATAAAAATGTTCTAGGATGCTTATTCATGCGCGGGTCCAGAGGAGTGGGAACTGGGGGGTCTGGACTACCCTCTACAGCATGGAAAAGCACAACGCTGTAGATTTCCTCAGGAACACTGGTTTGGAACCTTTGGAAAAGCACAAAGCTACCGAGGTCGGGTCATCATCCGACCGTTGGCTAAAAAAATAAATGTCAAAACTTTGGACCTGGACTCCCCCGAAGAAACTCTGTACTTTCAGCGCAAGTTTATTGCAATGATTATGGTAAAAGAATGCGTCAAACTCGTCATTGGAAGTAGTGATTAAGCTAACAATGTCAAAACCTTAATGCAACTGCACTACTGTAGCTAATTTCTAAGAATTTCTAGTGATTCGAAACTGGGAAAATGACCCGGAACTAGGAAAATTGGGGGCCTACTTCAAAGCCGTGGTATGACACATAGCAGAATCTGAATGATACAATTTAGGGGTATGATAGTGCTTCGAAATCTTATTTACTCAGAGCAACTATTTGGAATACACCTCAAAAAGTGATTCAGAACTAGGCAAATAACTGTACCATCAGAGTGTCAAACAGTTTGGTTCCAGATCAAGCCAGATGTTTTAAAAAAAAAAATCAACATCCATAGAGCATGAAAGCATCACCTACAAGTAATAAGGCACTTACCTAGATCAGCATTGGCCAACATCCAGATGTGTTAATGCTGGTTTCCCAGGGGTAAATCCTCAGACATCTATGCTGAACACTCCACACTGCAAGGTGTCCGGTAGCTGAGCCAACATCCAGATGTGTTAATGCTGGTTTCCCAGGGGTAAATCCTCAGACATCTATGCTGAACACTCCACACTGCAAGGTGTCCGGTAGCTGAGCCAACATCCAGATGTGTTAATGCTGGTTTCCCAGGGGTAAATCCTCAGACATCTATGCTGAACACTCCACACTGCAAGGTGTCCTGTAGCTGAGCCAACATCCAGATGTGTTAATGCTGGTTTCCCAGGGGTAAATCCTCAGACATCTATGCTGAACACTCCACACTGCAAGGTGTCCGGTATCTAAAATATCTGAAGCTACTAAAAACATTTTATTTATACTTTTACATACAATTTTTAAAACCATAAAAATAGTGAATATAAGGATGTTAATGAGGATGATAGAGGTCATGAGAATGACAATGATAATTAGGATGATCTGGTTTTTCAATGTTTTACCTCCCAGTAAACAACTTGTCAGTCATATAGGGATATTTCCTGAGTTTTTTGTTTGTTTGATTTGATTCTTTACGTCCCATCAACAATCTTTCAGTTATATAGGGACAGGTCTTCCTGGGTTGAACCAGTACTAAGCTAGGATTAATGTTCTTGCTCAAGGACACAACGCAATGACGCTGGTGAGGCTCGAACCCGCGGCCCTTCGGTCTCGAGTCAAGCACTCTACCACTGAGCCACTGCGCTCCCACATCAGGTAGAATGAGTTAAACCAGTACTAATCAGACAATAAAGATATTTCCTGGGTTGAACTAGTACTACTTTAATGTCGAAACTTTTTGCAAGAATTTTATTTCCAGGAAAATGGTGTATAGACATATTTGCCACATTTAAAATTCACAATTTTGACATGATTCACCTTCATCAGTGAGCGACAAGAGTGAGTTTGCCATTTCTAGAGAATTTATTTTCGCTCACGAAAATTTCCAAATTTACAGTAAGCAGAGGATACACATAATGCAGAGGCTTTATGAAGAAAGACTAAACCTGCGGTTCATAAAGTGCTGTTTGTAGATGACCTGATGGTCAATGCAAAGTCCTGGAGGGAATTGCTGTTGAAGTTGAAACCTTGAAGCCTAGGCTGCAGAAGAATGCCCTATGTGTAAACAAGGGTAACACAAAGAACCTGGCATCTGTTGGAAATATGAACCTGCTGTAGACATCTAGAAAAGAACCTTGTGCAGTAAGTCTCACAGAAACTGATAGAACTGCAATCTAATGTGGTGGCTGCTTTCATGGGTGTGTAAGAAATGCAGTGGTATCAAGGACTCACTGAGCCAAGACCTTTTGTTGAGATGAATCTGACCGATCAAGAAGAGTGGATTGGTTATGACAAGCTTGAAGTACTCCCAGAATTCTATTACCTCAGTGACATGCTCTCTGCTGGGAAAGCTGCAAGCTGGGTGTGGTCCCATGCTGCATGTGTACATGGGGCAGGTTTTGCCACTAACTCCCTCTTCTCACCAAACACCATCTGCCTCTGTTGACCCAAGGATGGGTGTATTCAACAAGTGTGAGGAGTGAGATGTAGCAGGAATCAGAGACATGGGTCATAACAGAAACATTGAGCCACCCAAGACATTTCCCTGGACCTGTAACATCAACATGAAGAGCAATGTTAGCTTTGACTCCCATCTCACAAAGCTCTTCAACCAGTATAATGATATGATACTCCTCACTTGGAAGACTTGTTCGACTTAGAAACATACAGGCATCCACGAGACGAAACCCGTCTTCAGGATTTCTGACAATGCGAGACTCAAACCTTAACTACAGAGACTAAAGAGAAAATTGGAATTTCTGGTATAGCCAGTTGAGATATACTTTCCAAAAAAGGGAATAATAAAGGTGCTGATCATTCTGCTCGGATGCACAGGCTGGTCAGCCCCTTTGTTGTTCACCAACCATAAAGAAAGGTTCTCACTTCAAGGACCATACATAGGAGCACAGACTGTGCCACTAATGTATGCATGCTTGTCAGAGATGGGTGGGCAGAGAAATCAAGCAGACAATAGAAACTGTTGGGAATGTGGTTCACAGTGACAGAGTGAAGCTAGGTTATTTTTTGTTTGTTTTCTTGCTTTATGTCCCAGTCAACAGCTACGGTCATGGGGGGACGGTCAGTTCACCTTACACACTTTTTCCTGGGCAAGTTTGAACAAGCAGTTAACCAGTAATTTGTGCACATACTTTCGCTTGTGACCAACAACAATCCTTCTTGAATGAATCAGCAGAAGGCAGGAGTATGACCATAGAAATTATTTCATGGTCAATCTCCATGAAAATATTGGACTGGGCCTGGATTGAACTCGGGACCCCTGGATCTCCAGTCAGATGTGCATCTTTAGTCAGAAATGTTACCGACTGCGCTGCGCTGCCAGGTAAAGCTAAGTTATGAATTCAACAGATCCTACAAACCAGAGAATAAAAGTCAGTCAGTCAATCCTGCAGGACTCTTGGGAGAGGATAGAATCTGGCCGGCCTTTTTTTAAGATTTAATTAAGTGATCCCATATAAAGGATCTGTGGGGTAAATAATCCCATGGCAGTATTTTAAGAAGGGCTAGACAACCAAACAAAATTTGGTCCCATTATCATTCATAGCCAAACTATCCCACTTTGTTTGATTTGATTCTTTACGTCCCATCAACAATCTTTCAGTTATGTAGGGATGGGTCTTCCTGGGTTGAACCAGTACTAAGCTAGGATTATATCCCACTTTGTATCTAGGACTGCAGAAATACAGCTACAACCTTATTGTTTTAGAATACACTTGCCAAATTCAAGTCAAAAATGTAAATGAGTTGAGTGAATAAGATGACAAGCAGAATCAAGAGCCAGACGTATCCTTACAATCCAGCAAGAGATTTATCCTGGCAAACTCCACAATCACCAAGACAAATCAATGACCCTGCTTTATCTGGATGACTGAAATCAGTCTAAAAAAATGATCTTACCAATCTAGAAAAAAATTCTAAATTTGTTAAGCTGCAGCTGTTTTATTGTAGTCCTTAAACAAATAGGAAGTTTTCCTTACAATGAGACAAAATTTAGTTTGTCATATGATCTTTCTTAAAATACTGCCACAGGATTATCTGCCTGCGAGATCCTTCATACTGTTTGTTTTGTTGCTTTACATCTCAGTCAACAGCTATGGTAATGAGGGGACGGTCAGTTCACCTAACCACACTTTTTCCTGGGCAAGCTTGAACAAGCAGTTAACCAGTAATTCGTGCACATATTTTGCTTGTAACTGACAACAACACTTCTTAAATGGGAGGAGAATGACCATAGAAATTATTTCATGATCAATCTCCACAAAAGTATGCGAACAGGCCGGGATCCAACTCAGGTTCCCTGGTTCTTCAGTCAGATGTGCATCAGTAGTCAGACAAGTTACCGACTGCGCTACCCTCCCTGGTCAGTGGTTTATTTGGCCTGCTGGATTTCTTCTTCCCATCCACTTCTAGATGCACTGTATGTTTACAAACCACCTAAATCCAAATTATGCAGAGTATCACATCTATATCCAGATTGCCAAGCTTTGCATGATGTCAGCCTAAGCAAACTTTGCTTTTCATGTTGATGTAACAGATCCAGGGGATCATGCCATTTAGTATGCCACAAGCTGTTCAAGGTTTCTGTTGTCATTACCCATGTCTCTGATTCATGCTTCATCTGGCTCCTCACACTTGTTGAGTACACCCAACCTTGGTTCAACAGAGGCAAATGGTGGTTGGTGAGAAGAGGCAGTTGTTGGCCAGACTTGCCCCCTGCACACCAGCAACATGTGACTACTGCCAGCACACAGCTGCATCCAGTAAGAGCATTTCACTGAGGTAGCAGAAATCCAAATGGTCTTCAAGCTTGCTGTCTCCATACAACTCCTCCCTCATCAGTCTGCCTTCAATCAGCTGTGCATTGATGAGGCATCCGATTCTCCTAAACTTGAGGGCACGGCTTAGTGAGCCATTGATACCACTGCATTTCTTGCTCACCCATGCAAGCAGCCACCACAGAAGATTGCACTTCTATCAGTTTCTGCAAGACAGACAGCACAGAGGTCCTTTCCAAACATCTTCAACTGGCCCACAATCCCTGCAGATGCTTGAATTTTTGTATTTCACATGTTCATATGTAGGAATTTCTTCTAAACCTTGACTTCCATGTCAAAGCTGCAGCATGTTTGTGTTGATCCTTTATGTCCAAGTCAACAATTTTTCAGTTATGTCAGGACAATTTCCTGCATTCCGGGGTTGAACCAGTACTAAGCAGAGGATAAAGTGCCTTGTTCAAGAACTAAACACAATGCACCCATCAAGTCTCGAACCAGTCACCTTTGATCAAAGTAAGTAATGGTGCAAAGATCAGGAATCGATACAATCAAGTCACATACACTCTACCAGAGCCACTGTGCTCCTATACAGCGTGTTTATTATGAAGCATGTCAATAGAACAACATCTTTATCAAAAGTGCATGGGAGATCTACACAAAACTTGTACACTTAAGTCAAAGTTAGGGGCATGAGAAATTGAAAACTGAATCCCTTAAGCCATTGTTTAACTAGAATAGCGCTTAAATTTATGCTAGGCATGTGATATTTCAGACCAAAATTCCTCTGCAGTCAATGCTGTGGTGTGCAAGGTGTTTTATTACCTACTCATTTAACAAGCACAACTTTTTAAACTTTGTATGTGTAAGTGAGCCCCCCTTGTTTTGGAATACAAATTTGTAAAGAAGATTGCTGCTCTCACGGACAAAAGATGTTTTTCTATAACATGCATATATACAATTTCATGTGGTTTCAACAAAAAGCACTGATGAAAATAAACTATTATTTAACCATTAGAGCCAATATTATGGTAAATGTTCTAAAATTTTGAACCCTAGTTGCCTGCCAACAAGGCATAGATAAACAGTGTAGATCCAGATTAACAAAAGCAACATAGAAGACCTTGATCAGACTGCTTCTTCAGAAGTATGATCAGTGTCTTCTCTGTTAATTTGCCAATCCGGATCTGCGCTTCTCCCAAAGCAGTCTGGTCAGGGTCTTCTCTGTTTGCTATTTAGCCAAAAAATTTGAGAATTCCACTAACCAACATTTCATTTGCAAATAGAAAGAGAAAAGTTTGTTACGTTAAAAAAAACAAAAAAACATTTTAAGTCCTCTTTAATGGCATAAAGAGCAATATTTTCTGTGCTTTTTATGTTTGTACATTAACTAACAGCACACAAACTTGGCAAACTTCTATAGAGTTTTGGCCACTCTATGTGCAGTATGGTTAATTTTACATCTTAAACCACAGAAATCGATTACAGCTAGGCCAGGGGAGGGGCGCCAACCCTCAAAGGAACACAGAACTATAAAAGTAGGATAGAAGAAATATATTGCTTTTTAGAAGAGTTAGTGTTCCTTGCTTACCCACTCCTATCTCTAAATATAACTATCACTAAATATATATAGCAGGCATAAGTTAAGCATGTTATTATAGATATGAGGAATGAAGTGTAATATTTTCTTTTATTTATATCCTTATATTTATTATGAAACTCATTTCAAAAGATATATATCCATTTTCTAATGCAGATTTGTAAGCACGGAAGATCTGACATGTTTAAGAGGTTCATGAAAGTACGAGTACTATTGATTCATTAGACCAAATTTGCCTAGCCCTTAGAGAATTTGACCATTTTGTATCAGCCTATACTATTAATCCAGTAATTTCAAAATAATCAATTTAGTAAAATAATTTTCCTATTCATTAAGTGTAGCCAAAACATAAATTGAAGCTTTAAAGATTGATGCGCATGGTGATGGAACTGGTAAGAGTTGCAGTTGGGTATAGAGAGGAGTTTGGTAACGGACTAGGTGTTCATCCAGTCCACCTCTCTCTATCAATCTGCTAGAGATTATATCGGGAGGGTTTTGAACTGGTGGACTATAAGAGCTGCTACATGCAGAAGACCTGATGGTCATTGCCTTGTCCATGGGGGAACTGCTATTGAAGGTGGGAGTCATTGAAGTCAAGGTGGAGAAGAATCTCCTACATATGAACATGTGAAATACAAAAATTCAAGCATCTGCAGTGATTCTGGGTCTGTTGAAGATGTTTGGAAAGGACCTCTGTGCTGTCTGTCTTGCAGAAACTAATAGAAGTACAATCTTCTGTGGTAGCTGCTTGCATGGGTGAGCAAGAAATGCAGTGGTATCAATGGCTCACTAAGCCCAGACCCCAAGTTTAGGTGAGTCGGATGCCTTATCAATGCACAGCTGATTGAAGGTAGACTGATGAGGGAGGAGTTGTATGGTGACAGCAAGCTTGAAGACCTCCAAGAGTTCCGCTACCTTGGTGAAATACTCTTACTGGGTGCAGATGTGTGCTGGCTGTAGTCACATGTTGCTGGTGTGCATGGGGCAAGTCTGGCCAACAACTGCCTCTTCTCACCAACCACTATTTGCCTCTGTTGAACCAAGGTTGGGTGTACTCAACAAGTGGAAGGAGCCAGATGAAACATGAATCAGAGACCTGGGTAATGACAACAGAAACCTTGAACGGTTTGTGGCATACTGACTGGCATGATCCCCTGGATCTGTTACATCAACATGAAGAGAAAAGCCTGGTGGCTTGGGCTGCTGTCCCTTCTAAAGCGGTGGTTCTGTTGTTGTTGACTTTTTGTTTATGTGGGAGTCTGTAATTGTTCTATGTTTTGTTGTACGTTACTTTATGTCCATTCTAGTTTTGTAATCGTCTTGATGGGGAAGAGAGAGCTGGTTGCTTTGCTTAGTTTGTCTACCTGGTGTCTCATGGTGGTTGTGTGGCTCTTCTTCATTGTGCCGTGGGTTTGTCTGCGGTTTGTGATTGTGGCATTCCCTGATCATACTCACTATTTTAGCTTAGGCTCATATCTCACAAAGCTTGGCAATCTGGATATAGATGTGATACTCTGCATTATTTGGATTGAGGTGGTTTGTAGTCAGATGTGCATCTGTAGTCAGACATATTACTGACTGCGATACTCAGCCCAGTAAAGCTAAGTTATGAATTCAACAGACCCTACAAACCAGAGAATAAAAGTCATTCAGTCCTGCATGACCCTTGGGAGAGGACAGAATCTGGCCAGTATAAACAGAAAGGCCATTTTAATTGAAGATTTAATTAAATGTTCCCATATAAAGGATCTGTGGGGTAAATAATCCCATGGCATTATTTTAAGAAAGGCTAGACAACCAAACTAAATATAGTCCCATTCTCATTCATAGCCAAACTATCCCACTATGATTTGATTCTTTATGTCCCATCAACAATCTTTCAGTTATGTAGGGATGGGTCTTCCTGGGTTGAACCAGTACTAAGCTAGGATTATAACCCACTTTGTATCTAGGACTGCAGAAATACAGCTACAACCTTATTGTTTTAGAATACACTTGCCAAATTCAAGTCAAAAGTGTAAATGAGTTGAGTGAATAAGAAGACAAGCAGAATCAAGAGCCAGACGTATCCTTACAATCCAGCAAGAGATTTATCCTGGCAAACTCCACAATCACCAAGACAAATCAATGACCCTGCTTTATCTGGATGACTGAAATCAGTCTAAAAATTGACCTTAACAATCTAGAAAAAAATCCTAAATTTGTTAAGCTGCAGCTGTTTTACAGTAGTCCTTAAACAAATAGGAAGTTTTCCTTAGAATGAGACAAAATTCAGTTTGTCATATGATCTTTCCTAAAATACTGCCACAGGATTATCTACTTGCGAGATCCTTCATACTGTTTGTTTTGTTGCTTTACGTCCCTGTCAATAGCTATGGTCATTAGGGGATGGTCAGTTCATCTAACCACACTTTTTCCTCGGCAAGCTTGAACAAGTGGTTAACCAGTAATTCATGCACATAACTTTGCTTGTAACTGACAACAACACTTCTTGAATGCTTCAGCAAAAGGGAGGAGAATGACCATAGAAATTATTTCATGATCAATCTCCACAAAAGTATGGGAACGGGCCGGGATCCAACTCGGGATCCCTGGTTCTTCAGTCAGATGTACATCAGTAGTCAGACATGTAACCGACTGCACTACCCTGCCCGGTCAGTGGTTTATTTGGCCTGCTGGATTTCTTCTTCCCATCCACTTCTAGATGCACTGTATGTTTACAAACCACCTAAATCCAAAAAATGCAGAGTATCACATCTATATCCAGATTGCCAAGCTTTGCGAGATGTCGGCCTAAGCAATCTTTGCTCTTCATGTTGATGTAACAGATCCAGGGGATCATGGCAGTTAGTATGCCACAAGCCGTTCAAGGTTTCTGTTGTCATTACCCATGTCTCTGATTCATGCTTCATCTGGCGCCTCACACTTGTTGAGTACACCCAACCTTGGTTCAACAGAGCCAAAAAGTGGTTGGTGAGAAGAGGCAGTTGTTGGCCAGACTTGCCCCATGTACACCAGCAACATGTGACTACAGCCAGCCCACAGCTGCAACCAGTAAGAGCATTTCACCGAGGTAGCAGAACTCTAGGAGGTCTTCAAGCTTGCTGTCACCGTACAACTCCTCCCTCATCAGTCTACCTTCAATCAGCTGTGCATTGAGGAGGCATCCGATTCACCTAAACTTGAGGTCTGGGTTTAGTGAGCCATTGATACCACTGCATTTCTTGCTCACCCATGCAAGCAGCTACCACAGAAGATTGCACTTCTATCAGTTTCTGCAAGACAGACAGCACAGAGGTCCTTTACAAACATCTTCAACAGGCCCAAAATCCCTGCAGATGCTTGAATTTTTGTATTTCACATGTTCATATGTAGAAATTTCTTCTAAAACTCCCACCTTCAATAGCAGTTCCCCCTTGGAATAGGCAATGACCATTAGGTCTTCTGCATATAGCAGCTCTTATAGTCCCAGTTCAAAACACTCTTGATAGAACCTCTAGCAGGATGATAGAGAAAAGTGTACTTAGAACAAAGCTTGGTTAAATTGATAAAATCTAGTTATCAAGAGTCAAATGTATTGTCAAAGCTGCAGCATGTTTGTGTTGATCCTTTATGTCAAAGTCACCAATTTTTCAGTTTTGTCAGGACAATTTCCTGTATTCCTGGGTTGAACCAGTACTAAGCAGAGGATAAAGTGCCTTGTTCATGGACTAAACACAATGCACCCGTCAAGTCTCCAACCAGTAACCTTTGATCAAGTCACTTACACACTACCAGAGCCACTGTGCTCATTTACAGCATGTTTATTATGAAGCATGTCAATAGAACAACATCTTAATCAAAAATGCATGGGAGATCTACACAAAACTTGTACACTAAAGTCAAAGTTAGGGGCATGAGAAATTTAAAACCAAATCGTTTAACTAGAATAGCGCTTAAATTTATGCTAGGCATGTGATATTTCAAACCAAAATTCCTCTGCAGTCAATGCTGTGGTGTGCAAGGTGTTTTATTACCTACTCATTTAACAAGTACAACTTTTTAAACTTTGTATGTGTAAATGAGCCCCCCTTGTTTTGGAATACAAATTTGTAAAGAAGATTCCTGCTCTCACGGACAAAAGATGTTTTTCTATAACATGCATATATACAATTTCATGTGGTTTCAACAAAAAGCACTGATTAAAATAAACTATTATTTAACCATTAGAGCCAATATTATGGTAAATGTTCTAAAATTTTGATCCCTAGTTGCCTGCCAACAAGGCATAGATAAACAGTGTAGATCCTGATTAACAAAAGCAACAGAAGACCCTGATCAGACTGCTTCTTCAGAAGTATGATCAGTGTCTTCTCTGTTAATTTGCCAATCCGGATCTGCGCCAATCCCAAAGCAGTCTGGTCAGGGTCTTCTCTGTTTGCTATTTAGCCAAAAAATTTGAGAATTCCACTAACCAACATTTCATTTGCAAATAGAAAGAGAAGTTTTTTTACGTTAAAAAAAAAAACAAAAAAAAAACATTTTAAGTCCTCTTTAATGGCATAAAGAGCAATATTTTCTGTGCTTTTTATGTTTGTACATTAACTAACTGCACACAAACTTGGCAAACTTCCATAGAGTTTTGGCCACTCTATGTGCAGTATGATTAATTTTACATCTTAAACCACAGAAATCAATTACAGCTAGGCCAGGGGAGGGGCGCCAACCCTCAAAGGAACACAGAACTATAAAAGTAGGATAGAAGAAATATATTGCTTTTTAGAAGAGTTAGTGTTCCTTGCTTACCCACTCCTATCTCTAAATATAACTATCACTAAATAGGCATAAGTTAAGCATGTTATTATAGATATGAGGAATGAAGTGTAATATTTTCTTTTATTTATATCCTTATATTTATTATGAAACTCATTTCAAAAGATATATCCATTTTCTAATGCAGATTTGTAAGCACGGAAGATCTGACATGTTTAAGAGGTTCATGAAAGTATGAGTACTATTGATTCATTAGACCAAATTTGCCTAGCCCTTAGAGAATTTGACCATTTTGTATCAGCCTATACTATTAATCCAGTAAAATCAAAATAATCAATTTAGTAAAACAATTTTCCTATTCATTAAGTGTAGCCAAAACATAAATTGAAGCTTTTAAGATTGATGCGCATGGTGATGGAACCGGCAAGAGGAGTCCGGCAATGCACCAGATGTTCATCCAGTCCACTTCTCTCTATCATCCTGCTAGAGATTATATCAAGAGGGCTTTGAACTGGGGGACTATATGAGCTGCTACATGCAGAAGACCCGATGGTCACTGCCCTGTCCATGGGGGAACCGCTATTGAAGGTGGGAGCCACCAAAGTCAAGGTGGAGAAGAATCTCCCACACACGAACATGCGAAACACAAAAACCCAAGCATCCGCAGTCACTCCGGGCCCGCTGAAGACGTCCGGAAAGGACCCCCGCGCCGCCCGCCCTGCAGAAACCGACAGAAGTGCAATCCTCCGCGGCAGCCGCCCGCACGGGTGAGCAAGAAATGCAGTGGTATCAATGGCTCACCAAGCCCAGACCCCAAGTCCAGGTGAGTCAGATGCCCTATCAATGCACAGCTGATTGAAGGCAGACCGACAAGGGAGGAGCCGCACGGCGACAGCAAGCCCGAAGACCTCCAAGAGTTCCACCACCTCGGTGAAATGCTCCCACTGGGTGCAGATGTGTGCTGGCTGCAGTCACATGTTGCTGGTGTGCATGAGACAAGTCTGGCCAACAACTGCCTCCTCTCACCAACCACCACCCGCCCCCGCCGAACCAAGGCCGGGTGCACTCAACAAGCGGAAGGAGCCAGACGAAACATGAACCAGAGACCTGGGCAACGACAACAGAAACCCCGAACGGCTTGTGGCACACTGATTGTGGCATACTGACTGCCATGATCCCCTGGATCTGTCACATCAACACGAAGAGAAAAGCCTGATGGCTTGGGCTGCTGTCCCTTCTAAAGCGGTGGTTCTGTTGTTGACTTTTTGTTTATTGTTACTCCCATTGTGGGAGTCTGTAATTGCTCTATGTTTTGTTGTACGTTACTTTATGTCCATTCTAGTTTTGCAATCATCTTGATGGGGAAGAGAGAGCTGGTTGCTTTGCTTAGTTGTCTACCTGGTGTCTCATGGTGGTTGTGTGGCTCTTCTTCGTGGTGCCATGGGTTTGTCTGCGGTTTGTGATTGTGGTATATCCTGATCATACTCACTATTTTTGCTTAGGCTCATATTTCACAAGATATAGATGTGATACTCTGCATTATTTGGACTGAGGTGGTCTGTAGTCAGATGTGCATCTGTAGTCAGACATATTACTGACTGCGATACTCAGCCCAGTAAAGCTAAGTTATGAATTCAACAGACCCTACAAACCAGAGAATAAAAGTCAGTCAGTCCTGCATGACCCTTGGGAGAGGATAGAATCTGGCCAGTATAAACAGAAAGACCATTTTAATTGAAGATTTAATTAAATGTTCCCATATAAAGGATCTGTGGGGTAAACAATCCCATGGCAGTCTTCTAAGAAAGGCTAGACAACCAAACTAAATATAGTCCCATTATCATTCATAGCCAAACTATCCCACTTTGCTTGATTTGATTCTTTATGTCCCATCAACAATCTTTCAGTTATGTAGGGATGGGTCTTCCTGGGTTGAACCAGTACTAAGCTAGGATTATATCCCACTTTGTATCTAGGACTGCAGAAATACAGCTACAACCTTATTTTTTTAGAATACACTTACCAAATTCAAGTCAAAAATATAAATGAGTTGAGTGAATAAGAAGACAAGCAGAATCAAGAGCCAGACGTATCCTTACAATCCAGCAAGAGATTTATCCTGGCAAACTCCACAATCACCAAGACAAATCAATGACCCTGCTTTATCTGGATGACTGAAATCAGTCTAAAAATTGACCTTAACAATCTAGAAAAAAATCCTAAATTTGTTAAGCTGCAGCTGTTTTACAGTAGTCCCTAAACAAATAGGAAGTTTTCCTTAGAATGAGACAAAATTCAGTTTGTCATATGATCTTTCCCAAAACACTGCCACAGGACTATCTACCTGCGAGATCCTTCATACTGTTTGTTTTGTTGCTTTACGTCCCAGTCAACAGCTATGGTCATGAGGGGACGGTCAGTTCATCTAACCGCACTTTTTTCCTGGGCAAGCTTGAAAAAGTGGTTAACCAGTAATTTGTGCACATAATTTTGCTTGTAACTGACAACAACACTTCTTGAATGCTTCAGCAAAAGGGAGGAGAAAGACCATAGAAATTATTTCATGATCAATCTCCACAAAAGTATGGGAACGGGCCGGGATCCAACTCGCGATCCCTGGTTCTTCAGTCAGATGTGCATCAGTAGTCAGACATGTTACCGACTGCACTACCCTGCCCGATCAGTGGTCTATTTGGCCTGCTGGATTTCTTCTTCCCATCCACTTCTAGATGCACTGTATGTTTACAAACCAACTAAATCCAAATAATGCAGAGTATCACATCTATATCCAGATTGCCAAGCTTTGCGAGATGTCGGCCTAAGCAATCTTTGCTCCCCACGCCGATGCAACAGACCCAGGGGACCATGGCAGTTAGCATGCCACAAGCCCCCCAAGGCCTCTGTTGTCACCACCCATGTCTCCGATTCATGCCCCATCCGGCTCCCCACACCCGTTGAGCACGCCAAACCTTGGTTCAACAGAGGCAAACAGTGGTTGGTGAGAAGAGGCAGTTGCCGGCCAGACCTGCCCCATGCACACCAGCAACATGCGACCACAGCCAGCCCACAGCCGCAACCAGCAAGAGCATTTCACCGAGGCAGCAGAACTCCAGGAGGTCCTCAAGCTTGCTGCCACCACACAACTCCTCCCTCACCAGTCCACCCTCAATCAGCCGTGCACTGAGGAGGCATCCGATTCACCCAAACCTGAGGTCTGGGCCCAGCGAGCCACCGACACCACTGCAGCTCTCGCTCACCCATGCAAGCAGCCACCACAGAAGACTGCACCTCCATCAGCTTCTGCAAGACAGACAGCACAGAGGTCCCTTCCAAACATCCACAACAGGCCCAGAATCCCTGCAGATGCTTGAATTTTTGTATTTCACATGTTCATATGTAGAAATTTCTTCTAAACCTTGACTTCAATGACTCCCACCTTCAATAGCAGTTCCCCCTTGGACTAGGCAATGACCATCAGGTCTTCTGCATATAGCAGCTCTTATAGTCCCAGTTCAAAACACTCTTGATAGAACCTCTAGCAGGATGATAGAGAAAAGTGTACTTAGAACAAAGCTTGGTTAAATTGATAAAATCTAGTTATCAAGAGTCAAATGTATTGTCAAAGCTGCAGCATGTTTGTGTTGATCCTTTATGTCAAAGTCACCAATTTTTCAGTTTTGTCAGGACAATTTCCTGTATTCCTGGGTTGAACCAGTACTAAGCAGAGGATAAAGTGCCTTGTTCATGGACTAAACACAATGCACCCGTCAAGTCTCGAACCAGTAACCTTTGATCAAGTCACTTACACACTACCAGAGCCACTGTGCTCATTTACAGCATGTTTATTATGAAGCATGTCAATAGAACAACATCTTAATCAAAAGTGCATGGGAGATCTACACAAAACTTGTACACTAAAGTCAAAGTTAGGGGCATGAGAAATTTAAAACCGAATCCCTTAAGCCATTGTTTAACTAGAATAGCGCTTAAATTTATGCTAGGCATGTGATATTTCAAACCAAAATTCCTCTGCAGTCAATGCTGTGGTGTGCAAGGTGTTTTATTACCTACTCATTTAACAAGTACAACTTTTTAAACTTTGTATGTGTAAATGAGCCCCCCTTGTTTTGGAATACAAATTTGTAAAGAAGATTCCTGCTCTCACGGACAAAAGATGTTTTTCTATAACATGCATATATACAATTTCATGTGGTTTCAACAAAAAGCACTGATTAAAATAAACTATTATTTAACCATTTGAGCCAATATTATGGTAAATGTTCTAAAATTTGAACCCTAATTGCCTGCCAACAAGGCATAGATAAACAGTGTAGATCCTGATTAACAAAAGCAACAGAGAAGACCCTGATCAGACTGCTTCTTCAGAAGTATGATCAGTGTCATCTCTGTTAATTTGCCAATCCGGATCTGCGCCAATCCCAAAGCAGTCTGGTCAGGGTCTTCTCTGTTTGCTATTTAGCCAAAAAATTTGAGAATTCCACTAACCAACATTTCATTTGCAAATAGAAAGAGAAGTTTTTTTACGTTAAAAATACAAACAAAAAAAAACATTTTAAGTCCTCTTTAATGGCATAAAGAGCAATATTTTCTGTGCTTTTTATGTTTGTACATTAACTAACTGCACACAAACTTGGCAAACTTCCATAGAGTTTTGGCCACTCTATGTGCAGTATGATTAATTTTACATCTTAAACCACAGAAATCAATTACAGCTAGGCCAGGGGAGGGGCGCCAACCCTCAAAGGAACACAGAACTATAAAAGTAGGATAGAAGAAATATATTGCTTTTTAGAAGAGTTAGTGTTCCTTGCTTACCCACTCCTATCTCTAAATATAACTATCACTAAATAGGCATAAGTTAAGCATGTTATTATAGATATGAGGAATGAAGTGTAATATTTTCTTTTATTTATATCCTTATATTTATTATGAAACTCATTTCAAAAGATATATCCATTTTCTAATGCAGATTTGTAAGCACGGAAGATCTGACATGTTTAAGAGGTTCATGAAAGTATGAGTACTATTGATTCATTAGACCAAATTTGCCTAGCCCTTAGAGAATTTGACCATTTTGTATCAGCCTATACTATTAATCCAGTAAAATCAAAATAATCAATTTAGTAAAACAATTTTCCTATTCATTAAGTGTAGCCAAAACATAAATTGAAGCTTTTAAGATTGATGCGCATGGTGATGGAACCGGCAAGAGCCGCAGCTGGGCACAGAGAGGAGTCCGGCAACGCACCAGATGTTCATCCAGTCCACTTCTCTCTATCATCCTGCTAGAGATTATATCAAGAGGGCTTTGAACTGGGGGACTATATGAGCTGCTACATGCAGAAGACCCGATGGTCACTGCCCTGTCCATGGGGGAACCGCTATTGAAGGTGGGAGCCACCAAAGTCAAGGTGGAGAAGAATCTCCCACACACGAACATGCGAAACACAAAAACCCAAGCATCCGCAGTCACTCCGGGCCCGCTGAAGACGTCCGGAAAGGACCCCCGCGCCGCCCGCCCTGCAGAAACCGACAGAAGTGCAATCCTCCGCGGCAGCCGCCCACACGGGTGAGCAAGAAATGCAGTGGTATCAATGGCTCACCAAGCCCAGACCCCAAGTCCAGGTGAGTCGGATGACCTATCAATGCACAGCTGATTGAAGGCAGACCGACAAGGGAGGAGCCGCACGGCGACAGCAAGCCCGAAGACCTCCAAGAGTTCCACCACCTCGGTGAAATGCTCCCACTGGGTGCAGATGTGTGCTGGCTGCAGTCACATGTTGCTGGTGTGCATGAGACAAGTCTGGCCAACAACTGCCTCCTCTCACCAACCACCACCCGCCCCCGCCGAACCAAGGCCGGGTGCACTCAACAAGCGGAAGGAGCCAGACGAAACATGAACCAGAGACCTGGGCAACGACAACAGAAACCCCGAACGGCTTGTGGCACACTGATTGTGGCATACTGACTGCCATGATCCCCTGGATCTGTCACATCAACACAAAGAGAAAAGCCTGATGGCTTGGGCTGCTGTCCCTTCTAAAGCGGTGGTTCTGTTGTTGACTTTTTGTTTATTGTTACTCCCATTGTGGGAGTCTGTAATTGCTCTATGTTTTGTTGTACGTTACTTTATGTCCATTCTAGTTTTGCAATCATCTTGATGGGGAAGAGAGAGCTGGTTGCTTTGCTTAGTTGTCTACCTGGTGTCTCATGGTGGTTGTGTGGCTCTTCTTCGTGGTGCCATGGGTTTGTCTGCGGTTTGTGATTGTGGTATATCCTGATCATACTCACTATTTTTGCTTAGGCTCATATTTCACAAGATATAGATGTGATACTCTGCATTATTTGGACTGAGGTGGTCTGTAGTCAGATGTGCATCTGTAGTCAGACATATTACTGACTGCGATACTCAGCCCAGTAAAGCTAAGTTATGAATTCAACAGACCCTACAAACCAGAGAATAAAAGTCAGTCAGTCCTGCATGACCCTTGGGAGAGGATAGAATCTGGCCAGTATAAACAGAAAGACCATTTTAATTGAAGATTTAATTAAATGTTCCCATATAAAGGATCTGTGGGGTAAACAATCCCATGGCAGTCTTCTAAGAAAGGCTAGACAACCAAACTAAATATAGTCCCATTATCATTCATAGCCAAACTATCCCACTTTGCTTGATTTGATTCTTTATGTCCCATCAACAATCTTTCAGTTATGTAGGGATGGGTCTTCCTGGGTTGAACCAGTACTAAGCTAGGATTATATCCCACTTTGTATCTAGGACTGCAGAAATACAGCTACAACCTTATTTTTTTAGAATACACTTACCAAATTCAAGTCAAAAATATAAATGAGTTGAGTGAATAAGAAGACAAGCAGAATCAAGAGCCAGACGTATCCTTACAATCCAGCAAGAGATTTATCCTGGCAAACTCCACAATCACCAAGACAAATCAATGACCCTGCTTTATCTGGATGACTGAAATCAGTCTAAAAATTGACCTTAACAATCTAGAAAAAAATCCTAAATTTGTTAAGCTGCAGCTGTTTTACAGTAGTCCCTAAACAAATAGGAAGTTTTCCTTAGAATGAGACAAAATTCAGTTTGTCATATGATCTTTCCCAAAACACTGCCACAGGACTATCTACCTGCGAGATCCTTCATACTGTTTGTTTTGTTGCTTTACGTCCCAGTCAACAGCTATGGTCATGAGGGGACGGTCAGTTCATCTAACCGCACTTTTTTCCTGGGCAAGCTTGAAAAAGTGGTTAACCAGTAATTTGTGCACATAATTTTGCTTGTAACTGACAACAACACTTCTTGAATGCTTCAGCAAAAGGGAGGAGAAAGACCATAGAAATTATTTCATGATCAATCTCCACAAAAGTATGGGAACGGGCCGGGATCCAACTCGCGATCCCTGGTTCTTCAGTCAGATGTGCATCAGTAGTCAGACATGTTACCGACTGCACTACCCTGCCCGGTCAGTGGTCTATTTGGCCTGCTGGATTTCTTCTTCCCATCCACTTCTAGATGCACTGTATGTTTACAAACCAACTAAATCCAAATAATGCAGAGTATCACATCTATATCCAGATTGCCAAGCTTTGCGAGATGTCGGCCTAAGCAATCTTTGCTCCCCACGCCGATGCAACAGACCCAGGGGACCATGGCAGTTAGCATGCCACAAGCCGACCAAGGCATCTGTTGTCACCCCCCATGTCTCCGATTCATTCCCCATCCGGTTCCCACACCCGTTGAGCACACCAAACCTTGGTTCAACAGAGGCAAACAGTGGTTGGTGAGAAGAGGCAGTTGCCGGCCAGACCTGCCCCATGCACACCAGCAACATGCGACCACAGCCAGCCCACAGCCGCAACCAGCAAGAGCATTTCACCGAGGCAGCAGAACTCCAGGAGGTCCTCAAGCTTGCTGCCACCACACAACTCCTCCCTCACCAGTCCACCCTCAATCAGCCGTGCACTGAGGAGGCATCCGATTCACCCAAACCTGAGGTCTGGGCCCAGCGAGCCACCGACACCACTGCATTTCTCGCTCACCCATGCAAGCAGCCACCACAGAAGACTGCACCTCCATCAGCTTCTGCAAGACAGACAGCACAGAGGTCCCTTCCAAACATCCACAACAGGCCCAGAATCCCTGCAGATGCTTGAATTTTGTATTTCACATGTTCATATGTAGAAATTTCTTCTAAACCTTGACTTCAATGACTCCCACCTTCAATAGCAGTTCCCCCTTGGACTAGGCAATGACCATCAGGTCTTCTGCATATAGCAGCTCTTATAGTCCCAGTTCAAAACACTCTTGATAGAACCTCTAGCAGGATGATAGAGAAAAGTGTACTTAGAACAAAGCCCGGATGAACACCTAGTCCCTTACCAAACTCCTCTCTATACCCAACTGCAACTTTTACCAGTTCCATCACCATTAATGAGCTGAGACACAAAATATACACATGCATGGATCCAGGAATTTTTGCCGGGGTAAGGGGGGGGGGGGGTCCAGGTCCAACTGCCAGAAAACAGCTCTGACGTTTTCTTGTGTTTTACTTATTTTACAGTTTTACAGAGGGTGTCCAATGGTTATTTAAAAGAAAACTATAATTTTCCAAGGTTTCAGAGGGGGTCCAACATTTTCCAGGGGGGGGGGTCCAAATGCTAGTTTCTATAGAAACCGTCTATCCCCCCTCTAAATCCATGCATGATATACAAGTTGGTGTTTGCAACCATTGAAGACTTAGATCAGACTGCATCTCTGCGGGTGCTCTATATTAAGGCTAGGGTTCAAAGTTTCTTTAAGGTAAAAACTAAGACTGATCAGACACTGGGATGTGCAGATGGATTTGAATATTTGCTATGTGCACATGACAACTTGTACCCTGCTCATTCATATACATATTATGGCTTGTTGTGCTAACAACATATTTTACCTGATAAACAGACCATCTGTGACATAATGAGACATTTACAAGACGTAATAGTTGACTCTCAATAACTGGAATATTTTTCTTCTTTGCAAAGTATATTTTGTGTACTTAAAAACAATCAAGGTAAGGCATCGTTCACAAACCAATTGCTTTTAGCTCCTTACCTGCTAGTTTCATCTGCTGATGAGCATCACAAACAGTTGAGACCAAGATCAGGTTAGACAAAATTAGACACATGTCTGGCCTGATCTGTATCCAAACTGTTTGACACTGATCCTATTCCTTTATTTTGATAAAAATGTAGCTATCAAAAATGAGAAAAAAAAACTGAAAATTCCATAGCATGTAAAGTGTTAAATTACTGGTTAAATTGATAAAATCTAGTTATCAAGAGTCAAATGTATTGTCAAAGCTGCAGCATGTTTGTGTTGATCCTTTATGTCAAAGTCACCAATTTTTCAGTTATGTCAGGACAATTTCCTGTATTCCTGGGTTGAACCAGTACTAAGCAGAGGATAAAGTGCCTTGTTCATGGACTAAACACAATGCACCCGTCAAGTCTTGAACCAGTGACCTTTAATCAAGTCACTTACACTCTACCAGAGCCACTGTGCTCATTTACAGGATGTTTATTATGAAGCATGTCAATAGAACAACATCTTAATCAAAAGTGCATGGGAGATCTACACAAAACTTGTACACTAAAGTCAAAGTTAGGGGCATGAGAAATTTAAAACCGAATCCCTTAAGCCATTGTTTAACTAGAATAGCGCTTAAATTTATGCTAGGCATGTGATATTTCAAACCAAAATTCCTCTGCAGTCAATGCTGTGGTGTGCAAGGTGTTTTATTACCTACTCATTTAACAAGTACAACTTTTTAAACTTTGTATGTGTAAATGAGCCCCCCTTGTTTTGGAATACAAATTTGTAAAGAAGATTCCTGCTCTCACGGACAAAAGATGTTTTTCTATAACATGCATATATACAATTTCATGTGGTTTCAACAAAAAGCACTGATTAAAATAAACTATTATTTAACCATTAGAGCCAATATTATGGTAAATGTTCTAAAATTTTGAACCCTAGTTGCCTGCCAACAAGGCATAGATAAACAGTGTAGATCCTGATTAACAAAAGCAACAGAGAAGACCCTGATCAGACTGCTTCTTCAGAAGTATGATCAGTGTCTTCTCTGTTAATTTGCCAATCCGGATCTGCGCTTCTCCCAAAGCAGTCTGGTTAGGGTCTTCTCTGTTTGCTATTTAGCCAAAAAATTTGAGAATTCCACTAACCAACATTTCATTTGCAAATAGAAAGAGAAAAGTTTTTTTACGTTAAAAAAAAACAAAAAAAAACACATTTTAAGTCCTCTTTAATGGCATAAAGAGCAATATTTTCTGTGCTTTTTATGTTTGTACATTAACTAACTGCACACAAACTTGGCAAACTTCCATAGAGTTTTGGCCACTCTATGTGCAGTATGGTTAATTTTACATCTTAAACCACAGAAATCAATTACAGCTAGGCCAGGGGAGGGGCGCCAACCCTCAAAGGAACACAGAACTATAAAAGTAGGATAGAAGAAATATATTGCTTTTTAGAAGAGTTAGTGTTCCTTGCTTACCCACTCCTATCTCTAAATATAACTATCACTAAATAGGCATAAGTTAAGCATGTTATTATAGATATGAGGAATGAAGTGTAATATTTTCTTTTATTTATATCCTTATATTTATTATGAAACTCATTTCAAAAGATATATCCATTTTCTAATGCAGATTTGTAAGCATGGAAGATCTGACATGTTTAAGAGGTTCATGAAAGTACGAGTACTATTGATTCATTAGACCAAATTTGCCTAGCCCTTAGAGAATTTGACCATTTTGTATCAGCCTATACTATTAATCCAGTAATATCAAAATAATCAATTTAGTAAAATAATTTTCCTATTCATTAAGTGTAGCCAAAACATAAATTGAAGCTTTAAAGATTGATGCGCAAACATATCCCAATATGGCTGCTAAATGGTAAAACCTTAAGTAGCTTATACTCCAAGGTCATACCAAAAACGAAACAACTCAATAAGGGACAATTTTCTAACATGTTTAACTTTATGCCTTCAGTATCAAGAGTTTTTTTTTTTGGCAATCAGCTTAGTTTCCAATTAAATATTCTACACAAAAATATTTTGCATCACTCATTATGAATTTTGTTAAACTCAGACAATTATTAACACATTACATGTATATACCACAGGTTCAGATATACAAAAGATTTGAGCATAAAATTGTAAATATTTCTTATCTGTTTTAAAATCGGTTTTGGGTGCTCAAAAGAACCGCCTCATTGAGACTTTTCTTTTTAATTACCCACAGCTGAAGTTTATACTAGAAATAAGAAAATATTTTTTTGTTATGCACTCTTCACTGAAGATAATTATACTCCTAAAATTTAGCTCAGCAGGTAGCAAATGATTACATTCAATTTTCAGGGGGTATTTTGGAAACATTATATATAACAAAATAAAAAATGATAGAAAATTTGTTCTTCTAGAAAAGTATTTTATAAATCATTGGGACATTACATGAGATTTTCCTATTGTATACAGTCAAACTGTCTTTAAGTGGCCACTCAAAAAGATCATAAATTGGTTTTCAAGACCGATTATCACTTAATGCAGGTCAAAACTTCATTAAGCTACCAATCGTCATTAAGATTTTCCTTTTGTTTTTTTGAGTAGCCGCTAAATTTGTCAGGTTTTACTGTTTGCTTAAAGCCACTTTTAAAATGTGTATTTACAGATATCTAGGAAGATAAAATTCTAATATTTGATGACCTGAGGCTTTCACCACTTTGAGTTATTTATGTCTTGTGTTTGTCATGCTTTCGTTTCACTTCATTGCTGCCTTGTGGTCACCTGCTGGGAAAGGGCTGACCTCTTGGCTCACGTTTGTGATTTTTAATTGTGGGTTTGTCACTTTCCCATGTGGTATCCTGGGTCAGGTGTGGTACTTGATTGTATTGATTCCTCATCTTTGCCCCCTTTCTTACTTTTATTGCGATTGGGAGCAGCAATGGCTCTGCTGAGACTGCATGGATACAGAGACTCATCTGAGCCTTTGCTGTTCTCTGGTGCAACAAGTACCAAAATCTCATGTAATGGCTCATCAATGCAGGTTTTTGATGAAAATCTTTTTTTCTTCTGTGTTTTGGTTCTTTACATCCCAGTCAGCATTTTTTCAGTCATGCTGTGACAGGTCTTCCTGGGATGAACCAGTACTAAGCAGGGGATCATGTCTTGCTCAAGGACACCAGAAAATCTTACACCGCAAAAATGCCCTGGGACATTTCCAAATATTCTATCAACTAATCTACTACGATTATTGAGAGATGCAAAATATCTTTGATCTGAATATTCATACATTTCAGAATTCTGCAAATGCAGAATCCCTCAATGTAAAATATTTACCAGATGAAGATGAGAATAGTTGCTGTGTGTGTGAGGCAAGTCAAGCAGGCACCGACTTGTGGATGGGCAAAATAATGTTGATTGAACTAATGAGGATATATATGGCAAGTTGAGCAGGCACAGACTTTTGGATGGACAAAATGCTGTTGATTTGGATGGACAAAATACTGTTGATTGAACTTATGATAAGCTATGTGGCAAGTTGGGCAGGCACTGATTTGTGAATGAACAAATACTGTTGATTGAACTTATGAGATAAATGCACAAGCAACCCATTTATCATCAATGGAAAACTAAAAAAATAAATGCGATGTGAGGACCATCTTTGCTGTATATGGAAAACAAAGAAAGAGATCAACTGCACATTAACAGTCTGATTAACATTTTAGTTAATTGTTCTTAGTAAAGTATTAAAGATACTGGCTGCATCTAATTTTTCAAAATTATAGAATCTGCAGCTGAGCAGATGGGTTGGGGTCTTCCTGGATAGAAAACCTCAATGACATTTTCAAAATTTCAAGATGCTTTCTATAAAAAAAATCTGTAGCTGAGCAAATGAGTGGGGATCATTCTGTGAAGCAAACCTCGAAGACAGGTTTCAAAGTTAAGATTCTTTCTAGAATCTAAACTTAGCATGTGGGTAAAAGTCTTTCTCTGTAGGAAACCTCAAAGAAAAGTCAATATTTCCAAAGATTCTTGCTAGAATGTATACTTAGCATGTGGGTAAAAGTCTTTCTCTGTAGGAAACCTCAAAGAAAAGATTCAATATTTCCAAAGATTCTTGCTAGAATGTATACTTAGCATGTGGGTAAAAGTCTTTCTCTGTAGGAAACCTCAAGAAAAGTTTCAATATTTCCAAAGATTCTTGCTAGAATGTATACTTAGCATGTGGGTAAAAGTCTTTCTCTGTAGGAAACCTCAAAGAAAAGTTTCAATATTTCCAAAGATTCTTGCTAGAATGTATACTTAGCATGTGGGTAAAAGTCTTTCTCTGTAGGAAACCTCAAAGAAAAGTTTTAAAATTTTCTAAGATTCTTTCTAGAATCTTTGGCTGACAGTTGATTGGGAATTTTACTGGGTAGCAAATCCCGAAGATCTTTTTAAAACTTTCAAGACTCTTTCATGAATCTTTAGCTTAGCAGTGGCTGGGGTATTCATGGGGGTCGACCAGTGGCTGAAGCAACAGTTACTGATCTAATCCATGTACAGAGACGTTAGAAGCAGAGTGAGAGTCGGAGATGGGTACAAGGTGGAGTTTGGAGTGGGAGTAGGTGTGCACCTGGGCTCTGTCCTAAGTCTGATTCTCTCTATCATCATACTAGAAGCTTCATCAGAAGAGTTCCCAATATGTGCTCCATAAGAACTGTTGTATGCAGATGATCTGATTATCATTGCAGAGTCCCAAGGGGAACTGCTTTTGAAGGTTGAGGCATGGAAGGGGTTGATGGTGAAGAAAGCCAAACATGTGACCAAACATGAAACACAAAGAATCTGGCATCTGTCATGCACCGGTACCTGCAGAATATGTCTGGACAGAACCTCTGTGTTGTCTATCTTACAGAAGCAGATAGAAGTGCAATATTCTGTGGTAGCTGCTTGCATGGGTGCTCAAGAAATGTAGTGGTATCAAGGGTCCACTGAAACCAAACTGAATTTAGCTTAATCTGATGCCCCAGAAATGCTCAGCTGATTGATGAAGGACAGATGAGGACAGCAATGGTTGGTGATGACAAACTTGAAGTTCTCTCAGAGTTTCACTTCCTCAGTGGCATGTTCTTTGCTTGGAGTGGCTGCGAGCTGATTGCAGTCACAGGCTGCAAGTGTGCATGGGGCAAGTTTGCCTGATGACTCTTCTCTTCCCACCATCCACCATCTGCCCAAGGATAAGTGTACGCAACATGTTTGAAGGTTGTGAGGCTGCATGAATCCAAGAGAAGGGCAAAGACAACAGATACCTTGAACTGCCTGCCACATAATGGCTTCCATGATCTCCCAGATCCATTACATCAAAGTGACGAGTATAGTCAACTTAGACTCCCTTCTCACAAAGCTTTGCACTCCGGATATAGATGTGATGTTCAGCACTAGTAAGATGTAGGTAGCTTGTTAACATATGGTGCAATACAGACTAGTTCACCCAATCACACATGCTAGTAGTGGCTAGGCAAAGAAATCTATCAAGCCAAAGAAACTGAGGAGGAAGTGATTAGGAATGACAGCACAGCATGAAGCTATGTATAGATTTAACAGACTCTCAAAAGAAGGGGTTTTTCTAGGTAGAAATGTCAAACAGACCAGATCATTGGGAAAGGATTAATTCTGGCCTGTATAAAATAAATATGGTTGATGAGGATGATGCATGATCTACATATATAAGCCATTTTAATGTGAATTATTTTGATGAGTTGATTGAGAGCCATTATTAAGGAACTCAGAAATATGTTTTGTTGCTTTTTGTTTTAATTCTCTATGTCCCAGTCAGCATTTTTTCAGTCATGTTGGGATTGGTTTTCCTGGGTTGAACCAGTACTAAGCAGAGGATTAAGTGTCTGTAATCCCATGGCAGTATTATTAGATAGGTTAGACAACCAAACTAAATGTTGTCCCAATTTCATTCATAGCAAAACTATTCTATATGTTAAGGGACTTCAGCAATACAGCTGCAACTTATTGTTTTAGATACCACTTGCCAAATTTAAATTTAAGCCAATTTCAAAAATGCAATTAAGTTCAGTGAAAATTAAAGACAAACAGACTCAATGACCAGTTGTATCCTTACAAACTAGCACCGATTTCTCCTGGCGACCTCCACATATCACCAGGACAAATCAATCGTTGACCCTGTAGTATCTTGATTTTAACAAATCTTGAAAAAATCCTATATTTTTCAACCCTTAACTAGGCAATCATGATATAAGTCATCTGATTTTGTTGTCAGCTAAATTGTTTTTTTAAACCTTTTTGATAAACAGCATCTACCCAGATCAGATTGCACATGAAGCAGCAGTCTGATCTGGGTCCACACTGTTTGCCCTTATACATACACTAGTCAAATACTATTAGCAAAAATGTGTGACAGATGACTTAAGCAGACAGCATTTACAGATAAATTTTTCAGGTACCTTAAACGTTTCAGCTGCAGATGTATAACTATAATATTCCTCACAAATTAGATAGTTAAATTATGAACAAAAATAAGGCAAAGTTTAGTTTGATCATCTGACTTTTTTTATAATACTACCATGGGATTATGTACTGATGGATTCCTTAGCATGTGCTCTCTAACTAACTTCATGAGTATGGCTCATCCTGGGACATCACTCAAGTGTCAACTTTAATATTGCACAGAAAGTCATTGATTCATGAATTGGGTACATTGGCACTTGCTGAAAATGTTAACTTCATGCTTATGCATAGATGATCTCAACAATAAGGAAAACAAGCCAAATTAATTATTGAAAAAGATTTTCAAGCCAATTTCAAAAATGTTTATTTAAGTTTGATGAATATGAAAGATTGTTACAAAACTAGAAAAAATCCTGGATTTGTGACTATCTTTTTTATTTTATTATTGAAGTCAACTATTTAATAGCATGAAATTATGTTTTCATCAAATGACAGTTAACCATAATAAATCAAGACTTTCTTCCCAAAGTTTACAAACGAGAGATGTCCCTGGATGATAGGGACCCTGCAATATTAGGATTTTACTCGGACTGAGGCCTGGACTATTAACAAGACTGTAAAATCGAAAACCAAATATATTACAGACGAGAATTATTCCTCTATCTAGGATGGGACTTGTATGTCTTGCTTTCATTGAAGAGACGCCTTCCACTCAAAGCAATTTTGAGTCTTTTTGAATCTATTGTAAGCTTCATTGTCTTCTTTACTACTTTTTCCTACATTTGCCTTGGTCTGCCCAACCACTTCAAGCATAAGTGTATTGCTGATCCAGCCTGTGTTGCACTGTAAGCTAACAAGCCACTAAAGTTCTACTAGTGAGGGGCATATCTTTGATGCACAGCTTTGTGAGAAGGAAATCTGTGCTAACTAAGTCCTTCATTTTGAGGTTTCTGATTCAGAGGATCATGGCAGTCATTGCACCATAGGGGGATTAGGTGTCCAGGCCCCCAGATTAGGGTGCGTAACTGAAAATTAATTTTCTTATTTCTCAACCAAAACATATGTTGTGGTACTCAAAAGAACCGTCTCGATGAGACGGTTCTTTTGAGCACCCAAAACATATGTTTTAACAGATGGATAAGAAAATAATCGCAATTTACGCAAACTATTTTTGCTTAACTAGCCCTATGGGTGTCTGTTGTCACTGCTCAGGCCTCTGAAGCATGAAGCATCATACTCCTCATACATGTTGAGAACCCCTATCCTCTGGTCAGCAATGGTAGTTGGTGGGAGGAGGGAGATTTGATTCTTTACGTCCCAGTCAACAATATTTCAGCTATGTCAGGACAGGTCTTCCTCGGTTGAACCAGTACTAAGCAAGGATTAATGCGTCTTGCTCAAGGACACAATGCAGTGACGGCGGTGAGGCTCGAACCCGCAGCCCTTCTGTCTCAAGTCAAACACTCTATCACCGAGCCACTGCCTCTCAGAAGAGGGAGAAGTAAGCCAGACATGCTACATGCACTTGAGCAGCATGTGTCCCAGCCAGCTTGAGGCTGCCTTAGCAGAGAGAATGCTATTGAGGTAGCTGAACTGGGAGGACATCCAAGCATGTTGCCACCAACCAACACCTCCCTGATCAGTCTTCCATCAGCTGTGAATTGTTGCCCAGGTTCATCTAAACTCAGGGTCTGAGCTAAGTGAATCTTGATAACACTACCTTTCATGTGTACTCATGAAAGCAGCCACCAAAGAAGATTGGACTTCTACCGGTTACTGAAAGATAGACGGCACAGGGGTCCTTTTCAGGCTTCTTCAGTAGATCCTGATTCAAGATAGATGCCAGAATCTTTGTCTTTCCCAGGTTTACATGCTCGGCTTTCTTCCCCATGCCCGACTTTTATGTCTCTACTTTCAACAGCAGTTCCCCCTGGGACTCTGCAATAACCATCAGATCTTCTGCATAGGGCAGCTCTTATAGAGCACCAGCTCAGAGCTCTCTTGATTAAACCTCTAGCATGATGACAGAGAGAAGCAGACTAAGGACAGAGCCCTGATGAACAACTACTCCCACTCCAAACTCCTCCCTGTACCCATCTCCAACTCTTGCTCTGTTTCTAACATCTCTGTATATGGAAAGTAGCAAAGTTGGAGCCACACATGGTCACATACCTCAAAGACAGTAATCCTCACATGGCTTGGATACTTCCCCTCCCAAATAAACCTAGGGAAAAATAACCTAAAGTCTGTCAGAAATGAAAAGGGATACCTTAACTCTAAAACTCTGGCAGACTGGGGGCAAGGAACCAGCACAGGAACAACGGACGAGGAAGCAGGGATGGTATCTTGTGGTATCTCCTGCAAATCTGGGGGGTCAGGTTCCACATCTGGGGGGTCAGGTTCCACATCTGGGGGGTCAACTTCCTCGTCTGAAATATAAAAAAAGATCATGATAAAAAAATGTCCTGATCCTCTCATCTGCTTATGTTCTTATGAAGCCAATATTGTAAACAGTATGTACCCAGACAGGACTACTTCCTTGGGAGCAGTCTGATCATAGTCATGTTTGCTTCTATGAAAAAATCTAGTCATGCGTGTATGGCAGGATAAGAGCTATTCCAAAAGCTCTAAATATAAAAAGCAGATAACAGTTTGAAAAGGGTAATAGTATTTGATTATTTTTAGGACCAGATCATACATTACAATACTGTTACTTTATTGGCATAATAAACAAACAAATTGCTTTCCCCCCAAAAAACATGTAAATATATTACTTGAGCATATAATGGGTACCAAAGAATTTTTTGTAAAAAATCCTGTTATTATACAAGAAGCAATATTTAATGGTAATAAATCTGCCATCTAGACTATTCACATGCAATATTCAGGCCGATAATGAAGCTGGGTCCAATGTGCTGTATACTTAAGACAGGATTGTTGGTAAGGTACAAGGATTGAACCAATGTGCTGTATACTTAAGACAGAATTGTTGGTAAGATTCAAGGATGGAACCAATGTGATGTATACTTAAGATAGGATTGTTGGTAAGGTTCAAGGATAGAACCAATGTGATGTATACTTATGATAGGATTGTTGGTAAGGTTCAAGGATAGAACCAAAGTGCTGTATACTTAAGATAGGATTGTTGGTAAGGTTCAAGGATGGATACTTAAGATAGGATTGTTGGTAAGGTTCAAGGATAGAACCAATGTGCTGTGTACTTAAGATAGGATTGTTGGTAAGGTTCAAGGATAGAACCAATGTGCTGTGTACTTAAGATAGGATTGTTGGTAAGGTTCAAGGATAGAACCAATGGATTGTTGGTAAGGTTCAAGGATAGAACCAATGTGCTGTATACTTAAGATAGGATTGTTGGTAAGGTTCAAGGATAGAGCCAATGTGCTGTATACTTAGGATAAGATTGTTGGTAAGGTTCAAGGATAGAACCAATGTGCTGTATACTTAGGATAAGATTGTTGGTAAGGTTCAAGGATGGAACCAATGTGCTGTATACTTAAGATAGGATTGTTGGTAAGGTTCAAGGATAGAACCAATGTGCTGTATACTTAAGATAGGATTGTCTGTTAGGCTCAACTGTTCTTAGCATCTTGCATAATTTTACAGGATTTCTGTTCAAAATTTGTTTTTCCAAATATTCTTTGAAGAATATGATCATTGTATCAAACCATTTGGATACAGGTTAAGCCAGACTATTCTTTAGACCCGATCTGGATCCAAACTTTTTTGAATTGTAACAACAAACATCATCCTAAGCAGGCAAAGTGATTGTGTTATCCTGTTCTGACAATAATCAGCATAGATTCATATGATTAATCATAAAATTGATGCTCTGCTTAGCTGACTCGAGATATTCTTCAGCTAACAGCTAATCTGGATATAAAGTATTCTTAAGAAAACATATCCAGGTTTGGTAGTTTTAAACAGAAGTGTTTGTAACTATAGAAATTATCAAATATGTCGAGACGCTATATGTGATTGCATATGCTAGCCGCGGTGACACATGTAAGACTAAACATTAGCGCAGTCTTAGGCCAGAATTTTTATATTAGCTGATTTACGAACCCCCCTACTGTAATTTTCCGGAAAGTAGGGAAAAAATAAAATTGAATTTCTGAAAAAAAAATTTATTTTATCCCTCGACTCTAAATATTTTTTTTTTTCGCAGAAAAAATAATATTTTTTAATATTTTTCTGAGGTTCTGTCTGTGTATTTTTGAGAGTGACACTGTAAAAAGTGATTGTCCTGTCCAGATTTTTAGGAAAATGATGAAATATATAATGATTTAATACAGACTATTGGTTTACCTAGTTTTACTGTTTTTTCTGGAGATGTTAAAAAAAAGCTCTGAAAATGAAAAAAAAAAAAAAAGGCTCTGAAAATGACCAGTTAACTGGTCATTTTCAGAGCTTTTTTATTTATTTTTTTTCGTCCTCCCGACCCTAGATCTGAAAAAAATCCCGTAAATCAACTAATAAAAAAAATCTGGCCTTATGATGTTCACAAATATCAATAATAAGGCATTTAGATAAGAGTGCATAAACAAAATTTCATTTTCTTATTTCTCAACCAAAACATATGCTGTGGGTACTCAAAATAGCTATCTCAATGAGATGGTTCTTTTGAGCACCCACACCAAATGTTAAAACAGTTAAAATGATGGATAAGAAAATATTCACAATTTTATGTTCAAAGATTTTCTTATCTAGACTTATGATAATGTTGTAATATTGAAAAAATAAAACCTACCCGGGGAGCAAACTTGACACAACCACCCTTCAAGGCCATCCCCTGAAATAAATTAACAAAGGTGAAAGATGGAGGCAAGTAAACAGTGATGTAAGCTTAACTCTGCCAGCTGTGGAATTTTTCATGCTGCTGACTATTCCAAATAACACTTTCTAACTAGAGGACCTGAAGCGCTCACCTGATATCCTTAATAATGTCAAAGTCAACTTAGGCATATTATTTAAACTTTTTATTTTACCATATATGGGCATGGTGGCCATTTTCGTCAAGTGACCTAAAATAAATATCATATTTTTATTGTTTTTTTTCTCTACTGAATAGTATTATACTCTATATGAAATTTAAGTTCAAACAGCCCAGTGTTTTCTGAGAAATGTATGTGGCAGTCCAAAATGAGTGGCCTTGGATGAAAGGTCAATTCGACCTTTGGTGCTGTCTCATTAGGTTTAACATTTCATGCAAGTATTATGATTTCCACTTAAACAGCTATAGAAACATGAACATTTTAAGATTTTTCCAATATAAATGCATTAGGAATCAAACTAGCATTGCCGTAAAAAAGGTCAAGGTCAACCTATATTCATCATTTGTTTAAAACTTGTAGGGCCCACATCGCCAATGTTACATACCAAGTCCCAAGGCCATTGGTCTTTGGTTCCAGAGAAGGAGATTTTTAAAGGGTTTTTACCTTATATGGGCATGGCGGCCATCTTGGTCATGTGACCATTATAATTTGTTATAAATTTTACTCCTCTCAACTTATGAGTCTCCATATGAAATTTGAGTTCAATTGGCCATGTGTCTTCTGAGAAAACTGTTTTAATATATTGATGGAACTCCAATATGAGAGACCTTGGCTGAAAGGTCAACCTTGACCTTTGGAACTTATTTTATAGCCATTGTCACATTCGGTTAAAATATCAAGTGAGAATAATGACTTTGGCTTCAACAGTTTTCAAAAAATCAACTTTAAAAAAATCCAATTTAAATGCTTTAGGAAGCAAATTTGACCTTGACATAAAGTAGGTCAATGTCAACCTAGGATCATCATTTGAACAAACTTAGGAGACCCCAAATCGCAAATTTACCAAGTTTAAAGGTCATGGGCCTTCTGATTCTCAAGAAGATTTTGTTAACGCGTTTTTACAATATATGGACATGTTGGCCATCTTGGTCATGTGACCAGAACAATTTGTATAAATTTTGGCCAACTTGTCGTAAGGAGTCTTCATATAAAAATTAAGTTCAATTTGCCTAATGGTTTCTGAGAAAACTAGCTTTTAATATGTTGATGGGACTCCAATATGAGCTACCTTGGCAGAAAGGTCAAAGGTCAACCTTGACCTTTGGAACTTGTTAATAGCCATTGTCACATTAGGTTAAACATGTCAAGTAAAAATGATGACTTCAACAGTTTTCAAAAAATCAACATTTCAAAACTTTTCTCATTTAAATGCATTAGGAAGCAAAGGAGTACGTGCATTAAGAGGCTATTTTGGCCCCCCTATGAGGTCAATAAATAAAAGTTGCTCTTCACAAGTTTCTTCTAATTAGTTTATTAGGACAAAAGCCAAGTGTTAAGGTCTGGTATTGATTCAACTTTTAGGGTTGCTATGGTAACAAAAATGGCCGCCAAAACAGGCTGAAAATAGGAAAATGACCATTTTGGAGCAAATTGGAGACATGTAACAGAGAAATTAATATAGAGCACACGCAAATACCAAAAAAAATATTTTAACGGATGATGAGAATCATCATGGCACACAATATATACTCGAAACCAAAAGTAACGTAACTTTACACCTTGAACTACCCTATATATCTTTACTGTTTTTGATTTTAACCAAATTAAGTATTACAATGAGTTGCTGGTACCTGCCCTAACATAATTCACGAAAAACAACTTAGGTCAATTAATCTTCTTTCGAGCTATCAAGCACAAAATGAGCCTTTCCTAACAAAATCCAAAGTAAACCTAGGATTTGAACACACTTTTTAAAGGGCCATCGATTGCCCATTAAAAATACTGCGAGACATTTTGTCTCTGACGTTAAGTTAATTTTTGGCAGCATCTTAAAGTTGGTTCACATTGAAATTATCTCCCTTTGAATTAAAACAATTGTAAACTTTAGTCCCTGCTAAAAGCTTGATCTCAGATGACATTTGAAATTTTTTACCAGCGATTTGTTTGGACTTCTGCCCTGAGTACGTGACAAGATAATCTGATAAAAATTCCCATCAGTTTGGAAGAAAAATGGCAAACATTTTCTTATGGGAAATTCTATTGAAAGCACTGTAACCTTCACATAAAGGGGTATGGACGTTTAAACGCCACTCTAATTTGTGTTACTTGAAGGGAGATCCGGTCTAATTTGAACTTTAAAAAATAATTCGATAGCCTGTCTTTCAGACTGGTTCTTTAAAATTGAATTGTCCAATCGCAAAGCTACAGTAACACGTCAAAAGTGATGCGTCTTGGTAAAGTTTATTTTACCCCCTTGCCTCTTTCATTAGGGCATTGTGGTTGCATTTATGACAGCAAAATTATGAAATTCAACTGTAATATGAATAATTGATTGAACCTAAATATGAATCAATCACATTTATCGGGAACGGGACTTGAAATGCCCGGTATCAGGCTAGTGAACCCTGGTCTGCTGGGACTACACCACATATGCTTAGAGAGAGGGAGAGACAGAAAGACAAATACATGTAGAAACTTCGACAGACAGATAGACAGAGAAATGCAATAGACACAAACAATCTGAGGGTGTTTAACATACGCGGATCCAGTCCCCACTCCTTGTAAAATCACAACGCTATAGGGTGACCTGGAACCCCTAAAATTCACAATGGCTACCAAGCGCGTATTCAATGCTGGACTATCAAATGGCATTTCCCTGGCGAGCCTATGAAGGCCAGCTTATAGCTATCTCCCCTCATCAACTATAAAGTTGCATTTAATCAAAAAAGTCGTAGGAACGCTTCAATTCGCATCGATTCGTTTTTTGTAGTTACATGTACAATACATGTACCTATTGATTGGTATGTAAGCGTTTTCCAAACGTTATAATTCCCTTTCACGCGTCTGCGCTTCAAAGCGCAGATGTTAGTTACAGTCGCAAAACATCGCAAGGATGTGTCTCTTGATCGTCATCTTTCACTAGATATGCAAATTGGCCAACCATGATATGCAAATTTGCTATCTCTAACGTATGATGACGAACGCTATACGAAGGCTTACAATTGATAAACGTATTAAAGCGAATTGTTACGAATAACTGTGACGAACATTTATTCGTCACAAATTTTTAAACATGCTTAAAATTTTCTGACGAACAACACTATTGTAACGATCACAAATGGATACAAACACATCCATGTGAACATCAACAATTTAAAACGTACATTTATGAATGATAACAAATCAGGCTGAAGTCCTATTCGTCAGTATGCGCATGATGGCGCTGGGTGGTTTTGGCCTATGTGTGAGGAGGCCTTAATTTTTAAAAAATGGCAATTTCTCTATTTTAAGCCTATTTTGTCGGCCATTTTGGTTACCATAGCAACCGGTAAAAGTAAAATAAATGTAAGAATTTTACACTTGCCAATGGGCTATTCCTCTAATAAACCGATAAGATGAAATTGATGAAAAGCAACTTTCATTTTTTGGCTCTAGAGGGGGTCAAAATAGCCCTTAACGTAAAGTAGGTCAAGGTCAACCTAGGATCATCATTTGCACAAACTTGGTAGGCCCCACATCCCCAAAGCTACATACCAAGTCCCAAGGTCATCTGCCCTCTGGTTCTGGAGAAGATTTTTAAAAGTTTTTTACCCTATATGGGCATGGCGGCCATCTTGGTCATGTGACCAGGACCATTTGAACAAACATTTGTTCCCGCATCCTAGTTAAGGACAATTCATATGAAACTTGAGTTTAATTGGCACAGTGGTTTCAGAGAAGATGTTAGAAAATGTTGACAGTTGGACAACGAACGGACGCCGGACGGACGCCAGAGTGATTGGTATACTGCTTAGTTCACCCATCAGCCTTCGGCTCAGGTGAGCTAAAAATATTTCAGAAACACAATCGGAGTGTCAAACAGTTTGGATCTGACATTCTGTCAGTCCTAAATTGAGATCCTTTAACTGTTTGCAAAGTTTTCTGCATATCATTCAAATGTTTTTATATTATGTCAGGATGTGTCTTCCAGTGTTGAACCAGTACTTTTGTTTGTTTTAATTTGATTCTTTACGTCCCATCAACAATCTTTCAGTTATATAGGGATGGGTCTTCCTGGGTTGAACCAGTACTAAGCAGAGGATAAAGTGTCCTGTTTGTTGCTTTACGTCCCATGTAAACAGCTATGGTCATGGTTTGGACTGCCAGTTCACATAAACACATTTTTACTGGGCATACTTGAATAAGCGTTTTACCAGTACTTCGTGCAGATACTTCCGCTTGTAACTGACAACAACCCTTCTTGAATGATTCAGAACACATTTTTACTGGGCATACTTGAATAAGCGTTTTACCAGTACTTCGTGCAGATACTTCCGCTTGTAACTGACAACAACCCTTCTTGAATGATTCAGATGAGGGGAGAGTAATGACCGTAGAAATTATTTCATGATCAATCCCATGAAAGTATGGGACCGGACTGGGATCGAACTCCTGACCCCTGGATCAGAAGGCAGACATACATCTGTAGCCAGACACGTAAACTGCGCTATGTGCTGCCCGGTATAAAGTGTCTTGCCCATTGACACAATGCAATGCCTGGAATGAAACTCCATACTGCAACCCCTCAATCTTGAGTCAAGCTTTCTACCACTGAGTCAATGTGCTCCTCATTATTACGAAGATTATCCATAGATGATAAAAGTAGCTGCTAGAAGACAATACCTACCTGCAACCCCTCAATCTTGAGTCAAGCACTCTACTACTGAGTCACTGTGGTCCTAATTATTACAAAGGTTATCCATAGATGATAAAAGTAGCTGCTAGTAGACAATGCCAACCTGCAACCCCTCAATCTTGAGTCAAGCACTCTACTACTGAGTCACTGTGGTCCTAATTATTACAAAGGTTATTCATAGATGATAAAAGTAGCTGCTAGCAGACAATGCCAACCTGCAACCCCTCACTCTTGAGTCAAGCACTCTACTACTGAGTCAATGTGCTCCTCATTATTACAAAGGTTATCCATAGATGATAAAAGTAGCTGCTAGTAGACAATGCCTACCTGCAGCCCCTCAATCTTGAGTCAAGCACTCTACCACTGAGTCAATGTGCTCTTCATTATTACAAAGTTTATCCATAGATGACAAAAGTAGATGCTAGCAGACAGAGTTAAGGCTAGGGTGAAGCTCCAACCTGCAACCCCTCAATCTTGAGTCAAGCACTTTACCAATGAGTCAATGTGCTCCTCATTATTACAAAGGTTATTCATAGATGATAAAAGTAGCTGCTAGCAGACAATGCCTACCTGCAACCCCTCAATCTTGAGTCAAGCACTCTACTACTGAGTCAATGTGCTCCTCATTATTACAAAGGTTATTCATAGATGATAAAAGTAGCTGTTAGCAGATAGAGTTAAGCCTGGGATGAAGCTCCAACCTGATAAAAGTAGCTGCTAGCAGACAATGCCAACCTGCAACCCCTCAATCTTGAGTCAAGCACTCTACCACTGAGCCACTGTGCTCCTCATTATTACAAAGGTTATTCATAGATGATAAAAGTAGCTGCTAGCAGACAATGCCAACCTGCAACCCCTCAATCTTGAGTCAAGCACTCTACTACTGAGTCAATGTGCTCCTCATTATTACAAAGGTTATTCATAGATGATAAAAGTAGCTGCTAGTAGACAATGCCTACCTGAAACCCCCCAATCTTGAGTCAAGCACTCTACTACTGAGCCACTGTGGTCCTAATTATTACAAAGGTTATCCATAGATGATAAAAGTAGTTGCTAGTAGACAATGCCTACCTGCAACCCCTCAATCTTGAGTCAAGCACTCTACTACTGAGTCAATGTGCTCTTCATTATTACAATGGTTATCCATAGATGATAAAAGTAGCTGCTAGCAGACAGAGTTAAGCCTAGATTGAAGCTCCAACCTGCAACCCCTCAATCTTGAGTCAAGAAATCTACCACTGAATCAATGTGCTCCTCATTATTACAAAGGTTATCCATAGATGATAAAAGTAGCTGCTAGCAGACAATGCCTACCTGCAACCCCTCAATCTTACTATTTTTAGAAACATACTTGCATTTTATTATATATTTAGGATGTAGTATGTGATGGATACGAGGAGGGGATGGGTTCTGACCCCACTCACCCTAAGAAAAATCACATAGCTACAGGGCTCCATAGCAATACTGGTCTGGAACCCCTGGAAATTCACAAAGCTACCAAAACAGCATTCAATGTTGGGCAGGTATAGGTCTGCAAGGGAAACCTCATTTAAATGACAGTTCGCTGGCAGGCAGATGATGCCCACTTTTAGTGGTATTAGAACCTCTCTCCCTCCTCAACTAAAACAAAAGTTGTCAAACCTTCTGGATCCGCCATGAAATATGCATACAATGGCAACAGGATATTCATGGCACAGTGGATATGCTTCTTTCATAGTTTGTGGGAGACTTTGGGTTTGAAAAACTTTTTTTCTCCAATTTCATTCAACTATTTATAACTAGAGCAGAAGTCGATGGTACACCATCGCAAATACCCGCTTTTTGACCTATAACCTTTACCTTGGGGTCAAGGTCATACAAAATGTAGCTCAGTACCTTCAACATAATACGACCTATGCACCTGTAAAGTTTGAAGTTGCTATGTCCAATGGTTAAGGAGAAGAAGCATTTACAAAAAATACACTATATGACCTTGACCTATGGGTCAAGGTCACACCAAATGTTGTCCAGTGCCCTCTAATCATATGACCTTTGCACCTGCAAAATTTGAAATTGCTACGTCCAACAATTTAGGAGAAGATGCATTTACAAGAAAATACACTAAATGTTGCCCAGTGCCCTCTACATCATGTGACCTATGCACCTACAGAGTTTGAAGTTACTACGTCAAAAGCTTTAGGAGAAGCATTTAAAAGAAATTCAATATTTGACCTTGACCTTGGGGTCAAGGTCACACAAAATGTTGCCCAGTACCCTCTACATCATGTGACCTTTTCAGCTACAAAGTTTGAAGCTGCTACGTCAAAAGGTTTAGGAGGAGATGCATTACAAGAAAATTCAATATTTGACCTTTGACCTTGACCTTGGGGTCAAGGTCACACAAAATGTTGCCTGGTACCCTCTACATCATGTGACCTATTCAGCTACAAAGTTTGAAGTTGCTACGTCTAACGGTTTAGGAGCAAAAACATTTACAAGAAAATACAACATTTGACCTTTGACCTTGACCTTGGGGTCAAGGTCACACAAAATGTTGCCCAGTACCCTCAACATCATGTGACCTATTCAACTACAAAGTTTGAAGTTGCTACCTCTAAAGGTTTAGGAGGAGATACATTTACAAGAAACATGACGGACGGACCGACGTACACACGGCCGGACGGACGACAGACCCACTTTGACACAAAATTAATATACCCTTTTTTTCTAAAGAAAAAAGCGGGTATAACACGGGTGGTAAACCTAGGAACTACCACGAAATTGTGTTAACGTAATTTTGTTCCCAAGCCACATCCGGGACACGTCGTGGTAGTTTCCAGGCCGAAAATTGGATAAAGAAAGGTTGGTGTCACTTTAATTTTTGTTTTATTTTACAACTAAGAAGGAACAATGGTGAAATCCGACAGCGTGGTTCCGTGTAAACATGTCTCGGCGTCCCCTCTAGCCCAAAATTTTGTTTGAAAAGTTATTTTCTTTCTTTAGATTCGTGTTTCCCCACTGAACATCGGACCAACTTTCTCCAAAGTTGGAAGGATTTTAGCCCATATCTGTCAAATTAAATGGAATTTGATATCATTTGACGATGGAAATGATAAAAGGCCCTGAATAAACATTCCTACACAGAAAAAATAACCCGAGCATTTACTGGTAAACGATTCACGCCTCGTTTGTCCTGTGTGGTAGTTTCCAGCTCATCGTGGTAGTTAAAATGCTATCGTGGTAGTTTCCAAGACTTTGTAGGATACGTTTCTGAAGTGTTACAAAACATTATAGTGGTTGTTTGATTTGCATGATAACCCTCAAACTCATCAATTAATTACCATGGTAAACAAATAAATCATATTTCAACACCATGAAGAAGCTAAGCTGAGACTCAAGAGGTTCAATGTGATGCTTGACAGATAGAGATCATGCCCTGGACTGCCAACCAACAATATCTGGAAATCTAAAGCAAAAGAAGCCCATCAGTTGAGCCGTGATGGACCAAGCAACAGACAAAAAATGATATAAAAAAATTACGTCACTCGCTACGTTGTTCCATGTTCAGTCAACTTTAAGATAAAATGGCAGGCTAAGACTACTTGCCCAAAGTATCGTTAGTACTTGCGCTTCAGAAAAAAGGGAAATATCCTCAGATTTTTTTCTGTGTAGGCATGTTTATTCAGGGTCTTTTTATCATTTCCATCGTCAAATGATATCAAATTCCATTTAATTTGACAGATATGGGCTAAAATCCTTCCAACTTTGGAGAAAGTTGGTCCGATGTTCAGTGGGGAAAGAAAGAAAATAACTTTTCAAACAAAATTTTGGGCTAGAGGGGACGCCGAGACATGTTTACACGGAACCATGTTGTAGGATTTCACCATTGTTCCTTCTTAGTTGTAAAATAAAACAAAAATTAAAGTGACACCAACCTTTCTTTATCCAATTTTCGGCCTGGAAACTACCACGACGTGTCCCGGATGTGGCTTGGGAACAAAATTACGTTAACACAATTTCGTGGTAGTTCCTAGGTTTACCACCTGTGTATAATAAATACTATAATTTGACGAATAATTCATTATCCAAAATCATTTTGGTTGCTAAATGCTGCTATAAGATATTAAGCAATTTGGACACCTTCTGAGAGATAACTGTCTTTGTGTTTGCTTAATTATGTTCCATGTAAGAGACACGACACTTGGAATAAATGTTAAAAACAATGTGAAAACATGATCATGAGCTGTGTACAAAAATACCATAAAATAAAAATGATGAAAAAAAACACAAAGTAATTAAAACAGACACAATCATTAGATAGATTCAAACCCTCTGCACAATGGGATTAAACCATTGAAACATGCAGAATGGATTTTCTACTGGTGGCGACCAGGCCTCTTTTCTTACTGAGTTTGGAAACTGACAACAAATATTTTTTTTTTATTTCTAGGCAACTTCTGATAGTCATGCAGTGCCCCTCACATGTTTTGAATACTGTATGACTAAGTTTTTTTTTATAAACAAGCCAATGTTAGCATGTCCTAAAGAGCTTTTATAACTTTGCTTGCAACCTAATCTTTTAGAAATTTGATCGCTATAAAACTGCACATTTGCAGTCTAGTCTAAAATTTGAACAATAAATGCCTGAAAAACAGCCAAGACAAACAGCTCAGACCCAAATCAGACTGCTTCTGAAGTAGCTGTCTGATCAGGGTCTTCCCTCTTTGCTATTCTGCCAAGCATTTTGTGAATTCACACCTTGAAAACCAACATTTCATTTGAAAACACAAAGAGAAAATGTTTGAAATTTTAGAACATTTACTGTAGCACATTCTTTAAGCATCTATATTTGGTGAAAACAATGCTTTAAACTACTATATTCTAGAATGATACACAACAAACAAGTAAAACCAATTAATAAAGATTCCCTGTTGAATAGATCCAAAAGACACAGAAAGGATCTTTTTGTTTGTTTGGTTTAATTCTTTACCTCCCACTCAACAAGTTTTCAGTCATATGGGGACAAGTCTTCCTATGTTGAACTAGAGTGCTAAAGAGTTTTGCTCAAGGACACAACATGGTGAGTGTAGTCTTCGAGGCTCAAACCAGCAACTAGTTATAATGCGAGGCTCTGCTGTGCATTATATCACTTATTCACCACAGGTTTAATTCAATGAAATGTGCGATTCTTTTAATCATAATTTACGTAAACAGTTTTGATGTGAAAACCAAGATTTTGTCATATACGGAAATTGTTACTCCTAACATTTCCAACTGTACTTCAGTAAATGCCTAAAGAGTACAAATATATATTAACCCTTTTTATTCTAAATACAGATAAAAAGGTACTTTGGCAAAAAGTAAAGACCCAGATGAAATGTTGCATATGGCAGCATTTCAGAGTTTTATCTGTTTGTGAAGATAAAAGCAATCTTTAGATACATTATAATTACATCAAAATTTGGAAATTTCACTGTGTGTCCCCTTTAAACACAAGATGGTTTATCCCATATGTATTGTTTCACTTTGTTTGGGAAAATCCATCAGAATGAGAAGAGTTGTGATTTCTGTTTCTGAAGATTTGCTTTTAACTCTACAAACTACACAGACTTAGATGAAACTCACCCATCTGAATTTACTGTCAAAATACCAGATTCCATTAGCAGGCCTCTAATTAAGAGTGCGTACTGGAAAATTATTTTTCTTATTACTCAACCAAAACATATAGGGAGCGCAGTGGCTCAGTGGTTGAGTGCTTGACTCGAGACCGAAGGGCCGCGGGTTCGAGCCTCACCGGCGTCACTGCGTTGTGGTCCTTGAGCAAGACACATTTATCCTAGCTTAGTACTGGTTCAACCCAGGAAGACCCGTCCCGCATAACTGAAAGATTGTTGAGTGGACGTAAAGAATCAAATCAAACAAACAAAACAACCAAAACATATGTTGTGGGTACTCAAAAGAACCGTCTCAATGAGACGGTTCTTTTGGGCATCCAAAACACATGTTTAATTTGATGGGTAAGGAAATAAATGCCATTTTATGTGCACAAACTATTCTTATCTGGACCCATGCAATATTTGTATGTGAAGAAAAGTAGATGATTTTAACAGGTTTGATTAATTTGTGTCTGGGCTACAACTAGCCTGGGTTCCAGTCTGATCATTTTTCTCCTTTTTTTATTTTTCTGTTTCTTGGTCAAAAATGACACGTCAATATTAATCGAAATCAATAACGGACAACCTATACCTTTGATGTTGTACTTTTTTAGAATATTAGCATTTGAAAATATTGCCAAAATATTGATGACTGGACCCAGGCTAGGCTACAACTGGTTAAAAAAATCCATCAGAATGAGAAGAGTTGTGATTTCTGTTTCTGAAGATTTGCTTTTAACTCTACAAACTACACAGACTTAGATGAAACTCACCCATCTGAATTTACTGTCAAAATACCAGATTCCAATAGCAGGCCTCTAATTAAGAGTGCGTACTGGAAAATTATTTTTCTTATTACTCAACCAAAACATATGTTGTGGGTACTCAAAAGAACCGTCTCAATGAGACGGTTCTTTTGGGCACCCAAAACACATGTTTGATTTGATGGGTAAGGAAATAAATGCCATTTTATGTGCACAAACTATTCTTATCTGGACCCATGCAATATTTGTATGTGAAGAAAAGTAGATGATTTTAAGAGTTTTGATTAATTTGTGTCTGGGCTACAACTAGCCTGGGTTCCAGTCTGATCATTTTTCTCCTTTTTTTATTTTTCTGTTTCTTGGTCAAAAATGACACGTCAATATTAATCGAAATCAATAACGGACAACCGATACTTTTGATGTTGTACTTTTTTAGAATATTAGCATTTGAAAATATTGCCAAAATATTGACGACTGGACCCAGGCTAGGCTACAACTGGTTAAAGAAATTCATAACTTACCCCGCTTAAGGAGCCGGAAGTCCTCTTGTCTCATCGCTGAAAGAAATGGGTAACAAATAGTCAAACATTTGACAAAATAATCTATTAGGTTATAATAACTACTTAGATGTTTGAGATCACAGATTTTGAACTGATCACATCATGATTACTTCATGATACATTTGTATTTAAAAAACTGAAATTTATTTCTAAATAACACCTACATATTCTTCCTAAAAAGCACACCATGTCCAGAACTTGTATTTTGTTCTACTCATCATCCCCGTCAATTTGAAATGCCACATGACCATGTTAAATAAAATTGACCCCCTGGGGCATGGCCCAGGAGTCAGAACAAAAATGCTATTTGATATGTTTTATATCTTATTTGCAGGATGACACACAAAGTTTGGTATAAAATCTTTGAAATTGACTTTGTTATTCAAATTTAATGATATTTGACCTAAGTTAGATCCCTACCCAGGGCCCCAGGGGGGGGGGGGGGGGGGGGGGCAGACAAAAAAAAAATGCTGTTGCACACCCAAATCACGTGAGTAACTCCCATACCAAATTTGGTCAGATTTGTTCCAATGGTTTAGGAGGAAGCATAACAGGAGGAAGCATAACTGACAGAAGGATGGACAGATGTACAGACTGACAGACGGAGGTGACAACAATATCCCTTTCACTTTTTTTAAAAGCATGGGTATATAAATGGTAAAATAATTATAAAATCCTTGAAAAGATAACAATATCCCCTTCGCTTTCTTAAAAGCATGGGTATATAAATGGTAAAATAATTATTAAACCCTTCAATAGATACTTTGGCAAACAGGGAAGACCCAGGTAAAAGCATGGGTATATAAATGGTAAAATAATTATTAAACCCTTAAACAGATACTTTGGCAAACAGGGAAGACCCAGGTAAAAGCATGGGTTTATAAATGGTAAAATAATTATTAAATCCTTCAACAGATACTTTGGCAAACAGGGAAGACCCAGGTTAAAGCATGGGAATATAAATGGTAAAATAGTTATTAAATCCTTTAACAGATACTTTGGCAAACAGGGAAGACCCAGGTGAAATGCCACTTATCTGCTGCTTTTGACTAGGGTCTGCACTTTCTGCTTAAGATAAACTATTTTGGGGAAATTATAACTGTAACCCTGGACCCGAAATCAAACTTTTTTCAGACTCAACTGAACCAAGGAGGAAAGAGAATGTGCATTAAGAGGCTATTTTGGCCCCCCTATGAGGCCAAAAAATTGAAAATTGCTTTCCACTAGTATTTTTTGATTAGTTTATTAGAACAATAGCCCAAGTGAAAAAGTCTGGTATTGATTAAACTTTTACCTTTGTTATGGTAACAAAAATGGCCACCAAAATAGGCTGAAATAGGAAAGTGACCATTTTGGAGCAAAATTAAGACAATTGACAGAGAAATTAACATAGAGCACAAGCAAATACCCACAGCACACAATATATTAAAAGGTTTTTTGGTATTCGCTTGTGCTGATATCTAATTCTTAAAAAATTAGTCTCCAAAAGCCTTAAATTTAGCACAAAATTGCAATTTCTCTATTTTAAGCCTATTTTGTCGGCCATTTTTTGTTACCATAGCAACGCAAAAATTTAAATAAATGCCAGAATTTTACACATCAGTTATTCTTCTAATAAATTAATCAAAAGAAAATGGTTAAAACAATATTCATTTGGGGGTCAAAATAGCCCCTTAATGCACAAAGCTCTTTATCAGGCTTGTAAAGGTTAAAATGTTAATTTTTATTTGCATGTTGAGTATAATATCTGGGAAGTTTGAAAGCAGGAAGTTCTTATTTTTCAGCATTTAAGTTCTATTGAGCAGTAAATTCATACTCAGTTGAACTTGAGAGAGGAAAAAATACTTAATAACCTACAGTCCTGCTCATTCTGGCTTTATAAGAGTAATCGGCAACACCGAAACTCCACAAGCATTGTTCCCAACTGGAACAGTTGGCCCTCAGGGATTTTCCTGTTCCCATTTATCTGGCACAACCGTAACCAATTTGTGTGAAGGATGAAAAATGAACAGATATGTGATGTCAGTGTTATGTGTATGTGATGCCATCATGTTAGGTCGCATCTCGGTGTGATATCAGTGCTATGTGTATGTTATGTTGCATCTCAGTGTGATGTCAGTGCTATGTGAATGTTATGTTGCATCTCGGATTGATATCAGTGTTATGTGTAATCTCGGTGTGATGTCAGTGTTATGTGTATGTGATGCCATCATGTTATGTTGCATCTCTGTGTAATATCAGTGCTATGTGTATGTGATGCCATCATGTTATGTTGCATCTCGATGTGATATCAGTGTTATGTGTATGTGATGCCATCATGTTATGTTGCATCTCGATGTGATGTCAGGGTTATGTGTATGTGATGCCATCATGTTATGTTGCATCTCGGTGTGATATCAGTGTTATGTGTATGTGATGCCATCATGTTATGTTGCATCTCCGTGTGATGTCAGTGTTATGTGTATGTGATGCCATCATGTTATGTCGCATCTCGATGTGATATCAGTGTTATGTGTATGTGATGCCATAATGTTATGTTGCATCTCGGTGTGATATCAGTGTTATGTGTATGTGATGCCATCATGTTATGTTGCATCTCTGTGTGATATCAGTGTTCTGTGTTTGCAATGCCATCATGTTATGTTGCATCTCGGTGTATTGCCATCATGTTATGTTGCATCTTGGTGGGTTCAGGAACTTTTGGGAGCCGCTTTTGAAATATGAAAATGTGGTATTTAATGGTGAGCAAAAAAAAGAATCATTTGTGTGAGGATTAGATAGAAAAATCAGTCCCTTGAGATCACTGTCATCACTTGACAAGCCTCTTGACGGTGGTCCTCGGGATGGACCTTTCTATCCTACTCTCACACTCATGATAGAAAGTCTAATAAAATCCAATGAGCTGGCCCAAATGTGTTTGTTATCTCTTGTTACAGTCTACAATAGCTGAGAATGCAAAGTGGATTTGTTTGATTTGATTCTTTACGTCCCATCAACAATCTTTCAGTTAAACAGGGACGGGTCTTCCTGGGTTGAACCAGTACTAAGCTAGGATAAATGTGTCTTGCTCAAGGACCACAACGCAGTGACGCCAGTGAGGCTCAAACCCGCGGCCTCTCGGTCTTGAGTCAAGCACTCTACCACTGAGCCACTGCACTCCCTGAATGCAAAGTGGAAAGAGAAAAGAAAATACTTACAACTGCAAGTTCGATGAAACAAGAGGCCACACTCCCGGCAAGTCAGTTTCTGCTGTCTCATCCTCACAATCCCCCCACAACAGCTGCACTCATCGTACATCCTGAAAATATACAAGAATAGAAACATGAGTTGCATTGAAGAACTCCAACACTAGCAATAAACTCGTCACAGGAAAACAATGGGACTAAAACTTCAACCTGTTCAGCTACCATAGACCTATAGTCCTTAAATGATATTGTGTGTAGTGATGTTATATACGGCTCAATGGAAGTTTTGCACAGATTTTAAAATCACGTCCAGGTCTGAATGTTTTAGACTTGCAAACGCCATTAAAAAAAGATGTTAGTGGTTCCCGAGACTCAATGTTTGGTTTAAACATCCTTAGACTATTGAGACAACCTTTTTTCATCAGATATTTCATGACGAAATAATTTGCTCACATATAAATTCATCTTTATTACTTGTGCAAAACTTTTGTTGGGCAGTGTTGAATATGATGTTTCAATAGGTATTATGTTTGTGATGTGTTAAATTAATGCTATTCTAAATAAAGATATACATGACAAAAAAAAATTCTTCTACATGTACATAGGACAAGCTTAGCAGGCCCCTAGTGGCCATACTTTTTGACCAATCAAATTCTTGGCTTCTTTTTTAGGACATGCCTGCCTCAACGGCTGGTGAATTTTAAACAACAACTGCCAAATAAAGAGAGTTGAAAATCAGGGATAGTCATGCAATGGATTTCTATGTTTGAAAATGGATTCACTTTACCAGGCAGTGATGTGTAGATATTAACCCTTTTCAGACCAATGGAATTTTCCATAAAGCTATATATGTACAATAATGTAAGAATGTCAAAAAGAAGCAGATGAAAAAAATTCTATGTAATCTTTGAATTTTTAGAAAAGATTCTACATTTCATGTGAATAATCTGCCAGAAACCAATTGATTTACATACAATACCAAGTCTTATTTGTTTTTGAAATATGTGTATTCAAAATATTTTGAAGTAGAGCAGCAGTCGATAATACCCACTTTTTTACTTATAACCTTTACCTTGGTGTCAAGGTCACACAAAATGTAGCTCAGTACCTTCTACATAATTTGACCTATGCACTTGTGAAGTTTGAAGTTGCTATGTCCAATGGCTAAAGAGGAGATGCATTTACAAGAAAATATGTATTATGACCTTGACCTAGTGGTCACACAAAATGTTGTCCAGTACTCTCCAACTCATGACCTATGCACCTGCAAAATTTGAAGTTACTACGTCCAATAGTATAGGAGAAGATGGATTTACAAGAAAGTACATTATATGACCTTGAGGTCAAGGGCACACAAAATGTTGCCAAGTATCATCCACATCATGTGACCTATGCACCTGCGAACTTTAAAGTTGCTATGTCCAATGGTTTAGGAGAAGATGCATTTACAAGAAAATACATTATTTGACCTTGGCTCCAAGGTCAAGGTCACATGAAGTGTTGCCTAGTACCCTCAACATCATGTGACCTATGCACATGTAGAAGTTGCTGCTTCAAAAAGTTTATGAGGAGATGCATTTACTAGAAAATACATTATTTGACCTTTGACCTTGGCCTTGGGGTCAAGGTCACATGAAACATCGTAAGTACCCTCTACATCATGTGATCTATGCATGCACAAGGTTGAAATTGCTACGTCCAAAGTTTAGGAGAAGATACAATTACAAGAAACGTGACACACGGACAGACAACGGACCAACTTTGGTACGAAATTAATATATCCTATTTTTCTAACGAAAAAGCGGGTATTAATAGCTATCTGCTACAAAGTTGAGGTGGTCTTTTTAGGATTTCTGTAATCATTAAATTCGAAACATTACTTATAATTTCCTTGCAAGTGTTGACTTGTCTTCTGCTGATAATCTTTGCAAACAGCTTGGACCAAGTTAAGGGCCAAATAAAGGTTGGTCTTGATTTGGATCCAATCTGTTTAATACTGTGATAGCATTTGGAAAAGAGTATTTGGAAGTTTAACTTGAAAAAAAAATCAGCAGATGACAAAAGCTTGAAATATTACCCAGCATGCAGTGTATATTATCAACATACCTGGCCTCTGTCACGGGTTTGCATAATCTTGGAAGTATATTGCGAACTGCCATCTGAAACACATAGACAATGGGCATGTACACAGTAAACAACAATATGTATCAACAAAGCAAATGCTTCTCAAGAAGCAGAGTATGAACATCAAAATAAGACATAAAAGCTTTGAATATTATACTTCTACCACAACCTCTAAGTAATGACCCTCGATTCATTCAATGCATGTGCATCAGTTGTAACTTTTTTGTTTATCAAAAAAAAAAAAAAAACGAGGCGGTAAAAAGTTAAATGTAGTAGTGTAGTAGTACAATATAACTATATCCTAGATGTAAAATAGGCAATCCCAATAAAAAGAGTATATATAACACACTATAGGACCCTGACCTTATGCAATGTTTTCTCAAAAAAATGGCGGACAAACTAAACATGCATGTAGCTGCTCCAAATAAAGGTATACTTCCACAAAACGCTTTGAGGCGTGACTGTAACAGTAAATGCATTGAATGAATCGAGGGTCATTACTTAGAGGTTGTGGTAGAAGTATAATATTCAAAGCTTTTATGTCTTATTTTGATGTTCATACTCTGCCATGTTTTAGGAAATAAGTTGTTTTATGTTTCCGTTGTCTTGGTTAACCAAATAAGGGTTATATTACTGCAGATTAGTTTCGAGTTGCATGTACATGTGGTTTGCTCACCATTTCTATCTAGGGCATATTTTATTAAAGCATTCAAAACATGAAACTAAACACATTGATCGCAGTTTTCTTTGCACAAGATATACTCATGCTAAAATATGGAAGCTGCATAGTCTGTAACTTTTGTTCTTTTAATTTTTGAAGTAAAGTTTCTATTTTTCAAGAATACAGTAAAACTACTCGAATTCACGTAAAGATTTTACCATTTTCGTAAATCTTAACAAATTATCACGGTCAAAACAAGAGCATTTATGTTAAAAATCAACTGTCTAGAATTATTGGAGGGACGCAAATAATTACTTACAAGAGAAAAAACACCTGTTTTTATAAGATAATTCACCTTTCCATGCAGTTTTCAGCTGTACTGAACATATTTATTGTGAAAACATAACTTAATTCTATTTTTACAAATGATTTGAAAAGAAAAGAAAATTTTTCGAAAAATGTTCAAAGTTACAGAGTATGCAGCTTTAAAGCATTCAAAACATGAAACTTAACACATTGATCACAGTTTTCTTTGCACAAGATATACTCATGCTAAAATATGGAAGTCTACTGCCCTGGCCCCGAGGTTATAAAACTTGTTTCATACTCGACTCAACTGAGCATGAAATTTCAACTGCTCATAAAAACTAAAATACCGGCAAATAAAGAAGTTTCTTGCTTTAAGTCTCTCAGGTGTTGTATTTATCATGCTAATAAATGTTTAAATGCCAACAATTGTTGGCATTTTGACATTTATGAGCAGGATAAATTTCCTGCTCAGCTGAGTTGAGTATGGAAAAAGTTTTATAACCTCGGGGCCTGAGCTTTGTATAAGGTTCGTTTATTTGTTTGTATGATTTGATTCTTTACGTCCTATCAACAATCTTTCAGTTAAACAGGGACGGGTCTTCCTGGGTTGTACCAGAACTAAGCTAGGATAAATGTGTCTTGCTCAAGGACCACAACGCAGTGACGCCAGTGAGGCTCGAACCCGCGGCCCCTCGTTCTCGAATCAAGCACTCTACCACTGAGCCACTGCGCTCCCTGAACTCAATGCACATTATTATTTGAAAACACCATAGATGTAGCTCAACTTAAGGTTTTCTTCAGCTCTGAATATCTAGGAGTCATGAGCCCTTTTCTTTGTTTCATCATAGTGTGTTAATTTGATTAGATGTTTCTCTATCATGATGCATTGCATTAGTTAGGAAGCCTCCATGTGAGCTTAGCAATTTTTGTGTTTTAACAACAACAGAATCTAGGGCAAAAATTTGGTGCCAGTAAAATGCATTAATGCCCCCCCAGTGGCTTTGGCTGCCACTGGGGGGGGGGGGGGGGGGCTTAGGCTGCCAGTAGCTCTAAGGCGGTGGTTCTGTTGTCGTTGATTTATTGTTTTATGTACCTACCGCTGTTTGTGGGGGTTCTGTGTTGAACTTTGTTTGGTATGTATTACCTTGTGTCCTTTATAGTTTTGCAACCATCTCAACGAGGAAGAGAGAACTGGTTGCTTTACTTTTATTGTTTTTTTATGTCTTGTTACTGTTAATGTTCAGTGGCTCTTCCTCACAGTGCCGTGGGTTGGTCTGCAGTGTGTGATTGTGGTATTTCCTGATCATACTTACTTAATTTTTAACAGCATTTAAAGAACTGCTTATTTTAAGGGTCAAACTATTTTTCAAAAGGTTTAATGTTATTTTTATCTCTCCAATGCTTATATTTGTTTGCTTAATTTATACATGTTTTATATATGCTAGACATTTCATCACTGTATACAGCTAAATTAAGATGAAACATAATAGTGAGCATTTTGTAGCTAAGTAAGATAAATTATTCATTGAGCAAGCCATAAAAACATATACATGACGTATAGCTTATCATATGGCAACCGTCATATACCTATCCATATATGGCTATCATTTCTTTGTATCTACATTGTGTCCAGTTTGGCTTGATTTAATGCAAAGACTGAAGAATAAATCCAATGAGCCACAGGGATTATTTTCGGGGGGAGCCAGGATGTTTGATTTTGGTACTTATGGCAGTGTGACACAATGAAGGCTCAGTCCAGCCTGTCACGCAAATAAGTAGCTCTATTTAAGACTAGATGTAGATTAAGATTCAGATCAGAATTTAGCCCCACAGTGTCAGCATTGGCTCATACTAGGCCACATATAAAGATTAAAAATATTGCGTGTTAAATGAGAGTTTCAAAATTTCATCTGGCATCTATGTTTCCCTACTATTCCTGCAACAAATTATTCCCATTGTTTTATTGAGCTTGGTCACTGGCAGTGAACCCAAACCAGTGTACTGGCTGATTTTTTATTTTCCAGTTTTTCATGTGCTTACTAGTTTTATTTAGATTTACACATGTACTAACAACTGAAATCTCTAGTCGAATATCCAATTTGCTTGAAAACAATTTAAAACTTTAAAATCAGAGATTACACATTGCTACTTTAGGATGCCAAGATGGACACCTGTTGAACGCTAAGGGGAGATTGTAATGTTACAAGCTAATGTGACGCCATTGGTGATAGCCCAACAATTTCGATGCCATGCAAGGACGATTGAACGTCTTAAGAAACGTTTCTGGCAAATTGGGACAATGTCAGACTGTGTGCGTTCAGGACGTCACCGTGCAATGATGTGATGTCAAGATGGATAAACCGTAGGTCACAACTGTTCAATCAATTTTGCCCTGTGACAGTTGACAGCTAGGACAACCCCAGGAACTCATAATCCAAGAATCAGCTCTCAAACTGTGACAAAATGTTTGCAAGAGATTGGTGAAAGACCACTATATATGTTTTATATGTGGCGTTTCGTTTTTGCCCTAGTACATGTATATGTGATAAGTACCAAAAATTCATGTGCTGGTCCAAACCTTCATTTGAGCATTTATAAATTATGATAAAAAATCATTTTTTTTTTCATCCAATGGCAATAAAACTATCATCAAATAATAAACCTGTGATGAGATATTTAGTATTTGGTATACCAGGGTTGGCATGATATTACCCATCAAATTAAACCCTTCCCATAAAACCCAGGTTGGGCAATAAGGTCATATTACCCACTTTGGGCAATATGCGGGATTTATGAATTTTTGGTCATATTAAATTCTCAGATTTCTGTCTGATGATAGGACGTATATAAGTGTATAAATGATTCTATATAGTCATATTTATCAAAGTCTACCAATCAGTGTTATCTTTTCCCTGAAAATTATCTTCGACTTCAATAATATCAAAACATTCCACAAAATGGTCTTTTTGCTTGACCATTTTGGCAGTAAATGAAGATTTAAAATTTAACGTAACTATAATTCTATTCTGAAGGGTGTGAATAAGTGAATTAGGCCTAAATGAAATATATGTGTGGTTCCTGTTGCATACCAACAAATTTAGGGTAGGTAGGTAGGGAAATTATTAAATTTTGTTATAACATTTACATAGAAAATAGTGACACAATCTGAAAAAGTGCCCTTTTTAGGTATTTTTTTCTCCAAAGACCATTTGAATGTTTAGGGTAGGGTTAAAAAATTAGGGTAGGTAGGCCAACAGGAACCACACATACATTTCATTTAAGCCTTAAACAAATTTCCCAAAATAACTGCATTAAAATCTATTCACTCTTGTTATTAGGACCAGTTTAAAGCATGACTGCATTTGACCATAATTTCTATAGCCAAGGATAATTGCTCAATTACTGCCCCAAAGGTACTACTAAATGTTTGCTCTACTACAAATGTACATACTGTTATTTTTCTAAATTTTAGGATACCCTAAGTTTTTTTGTAATCAGGCTTAAATTTGACCACAAAGTAATACCATCAAAAGATACAGACGAAAATGCAAACAGTTTAGCTTTAAACCTGATCAAACTGTTTCTCTTTTAGCAGTCTGATCTGGGTCAGCACTGTTTTCACAGAAAAACTGTTAGGTAGCAGTAGGTTATGGTGGTTATGATTAATTTAATGAAAAACTTTCAGATTTAAAAAACCCCACATAAAACCCATAAAACCCCAAAAACCTGCCCTCATAAACCTGTAAAACCCGCCGGGTTGGGCTTTATGATAAAACCCGGGTTTTATGCCAACCCGGTCAGGTCATACACAACACAAAGAACACAAATGACAGGAGATGCACTGCTATATCAACACCCGAGATTTATAACAATATCCTTTACTCTCTGAAAGAAACTAATTCTTTTGAAGGTCATTTAATAAAAGGACACATGGCAAATTACATATGCATAGATACTAACTAGTAGAGTGCGCAGTCGATGGGGGGCCATTGCAAATCCCCACGCTAAATTTTTTTACTCCTCCCAGCACCCTAAGTCCCACCTCCTGGCATGACCCTGGCAACAGAATAAAAATTCTGTTCAATATGTTTCCTATCTTTTATTTGTGTGAACACACACAAAGTTTGGTATAAAAATCTTTGAAATTGACATGTTAATGATATTTGACCTTTTGACCTCGCCCCAAGGTCACCAGTTTGACCCTAGGATGAAAATGTTACTTGCATTCTGTTCTGCTTGTCATCCCCATCGATTTGATATGCTACATGACCATGTTTGAAAAAATTTTTTTTTTGACCCCTTGGGCACCCCCAGTGCCCCAAAGTCCCACCCCTGGGGCATGACCCAGGCAACAGAATTTAAATTCCGTCTGATATGTTTTGTATCTTTTATTTGTGAGAACACACACAAAGTTTGGTATAAAAAATCTTTGAAATTGACATGGTAACCGAAATTTAATGATATTTGACCTTTGGCCTCATCCCAAGGTCACCAGGGGGTGGGGCCAAAATTTTTTTTGCTGTTGCACGCCCCATTCATGTGAGTAGCTCACACTCCAAATTTGGTTGAATTTCGTCCAACGGTTTAGGAAGAGATCGCATAACGGACAGACAGCAGGATGGAATTTGATTTTTGACCTCTAAGCACCCCAATGGTTTAGGCGATAGCATAACGATCGGATGGACAGACAGACGGACGGAGGCAATAACAATATCCCCTTCGCTTTTTTAAAAAAGCATGGGATAATAAACAGAAAGGAAAAAGTTTGCATTACATGTCTTAGACAGTTTTTTTTAACTTTTGACTTCAATGAAAAAATGGGGATCTGAAATGTTCGATGAAAGAAACGTAATCATTTCAGTCATTATTTAGGCTATTACTTTAAATATGAACATGGGGGTATTTAGGATCCATGATAGGAACACCCTTTACAAAATAGGTGGCCTAAAATACAATGGCAAATATTTTTTAAGTGTGGGGAAAGTTTGGCTTTGGGCCGAACTTGCACCGACTTAAGTGGCCGAACTAGCCCCTGACAGACTATTTCCAAATATCATGTGACAGCTCCTTTAAGATGGAGAAGAAATTAACAATGTTTTATATCGAAGCACATAATCCTTTGGTTATAAAAATATAGAATTTAAATCAGAATCTTAACACATCTTTAGAAATTACTTTGAGAAATTTACTAATCATGCAAGAAAACAAGTTTTCTGGTACAAAATCAATGTACCCTTCAACAATGCAACCATTGTGTACTCATGTAGATAAACTTGTCACAAGTAATTTCCAAATATAATTCCCAGCCCCATATCTTATTTGACATGCTAAATATAGCCACATGCCGAACATGCCCCGAGGCCGAACTAGCCCCGGTCTCCCCTAGTTGTTTAGATATTTCAGTTTACTTTGATTCTTTACGTCCTAGTCAACTTATTTAGTTATGTCGGGACTAGTCTTCCTGAGTAGCACCACTAAGCAAGGATTAATGTGTCTTGCTCAAGGACTCAACACAGCGACGCCAATGAGACTCGAATCCCAAACCCCTCGATCTTGAGACAAGAACCCTTCCACTAAGCCAACACCTGAACACGTGCTGCACTCCCGAGAAATTTGTTGTTCTCCAAGAGAACTTTCATTGATGCCCATCCATATAAATTCTTATATAGAAACTTGCCAGCCATGCTGTGTTGTACAGATCTGAAGTCGCAATCCATGCGCGGATCCAGGAATTTTCGTCAGGGGGGGGGGGGTGGTCCAGGTCAGTCTGACAAAAAAAGCTGACGTTTTTTTTTTTTTTTTCGTCCTCAGCTTATTTTACCAAAGTTAAAGAAATCTTTCATTTTTCAAGGTTCAAGAGGGGGTCCAACTTTTTCCAGGGGGGGTCCAACTTTTTCCAGGGGGGGTCCAATTGCTTATTCCCGATAGAAACCCATATAACTTGTGATTTTCCAGGGGGGGTCCGGACCCCCCCCCCCCCCCCCCTCTGGATCCGCACTTGCAATCAAAATGAATTTATCAATGCGAGCAGCAACGGATCAGACGAGCCTGCGCAAAAGCACGGTCTTGCCAGAGCCTTTTCTGTTCGCACACACAGTTTGCATGCGGGCATGAATCAAACGTAAGACAGGAGAAAGCGTTCACCTACCTTAGAATACGAATCTATTCTGAATGAAAAGCACGTGCTGCCGAATATTTATAGTGAGTAATATCGATGAAAGCCGTGGGAAAAGGGACCTACTTATTCATGTGCTTCATGATAGTCATGAAAGGAAAACCATAAAACCACTGCGTTGACTCGTCTGATCTGAATCATCGCTGTCAACACTAACTTATTTTGCTGTTGGGGTGAGAGCGAGGCCCTGTGCACCGCTGCTACCAGGTCAAAAACAACAACAACAAAAAAACGGAGACTACACAGTGCCTGCTGGGTTGTCAGTTTTGGCGTGTCACCAGTACCAGTACCAGTACTAAACTATCCTGATCTTGATTTACAAAGCATGCGCGGATCCAGAAAGTTTTGTCAGAGGGGTCCAACTTTGACAACGTTTTTTTTTTATTTTTTAAATTGATGAGGAGAGAAATGATCCAAATACCACTATTAGCGGACCAAAAAAATAATGAATAGTGAACAATCAGATTTCTTTGCCATCTTTCTTACTTTTAATGAATAATTGGTCTTATTTTAATGAATAACCCAAAATTTTAATGAGATGAATAATGGGCTAAACTGTTAATGATTAGTGAATACCAGACCCCCCATCCAGAACCTCGTGTATGTCAGCACAAAATGAAGCCCCCCGCCAAGACTGGTAAAGGAAGATACACCCCTTTACCAACACCACACACACACGCCTACAATAAGCTGCGACTCTCTTGGAGATGCCGTTGACAGTCCGAATGCGCCTGATGGTGCTGGATGATCCTCGTCTACAAGATAGATCAACTTGCTGCTCATAAACCAACGGTGACCTAATGGAAAAAGCATATCGCCGGTCGGAATTGACGTGGAGATATCGCAATTACTTTTAGATGTCCGCAAATTTTCAAAAACGCTTCCTATTATTTTACGCTAATATAACGTTACAGTTTTTTTTGAGCAAACAAAATGTCGGAAGGGGACACAAGATATTCTGTCGATTTATTAGCTTTTATTCTTACATAGGACCAAGTTGACCAAGTTGATTACATGTTTTGCTCTGTCATTGTCTAGATATTGTTTATGCATGCAATTTTCGTCCAATCGACTGGTATGTACAACATAATTTAGAAAGAAGTGTCAACTAGTGGCTCTGCTCACGTATTTTGCATTTACTTTATCAACTTTTAATAGTGTAAAAACACCCTCAGAAGTGCATTTTCGCTCAAATACTTTGAACATATACGACTAATTTACTATACTAAGAATAAAACAACAGCTGATGTAGGATACCTTACAAAAATATGAATAAAACACTTTCTTTGACCACTTTACACAAACCTAAAGTCCCCAAACCGCGTGCAGAACAGCTCAGTAGTTTCGAGAAATACTAGACGGGTATTACGAGCACATAAATTACTATTCTGCGTAAGAAACTGTATAGGTGTTCTGAGTATTGAAAGTATTTTTTTTATCTTTTCAATGACTTATTTGAATCTTTGAACGCACACACTGACCAGCTAAGACGTTCTAACGTTTAAAGGGCTACGTGCATTAAGAGGGTTTCCCTCCACCCTATGAGGCCAAAAATTTAAAAGTTGCTTTTCACTAGCTTCTTCTTGTTAATTTATTAGAAAAACAGCCCTAGTGTAAAACTCTGGTATTGATTCGAATTTTACCATTGCTATGGTAACAAAAATGACCACCAAAAAGGCTGAAAATTGGGAAATGACCATTTTGGAGAAATTTTTGAGATATTTGGCAGAGAAATTAACACAGAGCACAAGAAAATACCAAAACGATATTTTAACAGATGATGAGAATTATCACTACACACAACATATTAAAACGAATTTTGGTAATCGCTTGTGCTGAATTATAATTATTTAAAAAAAATGGTCTCAAAAAGCCTTAAATTTGGCCTAAAATGGAAAATTCATTATTAAGCATATTTTGTTGCCCACTTTTGTTACCATAGCTATGGTAAAGCTAGAAATAATGCCAGAATTTTACATTTGGGTGATTTTTCTAATAAGCCAATTTGATGAAATTGATGAAAGGCAACATTCAGTTTTGGCTCCAGAGTAGGCCAAATTTTCCCCTTAATGCACGCAGCTCTTTACCCATGCTTTATACAATAATTGTTTTTACTTAGATTTTCATTTTCTGTTATTTCTATACAAAGTTTCATTGGTTGGGTAGTTTTTTGTGTGCAAAAATATGTACAACCAGGTATTTTAATTTTTCAGCTTCAGTAGAACACCACTGAATTTAAACGTGAATTAATTACCTTACTATGATAAGTTAACGTGTACATACCAACATTTCTTATATGAGGGGAAACTTTAAGAGATTCTGTAACTTATATTTCTTCTTGGACATATTATTTGTCAGAAAGCTCATCACATAAGATTATTGACATATTTAAGCTTCTCGGCATAGCCAAAGAAGGTTTTTTTATGAAAGTAGCATACAATTCAATTGTAATTATATTATGAATGCAAAAATACAAGCGAGTATGACCAGGAAATACCATAATCACACACCGCAGACAAAGCCAAAGCTTCATGAGAAAGAGCCACATAACAATCACAAGACACAAGGAAGGCAAACAAAGCGGAGCTAATAGCTCTCTCTCTCTTTCTCTCTCTCTCTCTCTCTCTCTCTCTCTCTCTCTCTCTCTTAAAGATGATTGCAAAACTAGAAAGGACACAAAACAATGCATAACATAACATAGAGCAAACACAGAACCCCACAATAGGAGCAACAATGAACAACAAATTTACAATGGAACCAACCACTGCCTTAGAATTGACAATCGCCTAAGCCACTGAAGGCTTATATGCATTCTTCCAGCACAAAAAATCTGTTTTGAATGTTTCCATCCATTTTTAAAGAAATAACCAGAAGACCAGAAGACAATGGTAAGAAGAAGTTTATAAATTATAAGAACCATTTTGAGGGGGGGGGGGGGGGGGTCTGATAACAGTAAATTGATATTTTGTGTAAAGAACATTGTGCATTGTGACAAAATGTGGGTAACGTAATTCACATGCCTAGGACTGCTATTTTCTTAGATGTGCATGAACAAATATTTCTCTGTAAAATGTCGGGTTCAAGTTTGCTGCTTAAATTATTAACGAACCCCTTTGCAATTTAGAAGAGAGCCATTGTATTTGATATTAATTAAGGTTGCTTCAAAATATAGAAATAGAACAATACTTTGAATTCTGTATAGTTGAAAACTTGTTGTTATCTACTAGCCAAGAATACTAATGGTGGACCATCTAATTTCAACAAGCGTCTATTCATATACATTTGTATACACAAAACAGAAAGCTTTTAGTATGCACAAAATTAATCTAACCCAGAAAATAGCGAGAAATTTCTAGGTGATGTAATTTGTACAGTATATTTGCTGAATTGTGTTGAACTTTATGGGGTATGAATTTAAATATACAGGTTTATTTTTCATTTAACTAAGCAAGTTATAAGTATATCAACTCAGAAGAACATTATGAATTTGCTGTACATACTTCTGTAGAATGAACTGGGATGTCAAAGAGAGGGTGGCTATTTTCAAAGGCTGTATTTAATTAATTAATAAACTCCCAGTAAAAGCAGCCAGGCCCATTGATTAAAAATGATTTAAAACAATGATTACAACAACTGAAAAACAAGACAGAATATATAGATCAGAATTATTTTGTTGCATTTGACCTCAGGATTGGACTGAGACAAATTTATGTAAAATGTAAATTACGTTATCAGTTTGTGATCTACGTTACTACTATCAATCACGTTCATTCCAAAAGTCATAATGAATAACCCCACAGACATTCCAGAGATTCACTATTGGTTTTGATAAAATACTTTGCATATACTTGTATTTTTTATATTATTATTATCGCTATTGTAAAACAACAACAAATATTTTGTGAGGCAGGATATGTATCTTGGCAATTCTTCTGATTTTTGTGATTGAAGCAACATAAGTCACAGTAACGTAATTCACAAATTCAGTTATTCACTTAAAACTTCTTGTACGGATTCTTTACTGTTTGCTACATTGCATGGTTATAGGTCTATATTTTATTTATGTTGAATTTTAAACCTTTTCTTAAACACAAACTAGACATAGGGCAATGTAAGACTGCAGATATTTTTCAATAATTTCAGTTGTTCGTTCATAGCTACGTTGTGGGCCTAAATATTGGTTTGGGTTTTCATTTATCCCTCTTCTTTGTGTGTTCTTTGGCAAGCATGCAAATGGTTAACTTGCCTTAAGTGTTAGATCGATAAACCATAGATAGTGTGTAGACTATTGGTGCACATGAACCTATCAGTGAACTTCTAAGTCATCGAGGTTCAACTGTATTCTTAAATGCTATAATGACAGTCTATTGAGGTCACGCCTCTACCCTATTAATAAAGAAGAAAAGGGTAACCAAGTTTTGAGACAAATTTTACCCAAACCTGTCACTGTGGCTACTTGTTTTCACATTGATTGTAACAAACAATGTAGCTACAAATTGTTTGACGATTAAGCAACAATGCTTGAAATTGTGCCAAATCATCATCACAAATTTATTTTGAAATATAAACATAAAATCATCTGATTTGCTTTCAAGTTGAGAGAGAGAGAGAGAGAGAGAGAGAGAGAGAGAGAGAGAGATCGTTTCAGGTTTAGGCAGAACAGATATCCTGCTAGGTAGCTCCACACATACTGTGTTATGGGGCTGTACCGAATATTTGTCAAAAGCCCAGATCTACCTCACTCGGACTACCCATTCAAAATTTAGGATAGTTTTCATCATAAAAGCATGCCTTTAGCTCTCAAAATACGCGTTCAGTGGCTTCTGACTTTTCTCGATTTTTTTTACCAGGTCTTGGTAACTTTTGGTATCTCAGGGGCAATCTCGAGTCGAAAACAGCCCAAATACTGCCTGGTTCTATCCAGCCAATATCATGAGAGCCAAATGAAACTTCTCCTGTCAGAGGACAATTAGTAAAGTGGGTTTTCACTAGCTGGGCAATGTTGTTGCTATTCATAAGGCTGCAAGAAATAGTGAAGAAATATTTTAATGCATTATACTAAAACGTTGTGTTACTTCGTAAGTAAATATTCATTATAGACAAAAGCATCACAAACACTTTGCTATCTTGAATACCACACTCTCTTATGCAAGTATGTTTCGATAGTTGTTTTTTTTGTTTTTGTTTTTTTTTATAAAATATGCCCTCGATTCAAATGGTGAGCTCACCACGTGTTCACGCAGCTTGAAGCTAATCATTTGTTTTATCAATACGCTAAAATCCTAAAATAATTTATCTCCTAAAGCATAGCTGAGTATGAACTTCGAAGTAAGACATAAAAGAGCCTGCTGACGTGTTTAAATTGTCCGCCATCATTGCTCGAAAAAAAAAACACTGTATCAGCACACCGGGTAGGTGGCAATCGAAAACGCTCTTGACAGTCGACGAATGCGGATCGAAATTCGCTAGAAACAGTGTTTTCGATTGCACTATGATCGAAAACTCTGTTTCTGGAGATTTTTAATCTACGTTCGTCGATGGTATCAACGTTTTCGATTGCCGCCTACCCGGTGTGATCAGGTCAGGGTCCTAATGCGTGATATTTTAGGCTAAAAATGACCGCAAAATCAGGGAAAAGGCACGGGTACAGTGTGGAGCCAGCTTTAGAATGAGCCAATACCCAAAATTTTGGAAGTCGGTACCATCAGACCTGAACAATTCCCCCTATGATTTTCATCTAGGGCTATGTGTGTAGACTTGTAAAAAAGTAGGGGGACATGTACTGGTGGTAGCTTTATGGGTAAAAACTGCATGTCTATTACGTTTCCCCTAAAATTTAAAAGACAACATATTAAATACAAACAAACTGCTAAAATAAGTAAATCATGATTTGGTAAGAATAACTTTGCACTTTCTAATTGTTTAGTCTATTTGCTTTACTTTAATATATATAAAGCGACGGTTTTGACCACCAGCCTGTTATCTACGTTACAATTTTAGACTATCTTGAGTTTTTTTGACAACACATCTATGTTTGTTCTTTGAAGCATTTCTTGATTGTTTTTTTACTCTTCAAAACACATTTGAACTGTCAAATAGAATGGGAAATATGCATTTTGATATAAAAAACAAAAGTATCTGACATTAGTTGTGAGCTTTAAGGCTTATTACGTAATGCCCTATTGTTAAATTGCTATACAAAAAAATCAAATAAACTTCTAGTTCGACTGCAGAGCCACCAAAACGTTTAAATACAAACAACAGCCAATATTTTCACAAATTCTAGCTGCTACCTAAGTATGTTCAGCAGGAAATGTTTTCTGAACTGCTTCCGAAAAACTCATTTGTGGTAACGCATATAACATGTTTTAATTATTTTGTTTAATAGTCGTTTAGCTGTAGGATTAAAACATGAATTTCAGCTGAGAAATAAGCATAGACTGACGCACATAATTCTTGTGACAGTGCTCTTTTCAGACATAATTCCTGAAAACGTCAAAAAAACAAAAGCAGGTCAGCTACAGAGAAAAGCCAGAATCCTGACGATATTGATATAGAAAATGTAGATAACATGCTAAGCGCATGCTGATCTGTGCCTTTTGTGTATTTGACCAGGCATTATATGCGAAAGTCACTGAAATATTATGGAAAAATGAAGAAAAATGCATACAATAATTATGCCGATGGGTGCATGTCACACGATTTGTATTTTTTCTGGGAACAATTTGATAAAGATTTAAAGACGCTGTGTTGAGGGACATTGCAGTTACGTAGGCAGTCATTGCAGAAGGGTCAATAGAAGCTGTACTCAAAGGCAGACACTGTAACAGGGCAGTCAGGATCCACAATAATATATATGAAGGGATTTTATTCTTGGATAGTAACAAATCATTCTGAGGACAGTCAGAAGCTGCAAAAAAAAACATTACAAATTTGCTGATCTTCAAAAGAACATGTTCTTAAAAACGAAAGCTGTATGAATATTTCAGCTCTTCAACGGACACCAGATAGTACTAAGAAATGATAATGGAGAGTTAGCATGTTTCTGGATGAGCTACATAGATATGATGGAAGTAATGCTTGGCCTAATCAGGGCTTAAAGGGAGGCTAACTGGGTGCTCCATCTGGCTATGATAAAAGCAATTATATCATGGATGTTCGCATATGATAGACTAAACTATGCAAAATACCTGCTATACTATAATCAGGTGCTAAAATTACCTATGGAACATACAGGAGTTTATGTACATTTGAAGAATAGGCAAACACATTTGAACGTATACCTGTTGATCAAGCAATTGATGAGACAACATACAAAGACACACAGACAGCAGGGGGCGCATAAGGATTCAGTTTAAACCCTGGAGCGGTTAACAAATACTACCTAACGACAGTTTAGAAGTATTTGTTTGGGAAATTTGAGGGAAATGATCCATGAAAAGCTACCAGGTGTTTCTCATGCAGATTTAGAACCAAGAATTAAAAAAGATGAACAAAGCACGCAGGCTGTGTCAACCTACCAGAAACGACGTGGGTGAACCCATTCTCCTCACAGTATGACTTATGATGTTTGTGTTGTTTAATAGTGTTTTTGTCACTTTTCCATGTGGTATCTTGGGTCAAGTGTGGTACTTGATTGTATCGATTCCTGATTCGATTTCTGATCCTACTTTAATCTCAATTTCAACTGCATCTGCAGCACCACCTGATGTTAAACGTGATCTTATTAATGCAAGAGAGAAATGAGGAAAGGCTTATGATGAATTTCAAAGTCACACCTTGATGCATATAAGGACTTCTATCAAAGGCAGCCTAAACTACAGCTTAGCCTTTAGTGACCTTAAACATTCAAAAGGACAATAGTTCCTGGAATAGATGTCATTCTAAATGCATAGAAATATAGAAATATGGCTTCGGTTGCTACAAGTCGTAATCTGGATATGAGGAAACCTTTTGAAGCATCCTTTAGGCCCGTTACCTTGGTCATTGTCTAAATGTGATGGTACTCTCAAGAAAACAAATAAATCAACTCTAGCACCACATATTGGAAGTAGGGTAGCACCAGTGGAATCTTTTCCATTGCCATCAGCATTCATTATAGATGGTATGAGCTTGGTAAAAAAAGATAAGTGGCGACAATAGGACATTTGAGGACATTGCCGAGAGCATATTAATGATTGCAATCCAGTCAGGAAATGCAAGTAGCAGAATAGACATTTTGCTTTTATGTCTATAAAGACAACTCAATCAAAACAGCAGAGCGGGAGGGTACAGGAGAAGCTACTGGCTTAGTACATGGTAGTATTGTTGCTGGTCAGAAGATATAACAGTGGAGGAGACTGCTGAGAAGTTCAGCAAGTATAACTGCTCTCTTCAAATTTCTTTGCTAAGCATGGAGAAATGATCCATACCCAGAGAAGCTTGGCAGCAAGCTACTCTTCATTATACGTGGGAAACAGTGTTTCAAAGTTACTAAAGATGGCTCAGAGGTCGTTGATAAACTTACTACCTCCCAAGAAGACGCTGACACACGCATGCTGCTTTACACCAAACATGCTTCCAGTAATTATATATACATGGTTATTGTGACAGAAGACACAGATGTGTTTATCATTTGCCTTTCAGTATTCCATCCGATAAGTGGCAATATGAATATCCGATGTGAAACAAAAACAGACTCCGTCACATTGACATTAGCAAGGTTGGTCAGTCTCTTGGTGAAGAGACTTGTAAAGCTTTACAAGGACTAAATGCATTCACGAACTGCAACTCAGTTAGTGCCTTTTGTGGCCTGTTTGTCGGGCCCACCGGGGTTTACCTGTTGGATTTCTTTTGCTCCGGTATTCAGTTTAATTTACTGTTGAGTCCTTATCCTTGCTTTATCTCCTTGTTATATCTTGATTTATATGTTTTAGGAGATGATGCATTGATAAGTTAGGGGTCTTTCATGCAAACCAAATATCTATGTGTCTTGATCCACATCTGAATTAAGGGTGAGGTTGGCGCCGTTAAACCGGTTTAAGCCCTCCAGTAAAATATTTTACTGACCGTTCCAAGGCGGTACTTCTTTTGTGGATCTTTTATGTTTTTGTTCTGTCTTGTGTTTGCTATGTTTTGTGCACATATGTTTATATGTGCTTTGTGGTCACCTGCTGGGAAAGGGCTGACCTCTTGGCTCTCGTTTGTGGTGTCTTCTGTGAGTTTGTCACTTTCCCATTGGTATCCTGGGTCAGGTGTGGTACTTGATTGTATCGATTCCTGATCTTTGCACCATTACTTACTGATAAATGTCAGTGCTCTAAAGCTTGTTATGAAGGGGGTGTTGACTGCAGAAGGCCATGGAAGGATTGGGTAAGGCTTTGGTTCTGTCAAAGGAATTGTTTGCATTGTTGCAAGAGTTTGTGTGCAAAATGTAGGCTTCACAGACCTCTCTTTGCAAAAGGAATGACTTGAGATACCAGTCGTTTAGGGTCAAGGAAGGAGATGTAGATTCCAGTAAACTTCCACCTCATGTGTCATGCTACAGGCAAGTATATGGAAAAGTTGTTTAGAACAAGAAACGGACACCCAATCCCAGAGGGACATGGATGGGTAATAGAGGATGGACAAATAGTAATTGAATGGATGCAGGGTTAACCTGCCCACAAGTCGTGATGGAGCTGATTGCATGTAAATGCAGTAGAGTGTGCAAAGCCCCTGAATGCCAGTCTTAATGCATTGAAATGTTTTCCAGCATGTAAGAATCAGTTATGTGACAATATGATTGACGACGACTTTGAAGACAGTGTAGACGATACAACGGATGAAGATGAAAGTGATGACGACTACGAAAATGCATGAAATTGCAAAAATTAGTATTCTTTACACCCAGATGATGTTAGCTGATTGTTAAAGCTACCCTGATTTGATGCTACCAGAAGACCTAGCTGAAATTGACTGAAATGTGGCATAAATATTATTATTTTTCATGTCAGAATGTTTGAATTTTATGTATGTATATTTGTTTAACATTATGATATATACGTTACCTTATGGCCACTAGAAGAATGGCCTTCAGTCCAAAAGGCAAATATCGATTCATTTTTGTGTCACAAGGAACAGCTTTTTAATGAATGCAAACTCTGCGACATACATTTTGAAGGTAGGTTCTTTGTTATAAACATAAACAGACACATATATCCAATTACTTCATTATTTGTTTAAAATCAGGTCACACATCATGCTACTATGATTCATTTTTTATCGTTTGGATATCAATTATGTGTAGTAATTGCATTGCAGCTATTCAACTCATTTGACAATAACAGCACAATAGTACAGGGGAAACAGAAGTATAGGCCTATAAATTGCATATATGTTATATACGTTACCATTAGAATTAGGCATAGGTTTTTGGATATTTTTACAATTTTACATCATTATATGTCTTTCAGGTATGTTTAATCTAATGAAGTGATAGTAACTTCCTCATTTTATCCTTTTTGCATTGATGAGTGGATTACAGTTAATGAATATCCATGTTTGCAAAAAGTTTTCGTATAGGGGTAGTGCTCTTCAACAGGCCATAACTTAAACAGTATATTAGATACAGTAAATCTAATTGTATATTTGGAAAGCAAATTAAATTTGCTATCTGATCAATTTAAAATAAACTGCTTTTGTTCCCTGCTGCATTTACAAGGAAAAACAATACAAATAGTTTTCACTAATTTTGGTAGAGCTTTTTAAAATGTAACGTAAATATCTTACAGACACATTCTAAAATTCAAACATTTATGAAAATTGCTTCGATATGATTTTTTCTTATATCGACAAAATCATTTGTTTACATATGAACAGTTTTTATATTAATTTCAGTTCCATGAAAGTTTGATGAATAATTGTATTTGTTGGGGGTATCGTAGTTTACACTAAGATTTAGACCATAAAGCTACCACTCAGACGCGTCCCCCAAATTTTTTCTGAGCCTTTACATGTTCCTCTTATCAAAAAGCATGAGGGGATCTGTTCAGCTCGGATGGTACCGACATCCCATTCAGCTCATGGCCTACATAGGAAACCGTACAAAAATGGACTGCAGTGAGTGTTCAATTCTTAGGCCTCTGCATATCCGTAAACGAACAGACCTCAACGACAGGGGCCTTTTTTAAAGCTTCGTGTAGATATTTGTATATTTTGTAAATGTTCTAGTGACTTATAAATGTAGGCATATATTTGATAGATGTTTTTGAAGGAGTTGACAATGATTTGCTTATTTAAAAAGATAATCGAAGCAATTAGAAGAGATGCTTTGAAGGAATGGAAGATTAACATTTTCAAAATTATTGATACTCGTATTTCATTTTACTCTCGTAATACACATCTTTTGCCCCCTAAACCTAAATCTTCTTTTAGTCATCTTAAACGAGGTATCCAGGATTTTCATATGAACTATGTTTTGGTTCCAGCAGATAAAGCTGCTAACAATGTTGTAGTTGTTTGACGATTGTATTATATTAATACTCTTAAGCGTGAGCTTGTTGACACTAATGCCTATAAACTGCAGCCTTCTTTAAGTGAAAGGGTGATTGTTGATGGGCATGGTTGTCATACAGCCTTACATTTTGGTGTCAAAGCTAAAGAAAATCAAGACAAAGTTCCTACGTTGTACTGGTTACCTAAACTCCATAAAAACCTTATAAAGCAAGATTTATTGCAAATTCTAGTTCTTGTACAACAACAGAACTTTCTAAATTGTTAACCTCGTGTCTTACAGCTGATAAAAACATGTTATCAAATATTGTGAAAAGGTATATGAGAGATCTGGTAAAAACCTATTTTGGTCGATTAAAAATTCAGGTGAAATTTTAGATAAACTTAAAGCTAGAGATTTCAATGCGACTAGTTTGTCTACTTATGATTTTTCTACTCTTTACACTACTTTACCTCATAATTAAATTAAAGATAAACTTATTGATCTTATTGAAAGTACCTTCCAGAGAGAAGGCTCTCCTTACCTTGCATGTAGTGACAGAAATGCATTTTTTACTTCAGAAAAACCTAAAAAATATCATGCATGGTCGTGTCAAAATGTATGCGATGCGCTGACCTTTTTGTTGGACAACATTTTTATTCGATTTGGCACCAAGCTCTATAGACAAGTTGTTGGGATTCCTATGGGCACTAATTGTGCTCCCCTGGTTGCAGATTTATTCCTGTTTTGTTATGAAAGGGACTTTATGATGTCTCTTTCTGATGATAAGCAGGCTGATGTTATTGATGCGTTTAACACCACTTCCAGATATTTGGACGATATTTTAAATATTAATAATGTTTATTTTGACAATATGGTCAGTCAAATATACCCTTCAGAGCTCCAACTTAATAAAGCCAATGCCTCTGATACCGAAGCCGCATTTTTAGACTTGCATTTGTCAATTTCTAATGATATTGTTTCGACCAAAATTTATGACAAACGTGACGACTTTGATTTTGAAATTGTCAATTTCCCATTTTTAGATGGTGATGTTCCTCGTTCTACATCCTATGGAGTCTATATCTCTCAACTCATTCGTTTTGCTAGAGCATCTAGCTATGTTGCTGACTTCAACACTCGCAATAAATTGTTAACTCAGAAACTTCTTAAACAAGGCTATCGGTATCATAAACTTCGCAAAACATTTTCAAAATTTTATAGACGATACTATGATTTGATTTCTAAATTCCAAGTTGGACTTAAATCTCTCTTGCGCCAAGGACTTTCAGAACCTGATTTCTATGGTGACTTGGTGTATAAGTTGAAGAAGATTGTTGGCTCTAATAATTTTTCAGCGCAGTTCATTAAAATAATTTCCCATTATAAAAAGATTGGCTATAACATTAATGTGTTGCAACAGACTGCATGCTTGGTAGTCAACCCAATCATGGTTGGCAACTTTGCTTTCCTCTTTAATTGCACGCCGGTGGGTTGGACTTCAGACTCTATGATGGTTCCAACTTAAAGACTTATCTATTGATGAGATGGTAGGGGCCTGATGCTTTGGCTGTTTGTCGGGCCCACCGGGGTTTACTTGTTGGATTTCTTTTGCTCCGGTATTCAGTTTAATTTACTGTTGAGTCCTTATCCTTGCTTTATCTCCTTGTTATATCTTGATTTATATGTTTTAGGAGATGATGCATTGATAAGTTAGGGGTCTTTCATGCAAACCAAATATCTATGTGTCTTGATCCACATCTGAATTAAGGGTGAGGTTGGCGCCGTTAAACCGGTTTAAGCCCTCCAGTAAAATATTTTACTGACCGTTTCAAGGCGGTACTTCTTTTGTGGATCTTTTATGTTTTTGTTCTGTCTTGTGTTTGCTATGTTTTGTGCGCGTCTGTTTATATGTGCTTTGTGGTCACCTGCTGGGAAAGGGCTGACCTCTTGGCTCTCGTTTGTGGTGTCTTCTGTGAATTTGTCACTTTCCCATTGGTATCCTGGGGCAGGTGTGGTACTTGATTGTATTGATTCCTGATCTTTGCACCATTACTTACTTTTGTTAATTGTTGATTACTTGAAGGTTTAGTAAGTGGAATGTCATCATGGCGGTGGTATTTTAAATATTAATGTTCAATTAATGATTACGAACGTTTTGAGTAGGCCTATATTCTTTAAGTCAAAGTATATTTAGATCATAGGTATTATACTTAAATTCTGTGAGTAAATTATTTGAAAAGTTTAAATGCCTGAAAAGCCACTTGCAGATTGAGGATATAGCAGAACAGAATACTATTGGAGAAAAATCCTTTGTTTGTGTATTTATATAGGCTAGATAATGCATCATGTACATATTGTATAATATTCGACACAAAATGAAATTTCTATGTCTATGCATGTCTAAGTCATCAACTTTATGTGAGCAAGACTGCTGTTGCAAGTCTACTTGTAAATTGTGAGTTGTCTATCATACATGTATCGTTTTGAAAGCTGACTAGCATTTTATCATCTATGAGCGTGGACAGTTTGCTTCAAATAATTTCTAAGCCACTGGAAAGATTTGGATCAGAGGTGATCCACCCTGAGCTTGTTACAAACACTTTAGAATACGGCAAGTATATTGTTAGTAATCAGACTCAGTATAGTGGAGTATGCTAATTTCCACTTTGAGTGACCACAGGGGTAACAAGTCGTTTATTATTATATGATAATTTAATTTTAACGATGAACACGCTTCAGTAATAATGATAGCAATTAAGCCTTGTGTAACCCAGATTTATCTCTTTTTGTATACCAAAAGCCATCTGATCAGGATCCACACTGCTATAAATAATTTGCTTATAATTGATTTGGTGCAGGCTCAAGTCAAGGGTGCAGGTGTCCATGAAAAAAGTTTGAGAGGAGTGTAACACATGTGGGTGATTTCAATAAAAATGCATCCAAAGTGACATTGGGGGTCAAATTTCAAAATAGCTCTATCATTATCTTTTTTTACGTCATCCTAACCACACACCCAGGGAGCGGAAGTGACCGGACAATTGCGAGTGAACGGCAAAATACGGCACTTGCGACGTTGTTTATTGGAGGTTCAGTCACTTGCTCTCAAACGAAAACACAGGGTGCATAAATATGTCAACACAGTAACCATTTGTGTATCTGTCATGAATTCATTCATACTCACGTAAGTTACCAGATAATTATCCTGTAAATAGGTAATAATAAAACTGATATTTGTCATTGTTCTCTTAAAAATAATGACACTGATCAATCCATTGATGCTTCGTTTCAATGTGATCACTTTGTAAAGTTGGAATGAAATATAGCATAAAAATAAAGTTTGTACATGTACGTTATTCTTATTTATCTACCTTCTAAAATTACATATCATGTTTATTCTTGAATAAAAGTTGCTTAAAGAACGTTAACTGGAATAATATGTAACAATTTGTCATGCCACTTTTTTACACCATGTGAACAAGCACTTGGCAGTAAAATGAACGGGTGCTTGTGATCTTGACTGTCTGTATTGAACGGGCACTTGCCATCATTAACACATTTAGTTGAAATGATTATTGCTATATTTTTGTACCAATTTGTTTTTCCAAACAACAAATAGTCTTGCTATCGTTAATATCTCATGCTTTGAAGTAAATATAAAACAAAAAAGTGTTTATTCAACATGAATTCATTTACCGTACACCAAACGAGTAATTACCATTCGTCACTAGTCATGGTGGAGGTGACCTAGAGTGACGCAAGGTGTCGCCACGGTGCCGACACTTTTACATCCACCGATAGAACGAGACTGGGCGAGACGGGTGACCGTTTCACGGTGGATCCGATAATAGCCACGGTGTCGTAGCGTGTATTTTATTGTACTGTTATATAAACATTACAGTCAAGCTGAACAGGTGAGGACACGTTTAAATTGTCGAAAACGACCAGTAGCATAGCGCAGGCTTTTCACGGTGGTGTGCTAGTTATAATAGAAAAGCATTGAAAATCAGCGCTATTTGTCCAGATTTTCTCCCCTGGTGTAATTCATATGAAGTATGCCGACACCTGCACGTGAAAAAGAAGTGTACGTGACAAAATTGACATCGCATTTCGCCAGCTTTCGATCATTTTAGCACCGATTATGAAATGAGGTTCTACATATTTCGAAGTTGAAAGTTTTCTTTTTCTTCTCAAATTAACGTTGTTGTTGTTGCTTCTACAAAAGCTCAGACGTGTGCGCATTTGCGCACGCTTGGCAGAGCCTTAGCTACTCAGTAAATTTAATAGACTTAGACACAATATCGACGTTGGTCTTTATTGCATAGCTCAGACGAGTGTGTGCATTTGCGCAGTCTGACCAGGGCCTTTCTACTTGTGTATGAAACATATGTACATTTAGAAAGTTATCTAGACCAAATATGTATATAAAATATGGGCCTTGACGCGAGAAAATCAGATTTTGTTGCATGCGAACAACAGACCAGTCTGCGCATCTGCTCAGTCTGATCAGCGTCATTGATAATAATAATAATAATAATAGTTTATTGAAATTTCAAGATTCTAGCCAGTCACTGTACAAAACCTGATACTAAATATTTTGGCGATAATGCCCAAACCACATTCACATCTTCAGAGCATGTACAAAACATCAAGATGGAATCAAATTGTAGGAGTTGCGCTCACAAAGTAACTTCTCATTGTATCTGAGATGGCGAAAAATGTCGAAGTTCACAAGTTGAAAAAAGTGAAGAAAAAATATTTGACGATAATGTCCAAACCACATGCTCATCTTTAGACCTTGAAAAGTTTCAAATCTGTGAGAGGAGTTGCGCTCACAAAATACCCCCTCATTGCGTCTACGGACAGACGAACGAGCTCATTTTAATAATCTCCTTCGACATAAAATCAAATGAAGAAATCTCCTTATCGTGAAATTATTTACTAATTATTCCATGACATGTGATGTACCTCTCATGTACATCATGTATATGTTGACATCTGCACGTGAAACGGAAAGCTGCCATTTCGAGTTTTTGCACGGCGCAGATAATATTAGCGAACGTTTTGAGTGTGATTCCAGTTCAAACATGTGTTTTGGGTGCTCAAAAGAACCGTCTCATCGGAACGGTGAGACGGTTCTTTTGAGTACCCAAGACAAGTGTTTGTCGTTAAAAAAGCAAGTTATATGTCAATTACGCATTCTTATCCGGAGGTCTGTGTACTTTCTCCAAGAAAATATTGCAATGAAGACAGCGGACCGCCGAAGCGCATTGTTTAAAATTCTGAAATATTTTTTGTAAGCCAATTCCGATGCGTAAACGCATCTGCATAAGCATGCTGTGTTGTCGTTTGCTGTACTGGCTGAAGACTTGCTCGGGAGATTTATGTATATTTCGCAGATGGGATAATTAATTCTTCCGACGTATATGCACAGCTATCTAGTGGGACTAGAGATATTTTTGTCACTTCCTTCCCTTCACACACGTCGACCTCTATGAGACGACCTGCATCGAAGATTTTAGACGCCCTGCTTCAAGGTCAAGAATAGAGCAGAAGTTTATTTCAGTCTGTGCATCTGCGCTGTGTGACGTGAGCCCCCGTCTGTCGAATACATGTACTTATTTTTAAAAGTCGTGTAAAGTCTTTAAGATGTCAGATCATTTTAATTTTGTTCAGGTTTCGCTGTCCCTTAAAGCGCCAGCGAAAAAAAGCTTCTGAAAATGTAATCTGTCCCAGTCTTCTGCTGCATATATTGACTAATGTAGGCAAACAGCGTGGACCCAATAGGCATTACAAGCGTCCTCTGCTGATAGCCTTTGCAAACAAGTTTGATCCAGATCAGGTCCGACGAAAAGTCGTGCCTGATCTGGATCCAAACTGTTTGACACTTTTATGGAATTCCTGAAATCAGCAGAAGACATTGCCATTCAATTACTGCATTTTGTCACGTACACAAGGGCGATTTCGGCTTTGAAGTCGACAAAGAGTGTTTCAACTTTTGACATCAAAGGTCATGCCAAACTTATTTCTGCATGTTGTGAGCACTCATGCCTCTCCAAGGCGATTCTTCCGAGCAGACTCAACAAGTAACTCGGAGGCACATCGGATATGCGGCAATCTAAAACGCTAATACTATCGACGAACTTTGATAAAAAATCGTTAGTGGCAGAGTTTTAGATTGCAATTTGTCACCAGACTATGGCGGTCGAAAACACTGTTTCTAGCGATTTTTTATCGGTGTTCATGCGCGGATCCAGGTATATTTGGTATGGTCATTACAAAAATCAAATACACTGCGGTACATGTGCGAAGTTTCTATAGAATGGACTGTTATTAATTAGTTTCTATGCCCCATATGAGCTGGTACCAGGCTCTGCTGGTTCTTATGACAGATAAGATGAGCGAAGGCTCAGGAAGAGCATGTGCATTTGTGCAATCTCGTTAGGGTCTCGCTGCTCACTACCATAAAGCTTGAGGTGGATGAAGACACAGGCCAAATAAAATTCTAGACATGTACGTACGTTGTGTTTCATACAACGTTGAGCGGATGCAAATATTTACAGGCCTATGTCGCCGGTGCGATCAAATTGTCTGAGATATTTTGTATGGTCATTATAAAAATTAAATACACTACCGTACATGCAAATGGACTGTTATCTATAGTTTCTCGAATCAGAAGCATCCAAGCGGCGTCTGACAGGGTGACACTGCTATGCTTGTGCTCTTTCTTGAACACAGCTTGGACCCGAGCATAAAATTAACATACACGGAGCCCCATATGAGCAGGTATCTGGCCCAACAGATGTGATCAACGAAGGCTCAGGAGAGTATGCACGTTTGTGCAATCTCGCTAGGGTCTCGCTTGCTCACTAACAACATAAAGTTTGAAGTGGATGAAACTCAGGTCAAATAAATTCTAGACATGTACGTAAGTTGTGTTTAAAATTGGCGGTTTTCTAAGTACATGCAATAATGCCTATTCCTATAGTATTGACTTATTCAAAAATCAAATCCTTCAAAATGGAATATTTAAACAAACTGTTGAGCCGATCGCGGTGTGTCTGTTTTGTCCTCTGAAAGTTCCTAAGAGTGCTGCATTACCAAGATACTGTACGCACAGAGGCACATACCAACATCATGATGTATTTGATATTTACATTGGTATTTTCATGAATTTAGCATATGCGAAGGCTCAGATGTATGGAAGGGTATCGGGCTCATAATTCAAATACGCATTATGTCATATGCCTGATTCCATTTACGGGTTATGGATGTGTATTATGCTTTATCACAAAGTGTCTGTCAGTTGTTTGCATTTTACGTTCTACAAAATGATCGTGGTGATATTTCCATTTGGGTGTTCTGTATCCTTAATCCCTAATTAAGCTTTAACACAAAGTGCCTCTCCGTATTATGCATTTTACGTTCTATGAAAAGGGTCGAGACGATAATTCTAATTGGTTATCTCTAAAAAAATATAACAGTGACTGCATTTCTGTAATTCGGAATTCGCTTTCTACAGAATGGCTTTCCATATTCTAGTTCACCTGAACTTGCGTTTTCCGGTAAGCCTGTTTTTGCCAAACCGCAATACGCTTAAGTCTATTTCGACTACGCAACTAAATTACTAGCTTCACCAAAAAATGCTAAACGCAAAATTAAGATAATGAAAATAATAAATAATTCTGCAGTAGAATTCTTCTCTACTTTTTGTCCCTCATTTTATGAAAAAAAAAAAAAACGCGAGACGATTGAACGTCGTAGCCGTTTTTCTGAGTGTCGAAGGCATGAGTGGGGAGGGGGGTACGAGAGGTGGATGACCCCTCTTGTTAGGGGGTGTGTGGGGAGGCCCCAAGAAAATTTTTCTAATTCAAGATGTCTGTAGAAGCGATTCTAATGCATTTTTTGAGGCATATTTTTTCTTGTCATACAAAGCATATTTTACAAGCATAAGCTGTATTTCAGATGCTAACGACAGCTTTAGCAATGTATTAACAACTATTTTGACCCCTCGGTGGGTCTCATCAAGCGATGGCATCAAACTTGACAGTTTGCTAGTAATTCTGATACAGATATCTGTTGTTGTTGTTGTTTTTTGTTTGTTTTTTTTTTTTTGTTTGTTTTTTTTTTTTTTTTTTTGGGGGGGGGGGATGTTGTTTTGATTTTTTCAGTTCTATACATACATGATCATACATTCCCAGGCCTCTAGATAAGAGAGCGTAATTAAAAATAAGTTTCCTATTTCTCAACTAAAACATATGGTGTGGGTACTCAAAGAACTGTCTCAATGAGACGGTTCTTTTGAGCACCCAAACCATATGTTTAAATCTTTACTAAAACATATGTTGTGGACCCGGTTGTGGATACTCAAAAGAACCGTCTCGATGAGAACGACTCTTTTGAGCACCGAAAACAAATGTTAAAACTGATGGATAAGAAAATATTCACAATATTACGCTGGAAAATTTTGCTTATCTAGAAATATACATGTCCGAGATAATATAAATCAAGCTAAAAAAGTCAAGAGAAAAATGAAAAAATGACCCAGACAAAAAGGCATATTCGGCCTAAAATAAGTGGTCCGGCTAAAAACTTTTTTGGCCAAAAAAAGTGGTCCGGCCATGGCCGGACCGGCCGTACCGCCGCCGACGGCATTGTATTAACTGTTGAGGCCCTCCCGGAGGGGGGAATGAGGGGGATACCTGTTCCTTTGTTCCCTCAAATAAATTGGCTTGTTCCCCTGCTCCCCAAAAATCGAAAACTTGCTTTCTTTTGTTCCCTGTTCCCAAATATTGTCTTTGTTCCCCTCAAAATTGGCCTTTGTTCCCCTTAAATTAACGTCCTTTTTCCCTGTTCCCCAAAACTTCCGGGAGGGCCTCATTGTTACAACCTATGTCTTGACGAAAACTATAATTTTCCAAGGTTCCAGCTCCACATTTTTATACACATGAACCCCCTTTCCAGAAATCATGGACCCACCCCTGACTGACGAGAAATACTAATCTACCTAAGAGGCTAAGACAACGGATCAAGAACCGCTACTGGCTGTTCAGAGACTAGCGGATAGCCGCACAAAAGATCAATGCCTGCCCAGAAGTATTCTTGTCATCATTTATAGCAGCATAGGCGTCTCATACATATACAGCGTATTGTGTTCAGTCATAAATCGATTTGCGACAACATGAAAAGCCGAAATAAGACTTTGTTGTCAATTGAAACGCGCATTGCAAGAAAGCAAATAACAGCTATTTAGAGAGATAAGAAACTTTGAAAGAGCTAATTTCGTGGATTGAGAAAACCCATAAAGCACATAACATAATGACTAAATGGCATCAAGCGTAAAGGCATTTTGTAGAATGCAGAATGCATATTGCTGAAACGCACTGTCTGTTATAGCAAATAAGAAATACACATTACTGGAATGGAATTATGACAGGGAAATGGGGGTACAGAACACCCAAATGGAATTATCACCACGATCATTTTGTAGAATGTAAACTGCATACAACTGATAGACACTTTGTGGTAAAGCATAATAAACATCCATAACACGTAAATGGAATCAGGTATAAGGCATAATGCCTATTTGAATTATGAGCCCGATACCCTTCCATACAGATGAGCCTGCGCATCTGCGGGAAATCGTCACTGTCTTAATTGCTAATTGCCCACATACATATAGAAGGAATGTAGATGAATGTGCATGCCTTAATTTAGGGTAATAGCCCCACTAGGTATCCATGTATTTGAAAACAGTAAAAACCTTGAAATTATCGTGACAGCTCAGAATGTTTGCTTTCTGAACCCCACGTCTGTAGATTTATGTGCCCGACTTTGTTGCATATGACCAACAAAGTCGCAGATCAGCCTGCGGACCACACAGTCTTATCGGCGCCTTTGTTATGAAAAAAGCACCAACAACATTAAATATTTTGTCGGGTCAGATCTGGGCCTGCTAATATTATCAGCCCCAAACAAAAGGATAGGGACAGCATGAATTTTAGATCAAAGACGCCGCTATGTTGATGTTGTTTTAAGAATTGGGTAGCATGTTGTGGCATTGGCGCACGAAAGCGGACTTAGCAAGTTAGCACATAAAACATTATTGTCCCCCTGTCTACTTTTCATGCATTTGCATTAAAAAACTTCTATGAACTGATCACTTTTGCTCATCGCGATTGCGAACGCAAACATATAAAATTGTTTTGGAGTTTTCATAACAATGTGAATCTGAGTGTCAACTGTGGTGTACAGTATGCAAAGATGAGCATGTGCATCCTACACTGTTGTTGGCTGTAAGGTAGTATGGTAGATCCACTTGCGATATCCAAATTTTCAAAACTTAACTAAAGCCCCTGTAGCATGGGCGAATCCAGAAGGGGGGGGAGGGGTGCAGACCCCCCCCCCCACAGAAAAAAACAAATCAATAGGGTATTTAAGCAATACTGGTCTGGATCCCCTGAAAAATCACAAAGCTACCAACCAGTATTCAGTGTCGAGCCATTGAGGCTGGTGGGCTGATAATTGCCCGCTTTTGGTGTTATTTGGATCCCCTCATTCATTCAAAAAACAAAACAAAAAAAACCGTCAGAGTTGTACCCCCTCTGAAAAACTTTCTGGATCCGTGCATGCTGAGGACAGGTTTTCTAATGAAATGGTTCATTTTCCATTGCTCGAGCTACGAAGAGAGTTAAATACATGTAGTGACTCTTCAAAACATGATTCTGAGACATTTGATCTTGTTATACATTGACATTACATGGACTTTAAATGGAATTAGCGCGCGCTGAAATGTAAGCTGTGGGAAGCCGATCATTATACATATATTTGACTTGCCTCTTCTAAAAATCTGTGACCTGCCTTTTCGAGGGCTCTCAGTAGAATAGATCAGAATAGAATCTACATGCTGGCTTCATTTCTCAAAAAGAAATAAAAAGCTATTGCTTAGATATAAGCAAGCTTTAGATTGTAGAGCTAGCCAACCATCGGATAAAAGAATAAGTTTGACATGTATGTAAATTATTCAGGGGTGCATACATGTATTGCACGTCTTAGAATCTAAGTGGAAAACAAATTCGATGAGAGGGAACATGGTTTATCGCAACTTTTATTAAACTATTCTTGTTTTCAGTCTTTCATCATGGATCAGACACATATAGAATACACACTTAGAATATACACCGAGATCTCTCCTTCTTGGCAAATTTCGCCTGCTTTTAGCGATCATAGGGATTTGATTTTATTAGTTTGTACAGTGGCATGTTTTTACAAAAATAGTTTTTAATAATTCGTACAAAGTACCCCCCCCCCCCCCCCCCCCAAAGTCCCACCCCTTGGGCATGACCCAGGCGGCGGAATGAAAATCCCATCTAATATGTTTTAAACCTTTCATTTCAAAGATTTTTAAACCAAACTTTGTGTGTCTTCTCACAAATGAAAGATATAAGATATTTTAGACAGGATTTTCATTCGGTCCTCTGGGTCATGCCCCAGGGTTTGGGACTTGGGGGTGCTGGGAGGTTAAAATTCAATTTTCTGAACTTGGTCATATGGCATATCAAATTAAAGGGAATGAGTTGTAGACCAGGATACACTAAAAAATTTTACCCTTCGATCAAACTGGTGACCTTGGGATGGGGTCAAAGGGTCAAATACCATAAGATTTCTTCAAGAGCATGGGGAATTGCGATGGCGCGCCATCGACTGTATTAATCCTAGTCACTCTTGTAGGTGGAAACTTGTCTTCAACTCGACTCACCTACAATAGTGGATATTTGTATAAACACTTGTAAATTGTACAATAAAGCTAACATATTGTACATGTATCATTAACTTTGCTGGTTGTCAGTAGTGAATTCAATAGCGAATTTGCTGCTGACAGCATGCTGGCCCAGAGGCGCCTTATTGATTATCCTGGGTATCTTGATTTGCAGGGGACAAAATAATTCAGTTAAAGATGTTGATGCTCTCATTAAATGATGTTGATGTTTTTAAGCAGGGGACAATATAAGCTGTCCTGGTTTGTTTGTATTGATTCTTTTTGTCCCAGTCAACAATTTTCCAGTCATTCCTGCCTTAGTAGCAGATACTTAAAGTGTCCTGCTTGTGACTCTGTCAGCAGTGATACCCTGCCCTTGGATCTTTTTTACCATCCAGTAACACATGTTAATTACACACAGGTGTGCGCATCTCATTTAATAGCTTGTTTCCCCTTCCCCACTTATCTGACAGGGACAACTGCCCCCTTCTAGAGTAATTTTAACAGCCAGTTAAAATGAACCAAAATGAGAAAAAGGGACACGGCAGAAAGGATACTCGGCCAAAAAAGTGGTCCAGCGCTTGCCAGACCTGTCAGACCGGCCGGGACGACCTTGTCGCCACTTAATGTTTGTCTTTAAATATATGAGCTAACCCGCATCCCCTCAGTCCCAAGTCAAGCACTCTACCACTGAGCAATTGCGCTCCCTTCTTTTGTTGTGTCCTGATAATCTTTTAGATGTTAAGACATATGCCCACACAAGACTCTGACCAGACAGTGAGTGTACTCTGAATCGAACTGCGAACTGTTAATAACAAAACATCTCATTTGTTTCGCGGTGACAAGTGAGAACTTGATTACACTACAACTCAAAACTTTGATCTAATAAATTGCCGCTAATTGCTTAATTGACATGTTCTGCTCAATGAATTAATTCCTCAATTTAGGTTTTATCCAAGCGCAAAATCATCATTGCCGAGGAGTGCTCAGTATGAAAAGTAATCATTTAATATCAAGCATCTGAATGATTCGTGTTTGGTAAAATTAATATTGGTTCGAGCCAGTCAAGCGTTTATACATTAAAAATTGCCCTGTGGTCCGTGTTTTGAGTTTGAGAGTTCGAGCCATCGTTGTTCGACCCTGGGGTGTATTTTGACATTAAATATATAGGGAATTTGCCAGGACTGAGGAATGACTTCTAGCGATCCATGGTGTTCAAGACCGGCGAGTTTGAGCGACCAAAGTTCGACTGTAGTTACTTTATTTTGTCAAAAAAATCTTGAAATATCCATCTGATATAACAGTATCTGAAAGGCAGTGGCTAGAGGTACGGATCCGTACCCCTAGCCTGGGAGGCTAGGGATACGGATCCGTACCCCTAGTCTCGGAGGCTAGGGGTACGGACCCGTACCCCTAGTATATTCTACCATGTCAGGCTACAGGTACAGACATATAACCCTGATGAGAAATTCTAAATTATCATGATGATAAGTGTTAGAAAGTACCTTGTTGTTGTGTTATGAAATAGCAATCCAGTTAGTCGCCATTTGCAATGTGGGATAACTCTGTATAGTAAATATAAAAACGAAACACGAATTCGGAATTTGAACAAGTGGTGCGGGATTTATGTTGTGTTGTTGTTATTATTATTATTATTATTATTATTATTATTATTAAATCAAATTAAACTTGTTATTAATGATTTGTTTTTGCTGTTTTCACTTTCGGTTTGTTCATTAGCGAGGGTGCGAACAACATTCTGTGAGTAATTGGTCGGCATGACGCACTACAAAGGCATCTTTAAACTTAAAAGAACAAATTACAATGATTGGCTGAATATTTTAATGTCCAACCTCACAGACATCAGAAGAACGTCCTTTATTAGCCTAATCCTGCAAACAGTATCTAGACCTATTATTATAGATGTAATAATAACTATTTGATGTAACCGCCTAATTCTCGTTGCTCATTTATAAAACTCCCAAGAAAATTATGTTCAGTCTCACTTTGTCAAAATGGCTAAAACGCTGAACATTGGGAAACAGTTTGAGGACTTTTCCTCTTTAGAAATTTCCATCCAGCAGTATCAGAAGGAAGAAAATGTTCAATTCTTTAGGCGCCAAAAACTTACGTTAAAAGTGATAGAAAATACAATTTTACACACCGCCCGTCCGTCTGTCCGTTCGTCAGTCAGTACAATTTTATTATTTGTTTTCGTGCTTAGAAGTCACATAAGTACATTAAGGATCTAAAAAATTATTAAGTTTGTCCTTAAATCTAAAGGTCCTAACAAATAAACCTTGCCAGCACACAATGTCGGACCAATATCGTTCCGCTAGCAAAACGCCATTTAAATGGTATTTTGCTGGTGGGCCGACCCTTGCCCGCTTTTTTATGTTTAGTTTTGATGTTAGTTTTGATATAATGCGTAAATCAACCAATATATTTTCATATACACATTTTTGGTGCGCAAAAGAGTCTTCACGATGAGACGGTTCTTTTGAGCACCAAAAACTTACGTTAAACGTGATGGAAAATACAATTTTACACACCACCCATTCATATGTCCGTTCGTCAGTCCGTACAATTTTATTAATTTTTTCGTGCTTAGAAGTAACATAAGTACCTTAAGGATCTAAAAAATATTAAGTTTATCCTAACGTCTAAAGGTCCTAACAAATAAACCCAGCCAGCACACTTACTTAGTTAAGTACAGGTGAGCTTATTTGACACTGCTCACTCATCAGCTGCCAACGAGTAGTTAATTGGTTACTTTAATTGAAGATGAGAAGATAATTGCTGGTGAGAAGATAATTGATTTGTTACAGGTGATTAATTTCCTTTACTCATGGTCTGTTAAGGATAAGAAAAAAATATATATAGAATTATGTTCTTTTTTTAACTTTACCGTTATTTTTTAACCCTTTTATACTTGTTTGAATTATATATGACATATGGCGTCACAGTAAATAGAGTAGCTTCCCTTTACTGATCAAAGCTGGCGGACAAAACAAATGTAAATATGCAACACAAGTTTTTGTTTAATTAAGCTATATTAATCATGAAAGCTTCTCATCAGGGTTATATGTCTGTACCTGTAGCCTGACATGGTAGAATATACTAGGAGTACGGATCCGTACCTCTAGCCTCCCAGGCTAGGGGTACGGATCCGTATCCCTAGCCTCCCAGGCTAGGGGTACGGATCCGTACCTCTAGCCACTGCCTATCTGAAAACTGTATTGATCTGAATTCATAAATGGTTGAAAAGACATGACCCAGACAACTTTCCCTGTTTCCCGATGCAGAAATTGTATTCATGGGAATTAGCCGCATATGTCTTTAATCTCACACTACAAGTCAATCCAACTATTGATATGTGCAGTATTGGGGACAGTCAAAAACTTGACTTTTGCAGTACTTGACAGGGTATCGTTTCGATATTGCAGACAGTCAAAAGGCAACTGGTACATTACAGTATTGGTCTTAAAAATACCTTTTTTTAAGATTTATCCGAAAAGCTCAGGGATTGATTTTCATGCACATTTTCTGAAAATAACCCTTTTGTTTAGCATTATATCGCAAATAAACATTTTACCTTTGACACAGATTAGTTTTTTTTTTATCCTGTTGCCGATGATAATCTGCTATGTTTTGATGTCTTATGAACTGTCTGCAACTTTTTCGCCTCTCTTCTTTTGTACAACCATTTTTCATACCACGTTCTTAACAAGCATATTTCATTAAGCATACATGCAGAAAAATATAGCCACCACTCACCTTGAATCTGTCAAAAAATGTATTGATTTTTGATCAAATCCTGTGCAACATCCAGATGTGGACTGTACGCAAGCCACATGATTATCTACTGTGGATTTTTATTTGAACAACTGTTCTATTTTGGGCTGACTTTCTCTCTGTGATGTCATTCTTATGACCCAGGGTTACTGAACTGAGTCTGAGGGCTTGAGGTCAAAATCTAAGGCACCTATAAAAAAGTGCTATTCTATTTTACAGACTTATGCAGATATCTAACCAACCATCTATTAGAATATATTCATATTTAGTAGCATGTATGGCTGACTTTTACTTGACTGCTTCATATGCATGTTTACTTGTTAGAGCTCAAAATCTAGGACTTATTTAGATTTTTGGGGCGCAGGGGAGGGAGGATTGGGGTTGGGACAGTGAGAGCATTGACCGTGGTTATACATGCCTCTAATGACTGAGAGGCACTTTACAGTGAGAGCATCGGCCGTGGTTATACATGCCTCTAATGACTGAGAGGCACTTTACAGTGAGAGCATTGGCCGTGGATATACATGCCTCTAATGACTGAGAGGCACTTTACAGTGAGAGCATCAGCCGTGGTTATACATGCCTCTAATGACTGAGAGGCACTTTACAGTGAGAGCATTGGCCGTGGTTATACATGCCTCTAATGGCTGAGAGGCACTTTACAGTGAGAGCATCAGCCGTGGTTATACATGCCTCTAATGACTGAGAGACACTTTACAGTGAGAGCATCGGCCGTGGTTATACATGCCTCTAATGACTGAGAGGCACTTTACAGTGAGAGCATTGGCCGTGGTTATACATGCCTCTAATGACTGAGAGGCACTTTACAGTGAGAGCATCAGCCGTGGTTATACATGCCTCTAATGACTGAGAGGCACTTTACAGTGAGCGCATTGGCCGTGGTTATACATGCCTCTAATGGCTGAGAGGCACTTTACAGTGAGAGCATCAGCCGTGGTTATACATGCCTCTAATGACTGAGAGGCACTTTACAGTGAGAGCATTGGCCGTGGTTATACATGCCTCTAATGGCTGAGAGGCACTTTACAGTGAGAGCATCGGCCGTGGTTATACATGCCTCTAATGACTGAGAGGCACTTTACAGTGAGAGCATTGGCCGTGGTTATACATGCCTCTAATGACTGAGAGGCACTTTACAGTGAGAGCATCAGCCGTGGTTATACATGCCTCTAATGGCTGAGAGACACTTTACAGTGAGAGCATCAGCCGTGGTTATACATGCCTCTAATGACTGAGAGGCACTTTACAGTGAGAGCATTGGCCGTGGTTATACATGCCTCTAATGGCTGAGAGGCACTTTACAGTGAGAGCATTGGCCGTGGTTATACATGCCTCTAATGGCTGAGAGGCACTTTACAGTGAGAGCATCAGCCGTGGTTATACATGCCTCTAATGGCTGAGAGGCACTTTACAGTGAGAGCATCGGCCGTGGTTATACATGCCTCTAATGACTGAGAGGCACTTTACAGTGAGAGCATCAGCCGTGGTTATACATGCCTCTAATGGCTGAGAGGCACTTTACAGTGAGAGCATCGGCCGTGGTTATACATGCCTCTAATGGCTGAGAGGCACTTTACAGTGAGAGCATCGGCCGTGGTTATACATGCCTCTAATGGCTGAGAGGCACTTTACAGTGAGAGCATCGGCCGTGGTTATACATGCCTCTAATGACTGAGAGGCACTTTTTCTAGCTGTCACTGATATATCCACTGCTTAACAATATTTATATAAGCCTCGGTCAATATAGAGCTTGAGTTATACCAAAGAGATGTTAATAGGATGACCAGCATTTTTGTTTATGTTCTGGAATTTATGACTGTATATGTATACGTTTCATTGAACTGAATTATTTGAGAAGTATACACTGCGTCAAAAGTTAAGCACCACCCAAGCATTTCTCGAGAAAAACAGTGAAGCTTTCTTATTATGAATTTATACTCGTCATATTTATGAAATAAGATAATGTGGTGACAATTTACGCACTAATCATAAACATGTGATTAACTTTCTATAAGGGCTATTTCACATATACACTGAAGCCGAACCCAAACTGTAACCAAAAACTAAATTTTTTTCGTTTCGTTTTTGGCAGACCTTTCACATATGAACGGAATTGGCAGACAAGATCTAAGAAAATGCATGTACAATTTGGCACAGACCTGGTAATTCTACAGACTTCCTGATGTCTGTAGAATTTGTCCATGTCTTTGCCTTTAGTAGTGGTCTTTATAGTCGCTCTGGGTTTTGTTCCACAAAAGTCTGTAGTCTTGTACAGTCAACCCTCTTTATAACGACACTGTTTGTTCCAAGCTATCTTTGACGTTAAAGTGAATTTGCTGTTATAGAGAAATTCTGACCATTACCAGAATTCAACATAATAATCATTTGGTAAAAGACAATATTGTGCAAATGAATTAAAGTGCTATAATTCCAAATGTATACATCAGTTCAATTTCATATCGCATCAAAATGTACAAAGTTTCCCACTTATCAAGAGAGACAGAAACCTGTGCATGCCAAAAGACCTTGTTCTGGTCACAATTTTGTCTGACACATGGTAACAACTCTGTTATAATGAATTTATTTCCATAGAAATTGTATATCTGTTCCCAGAAGTTGCTGTAGGTGTCGCTAAGTGAATATTCTGTTATAAAGAGGGAATTTTAATGGAAACAGATCCGTTCCCAGCAATTTTATGTCGCATATTGAATATTCTGTTATAACGAGTGATGTTATAAAGAGTTTTGACTATACTTGTAAAATAATCACACTATTGTTTTGCTGGACAATCCATCAAGGCTTCCACGATTACTAAGTTATTTATACTGAAACAATATAGTTATGTCCGCTTGATGTTTATGTCTGCCAGTTCCAAATGGGTGAACGCATTTCATTCAAATTTTTACCTTACAAGCTTTGATCATTTAGAAATGATTTGCACCTAAGAGTAATCCATTTGATAATCAGTAGAGCCGCTGAAAAAGCTGCGAACATGATTACCCTTAAAATCAAAAGTCACAACATCAACAGCTTGTGTGTCCGTCATAATCCCGAACCGTTCAAGCACATTTAAACATCACTGAACAAACTCTCTTGTAAGATAAGCTGGCTAGTTGTATGCATTGCTTTTTCTGCCACAGTCATTTGTTTATAACATACTCTGACGTCACAAACATCGATCACGAGCGTGCGTGAAAACACTCAGAAAATTTATTATTGGTCCAGCATTTTGATAATCAGCAAAATCAAACAAATTTGATGTTTTTTCGTCGTCACAAGCATTTTAACAGTAATTAAGACTAATTAATCAGCATCAAAACAATTGATAATGGAAATTCTCTGATGATTTTGCAGCAAGGGTGGGGTATCAAACACAGATTTAGTGAACCTTTGATGCCCGACATCAGCCATAGTTTTTGTTTTTCTCTACTGTGTAATTGATGTCATAAACAAACACAACAAATTGAACCAAAAAACGGTCTCAAAATGATGTTAGATTAAGGAGATTTGAAAGTTTTTAATTTGTTATTTGTTTAATTCAAAGGGAGGTAATTTTAGATAATTTTGTAAATGAGAGATTTGGAACTGCAATTTCGTTCGTTCAATAAGCAAACTTGGGATTTTTAGATGTTTTTTCATCTTCGGACGCTCCTGGTTGCCATTTAACGTAAAATGTGTCACGTTTTGATGATTAACTTTCTGATGATAATGGAAAAAGCTGTGTACACTTTAGGTTTAATAACCCTTCAAGATCAGAAGATAAAATCAAATAATTACCATTTGTTGCGTGTCGGACGTTTGATTAACATTTTGATTTTATTTTTGTTGCAACATCTTAGCTGGATCGAAAGATACAGTACCATGGAAACCGTACGTTTCTTTTTTGTTTGAGTATACAATGCACATGGTTGTGTATATGCAGGTGTAATTAAAATTACCTGTCATATTTGCTGAAATTCATCCGCCAAAACTGGAAAAAATAAAATCCAATTTATACGCGTTTTCTGTTCGGCGTTTGGTTTCTGTTTCTGCATATATATGAAAGCACTCATAGGGTTTAAGGCATTTTATTTTTTGGGGTCGGTTTCGGTTCGTTTTTGGAGTATATGTGAAATGGCCCTATCTGGCAAGATACCTGGAGTTTGCCAGAACCCTTTTGGCAATAGTCTGAAAAATAGGTCAAGTTTATTTTCATGTTAATACAAATTCAAAGAAAGCACTTTTGGGTCCCCTATGATACTTTTAAGGGTATACTCTCAAATGGGAGTTGATGCATAGAGGACACTGTAGAATCTTATCAAAAGTATCAAATGGCATTCTGACAGGTTTGACAGACGAAGGAAATACTTGGGTAACAATATTTTACAAATTTATTGTTCTTTTGAAGAAAATTATAGATAAAAACTGTCACTGAAAAAAGTGTTTGGGTGGTACTTAACTTTTAACCCTGTGTATAGTTAGGTAGGCTTTGATTCTACTGTGGAGGGGTGTTTCATGATGAACCCCATTTTCTTTTTTAAAACTTAATAGACTTGTTGTTTCGCTGCAAAATTTTGAATATGAATATAATTATAAAAAGCGTAGCTAGTTTAAAGTTTTGTTTCTAAATGAAGCTCAACTTTTAGCTCCAATCTCATGAAAAAAATTAATACCTCAGTAAATGTTGTGATTAAGTTTACGTGTGCAGGTAAAATTCGTACAGGTATAGTTTGCCCAAATTGACATGAGACTGATTAATTTTTGCCAAAACCTTTGTGATATTCGTGTGTTTTCGTGAAGATCTCCGACCTTGGTCATGCTTTTAACAGGAATATGAAGATAATATTAATTCAATGCAGGCCTTCAGATTTATGGTCGGCCCGGGTCATTGTCCCATGAATCCAAAATATGACCCATCACTCTCACTTTAATAAAAATATTCATCTTACAGCGACAAAACAGAAAGTACATGTAGGTAGTCAATACAGTTAAACATGTCTTAAGCAGCCACTCAAAAATACAATTGCTCCCCTTGGAGCATTCCGCAATACCTTTGACCTGCAATAAGCAATAACTGTTTTTTTTTCAAGGGCCGCTTAAGAAAGGCTTTACTGTATCATCAGCAGTCAATGTACATATGCATACAAGTGTCTGTGTCAGTGTGCAGGTAAAGTATGGCACTACCGTGGTTAGTTTGATATGCTTGGGCCCATCATTTCAGAAAATGAGCCCCCATTTTTAGCTCACCTGAGCCGAAGGCTCAAGGGTGAGCTAATAGTATACCAGTCACTCCGGCGTCCGTCCCTCCGTCGTCTGTCGTCCGTCCGTCAACATTTTCAAACATCTTCTCCTCTGAAACCACTGGGCCAATTAAACTCAAATTTCATATGGAGACTCCTTAGGATACGGGAACAAAAGTTTGTTCAAATGGTCCTGGTCACATGACCAAGATGGCCGCCATGCCCATATATGGTAAAACCCTTTAAAAATCTTCTTCTCCAGAACCATCAGGCCAGTGACCTTGAGACTTGGTATGTAGCATTGGGGATGTGGGGCATACCAAGTTTGTTCAAATAATGATCCTAGGCTGACCTTGACCTACTTAACATCAAGGTCAAGTTTGCTTCCTAATGCATTTGAATGGGAAAATTTTTGAAAAGTTGATTTTTTTAATACTGTGGAAGCTAAAGTCATTATTATAACTTGATATGTTCAATCTAGTGTCTATAAATAAGTGTCAAAGGTCAATGTTGACCTTTGACCTTTCAGCCAAGGTCGCTCATATTCAAGTCCCATCAACATATTAAAACGTAGTTTTCTCGGAAACCACTTGGCCAATTGAAACCAAATTTCATATGACAACTCCTTATGATTGGTTAGCCAAAGCTTATACAAATTGTTATGGTCACATGACTGACATGGCCATCATACCCATATATGGTAAAAACTGTTTAAATCTCTTCTTCTCTGGAACCAAAAGGCCATTGACTGTGGGACTTGGTATGTAGCATTTGGGATGTGAGCCCTACCAGGTTTGCACAAATGATGAATCTAGCTTGACCTTGATTTACTTTATGGCAAGGTCAAATTTGATTCCTACTGCATTTATATGCAGAAAATCTTAAAATGTTCATTTTTCAGTAACTGTTTAAGCCGAATTCATAATAGTTAAACCTATTGAGACAATGGTTTTATATTAACTGCCAAATGTCAAGCTGACCTGTGACCTTTTATCCAAGGCCACTCATTTGGACTGCCACACACCTATCTAAACATCTTTTTCTCAGAAATCACTGGGCTGTTTGATGGATTATTCATTAGATTGTTTATGTCACTTGACCAAAATGGCTGCAACCTCCATATATGGTAAAACAAAATAAGCTGTAGTTGACCTTGACCTATTTTAACATAATTAAGGAGATCAGGTGAGCGCCTCAGGACCTTCAGGTCCTTTAGTTTGCTCCATGGGTCACTTTGGCCCACCAATCTTGAAAAAAATCAGAAGCCTGTCAATAATGCAAATGGTCTGATAGCCTAGTGGTAAGGTGGCAACTTACAGATCAAGCCTACCTGGGCCCGGAATTACAATGCCTCCTTAAAGTTAAGGAAGACTTAAGTTAAGTATTAATATTTCATCATGCTCTATTAAATGCTAAATAAAATGCTGGGATCGATGCAGTTCTTGTGGTCAATGATATCATTGTGATCTACAGAAAAAATGAAACTATTTTGATTTTAAACAGTTTGAAACGTTATTTTTCGCATCCCGAAAATCAATACTTAACTTAAGTCTTCCTTAACTTTAAGGAGGCATTGTAATTCCGGGCCCTGGATTGAAACTTGGGAAAGCCTTTTTTATATATATAATTGTCAAATTACATTATTTTATAAATTTAAGATTGTTCTTGTATTTTACATCATCACGTGGTGAGCTTTACATCCTTCATTTGTATTTAGTCGCTTATGTATTCATTATTTCCTAGTTTTCCTCTCTTTTCTTGTCAGCGGCAACTTTTGTTGTATTCTGATAACCTTTGCTAATTAAGTGTTTGTTCCCAGATCAGTACCGACAGAACGTCGGTCCTGATCTGGATACAGACCGTTTGACACTTTGATAGTGTTCCTGAAAGATACTTTGAAAAAATAATTTTCAAAAAAAGACAGCAGATGACAACAAAAGTATTAAAATCATCCAGCGCGCAAAGAGTCATTAAATTTTGGCTTATTGAAATTATTCACGTTTGTATTTGTTGAATAAACGTATGCCAGATTCAAATAAATATATCCATGTGAACACAAAATAAAGAATACAGTCGAACAAACAAGCAAATTAAAAAGAAGAAAAAAAAATGAAATGCTACTGAACTCAAACCCACATCTTTTGAGTGAAAAGTACAGCCTCTTATCCATTAGGCTATTGAGGAATTGTGATTTTTTTCATTCATAAAAAGTAATTGTGCCACAATCTTAAGCTCATATTTTACAAAGATTCCCGAAGATGAAAAGAAAGGTCATTGAATATTCAAATGTCTCAGGTCAATGTAGACGAATAATAAATGATGTTACATATACATTTGTACCAACTATTAAGTCCAAACATAATTGCCATACTTTTCTGCATTGCTAAGGACGCAGTTCTAACAATAAACTTGGGACAATCCATTGTTTATACCTAGGGTGTCATGCTATAATTTTCAAAAAAAAAAAAAAAAAAAAAAAATTTTGTCCAAAGATCTTTTTTACTTTAACAAACAATGGAGACTCAGATGAAATGCTGAATAATGCGGCATTTCATCTTGGTCTTCATTGCTTGTAAAAGATGGCAGCTCTGAGGCTTCCTAAAATATTACTTGGGACCAGCGGTCCGAGTCCAGTTATAATGGCTTGTCAGGTCTGGCCTAGCCTGGCCCTATCCCGACATTATAGTCAAAGGTGACTATAAAAAGGGGGATTTCCATCCGTCTGTCAGAATGTCTGTCTACCAGAACGTCCACCAGTGTGTACTTTGTGAGCACAGCTCCTCCTACAGTTTATTCCATTTTTTTTAAACATTCCATATATTTCGTGCATGAACTGATTTGCATGTGATTGAACTTACCTTTTTTTTCACCTCATGAATTTCTCAGATGCAGTGAATGGGCACTTCTTGAGTACACATCTTCCTATTTTATTTCATTCTTCTTTTATTCATTTATTTATCCTGGACATTCTTTCACATACACTCCCCTGTCATTTGACTGACGGCAGCATGCAACCAACCCCGCCCCATTTTGATTGGCTGAAGACAGCATACAAAATACTTTATTTGGATATTCATTTGACAGTTTATATATCCACTGTGTGTTCAGGTCTCGGTTTCATGCACATGTGAAGTAAGTAGTGTTGAGCTTGCGGGATGGTTGGGTTGTTTATCATTTTCGGGCTATGTAGCGCATTTGGTAACATGTCTGGTTACAGAGGCATGTCTGACTGCAGATCCAGGGGTCGCGAGTTCTATTCCGGCCCGGTCACAAACAAATCAGAATCATCTTTTTTTGCCCAATCTAATAATAGCGGCATTAGCCTCCATTCAGAATGAATGATGAGTGTAATAATATTAGTGGGCTATGAAATCAAAATTTAAGAAATAAAAACAAATACATTTTCTTGCGATAATATATGCTATGGTAAGAACATAGCTTAGTATATATACTTAAGGAATAAAGAAACGCAACAAAAACTTTGAGTCATTGTAAGCATACACTATGATGCAAGTTTTTAGTGCAAATGATATTTATCCATAGGAGCAGTATGTGCCCGTCAAATTACAGCAGGTTCAACGTAATTATTGATTACGTAATCATTTTGGCATGGGGGTAACCAGCCTGACCCCCCGTAGTAAACTGCTGAAACAGGGTCAATAAAGCAAAGTTTGAATCAACCATCAGTTTATTAATTGTTTTAAAAAGTCTTGGCATAGATTGCGGATCAAGGAAATGATCAAAGGAAATGATCAAAGGGCGATGTTTCTGTAGGATTCTGAAACGGCTTAAAGTCATTAACGTCAACTCTGAATATTGCGTAAAACACGTAAACTTTCTTTTCTGTTTGAGATTTATTCATTACAAGGACGTTTTGTTCAAGAATTATGACTTGAGATCTTCAGACATCAAAAAACCTCAATTCTGACGTCAAAATTCGATAATCTACGTTTTAATGGTTTCCATGATGTTTATGTGTTTTTCTAATAATAAAATGATCCAGTGACAAAGTTAAGGTTACAGTTAACAAGTTTGGTGCTCACTCTCGGCATGTAATCAGATGTTTTCTCTTGCATTAACGTCTCATTTTACATTTTCATATGTTTTCATCTTGTAGCGTAAAATATAGCGTTAAAATGACGTTTTGGTATTTCATCACATGCTATAAATACTCAATAAGAGATTTTCAAAAGAGATTTCACCAAACCGTCATTTAAACATGCAAAAATTATATTTTTGTCTGTTGCGTTTCTTTATTTCTTAAGTATACATTTTAGATTTCATGGATAGTTGTTGAAACTTACAGTTGTCACAAAGCTGTGCCCTATTTTAGGTAAAGAAAGGGATTAGTAAAAAAAGTAAATAATAACAATTGGCAAATTGTTGGAATTTCTATCCTATTGCACCTTTTTTGAAGTCACAGAAAAATATGAAAAAAATATTTACAATTATGCTTTTTAAATCTTTATCTATTTTGCTAAGAAAAAATGAATTTGCATCAGTAGCTAAGAAGTTATTGTCAAAATATGAAGTTTATCATGAAATTCACTTCCACAGAAAGAAGCCATAATTTTGTTGTAATCTTTGTGCATACCTGATCAACATGTTATGCACAAGTTAAATTATTTTCTATTACAATACCAAGAATTTTATCATTCATTATCATATTCAGTTTGGCATCATTCAGATTGCAAGGAAAGCTGTGACCAATTGTCAAGCAAGTTCTTTAAAAGGTGCAGTTTTGGGGCCAAATCTTTTAGTATCTAACATCACCTTGGGTTATTTTACCAAGCTTGACCTGGGTCAAAGATATCCCCACCCAGGGGTCACATTGTTTACACAGAGATCAGAAGCCTGAGTGCATGGTGTCTGAAGATGTTTATGAAACACTGTGCCCCCACCCATATGCTTGTCCATAAGTATCATCTTGCCAGGTCTTCTATCAGCTGACTAAATCTGAGGCTACTAGCTGTGATGGTTTTCAAGATATCTTTATTACAAGTTTTCTATACCCAACAAAAAAAGAAACACACCATGTAGAACTGTTCAACTCTCAGGAAGATCACAAGTGATAGGCAAGTCTCGCTTTTATCAGTGCAAAGGTATATCAAGTACTGCTGCATTTCACATCTTTTGTAATTAGGCGTCAAAAATGTGTTTAAAGAAAATTGGCCACGAACCAAGTGGGCGTTAAATTGTAAAGTCACAGAAAATAAGCGCTTTTATAATGCTCTCTTGCTAGATAAATTTAATCAAATGGAATCGTCTCAGTAGATCAACTTTTACCTAGAGACCTATTCCTTGCAAATTCTATCTTTAATTTCATCATACGCGATTATTTACGCTAGTTAGCCTCTTTCTAGTGACTGCCCTTTAGATAATGATTCCATACTGAGACAAACCTAACAAAAGATGCAAAGATTTCACAATTGTTTTAATCAAATTAAACTGATAAAAATTGGTTTGGGAATCACAAAAAGCATCAATAAACACATTGGTTGTCTCACATAACGATAACATATTGTTTTCACACTTTACAAGTGTAAAGCATACGCGGAATTCCGTGAAGGCAATAGCATTGAATAAACGCTTCCAAAACTCATTTACCATTCGCCTTGGTGAGTTGTGTGCCTTCACAGGGAAGGCACAGATACACATCTACGCCATACTCAAATTTTAGAAAGACGTTATCAGAAATAAGTATTTCATGACGAGTAACTTTTCCGTATTAAAAGGAGAACTTGATGGGAAAATCGTAGTTGTGCGTTTCTTTTTTTGTCGGGTATATGTCCAAATTTGCAAAGGGCATTAACTCGAAAAAATAACTTAAAAAAAAATGTATAACTTTTTCTTAAATTTTCATCAGGTAATCTACTCAGTATCCTCTATCAGCTGTCCAAGTTTGAAGCTCCTAACTGTAGTTAAAAAAAAACTTTTTTTTTAAATTTTCACCAGGTATACTCCATCCAGATAAGAGACATTGGGCGGTTCTTAGCTAAGTTCAACCCCTGGACAAATACATTTGGAAATTGGCTAGTCAGGTTGCATTGTTCGCGTAGTCTTATAGTTGCCGTATCGTTGAAAATAAGCGTTTCAAATTATTGAAGATGAATCTGATTAGCCCAGATACCTTGTTGGAAATATGTACATAATCTTAAACACGTACGTGTATCTTAAACTATTCAACCAAAACATCAATCTTCCACAATGAAATCTACAATCACGCAAGTTTTATTGTTTCATAAAAGATATGTGTACCCTTTCCCTGTGATCCATTTATTGAACCCTTAGCATGCTGAATTTTAATGTGTGTGTGGGGGGGGGGGGCTATTTTTTATGTTGTTGTTTTAATGCTATTTTTTCCAATTCAGAGCTAAACACCGAATCATTTTCTTCCCAAACAAACAGAATCTGGAAGAATATTTTCATTGACAATATTTTAATGGGAATATTATCATATAGCACACTGTACCAGTAGACGCACACAACTGCAGCAAAAACTAGAGATGAGTGTATTATTTTGAGTTGATTTTGTTTGACTGCATTGATGTTTTGCGACGCTGCCAAAATTTTTGCAGCCATGATGCGAAGTACATTGCAGGTAATAAAGTGTCTTGCTTAGGACATTTCGAAGTGCTTTCATTGAACCTTCTAAAAATAGCAATTCTTTAATCACAGGTCTAACACACTAACACTGAGCAACTGTGGACCTCAAATATTTGAGTTGATACTTTTCATCCCAGTCATGCGTGGATCCAGAAACTTTTGTCAGAGGGGTCCAACTTTGACAACATTTTTTTTCTTTTTTAAGTTGATGAGAGGAGAGATGATCAAAATACCACTAAAAGTGGGCCATCATTGGCCCGCCTGTGAAAGGCCATTTAAATGGCGTTTTGCGCCCCGATGATGGCCTAACATTGAATTCTGGCCTAGTAGCTTTGCGATTTTTCAGGGGATCTGGACCAGTATTGCTAAGCAAACCTATTTTTTGTGATCTATCAATAGGACCACCTGTCCCCTCCTCTGGATCCGTCCATGCCAGTCAAGAAATTTTCAGTTATGTGGGGACGTTTCCTGGGTTGAACCAGTACTAAATAGAGTATAACGTGTCTTGCACAAGGAAACAATATGGTGCCTCCAGAGAGACTCAAACCAACGGCCCCTTTATCTCAAGTCAAGCTCTCTATTACTGGTGACTCTACAGGTATTATACAGCTATTTGGTCACTATATCACAACGTGGTATGCGATGCTAACGGAGATAGGAACCAGGTGTAGGCGTGGCTAGACAGTGACCCAAAAGCCGATTAATAACTACAGTTTATGAAGGCGTCATTCATGCCAGCCTGTTTGTTGGGTTAGTTCAATAATGTGTAATCACTAAACCTATATTACATGTATGCCCTTTATATCCGTATATCATGTGTAAAACATTTCGACCTCTGTACCAGTGTATGCAGCTTTGCGTTTTAGACGGTTACTTGAGACATGGCTGTATAGTAAATACAATACCAAAGGGAATTACAGTTAAAAGCACACTACATGCAATCAGATCTTCATTACCCTGTGCAACCTGACTCTTGATCTTTAGGCCAGAATTTTTTTATTAGTTGATTTACAAACCCTCCTACTGTAATTTTCCGGAAAGTAGAAATAAAATAAAATTTAATTTCTAAAATTATATTTTATCCGCCGACTCTAAATATTATTTGTTTCGTTGAAAAAAAAAATATTTTTGAGGATATGTCTGTGTATTTTTGAGAGTGACACTGTTAAAAGTGATTGTCCTGTCGAGATTTTAATAGAAAAATGATAAAATATTTCAAGATTTAATACAGCCTGTTGGTTTACCTTACTAGTTTTACTGTTTTTTTTTCTGGAGGTTTAAAAAAAAAAAAAAAAAAAGCTCTGAAAATGATCAGTTAACTGGTCATTTTCAGAGCTTTTTTGTTTATTTTTTTTTGTCCCCCCGACCCTAAACCTGTAAAAAAAATCCCGTAAATCAACTAATAAAAATTCAGGCCTGACTCTTGATCCTTATACATGTAACAGCAACAGCCGTTCTAACATAGACCAGTCTGCCTCGCTGATCTTGACTAAAATCCACATAGGTTCTAGAAGGCCCTGACCAGTGAGCAATAGCATATACCAATATGTCTGTAAACAAGTAAGACTAAGATTTCGGCGAACATTTACCAGGCATTCTAACCATATAAAGCTGGTCGCTTTTGTCGTCTGGGGCTCAGTTGTTTTGCACGATTGAAGCATAGCTATGCTGTTTTACCCAATTTACTGTAGATCAGTCTAAATTAACAGTGAATGGCAGTGTTCTTCCTGGCACGCCCAAAGTCCATTACCTTGTCGCACTATAATCTACTTATTATCTTCTATCTGATGACTGAGTTTGAAGCTCCTAGCTGTTATACTTTTTGAAATATCTTGATTTCGATCCTTTATAAGGGGCATAACTCCACAAAGGGAGATAATTTGGACTAAAAAAAATACGGGTTAACTATTTTTTGATATGCTTCTTAATTTTTGTAACAGGCGCACAGGTGGACAGACGAATGGACAGGCCCAAAGCAATATGCCCCTTCAACTTGTTCAAAGTTGTGTGCATAAAAAGCTATCTGATCAGGATCCACACTGTTTGTTGTGATTTTATGAGACTGGACTGGAGGACATTATCTTTTGTCTGCTAGTGTCGTCTGCAGACAACATTTGCAAATAGTTTGGAACCACATCAGGCCTAACAAAATTTCTGGCCTGATCTGGATCCAAACTAATCGAGGCTCAGATGATATTCCTGCTGATTGTTTTAATTGTTAACTTTGAAAAAAAATCAGCAGATGACCAAAAAATGTCCCCACTTGCAAATAGTTGTTTTGTTCAGTAGCACAAAGGTTAAACTGTACTTTGCAATAGCTAATGCCTTGAGGCTTAGATTTAATCCTGTACAATGCAAGTGCATTCAGAGATGCATGATTTTTTTTGGAAAGATTTTTAAACTGCTTGCTGACCTTTGAGTTTTGATTGAAAATGTGTCATGAAAGGGTGAAATAAGGTAAATTATATTTGACAATGTTTTTGGTAGTTATATGTTGGAGGTTACATCATTCTTTTTTAAAGGTAGGTTCATATTTCTTTAATGTGGAATTCCTGGATCCTCTTGGTAACTGATTACCACTGTAGCAGGTCTGCCTAAAACTCCTAGTCGATGGACTTATGGATATGTTATCTTAAGCCCCAGTTACACATTCATGATTTTGGCCACGGTAGAGCTACGACTCACCCCGATTTATCAAGTCGTGATGCGTCGGCATGAGTCATAGCAGCACCATAGAGACATCAGCGCCAATCCTAGTAGTACCGTGGTGATTCGTGAAGAATCCTGGTGATTCGGGAACCTCCACAACAAGGCTACTACAAGTTTAAACCATTTAAACTCGTCGGGGTGAATTGTGTTGGATTGTGGGCGTGGCCTAAATCGTAGCTCTACTGTAGCAGGATCGGGATCATTCCTAGTGGTACCGTGGAAGTATTCATGGTCATTCGTGGGCGTTCGTAGCGAATCGGGTTATCACTGACACAAGATTCTGGTATAAAAGCAGAGCAATGATACATTGCTGAAAATCATTTTCAAAAGACAATTTTAGTAAAGCGCATCATGGATTATGTCCAGAGACTTCAAATTGCTAATTTGCAGCTTGAACTGGACGTCATCTGATACACTGGACAGGGCACTGGACTTGGGACAGGACTGAGCCTAGCCTGTAGGTTCGGTGACTATTTTGATATTGCCACAGCTTTTCTTTTTGATGGCATGAATGACTTCATCAAAGGTTGAAGAGATAATGATATTTGGTGTAATAGTTTGGCAAACTGTCGCCCCAGGGGGTTTACTCTAATATTTTCATACAAGCTCGGGTCATTTTTTGGGGTTCAAAATTTTGAATTTCAATATTTTTTGGGGTTTTCAGAAAAATGAATATTTCTGGGTATTAAGATTTTGTGGATACTTTTTGGGGTCATCACAATATTGGACTATATTTAGGGGACATTTCTATGCATTTTAGGATCTTTTATAAAGTCAAGGTACAGAATAGGGAATATTTTTTTAGTTGCTAAAATTTCAAATTTTTTTGGAGTGCTTGAAACTCCTGATATTTTTTTGGGTGACTGGTAGATGCTGGGCCGGAGCCTACGTATGAAGAAAAAATGAGAGTTTGAGAGTACCCCCCCCCCCCCCCCCCCCAGGACTGTTGCATGACAATCACTAAATCGTGCACGTTCATGGGAGGTCGTGATGCTACCCTAGCGCTACCGGCTTGAATCGTACTAGCACTGGATCGAATCGTGGAGGCATCTTGAGCATTCGTAGCTCCACCGTGGTGAATCATAGCGCTGCCATCATGAGACGTAGAGGATCTGTAGATTAATCGTGCAGATAGACACCGTTGGAGCATCGTGATCGAGACACTGTATTGATGCTCGATTTTCTTTTTTTCCATCCCGATGCATCCCGATTTTACCATCTGGTTCAAATCGGGACGAGTCGTGGTGAATCGTGGCCGGAATCGTGACTGTGTAACTGGGGCTTTACTTTTTTGGTCTGCAATAGAGGGGGTTATGCATTTTGAAAATAGTAAGTGAGCATGATCAGGAAATACCACAATCACAAACTGCTAACAACCCCATGGCACCGCGAGGAAGAGCCGCCCAGCCATCACGAGACAGTCCAGCAACATGTACTTTCACAGTCAAAAACAAAGCCAAATGATTTTTTTTGTTTTCTTTTTCCAAATTTCAAAAATAGCATTCCCTGGCATAATGATACCCTTAGGTCATCTCAACTGCTATATTAGGCCACCAAAGTTGGTTCTTGGCTTACTTAATGAAGATAGACATCAGACTTCAGCAAGGCTGTATTCCCTGGCCTACTTTTTTGAGTATGCTTTCCCCTGTGTCCTTTTTTGGCTCATATTTATTTGTGCTTACTTCTGATTTTATTCAAACGTGCCATTTGTAGAGAGAGAAAACCTGATGTAGCAGCATGCCAACAATAAAGGTGCAGACTAGCCTGCAAATCTGGGCAGTCTGATCAGCCTCTTTATTGTTTACCCTCTGGAAAGTATAATTGAAAAACTTGATACACACAAAATTTCAGCATTCTCTTGATAATCTCTGTAACTGAGCAGATTGGTTTGAGTCTTGCATGGTCGGAAACCCCTGATAATTTCTGTGATCCAGTTTTATTATAGCCCCGTTCCGGATGTCTGTCATTCCATCCGTCCGTCCGTTCATCTGTCCGTCCGTCATAATTTCGTTGCTGCTCAATATCTTGAGAAATCTTATATAGAATTTATCCAAATCTTGTATGTGCATTGATATTGACATGATCTAGCTTGGGATTGTTACATGTCATTTTCCCAAATTTGTACCAGAGTCATGGCCCTTGATTTACGCCAAAATTTTGTTTCAGCTCAATATCTTGAGAACAAATTGACAAAATTTCTTCAAATTTTATATATGCATTCATATTGACAAGATCTAGCTTGGGATTGTTACACACTATTTTTCCCAAATTTGTACCAGAGTCATGGCCCTTGATTTATGCCAAAATTTCGTTTCCACTCAATATCTTGAGAACTAATTGACAGAATTTCACCAAATTTTATATATGCATTCATATTGACAAGATCTATATTGGGATTGTCACAGGACATTTTCTGCACATTTGTACCAGAGTTATGGCCCTTGATTTGCCCCTAAATTTTGTTTCCACTCAATATCTTGAGAACAAATTGTCATGAGTTCACCAAATTTCATATATGCATTCATATTGACAAGATCTACCTTGGGATTGTTACACATAATTTTTTTCACATTTGTATCAGAGTTATGGCCCTTGATTTATGCCTTAATTTTGTTTCCACTCAATATCTTGAGAACTAATTGACAGTATTTCACAAAATTTTATATATGAATATATATATTGACAAGATCTAGCTTGGGATTGTTACACATTATTTTTTGCTCAATTTTACAAGAGTTATGGCCCTTGATTTACGACAGAATATTGTTTTCTTCAATATTTTGAGAACAAATTGACAGAATTTCACCAAATTTTATATATGCCTTCATATTAACAAGATCTAGCTTTGGATTGTTACACATCATTTTTCACAAATTTTTACCGCAGTTATGGCTCCTTATTTACGCCAAAATTTCGTTTCAGCTCAATAACTTGGGAACAAATTGATAGAATATCACTAAATTTTATATGCATTCATATTGACAAGATCTAGTTTGTTACAGAGCTATGGCCCTTGATTGATGTCAGAATTTGTACCGGCTTGATATATTTAGGCTTTCATGCAAGTTATCTTTAGAACTTGGACTTTTTCATAATTGAGCCGTGACATGAGATTTCCAACAATGTGGTATGTGTGACCAGCAAAGCCTCAGATCAGCCTGTGCATACACTTAGTCTGATCAGAGCCTTTGCTAGTTGCTTGCATATTCTTAAAGTGTTGAGCTACTTACTGATTAACGTTTAGAGTTTCTAACCTTTAAAGGAGACTGCGCAGGCTTGTCTGAGTCTACACTTGTCAAAATACCACATTGTTGGAAATCAGATGTTGCCGCTCATATATAAAAGTGCTGCAGCGAGGCTAGAGAGTCATTCTCTGACAATTCTAGTTTTCCTCAAATTGACGATAAGCTTTTTATAGCCCCGCTTGAAAGGGGGGGGGGGCTATATAGGATTTGGGTTGTCTGTCATTCCGTCCGTTGGTCCATCCATTTGTTCGTTCGTCTGTCATAATTTTTTCATTTCCGCTTAATATCTTGAACAGTTTTATAGACTTTAACAAAATTTTGAATGTGCATTGATATTGACATGATCTAGATTGGGATAGTTGCACAACGTTTTTTTGTTATTTGTACTAGAGTTATGCCCCTTGATTTACACCAAAATTTCGTTACGACTCAATATCTTGAGAACAAATTGACAGATTTTCTCCAAATTTTATATATGCATTCATATTGACAAGATGTAGCTTGGGATTGTTACACATCATTTTTCACACATTTGTACCAGAGTTATGGCCCTTGATTTACCCCAAAATTTCTTTTCCACTCTATGTCTCGAGAACAAATGAACAGAATTTTACCAAATTTTATATATGCATTCATATTGACTAGATCTACGTTGGGATTGTTACACATCGTTTTTCGCATATTATTACCAGAGTAATGGCAACGTCAAAATTTTGTTTCTGCTCATCATCTTGAGAACAAATTGATAGAATTTCACCAAATTTTACATTTGCATTCATATTCAATTTGACAAGATCTACGTTGGGATTGTTTTACATCATTTTTCGCACATTTGTACCAGAGTTATTGCCCTTGATTTAAGCCAAAATTTCGTTTCTATTCAATATTTTGAGAACAAATGGACAAATCAAACAATTTCTGCTCTCTAAGATGAATAGTTTTGATTAGAATTGTATGAAACTTGGTCACATTGTTTAATATTATAATGTCTTCTTCAAGCTTGATAATGGTCCATATCGCAACATGCTTTGAAGAGTCACTGCCCTCAGTTTGTGAAATTCATCTTTTGAAACGACATCTGCTCTCTAAGATGAATAATTTCGATAAGAATTCAATGAAACATTGTCACATTGTTTAGTACCATAATGTCTTCTTCAAGTTCCAGAATGGCCCATATTGCATCATGCCTTCAGGAGTTATTGCCCTTTGTTTATGACAATTCCAGTGACATGCTTACACACACAATCACAGCCTCAAAGGCTGAAAGGAAAACTTGTTCAGTGTATATCACAACATTTGCAACCCCATTTTGAAAACAATTTCTGTGCAAGGCATTCATATACTTTTCTCTTTCCTTTTTTCCAGATGAATGATGTGTGGAATCTTTCAGGCTAGCTAAAAAGAAATTTCAGCTTTAAACAAGAGATTTGCAGCACTTTAAATAGAGGTAACTCTTTGCATGCTGGGTAATTTTGCCTAATTTTTTGTCATCTGCAGATTTTTCAAAATCAGCTTTTCAAAAATTTCTTCCAGGAATTCATACCATCAGATTGTGAGCTTGGATCTAGGTCAGGCCAGACACTTTTTCGGGCTTTTCTTGGCCCAAACTGTTTCCAAAAGTTATCAGCCGAAACTTGTGGGTTAAGAATTAATTCTAGGAGATGCATTTACAAGAAAATACATTATTTGACCTTTACCACATGAAATATTGCCCGGTACCCTCTACATCATGTGACCTTACTAGGTACAAAGTTTGAAGGTGCTTGGTCTAATGGTTTTGGAGGAGATGCATTTACAAGAAATGTGACGGACGGATGCTCAGATGGATGGATGGACAGACGGACAATAGAGGGACTTTAGTACAAAATTAACATATCCTTTTTTTCTAAAGAAAAAAGTGGGTGTAATAAAGAACTGTCTCATTGAGATATTGTACTTTTGAGTATTCAGAAAGTATGTTTTGGTTGAGAATAAGAATATTAATTCTTGCACTCCTGCCATGACAATAGCAGAGGCATTAAGTCTTACCTCTATCCAACCATCTGTTTGTGTGTACGTCTTTCTCTATTAGTCTGTCCATACATCTGTCAGTATGTCCCTACGTCAGCTCTCTAAGTTGAAAAGTTTTGATCAGAATTTTACATACATGCCATAATCTCATATGGTCAATCTGTGAGATTTGAGAAAAATTTAAGTGAGATTTCACAAAAATATGTGAGATTTTTTTCTCTACGTTGTACATTGTTTTAGGAAGTATTTTTGAAATTAAACAATTTATTATTTCATTTTGCAGATTATTTTCTAGTTCCAAAAACACCAGGTTTTAGTGATTGACAAAACGTATGTCAGGAATTGGTTATGTTGAACTATATCAAGTGGCCAGCATAGTATTTATGAACAAAACATATGCCAGGAATAGGTTTTATTGACAAAAGCGTATGCCAGGATCAGGTTATGCTGATATCAAGTGTCAGCATTGTGATTATGAACAAAACATTTGCCAGGAATAGGTTTTGTCGACAAAAGGTATGTCAAAAATAGGTAAAGCCAAAGGTTGATTTGTTCTGTCAATCAGTAAAATCTGATGTTTTCCCTACAAAAAACCTATTTCCAAAATGAAATAATAGACTACTTGACATGATGATTTAAAGCTTATTTATTTGAAAGGCATAAATGCTGCAAGGTTCTTTAAATTATTTAATAAATGAGGGCCTGAAAACTTTTATCATTCAGGCTGTAAGTTAGTAAAGTCTTTATTTAAAGAGGATGACAATTAACATTTTTTGCCGGGCCGCGTAGCGCAGTCGGTAACGTGTCTGGCTACAGATGCGTGTCTGACTGCAGATCCAGGGGTCGCGAGTTCGATCCCGGTCCGGCCCCATACTTTCGTGGAGATTGATCATGAAATGATTTCTACGGTCATTCTCCTCCTTCCGCTGATTCATTCAAGAAGGGTTGTTGTCAGTTACAAACGAAAGTATGTGCACGAATTACTGGTTAACCGCTTGTTCAAGCATGCCCAGGAAAAAGTGTGGTTAGGTGAACTGACCGTCCCGCAATGACCATAGCTGTTGACTTGGGACGTAAAGCAAACAAACAAACAAACAAACAATTAACATTTAGTAGAACAACTTATCTTCCATGAGGCCCTCAAATTAAATGATCTGAAATAAAAGGTTACACAAACTATCAAATTTGAAATTGTCAAACCCTGTTACTACTGAGCAAATCAATCCCAGAGCTTAACGCTAAATTTTGGCTAGACAATGAACTGAATGCACAAAAGTGGATCCTGCATGGTCAGCTGATCAGTTTCCACACTATTTCAAAAACGGGAATATATCTAGGTTCAGCAGGACAAGGGTAAATTTGATATCCTTTATTAGTAACCATTAGAGAGTCAAACAGTTAGGATCAAGATCTGGCTCAACATTTTGTCAGTCCTGATCTGGTTCTAAAACTGTTTACAACAGTTATCGACAGACATCAATTGCAGGCAAAGGGTTAGCTGCATCTACAAGTATTAGCTTTTCTAAAAAGCTGGCGGTCGTTTAGCCCTTTCATTGTATGTATTCTTGCCCACTGCATGCTTCCATTTTGAACTTCTAGAGCTTGTACATGTAGATTTATTCTAAGCTCTGATTATAAACATCTGAACTGTGATTTGTTACCATTTAACACATGCTTCAAGCGAGGATGCTTCTTTATCTTTTGAAAGCACCCAGCTTATGCATGGTATGTTATGGTAATGTATCTAGCATGCGACACATTTATGGAAAATCATTTGACAACACTAGACAGCATATTTTTCTTAAAACTGATGCCAGAAAATCAAGGTCACAATGGTCGCTTAACTATAAATGCACATATTGCGTGACCCCCAAGATGTGTGCACAAACCAAATTTGGGATTCCTAGGAGTTATGCTACTGACACGATTTGTCTAGATCTGATGGCAGTGGTAAAGGTGCGTGACGCTCCATGGCCCTAAATGCATTAAGACACACATTTTGGCATTCCTACCTAAAATAATTTAGGAGATATACTCCAGATATGATATGAACACTCAAACACTTAGGACACTAAGGACAGGCAGTTTGATTATGATATGCCTCCCTTTGGGGGCATAAAACCTGTTTCCGTGACCGTCATAAGACAGTGCCTGAATTCATAGTAATTCTATGTGATCAGATGTGGAGGACAATCATATAAGTATGTTTACTGATGTGAAGTTCGCTCACACTCTTTGCCAATCAAGGACGTTTTGACTTTGGGACATTTTTTTCTCGCCAGCTTTTTGAAAAGCTAATACTTATTTCGTTTATATAAGCGGCAGGGCAAATTGACGCCTTCTTTGTGAAAATTAAATTCGCAAACGAGCTTGCCTCGGGCCAAAGGTAGCCCTACAGATTTCACGGACAGTTAACTTCGCGCTGTAGGTCAACCCATGATATTTGGTACCCCACTCGTTGTTCGGCAGCGAATAAAATCTAGCCTGAGCAAGGCATAAAGGTTTGGTCAAAACCTGAATTTGATGTATGTTTTGATTGAAGTTTATATAAGCAGCCGGCCATGGCCGACCGCAATAATGACAGTCACAAAATGCTGAATAAGCTGCACCCAATAAATGACGAAACTAACCATTCTACTTCTTGAACACTTTAGAATGAATATGTGAACTAACTTCTTGCAATTATCTGCTATATACCCAACAAAAAAAGAAACACACCACTGCGATTTTCCCCGTTAAGTTCTCCTTTTAATACAAAAATGTTAATTGTCATGAAATATTCATTTCTGATCAAATCTGACTAAAACTGGAGTTTGGGGAAGATGAGTATCTGTACCTTCCATCTCTTGGGATCAAAACACAGCAAGGCATATGGTAAACAAGTTTTTGAAGTGTTTATTCAATGCTACTGTCTACATGGAATTCCAACTATGTTTTTCATTTGCGAAGTATGAAAAAGATAGGTTGTCGTTATGTGAGACAACCAAATGTGGTTATTGATTTTTTTTCTATTCCAAAATCCATTTACATCAGTTGGACCGTTTAAATTGATTAAAACACTGTTGAAATCTTTACATGTTTTGTAAGGTTTATCTCCAGTATGGAATTGTTATCAAGGAAGGGGCTACCTAGCATTCAATAATCGCGTATGATGAATTAAAAGATAAAATTTGCAAAGAATAAGTGTCTGAGTACATTTTGATCTGCTGAGACTAGTCCCATTGCTTGAACTTATCCAGCATAAGAGCATTATAAAAAATGCTCATTTTCTGTGACTTTACAATTTGAACCCCACTTGGTTCATGAGCAATTTTCTTCAACACAATTTGACGCCTGATTACAAAAGACGTGTAACACAGCAGTACCTGACATTACCTTTGCACTGATATAAACTAAACTGGCCTATCCCTTGTGATCTTCCTGAGAGTTGAACAGTTCTATGCGGTGCGTTTATTTTTTGTCGGGTATATATTCTAATTTTAAATCTTTAAAAATTTTTGTTTGTTTGTTAAGCCTTTATCGAAACAATGCAAAGGTTTTAGTAAAGACCAGTAAGAATGGCAAGTGTAGCAGTAATAGTTCAGAAATGAATATGATGGTACTAGAGTTGCAACAGTATAATATTAATTTTAAGCATGTCAATTTATACAAACAAGGCAACAAATGCTGAACCTTTACCATGCTTTACTACACTCTTCCCCACTTTAAATCTAACCAACTTGCAGGGTTCCACTTAATAGAATTAAATGCATTATTAAATGAAGAGAAGAAAACAGTATGCAACCTGATCAGTTTGCTTCAGGATCCAGCTGACTCGGTTTTATACTGATTTCAAAATAGGATATATCCAATTTCAGCATGGTACGGGTTAAAAGATTTACTTTTTATATTATTTACGTACAGGTCATCATATGTTTTGTAAACTATCTCAGCAGTAAATTGGACAAAAATGTATCTGCCGCTACTAGCGCAGTCGGTAACCTGTCTGGCAACAGATGCGAGTCTGACTGCAGATTCAAGGGTCGTGAGTTCAATCCCGGCCCGGTCCTATACTTTCGTGGAGATTGATCATGAATTATATGTCTACGGTCATTCTCCTCCCTTCCGCTGAATCATTCAAGAAGGGTTGTTGTCAGTTACAAGCGAAAGTATGTGCACGAAGTACTGGTTAACTGCCTGTTCAAGCTTGCCCAGGAAAAAGTGTGGCTTGGTGAACTGACCGTCCCGCCATGACCATAGCTGTTGACTTGAGACGTAAAGCAACACAACAAACAAAAAGACAAAAATGTATCAAGTGATAATTTTATGGAGAAGAAATTAAGGATACTGCCTACTTATGACTATTTCTTATGAGTGTTAATCCATATCGGCTAGCTGATCAGGATCCACACTGTAACATTGGAAAGTTAAAGAATAAACATAGCCCAAACAGTAAATGGATAGAAGAAAAATGAACATATAATTATACAATATAAAATATATACAAACATGACTTAAAAATAACAGTTAGAAGGACCTCGGACAGTCTCCTATTCAATCTGCCCAATTTTTGAAAGCCTGTGGCTAGGGTAATACATTATTTACAACTAGTTTTTTGTGCTTAAATCAGACCCTTGCATTTTGTGCACCTAGCAAAATAAAAGTATTTGGAAAATATTGCATATTATTGTCAGGACTTCATGGTGAAGGGGTTGGGGGTATTTTTTGCGACCAAATTTTATTTCACAGAAAGTCAAGGTTTTGCCAGGTACTCACCTAAATACACGGAAATATAGAGTTTGCGGCATAAAACTTGAGACGAAAGTGATAAGTTTGCATAAAATTGAGGTTTTGAAAATTTCATCTTTTCCTCCAAATAAGTATGCTGTCCATAACTTTTGACTATTACCTGTAATATTTCAAGTGCACTCAGATGATCTGTTCACTGAGGTGTAACATACCTACATACTGTATACAACATACTCTGGATAAGCACAGTTTTTTAGTGTAAAATTGTAAAGATTTTCTTACTCATCAGATTTAACATATAATTTGGTGTTCAAAAGAACCGTCTCATTGCGACGGTTCTTATGAGTACCCACAACATATGTTTTGGTTGAGAAATAAGACAATTAGTTAATTGGTACACACTCATAACTAAAGCCCTGATACATGCCATTTACCTACAGGTTTGTACAAAATAAGTTCCTAATAAGTTTTTATAAGAAATTGTTTTTGAGCATTTTGACATCGTTCCCCCCCCCCCCCCCCCCCCCCCCCCAAATCCCCCCCCCTATGTCTAGGCTGCCATTTCGTGCAGTTGGATCTCTTAGGTAGTGGATTTCAGAAGGCCTAAACTGTGATAGATTTCTGTTCAAATTTGCAACCTGAAATATTGGACCCCTGTCACATTTAAATGACTTTCATGTGTTTCCTCGTGACAACTTCCGTAAAACTTTTACTGTTATGCATAACCCAGTATTTGAACATTAAGATACACTTTCATTTGCATTCTTGGTTTGCATAATTTTGTATATAGATGGCAAACAATTCAGCTATAGCGTTTTCACTTTTGTTCAGTATAGTAAAGTATTATAAAATACAGGTCAAGTTCGAAATTGGAGATAATCAGCAAAATTTTGACCAAGTTATGGCCCTTTTTATGCCCCCGCCATAACAATGGCTGGGGCATTAAGTGTTACCCCTGTCCATCTGTCCACCTGTGCATACAGACGTACATACTTTAGGATGCATGTCCATACGTCTGTCCAACGACATCCGCTCTCTAAGTCGATTACTTTTGATCAGAATTTTATGAAACTTGGTCACATTGTTTAGTACCATGATGTCCTCTTCAAGTTTGATAATGGTCCATATTGCACCATGCTTTCAACAGTTATGGCCCTTTGTTTATGAAAATTCACCATTTGAAATGATGTCCGCTCTATAAGTCGAATATTTTTTATCAGAATTTTATGAAACTTGGTCACATTGTCAAGTACCACGATGTCTTCTTCAAGTTCGATAATGGTTTGTATTGCACCATGCTTTCAGTAATTATGGCCCTTTGTTTATGAAAATTCACCATTTGAAACGATGTCCGCTCAAGTTGAATACTTTTGATCAGGATTTTATGAAACTTGGTACCATGATGTCCTCTTTAAGTTTGATAATGGTCCATATTGCACCATGCTTTCAACAGTTATGGCCCTTTGTTTATGAAAATTCACCATTTGAAATGATGTCCGCTCTATAAGTCGAATATTTTTTATCAGAATTTTATGAAACTTGGTCACATTGTCAAGTACCACGATGTCTTCTTCAAGTTAGATAATGGTTTGTATTGCACCATGCTTTCAGTAATTATGGCCCTTTGTTTATGAAAATTCTCCATTTGAAACGACATCTGCTCTCTAAGATGAATAGTTTTGATTATGATTCTATGAAAGTTGGTCACACTATAAATTACCATAATGTCTTCAAGTTTCAGAATGGCCCATATCGCACCATGCCTTCCCGAGTTATTGCCCTTTGTTAATGACATTTCCCCTTTTATACAAATTTGCCGATAGTGGTTTGACTTAAGTTTTGGCAAATGCAAAAGCTATATTGGCTTTTAAGCTCTCCTGAGCCATTGTCTCATAGTGAACTATTGTGATTATTGAATTGTCGCGGTCGTTTTTCTATCGTGCGTTGTGCATTTAGCGTTGTCAACAATTGCTTCAAATGACATATCCTCCTAAAATACTAGCTGGATTTGGATACATGACTGGTTGCAAGTCAAGATCACTCAGGCCAAAAATAGATTTTCAAGGTGAGAACTTGATTTTTATGCCCCCGCCATGACAATGGCCAGGCATTAAGTGTTACCCCTGTCCTTGCGTATGTACGTACGTCTGTCCAAATGATGTCCACTCTCTAAGTCAAATACTTTTGATCCAAATTTTCAAAACTTGATCACATTGTTTAGTACCATAATGTCTTATCGTCCATATTGCACCATGCTTTCAGTAGTTATGGCCCTTTGTTTATGAAAATTCACCATTTGAAACGATGTCCGCTCAAGTTGAATACTTTTGATCAGGATTTTATGAAACTTGGTCACATTGTTAAGTACCATGATGTCTTCTTCAAATTCAATAATGGTCCATATCGCACCATGCTTCATTGAGTTAATGCCCTTAGTTTATGAAAAATTGTCGGTTGAAACGACATCTGCTCTCTAAGATGAATAGTTTTGATTATAACAGGGCCATGTAGTGCTGTCAGTAATGTGTCTGGCTATAGATGCATGTAAAATTTCACAAGAGCTAAGTCAATTGTCAATATTATTTACCATTATTTTGCATAATTGAAAGAAAAATAGTAAGTGAGTATGATCAGGAAATACCACAATCACAAACCGCAGACAACCTCGTGGCACCGCGAGGAAGAGCCGCTCAACCATCAGGAGACACCAGGAAGACAAATTAAGCAAAGCAACCAGCTCTCTCTTCCCCATCAAGTTGATTGCAATACTAGAATGGACATAAAGTAACGTACACCAAAACATAGAACAATTACAGACTCCCACAATGGGGGTGACAATAAACAAAAAGTAAACTACAACAGAACAACAAATGGGATTTTAGTTCAAAGGCCTACGTCTGATCCCTTGAGTGTACTTAGGGTGTGTGGTGTTTTGTTTGATTTGATTCTTTACTTCCCATCAACAATCTTTCAGTTAAATAGGGACGGGTCTTCCTGGGTTGAACCAGTACTAAGCTAGAATAAATGTGTCTTGCTCAAGGACCACAACGCAGTGACGCCAGTGAGGCTCAAAGCCGGGGCCTCTCGGTCTTGAGTCAAGCACTTCACCACTGAGCCACTTCGCTCCCCTGGGTATATGGTGTGGCCAAAATTAAATTTTTCATAATATAGTCATGTTGCATACCAAATTAAAGGACATCACACATGCAGGAACCTGGTAGCCAAGGGCAGTGAATATCTTATCATTGTAAGTGCTGTACTTGTATCACTGTTAGAGCATGTTACATGTACATCCTCCATGTCAAATGTCATCTTTTTTATAAATCTGCCTGTGTGTACTTTGATACTGTTAGAGCATGTTACATGTACATCCTTCATGTCAAATGTCATCTTCCTTATAAATCTGCCTGTGTGTACTTTGATAGCCACGGGGGGAGGGGGTGCAGGAATCTGGTAGCCAAGGGCAGTGAATATCTTATCATTGTAAATGCTGTACTTGTATCACTGTTAGAGCATGTTACATGTACATCCTTCATGTCAAATGTCATCTTCCTTCCTTATAAATCTGCCTGTGTGTACTTTGATAGCCATGGGGGGAGGGGGGGGGGAACCTGGTAGCCAAGGGCAGTGAATATCTTATCATTGTAAGTGCTGTACTTGTATCACTGTTAGAGCATGGTACATGTACATCCTTCGTGTCAATTGTCATCTTCCTTATAAATCTGCCTGTGTGTACTTTGATAGCCAGGGGGGGAGCCTTCATGTCAAATGTCATCTTCCTTATAAATCTGCCTGAGTGTACTTTGATAGCCAGGGGGGGAGCCTTCATGTCAAATGTCATCTTCCTTATAAATCTGCCTGTGTGTACTTTGATAGCCAGGGGGGGAGCCTTCATGTCAAATGTCATCTTCCTTATAAATCTGCCTGAGTGTACTTTGATAGCAACGGGGGGGGGGGGGGGGGGGGGGGGGGGGGGGGTGATGGGGGGCACCTGTATCACTGTTAGAGCATGCTACAAGTACATCCTTCATGTCAAATGTCATCTTCCTTATAAATCTGCCTATGTGTAATTTGATAGCCATGGGGGGAGAGGGGTGTATTTAAAACCTACCCCAATCATATACCTGTATCACTGTTAGAGCATGTTACAGGTACATCCTTCATGTCAAATGTCAACTTCCTTATAAATCTGCCTGTGTATACTTTGATAGCCATTGGGGAAGGGGGGTGTATTTAAAACCTACCCCAATCATATACTTGGTCTTCGAAAGAAATGACCTATTCATAATACTTGATTGAACAGAATGTTTACCTAACCATATAACGTTCTTTGATTTTTATATACCCTCTTTGCTGTCTGTAAACTAAGTTTACAATTAAATATTACAATTTTGGTTTCTGAGCTGAATAGGGGGGGGGGGTGATGGGGGGCACCTGTATCACTGTTAGAGCATGCTACAAGTACATCCTTCATGTCAAATGTCATCTTCCTTATAAATCTGCCTATGTGTAATTTGATAGCCATGGGGGAGGGGGGTGTATTTAAAACCTACCCCAATCATATACCTGTATCACTGTTAGAGCATGTTACAGGTACATCCTCCATGTCAAATGTCAACTTCCTTATAAATCTGCCTGTGTATACTTTGATAGCCATTGGGGAAGGGGGGTGTATTTAAAACCTACCCCAATCATATACTTGGTCTTCGAAAGAAATGACCTATTCATAATACTTGATTGAACAGAATGTTTACCTAACCATAAAACGTTCTTTGATTTTTATATACCCTCTTTGCTGTCTGTAAACTAAGTTTACAATTAAATATTACAATTTTGGTTTCTGAGCTGAATATCTGAGCAATATTATGAGTTTATTCAAACAGGGATGTCACAAAACGGCACCATTCATATATCAATGACGAAAAACTGGGTCAGTCATATACTTTTTCTTAGAAAAGGGAGGCTTATCCTATACCTGGCAGTTCTAAAAAGGGGCTAATCGGCATGCACATCCGTACTATGCCATATATAGGTAGTTCTCGTATCACTGTTAGCTTATGCTAGGCCCTCCCTGACAAATGTGCTCTGCTCTGTCTTCATTGTAAGTGTTGTACATGTTACACTGTTAGCCCATGTTACACCCATCATGACAGATGTTCTCTGCTCTGTCATCATTGTAAGTGCTGTACTTGTAACACTGTTAGCCCATGTTAGGCCCTTCATGACAGATGTTCCCTGCTCTGTCATCATTGTAAGTGTTGTACATTTAAAACTGTTAGCCCATGTTAGGCCCTTCATGACAGATGTCCCCTGCTCTGTCATCATTGTAAGTGTTGTACTTGTAACACTGTTAGCCCATGTTAGGCCCTTCATGACAGATGTCCCTTGCTCTGTCATCATTGTAAGTGTTGTACATGTATCACTGTTAGCCCATGTTACATCCTTCATGACAAATGTCATCTGCTCTGTCATCATTGTAAGTGCTATACTTAAAACACTGTTAGCCCATTGTGTATCGTTCATGACAGAATGATGTTCTCTGCTCTGTCATCATTGTAAGTGCTATACTTAAAACACTGTTAGCCCATTGTGTATCGTTCATGACAGATGTTCTCTGCTCTGTCATCATTGTAAGTGCTATACTTAAAACACTGTTAGCCCATTGTGTATCGTTCATGACAGATGTCCTCTGCTTTGTCATCATTGTAAGTGCTGTACTTGTAACACTGTTAGCCCATGTTAGGCCCTTCATGACAGATGTCCCCTGCTCTGTTATCATTGTTAGTGTTGTACTTGTATCACTGTTAGCCCATGTTACATCCCTCATGACTAATGTCCTCTGCTCTGTCATCATAGCAAGTGCTATACTTAAAACACTGTTAGCCCATGTTGTATCGTTCATGACAGATGTTCTCTGCTCTGTCATCATTGTAAGTGTTGTACATGTATCACTGTTAGCCCATGTTGCACCCTTCATGACAGATGTTCTCTGCTCTGTCATCATTGTAAGTGTTGTACATGTAACACTGTTAGCCCATGTTACACCCTTCATGACAGATGTTCTCTGCTCTGTCATCATTGTAAGTGCTGTACTTGTAACACTGTTAGCCCATGTAAGGTCCTTCATGACAGATGTCCCCTGCTCTGTTATCATTGTTAGTGTTGTACATGTAACACTGTTAGCCCATGTTACACCCTTAATGACAGGTGTCCCCTGCTCTGTCATCATTGTAAGTGTTGTACTTGTATCACTGTAAGCCCATGTTACATCCTTCATGACTAATGTCCTCTGCTCTGTCATCATAGCAAGTGCTATACTTAAAACACTGTTAGCCCATGTTGTATCGTTCATGACTAATGTCCTCGGCTCTGTCATCATTGTAAGTGCTATACTTGTACCACTAATAGCCCATGTTACACCCTTCATGACAGATGTCCCCTGCTCTATCATCATTGTAAGTGCTGTACATTTATCACTGTTAGCCCATGTTACACCCTTCATGACAGATGTCCCCTGCTCTGTCATCATTGTAAGTGTTGTACATTTAACACTGTAAGCTAATGTTACATCCTTTATGACAATTGTCCTCTGCCTTGTCTTCATAGTAAGTGCTGTAAGCCCATGTTAGGCCCTTCATGACAAATGTCCTATGCTCTGTCTTCATTGTAAGTGTTGTACATGTGTCACTATTAGCCAATGTGACACCCTTCCAGACAAATGTTCTCTGCTCTGTCATCATTGTAAGTGCTGTACTTGTACCACTGTTAACCCATGTTACACCATTCATGACAAATGTCCTCTGCTCTGTCATCATTGTTAGTGCTATACTTAAATCACTGTTAGCCCATTGTGTATCGTTCATGACAGATGTTCTCTGCTCTTTCATCATAGCAAGTGCTGTACATGTAACACTGTTAGCCCATGTTACACCCTTCATGGCAAATGTCCTCTGCTCTGTCATTATTGTAAGTGCTATACTTAAAACACTATTACCCCATGTTACACCCTTCATGGCAAATGTCCTAGGCTCTGTCATCATTTTCAGTGCTATACTTAAATCACTGTTAGCCCATGCTGTTTCCTTAATTCCAAATGTCCTCTTCTCTGTCATTATTGTTAGTACTGTACTTGTATCATTGTTAGTCCATGTTATATTCTTCATGACTAATGTCCTCGGCTCTGTCATCATTGTTAGTGCTATACTTAAATCAATTTCATCTAAAATATTCATCACTTTCATGTCTTTGTGGTGAGAGAAATCCATCAAGATATCATTTTTCCAGGAACTCTTGATTCTGAATATAAAATGGATTCACTTTTTTAACTCTTCATCTGATAGTGATTTCCACAGATTATCTTTTCATTGTTCTAATTCAGATTCAATCTCCCACAAAAATACAGGAATTCTTTATTCTGAATATAAAATGGCTTCACTTGTTAAACTCTTCATCTGATAGTGATTTCGACAAATTATCTTTTCATTGCTCTATTTCAGATTCAATCTCCCACAAAAATACAGGAATTCTTTATTCTGAATATTAAATGGCTTCACTTATTATCTTTTCATTGTTTTATTTCAGATTCAATCTCTCACAAATACAGGAATTCTTGAACCTGAATATAAAATGGCTTCACTAGTTAAACTCTTCATCTGATCTTAATTATCAAAGATAATATTTGTACTGTTTTATTTCAGATTCAACCACCCCTAAAATACAATGACTTATTTCTCAACTTATTCCTTGCCATTTTATGTTTAAAATGCTAACTCTTGACCCACTCTCTACTGTAGACATAACAAACTGGTTGCAGTTTCTCTGGTGAACCAACGGAAGTTAGTTCTTTAAGTCCTGAAAGATAAGCTTCTGGATTTCATACTGTGGCATTTAGTAAATGTGTGCAGTCATTTTGTGATATCACTTTACCCTTTTGTACTCAGAAGGTCACAATATGATAGAATTTGATCCATTCTGATTGCATAAGTGGATTAGATCCAGATTCCACCTGGATAGCTTAGTTGCACTAGAGCATCTATTGATTGTTATTGGCACCAAGCCATGTTAATTATTTCTTCTGTTAAGCTTTTATAGATCGTTTGAGACGAGAACCTGTGAGTTCTTCCTGCATCCTTGTGTCAATCTAATTCAAGGAAACAACTGTCTGGTTTGGGGTAAAAACCCTGTTTCGTACACATTTCTCCGGTTGTTGAGCAATTATGAATGGATTTTCATGCCCCAGTGGAAAAATGAAAAATGACCACTTCTGCACCAAATCAATTCATCAAGTTTCTCATTTGCATAGGAATTGGGTCAAAGAGACCTAATACATGATAATATTTTCTAGCTGCCTTTTTTATTATTATTTTTTTAAATGTTTTCCTTAAGAAGGACAAGGTAAATGACCACCGAGACCCCAATGCGGGGGCTTGGGGTCTTTGCACTTTCCATCTTTTTTTCCAGACTCATTGAATTAGAGTGAGCTGAATTTTTTATATTCAATGAAGTTTAAATAAGGAGTATTTTATAATCATAAAAGTATCTTGCTCTACTTACTTGAACTAAGATTGCAGGAATGACAGGTAGCAGAGTCACTGTTTGCTTTATTAAATATTTATGACTTATATTTCTGAGGGATCCAAGTTTTTCTTATATTTTTTCAAAAATAAATTTTACCTGTCTGTCTCATGCATATTTTTTCCTGATAATTCAATTCAAAATGATTTTCAGTTTTCTTTTAAATTAAAGGTATATTCATTTCTTAAATTGCATATTTGTTTTCAAGATAAGTTAAAGGTTGTTTATAAGTAATTAAAAAAATTTTGCTATTACATCTCAAAAAGCCATTATTGAAGTATTGCTGTGTATTTACCTTGTTCTTGATTATCAGCAACATGAGTATTTGATGAATTTATATTTATCATTCACATACTGAATTTAGATTGCAGAATTCGCAGATAAATCAATTCATAAAACACAACTTGAGGGATGTGCTGTCAAAATTTTGTAACAATCCTTATTTTATTGATGGGTTGTTCTTGATGAATGCAGATATTTCAGTGATATCATAAATGCAACATGCACATTTATTAGAGTAAGGCCTTAGAGATAATCTTTGAAGAACTTTTGAATCTGTGGGCAAGCTTAAAGTAAGATATATTAGCTCTTTTCAATAGTTTCCAATCAACAAGATACTTGCCATTCTGCATATCCTTCTACCAGGATGTTAAGGGTATTTGTTGTCAGGCTCAATTTCCATTTGATATGCACTACATTGTAGTTTCTATGTACTGTTTTTGGTTATCTGGATGCTATGTTACAATCCTACCTTTTGTCAAGATAAATAAAGATATCAGGCCCATTTATGTTTTATTCTTCTATGAAAATAGTTGCTACATTAACTGGAACACTTTTGGTTAAAAGGTTTTGAGTACAAACTTCATCAAACTTTTCATTAATTTCTTGTCTTTGTGTTAAGAGAAGTCCATCAAGATATCATTTTCCCAGGAATTCTTGATTCTGAATATAAAACGGCTTCACTTGTTAAATTCTTCATCTGATAGTGGTTTCCACAGATTATCTTTTCATTGTTCTTATTCAGATTCAACCTCCCACAAAAATACAGGAATTCTTTATTCTGAATATAAAATGGCTTCACTTGTTAAACTCTTCATCTGATAGTGATTTCCACAGATTATCTTTTCATTGTTCTGTTTCAGATTCAATATCCCACAAAAATACAGGAATTCTTTATTCTGAATATTAAAGGGCTTCACTTATTATCTTTTCATTGTTTTATTTCAGATTCAATCTCTCACAAATACAGGAATTCTTGAACCTGAATATAAAATGGCTTCACTAGTTAAACTCTTCATCTGATCTTAATTATCAAAGATAATATTTGTACTGTTTTATTTCAGATTCAATCACCCCTAAAATACAATGACTTGTTTCTCAACTTATTCCTTGCCATTTTATGTTTAAAATGCTAACTCTTGACCCGCTCTCTACTATAGACATAACAAACTGGTTGCAGTTTCTCTGGTGAACCAACGGAAGTTAGTTCTTTAAGTCCTGAAAGATAAGCTTCTGGATTTCATACTGTGGCATTTAGTAAATGTGTGCAGTCATTTTGTGATATCACTTTACCCTTTTGTACTCAGAAGGTCACAATATGATAGAATTTGATCCATTCTGAGTGCATAAGTGGATTAGATCCAGATTCCACCTGGATAGCTTAGTTGCACTAGAGCATCTATTAATTGTTAATTGCACCAAGCCATGTTAATTATTTCTTCTGTTAAGCTTTTATAGATCGTTTGAGACGAGAACCTGTGAGTTCTTCCTGCATCCTTGTGTCAATCTAATTCAAGGAAACAACTGTCTGGTTTGGGGTAAAAACCCTGTTTCGTACACATTTCTCCGGTTGTTGAGCAATTATGAATGGATTTTCATGCCCCAGTGGAAAAATGAAAAATGACCACTTCTGCACCAAATCAATTCATCAAGTTTCTCATTTGCATAGGAATTGGGTCAAAGAGACCTAATACATGATAATATTTTCTAGCTGCCTTTTTTATTATTATTTTTTTAAATGTTTTCCTTAAGAAGGACAAGGTAAATGACCACCGAGACCCCAATGCGGGGGCTTGGGGTCTTTGCACTTTCCATCTTTTTGTCCAGACTCATTGAATTAGAGTGAGCTGAATTTTTTATATTCAATGAAGTTTAAATAAGGAGTATTTTATAATCATAAAAGTATCTTGCTCTACTTACTTGAACTAAGATTGCAGGAATGACAGGTAGCAGAGTCACTGTTTGCTTTTTAAATATTTGTGACTTATATTTCTGAGGGATCCAAGTTTTTCTTATATTTTTTCAAAAATAATTTTACCTGTCTGTCTCATGCATATTTTTTCCTGATATTTCAATTCAAAATGATTTTCAATTTTCTTTTAAATTATAGGTATATTCATTTCTTAAATTGCATAATTGTTTTCAAGATAAGTTAAAGGTTGTTTATAAGTAATTAAAAGATTTTGCTATTACATCTCAAAAAGCCATTTTTTAAGTATTGCTGTGTATTTACCTTGTTCTTGATTATCAGCAACATGAGTATTTGATGAATTTATATTTATCATTCACATACTGAATTTAGATTGCAGAATTCGCAGATAAATCAATTCATAAAACACAACTTGAGGGATGTGCTGTCAAAATTTTGTAACAATCCTTATTTTATTGATGGGTTGTTCTTGATAAGTGCAGATATTTCAGTGATATCATAAATGCAACATGCAAATTTATTAGAGTAAGGCCTTAGAGATAATCTTTGAAGAACTTTTGAATCTGTGGGCAAGCTTAAAGTAAGATATATTAGCTCTTTTCAATAGTTTCCAATCAACAAGATACCTGCCATTCTGCATATCCTTCTACCAGGATGTTAAGGGTATTTGTTGTCAGGCTCAATTTCCATTTGATATGCACTACATTGTAGTTTCTATGTACTGTTTTTGGTTATCTAGATGCTATGTTACAATCCTACCCTTTGTCAAGATAAATAAAGATATCAGGCCCATTTATGTTTAATTCTTCTATGAAAATAGTTGCTACATTAACTGGAACACTTTTGGTTAAAAGGTTTTGAGTACATTAAAAACTTCATCAAACTTTTCATTAATTTCTTGTCTTTGTGTTAAGAGAAGTCCATCAAGATATCATTTTCCCAGGAATTCTTGATTCTGAATATAAAACGGCTTCACTTGTTAAATTCTTCATCTGATAGTGGTTTCCACAGATTATCTTTTCATTGTTCTTATTCAGATTCAACCTCCAACAAAAATATAGGAATTCTTTATTCTGAATATAAAATGGCTTCACTTGTTAAACTCTTCATCTGATAGTGATTTCCACAGATTATCTTTTCATTGTTCTGTTTCAGATTCAATATCCCACAAAAATACAGGAATTCTTTATTCTGAATATTAAAGGGCTTCACTTATTATCTTTTCATTGTTTTATTTCAGATTCAATCTCTCACAAATACAGGAATTCTTGAACCTGAATATAAAATGGCTTCACTAGTTAAACTCTTCATCTGATCTTAATTATCAAAGATAATATTTGTATTGTTTTATTTCAGATTCAATCACCCCTAAAATACAATGACTTATTTCTCAACTTATTCCTTGCCATTTTATGTTTAAAATGCTAACTCTTGACCCACTCTCTACTGTAGACATAACAAACTGGTTGCAGTTTCTCTGGTGAACCAACGGAAGTTAGTTCTTTAAGTCCTGAAAGATAAGCTTCTGGATTTCATACTGTGGCATTTAGTAAATGTGTGCAGTCATTTTGTGATATCACTTTACCCTTTTGTACTCAGAAGGTCACAATATGATAGAATTTGATCCATTCTGAGTGCATAAGTGGATTAGATCCAGATTCCACCTGGATAGCTTAGTTGCACTAGAGCATCTATTAATTGTTAATTGCACCAAGCCATGTTAATTATTTCTTCTGTTAAGCTTTTATAGATCGTTTGAGACGAGAACCTGTGAGTTCTTCCTGCATCCTTGTGTCAATCTAATTCAAGGAAACAACTGTCTGGTTTGGGGTAAAAACCCTGTTTCGTACACATTTCTCCGGTTGTTGAGCAATTATGAATGGATTTTCATGCCCCAGTGGAAAAATGAAAAATGACCACTTCTGCACCAAATCAATTCATCAAGTTTCTCATTTGCATAGGAATTGGGTCAAAGAGACCTAATACATGATAATATTTTCTAGCTGCCTTTTTTATTATTATTTTTTTAAATGTTTTCCTTAAGAAGGACAAGGTAAATGACCACCGAGACCCCAATGCGGGGGCTTGGGGTCTTTGCACTTTCCATCTTTTTGTCCAGACTCATTGAATTAGAGTGAGCTGAATTTTTTATATTCAATGAAGTTTAAATAAGGAGTATTTTATAATCATAAAAGTATCTTGCTCTACTTACTTGAACTAAGATTGCAGGAATGACAGGTAGCAGAGTCACTGTTTGCTTTTTAAATATTTGTGACTTATATTTCTGAGGGATCCAAGTTTTTCTTATATTTTTTCAAAAATAATTTTACCTGTCTGTCTCATGCATATTTTTTCCTGATATTTCAATTCAAAATGATTTTCAATTTTCTTTTAAATTATAGGTATATTCATTTCTTAAATTGCATAATTGTTTTCAAGATAAGTTAAAGGTTGTTTATAAGTAATTAAAAGATTTTGCTATTACATCTCAAAAAGCCATTTTTTAAGTATTGCTGTGTATTTACCTTGTTCTTGATTATCAGCAACATGAGTATTTGATGAATTTATATTTATCATTCACATACTGAATTTAGATTGCAGAATTCGCAGATAAATCAATTCATAAAACACAACTTGAGGGATGTGCTGTCAAAATTTTGTAACAATCCTTATTTTATTGATGGGTTGTTCTTGATAAGTGCAGATATTTCAGTGATATCATAAATGCAACATGCAAATTTATTAGAGTAAGGCCTTAGAGATAATCTTTGAAGAACTTTTGAATCTGTGGGCAAGCTTAAAGTAAGATATATTAGCTCTTTTCAATAGTTTCCAATCAACAAGATACCTGCCATTCTGCATATCCTTCTACCAGGATGTTAAGGGTATTTGTTGTCAGGCTCAATTTCCATTTGATATGCACTACATTGTAGTTTCTATGTACTGTTTTTGGTTATCTAGATGCTATGTTACAATCCTACCCTTTGTCAAGATAAATAAAGATATCAGGCCCATTTATGTTTAATTCTTCTATGAAAATAGTTGCTACATTAACTGGAACACTTTTGGTTAAAAGGTTTTGAGTACATTAAAAACTTCATCAAACTTTTCATTAATTTCTTGTCTTTGTGTTAAGAGAAGTCCATCAAGATATCATTTTCCCAGGAATTCTTGATTCTGAATATAAAACGGCTTCACTTGTTAAATTCTTCATCTGATAGTGGTTTCCACAGATTATCTTTTCATTGTTCTTATTCAGATTCAACCTCCAACAAAAATATAGGAATTCTTTATTCTGAATATAAAATGGCTTCACTTGTTAAACTCTTCATCTGATAGTGATTTCCACAGATTATCTTTTCATTGTTCTGTTTCAGATTCAATATCCCACAAAAATACAGGAATTCTTTATTCTGAATATTAAAGGGCTTCACTTATTATCTTTTCATTGTTTTATTTCAGATTCAATCTCTCACAAATACAGGAATTCTTGAACCTGAATATAAAATGGCTTCACTAGTTAAACTCTTCATCTGATCTTAATTATCAAAGATAATATTTGTATTGTTTTATTTCAGATTCAATCACCCCTAAAATACAATGACTTATTTCTCAACTTATTCCTTGCCATTTTATGTTTAAAATGCTAACTCTTGACCCACTCTCTACTGTAGACATAACAAACTGGTTGCAGTTTCTCTGGTGAACCAACGGAAGTTAGTTCTTTAAGTCCTGAAAGATAAGCTTCTGGATTTCATACTGTGGCATTTAGTAAATGTGTGCAGTCATTTTGTGATATCACTTTACCCTTTTGTACTCAGAAGGTCACAATATGATAGAATTTGATCCATTCTGAGTGCATAAGTGGATTAGATCCAGATTCCACCTGGATAGCTTAGTTGCACTAGTATCTATTGATTGTTATTGGCACCAAGCCATGTTAATTATTTCTTCTGTTAAGCTTTTATAGATCGTTTGAGACGAGAACCTGTGAGTTCTTCCTGCATCCTTGTGTCAATCTAATTCAAGGAAACAACTGTCTGGTTTGGGGTAAAAACCCTGTTTCGTACACATTTCTCCGGTTGTTGAGCAATTATGAATGGATTTTCATGCCCCAGTGGAAAAATGAAAAATGACCACTTCTGCACCAAATCAATTCATCAAGTTTCTCATTTGCATAGGAATTGGGTCAAAGAGACCTAATACATGATAATATTTTCTAGCTGCCTTTTTTATTATTATTTTTTTTAAATGTTTTCCTTAAGAAGGACAAGGTAAATGACCACCGAGACCCCAATGCGGGGGCTTGGGGTCTTTGCACTTTCCATCTTTTTTTCCAGACTCATTGAATTAGAGTGAGCTGCATTTTTTATATTCAATGAAGTTTAAATAAGGAGTATTTTATAATCATAAAAGTATCTTGCTCTACTTACTTGAACTAAGATTGCAGGAATGACAGGTAAAGCAGAGTCACTGTTTGCTTTATTAAATATTTGTGACTTATATTTCTGAGGGATCCAAGTTTTTCTTATATTTTTTCAAAAATAAATTTTACCTGTCTGTCTCATGCATATTTTTTCCTGGTATTTCAATTCAAAATGATTTTCAATTTTCTTTTAAATTATAGGTATATTCATTTCTTAAATTGCATAATTGTTTTCAAGATAAGTTAAAGGTTGTTTATAAGTAATTAAAAAATTTTGCTATTACATCTCAAAAAGCCATTATTTAAGTATTGCTGTGTATTTACCTTGTTCTTGATTATCAGCAACATGAGTATTTGATGAATTTATATTTATCATTCACATACTGAATTTAGATTGCAGAATTCGCAGATAAATCAATTCATAAAACACAACTTGAGGGATGTGCTGTCAAAATTTTGTAACAATCCTTATTTTATTGATGGGTTGTTCTTGATGAATGCAGATATTTCAGTGATATCATAAATGCAACATGCACATTTATTAGAGTAAGGCCTTAGAGATAATCTTTGAAGAACTTTTGAATCTGTGGGCAAGCTTAAAGTAAGATATATTAGCTCTTTTCAATAGTTTCCAATCAACAAGATACTTGCCATTCTGCATATCCTTCTACCAGGATGTTAAGGGTATTTGTTGTCAGGCTCAATTTCCATTTGATATGCACTACATTGTAGTTTCTATGTACTGTTTTTGGTTATCTGGATGCTATGTTACAATCCTACCTTTTGTCAAGATAAATAAAGATATCAGGTCCATTTATGTTTTATTCTTCTATGAAAATAGTTGCTACATTAACTGGAACACTTTTGGTTAAAAGGTTTTGGGTACAAACTTCATCAAACTTTTCATTAATTTCTTGTCTTTGCGTTAAGAGAAGTCCATCAAGATATCATTTTCCCAGGAATTCTTGATTCTGAATATAAAACAGCTTCACTTGTTAAATTCTTCATCTGATAGTGGTTTCCACAGATTATCTTTTCATTGTTCTTATTCAGATTCAACCTCCCACAAAATACAGGAATTCTTTATTCTGAATATAAAATGGCTTCACTTGTTAAACTCTTCATCTGATAGTGATTTCCACAGATTATCTTTTCATTGTTCTATTTCAGATTCAATCTCCCACAAAAATACAGGAATTCTTTATTCTGAATATTAAATGGCTTCACTTATTATCTTTTCATTGTTTTATTTCAGATTCAATCTCTCACAAATACAGGAATTCTTGAACCTGAATATAAAATGGCTTCACTAGTTAAACTCTTCATCTGATCTTAATTATCAAAGATAATATTTGTACTGTTTTATTTCAGATTCAATCACCCCTAAATACAATGACTTATTTCTCAACTTATTCCTTGCCATTTTATGTTTAAAATGCTAACTCTTGACCCACTCTCTACTGTAGACATAACAAACTGGTTGCAGTTTCTCTGGTGAACCAACGGAAGTTAGTTCTTTACGTCCTGGAAAGATAAGCTTCTGGATTTCATACTGTGGCATTTAGTAAATGTGTGCAGTCATTTTGTGATATCACTTTACCCTTTTGTACTCAGAAGGTCACAATATGATAGAATTTGATCCATTCTGAGTGCATAAGTGGATTAGATCCAGATTCCACCTGGATAGCTTAGTTGCACTAGAGCATCTATTGATTGTTATTTGCACCAAGCCATGTTAATTATTTCTTCTGTTAAGTTTTTATAGATCGTTTGAGACGAGAACCTGTGAGTTCTTCCTGCATCCTTGTGTCAATCTAATTCAAGGAAACAACTGTCTGGTTTGGGGTAAAAACCCTGTTTCGTACACATTTCTCCGGTTGTTGAGCAATTATGAATGGATTTTCATGCCCCAGTGGAAAAATGAAAAATGACCACTTCTGCACCAAATCAATTCATCAAGTTTCTCATTTGCATAGGAATTGGGTCAAAGAGACCTAATACATGATAATATTTTCTAGCTGCCTTTTTTATTATTTTTTTTAAATGTTTTCCTTAAGAAGGACAAGGTAAATGACCACCGAGACCCCAATGCGGGGGCTTGGGGTCTTTGCACTTTCCATCTTTTTTTCCAGACTCATTGAATTAGAGTGAGCTGCATTTTTTATATTCAATGAAGTTTAAATAAGGAGTATTTTATAATCATAAAAGTATCTTGCTCTACTTACTTGAACTAAGATTGCAGGAATGACAGGTAAAGCAGAGCCACTGTTTGCTTTATTAAATATTTGTGACTTATATTTCTGAGGGATCCAAGTTTTTCTTATATTTTTTCAAAAATAAATTTTACCTGTCTGTCTCATGCATATTTTTCCTGATATTTCAATTCAAAATGATTTTCAATTTTCTTTTAAATTATTGGTATATTCATTTCTTAAATTGCATAATTGTTTTCAAGATAAGTTAAAGGTTGTTTATAAGTAATTAAAAGATTTTGCTATTACATCTCAAAAAGCCATTTTTTAAGTATTGCTGTGTATTTACCTTGTTCTTGATTATCAGCAACATGAGTATTTGATGAATTTATATTTATCATTCACATACTGAATTTAGATTGCAGAATTCGCAGATAAATCAATTCATAAAACACAACTTGAGGGATGTGCTGTCAAAATTTTGTAACAATCCTTATTTTATTGATGGGTTGTTCTTGATGAATGCAGATATTTCAGTGATATCATAAATGCAACATGCACATTTATTAGAGTAAGGCCTTAGAGATAATCTTTGAAGAACTTTTGAATCTGTGGGCAAGCTTAAAGTAAGATATATTAGCTCTTTTCAATAGTTTCCAATCAACAAGATACTTGCCATTCTGCATATCCTTCTACCAGGATGTTAAGGGTATTTGTTGTCAGGCTCAATTTCCATTTGATATGCACTACATTGTAGTTTCTATGTACTGTTTTTGGTTATCTGGATGCTATGTTACAATCCTACCTTTTGTCAAGATAAATAAAGATATCGGGTCCATTTATGTTTTATTCTTCTATGAAACTAGTTGCTACATTAACTGGAACACTTTTGGTTAAAAGGTTTTGGGTACAAACGTCATCAAACTTTTCATTAATTTCTTGTCTTTGTGTTAAGAGAAGTCCATCAAGATATCATTTTCCCAGGAATTCTTGATTCTGAATATAAAACGGCTTCACTTGTTAAATTCTTCATCTGATAGTGGTTTCCACAGATTATCTTTTCATTGTTCTTATTCAGATTCAACCTCCCACAAAAATACAGGAATTCTTTATTCTGAATATAAAATGGCTTCACTTGTTAAACTCTTCATCTGATAGTGATTTCCACAGATTATCTTTTCATTGTTCTATTTCAGATTCAATCTCCCACAAAAATACAGGAATTCTTTATTCTGAATATTAGATGGCTTCACTTATTATATTTTCATTGTTTTATTTCAGATTCAATCTCTCACAAATACAGGAATTCTTGAACCTGAATATAAAATGGCTTCACTAGTTAAACTCTTCATCTGATCTTAATTATCAAAGATAATATTTGTACTGTGTTATTTCAGATTCAATCACCCCTAAAATACAATGACTTATTTCTCAACTTATTCCTTGCCATTTTATGTTTAAAATGCTAACTCTGGACCCACTCTCTACTGTAGACATAACAAACTGGTTGCAGTTTCTCTGGTGAACCAACGGAAGTTAGTTCTTTACGTCCTGGAAAGATAAGCTTCTGGATTTCATACTGTGGCATTTAGTAAATGTGTGCAGTCATTTTGTGATATCACTTTACCCTTTTGTACTCAGAAGGTCACAATATGATAGAATTTGATCCATTCTGAGTGCATAAGTGGATTAGATCCAGATTCCACCTGGATAGCTTAGTTGCACTAGAGCATCTATTGATTGTTATTTGCACCAAGCCATGTTAATTATTTCTTCTGTTTAGCTTTTATAGATCGTTTGAGACGAGAACCTGTGAGTTCTTCCTGCATCCTTGTGTCAATCTTATTCAAGGAAACAACTGTCTGGTTTGGGGTAAAAACCCTGTTTCGTACACATTTCTCCGGTTGTTGAGCAATTATGAATGGATTTTCATGCCCCAGTGGAAAAATGAAAAATGACCACTTCTGCACCAAATCAATTCATCAAGTTTCTCATTTGCATAGGAATTGGGTCAAAGAGACCTAATACATGATAATATTTTCTAGCTGCCTTTTTTTATTATTATTTTTTTTTAAATGTTTTCCTTAAGAAGGACAAGGTAAATGACCACCGAGACCCCAATGCGGGGGCTTGGGGTCTTTGCACTTTCCATCTTTTTTTCCAGACTCATTGAATTAGAGTGAGCTGCATTCTTTATATTCAATGAAGTTTAAATAAGGAGTATTTTATAATCATAAAAGTATCTTGCTCTACTTACTTGAACTAAGATTGCAGGAATGACAGGTAAAGCAGAGTCACTGTTTGCTTTATTAAATATTTGTGACTTATATTTCTGAGGGATCCAAGTTTTTCTTATATTTTTTCAAAAATAAATTTTACCTGTCTGTCTCATGCATATTTTTCCTGATACTTCAATTCAAAATGATTTTCAATTTTCTTTTAAATTATTGGTATATTCATTTCTTAAATTGCATAATTGTTTTCAAGATAAGTTAAAGGGTGTTTATAAGTAATTAAAAGATTTTGCTATTACATCTCAAAAAGCCATTTTTTAAGTATTGCTGTGTATTTACCTTGTTCTTGATTATCAGCAACATGAGTATTTGATGAATTTATATTTATCATTCACATTCTGAATTTAGATTGCAGAATTTGCAGATAAATCAATTCATAAAACACAACTTGAGGGATGTGCTGTCAAAATTTTGTAACAATCCTTATTTTTTTGATGGGTTGTTCTTGATAAATGCAGACATTTCAGTGATATCATAAATGCAACATGCACATTTATTTGAGTAAGGCCTTAGAGATAATCTTTGAAGAACTTTTGAATCTGTGGGCAAGCTTAAAGTAAGATATATTAGCTCTTTTCAGTAGTTCCAATCAACAAGATACCTGCCATTCTGCATATCCTTCGACCAGGATGTTAAGGATATTTGTTGTCAGGCTCAATTTCCATTTGTACTTAATTGTAATTTCTATTTACTGGTTTTGGTCTTCTGGAGGCTCTGGTACAATATTGCAGTCCTTTTTAAGAATCAAGATCTGTGCTTTCTTGAATGAAGATAATTGCTTGTTTAGTAGCTTTATATAAAAGGATATAATTTGCATATTCTTCTTCTAGGCTGTAAAGGTTATTTTGTCGGACTTGATTTCCTTTTGTTTTGTATCACATTTTCAGTTTTCTCACATAAGTTATCTTCTTGGTCTGATAAAGTTTCTGATACATTCCCACAGTTTAGTTTCACTTAAGGAAAATACTTGTTTGTACATTTGCATCATCTGTGTTAAAAATGAAAGGTTACAGTATATTGAAATAATATTCAAAAGGTTCATTCCTTCGTTGTATTTATTTTTAGAGAAGCGGATTAAGTTGCCAATTTGTAGGAATTTTCGTTCCTGAGTATGAAATGGCCATTCTTTACCTGATAGTGTTCTCGTCTGATTATATATTCACCTTTTTAACCTCTCTTCTTATAAATACAATGACTGTTATTTCTCATCTCATTCCATTTACACCTCTCTTCTTATAAATACAATGACTGTTATTTCTCATCTCATTCCATTAGAAAAAACTAAAGAAGGCAAAAATCAGTAATAGACACAATCAAGTACCACAACAGATCCAAGACACCATATGGGAAAATGACAAAAAACACAGAGAAGCAACACCCACAAGAGAGACAAGAAGTCAGCCCTTTTTATCACAAGGTGATCACAAGATTGCAGGGAACAAACAAGATATTAAATTAAAGACAATTGTCAAACATGAGTAACAAAATGGATGCACAAGATAATCATCATCTTGGAACAGTCAGTTTCATCATGCCAATTTTTGGTTCAAAGCATATGCATTGTGAGCAGAACATAAAATGTACTGGTTACAACTCTTCCGATGAATCATTGGACAATAGCTCATTTGATATTTACAGGTTCACACGTTCAGGTATATTGGTGTTTATTTTGGGCTTTCACTGGGTTCCACTAAGATCTATTCTGCCTTGTTAAAAAGGCTCTATCTTTCTTTTGTATAAGTACAATGGCTGTCATTTCCGCTCCACTTTATATCAAGTTCTAGTTCATTATGTCAATACTTTGTCCATTATTTACTTTGGGCAAACATTTTCATGAACAGTCATAATAAATGCACTGGATATAGTTCCTCTGGTGAACCCCTATTTGACAACTTTTATTTTCCAGTTTCATGGTTGTGGAAGATATTTTTGTCTTTCACTGTGTTCCAGCAAGATCTATTTCTGCCTTTTATTGTGAATTCATTTTCATTGCAACTCTTGGTTCATCAATTTTTTGGGGGCCAAAAACGTTCCTAAAAAGCCATTAGTAATGCCTTGGATGAACCAATATTTGCCACTTCACTGGACACAGTTTGCACACATGAAGTATCTTTTGGACTTTCAATGTGTCCCAGCAAGATCTGTTCTACACTTTTATTGAGAATCCTTCTTCCTTATGTATATTTAATTTCTGTCATTTCTCAACCAATTCTTTTCGAGTTCTGGTTCATCATACCAATTATTGGCCTAGCATTTTCTTAGGGCAAACTGTTCCTGATCAGTCATAATTACTCTACTTGTTAAGTTCCTCTGGTGAACCAATATATGTCAATTCACTGGATGTTTTTTTGATTCAAGATTATGGAAGTATATTTGAGCTTTCAATGAATGAGCTCCAGCAAGATCTATTCTACCATATTAATTGAAATACAAATACACTTACTGTCATTTCTCAAGCTGTTTCTTTCAAGTTCATACCAATCCTCTTCGGGTAAAAATATTCCTGGACAGTCATAATTAATGTGCTTGTTACATTTTCTATGGTGATCTTATATTTGAAGACTCTCTGGATGGTTACATGTTCAGGGTTATGAAGTATATTTTTGGCTTTCACTGTGTTCCAGCAAGATCATTTTTGGGATTTCAAACTGTAGCAACCTGTAATTTACAATTCTTAATTATCCTAATGTTTTTTTTTAAAGCAAAGGGTCTATTGTTATCACCTCTGTCTGTCGGTCCATCCGTCTGTCTATCTGTTATGCTATATCCCCGTAAACCGTAGGAAAAATCCAAACAATGGAGGATCAGGAATCAATACAATCAAGCACAAGAGCGAAGAGGTCAGCCCTTTCTTAGCAGGTGACCACAAGGCAACAATGAACAGACATGTAAACAGGACAAGCAAGAAACACAATTAACAAAAATGATCCACAAAAGAACCAGTGCCCTTGGAACAGTCAGTAAAAAATCCCTTCGATAACCTTATAGCATGAAATATTAATAAAATTAATAAAACAAAACTAAGAGACAGGCAACATACATTTTTGAAATAGTTTTAAGATAGGGTCTTCCTTTATTCCAAGATTTAAACCATGATATCTTGAATTAAAAGTCAAAAATAAGAGGAAGGGGATTTACATTTTTGAATAAGCTTTATGTAATATTTTTCCTTTATTCGCTTTTAGCCCCCGCTCACTGGGGCCATAGAAATAGGTGGGCTGCCTAGTGCCTCTGTGGCAGAGCTGCTTGTATCATGAATACAGCAGGGCTTGGGTTTACAAGTCAGGTAGAAGTCCTTCAAATTCAGAGGCAACAGTTACAGAGCAATAACCTGAAGCCAAGTTAGATGTCAACTGAGTAAATGACCGTGCAGTCTACATATTGGGTATGACCATAATAGACATGCATACTGGATTAATATATCTACTCCACAATATATTGTTCTAGTGTGCTGCTATGTGGAAATATGCATGAGTAGAAGGTACAGCCATGGACATATTAGACTGACCCTATATGCAGTAAGGGTACGCTCCTGACTGTTTAATCTCCAGAAAAGCATCTTCAAATTTGCTTTCTCTCTTCTAAATATGATTTAAATGATTATTTTTAACAAGGGTCTGTTTGGCAGTTAGTTGATGACCCCTCAATGCCAGTAGTCATATTATGCTATATTGGCAACGTGTACAACCCTAATCTGACTACCATATAGGCAGGCAGTATGGACTCTTTAATTATTTGTGAAATTCATTTTTTTTCTTGGACTTCCATTGTGAATAAGGTAAGGGAATAGTGAAAAGATTTATTTAAATATAATTTTATCATATAAATTCACTCCTTTAAACCTTATACCATGATATCTTGAATTAAAAGTCAAAAATAAGAGGAAGGGGATATACATTTTTGAATTAGCTTTATGTAATGTTCCTTTATTCCCTTTTTGCCCCCGCTCACTGGGGCCATAGAAATAGGTGGGCTGCCTAGTGCCTCTGTGGCAGAGCTGCTTGTATCATTAATACAGCAGGGCTTAGGTTTACAAGTCAGGTAGAAGTCCTTCAAATTCAGAGGCAACAGTTACAGAGCAATAACCTGAAGCCAAGTTAGATGTCAACTGAGTAAATGACTGTGCAGTCTACATATTGGGTATGACCATAATAGACATGCATACTGGATTAATATATCTACTCCACAATAATATTGTTCTAGTGTGCTGCTATGTGGAAATATTCATGAGTAGAAGGTACAGCAATGAACATATTAGGGTGACCGTATATGCGGTAAGGGTACTGCTCTTGACTGTTTAATCTCAAGAAAAGCATCTTTAAATTTGCTTGTCACTATAATTCTGATTTAAAATATTTTTCAATACAAGGGTCTGGTAAGCAGTTTGTTGATGACTACTCAATGCTAGTAGTCATATTATGCTGTGACTGTGAATTAGGGTTGCTAGTGCAGTAATTCAGAAATAGCAAAATGTGTACCCCTTAAAACTGCCAAAAGGGCATCTTAAAATGCTTTTCTCTTCCTTCTCTGATTTTAAGGGGTTAGTTGTCTATTTCAAGGGTCTGAATAACAGTTTGTGGGCATTTCCTCAAAGCCATTGGTCTTAATATGCTGTAACTATATATTGGCAATGTGTATAAAAGTAAAAAAGAGGGCAAATATCAGGAATTGATACAATCAGGCACCACATCAGACCCAGGATACCAATGGGAAAGGGTAATCCTATTCTGACTACCATATAGGCAGGCAGTATGAACTCTGTAATTATTTCTGAAACTTCACATTTTTCTTGGACTTTCATTGTGAATAAGGTAAGGGAATAAAGATAAGATTTATTTAAATATAATTTTGTCATATAAATTCACTCCTTTTAAACCTTATACCATGATATCTTGAATTAAAAGTCAAAAATAAGAGTGAAGGGGATATACATTTTTGAATTAGCTTTATGCTGTGTTGTTCCTTTATTCCCTTCTTGCCCCTGCTCACTTGGGCCATAGAAATAGGTGGGCTGCCTAGTGCCTCTGTGGCAGAGCTGTTTGTATCTTTAATACAGCAGGGCTTAGGTTTACAAGTCAGGTAGAAGTCCTTCAAATTCAGAGGCAACAGTTACAGAGCAATAACCTGAAGCCAAGTTAGATGTCAACTGAGTTAATGACTGTGCAGTCTACATATTGGGTATGACCAAAATAGACATGCATACTGGATTAATATATCTACTCCACAATATATTGTTCTAGTGTGCTGCTATGTGGAAATATGCATGAGTAGATGGTACAGCCATGAACATATTAGACTGACCCTATATGCAGTAAAGGTACGCTCCTTACTGTTTAATCTCCAGAAAAGCATCTTCAAATTTGCTTTCTCTCTTCTAAATATGTTTTAAACGATTATTTATAACAAGGGTCTGGTTAGTGGTTGATGACCCCTTAATGTCAGTAGTCATATTATGCTATATTGGCAATGTGTACAACCCTAATCTGACTACCATATAGGCAGGCAGTATAGGCTCTTTGATTATTTGTGAAATTCATTTCTTTTTGGACTTTTTTTTCTTGGACTTCAAGGGAGCGCAGTGGCTCAGTGGTAGAGTGCTTGACTCAAGACCAAAGGGTTGCGGGTTCGAGCCTTACCAGCGTCACTGCCTTGTGGTCCTAAAGCAAGACACATTTATCCTAGCTTAGTACTGGTTCAACCCAGGAAGACCCGTCCCTATATAACTGAAAAACTGTTGATGGGGCGTAAAGAATCAAATCAAACAAAATCTTGGTTTTCCATTGTGAATAAGGTAAGGGAATAGTGATAAGATTTATTTAAATATAATTTTGTCATATAAATTCACTTCTTTTAAACCTTATGCCATGATGTCTTGAATTAAAGTCAAAAATAAGAGGAAGGGGATATACATTTTTGAATTAGCTTTATGAAATGTTATTCCTTTATTCCCTTTTTGCCCCCACTCACTGGGGCCATAGAAATAGGTGGGCTGCCTAGTGCCTCTGTGGCAGAGCTGCTTGTATCATTAATACAGCAGGGCTTGGGTTTACAAGTCAGGTAGAAGTCCTTCAAATTCAGAGGCAACAGTTACAGAGCAATAACCTGAAGCCAAGTTAGATGTCAACTGAGTAAATGACTGTGCAGTCTACATATTGGGTATGACCATAATAGACATGCATACTGGATTAATATATCTACTCCACAATAATATTGTTCTAGTGTGCTGCTATGTGGAAATATTCATGAGTAGAAGGTACAGCAATGAACATATTAGGGTGACCGTATATGCGGTAAGGGTACTGCTCTTGACTGTTTAATCTCAAGAAAAGCATCTTTAAATTTGCTTTTCTCTTCTAAATCTGATTTAAAAGATTTTTTTAATTACAATGGTCTAGTTAGCAGTTAGTTGATGACTACTCAATGTCAGTTGTCATATTATGCCGTGACTGTCAGTTAGGGTTGCTACTGCAGTAATTCAGGAATAGCAAAATGTGTACCCCTTAAAACTGCCAAATGGGCATCTTAAAATGCTTTTCTCTTCCTTCTCTGATTTTAAGGGGTTAGTTGTCTATTTCAAGGGTCTGGATAACAGTTTGTGGGCATTTCCTCAAAGCCATTGGTCTTAATATGCTGTAACTATATATTGGCAATGTGTATAAAAGTAAGAAAGAGGGCAAATATCAGGAATTGATACAATCAAGCACCACACCAGACCAAGGATACCAATGGGAAAGTGTAAACCTAATCTGACTACCATATAGGCAGGCAGTATGGACTCTGTAATTATTTCTGAAACTTCACATTTTTTCTTGGAATCCATTGTGAATAAGGTAAAGGAATAGTGAAAAGATTTATTTAAATATAATTTTGTCATATAAATTCACTCCTTTTAAACCTTATACCATGATATCTTGAATTAAAAGTCAAATATAAGAGGAAGGGGATTTACATTTTTGAATAAGCTTTATGTAACATTTTTCCTTTATTCCCTTTTAGCCCCCGCTCACTGGGGCCATAGAAATAGGTGGGCTGCCTAGTGCCTCTGTGGCAGAGCTGCTTGTATCATGAATACAGCAGGGCTTAGGTTAACAAGTCAGGTAGAAAACCTTCAAATTCAGAGGCAACAGTTACAGAGCAATAACCTGAAGCCAAGTTAGATGTCAGCTGAGTAAATGACCATGCAGCCTACATATTGGGTATGACCATAATAGACATGCATACTGGATTAATATATCTACTCCACAATATATTGTTCTAGTGTGCTGCTTTGTGGAAATATTCATGAGTAGAGGATACAGCCATGAACATATTAGGCTTACCATATATGAGGTAAGGGTACTGCTCTTGACTGTTTAATCTCAAGAAAAGCATCTTTAAATTTGCTTTTCTCTTCTAAATCTGATTTAAAATATTTTTTTAATTACAAGGGTCTAGTTAGCAGTAAGTTGATGACTACTCAATGTCAGTAGTCATATTATGCTGTGACTGTGAATAAGAGTTGCTGGTGCATTAATTCAGAAATAGCAAATTGTGTACCCCTTAAAACTGCCAAATGGGCATCTTAAAATGCTTTTCTCTTCCTATTCTGATTTTAAGGGGTTAGTTGTCTATTTCAAGAGTCTGGATAACAGTTTGTGGGCATTTCCTCAAAGCCATTGGTCTTAATATGCTGTAACTATATTATGGCAATGTGTATAAAAGTAAGAAAGAGGGCAAATATCAGGAATTGATACAATCAAGAACCACACCAGACCCAGGATACCTGAATGGGAAAGTGTCACCCTAATCTGACTACCATATAGGCAGGCAGTATGGACTCTGTAATTATTTCTGAAACTTCACATTTTTTCTTGGCCTCCATTGTGAATAAGGTAAGGGAATAGTGAAAAGATTTATTTAAATATAATTTTGTCATATTAATTCACTCCTTTTAAACCTTATACCATGATATCTTGAATTAAAAGTCAAAAATAAGAGGAAGGGGATTTACATTTTTGAATAAGCTTTATGTAATATTTTTCCTTTATTCCCTTTTAGCCCCCGCTCATTGGGGCCATAGAAATAGGTGGGCTGCCTAGTGCCTCTGTGGCAGAGCTGCTTGTATCATGAATACAGCAGGGCTTAGGTTTACAAGTCAGGTAGAAGTCCTTCAAATTCAGAGGCAACAGTTACAGAGCAATAACCTGAAACCAAGTTAGATGTCAACTGAGTAAATGACCGTGCAGCCTACATATTGGGTATGACCATAATAGACATGCATACTGGATTAATATATCTACTCCACAATATATTGTTCTAGTGTGCTGCTTTGTGGAAATATTCATGAGTAGAGGGTACAGCCATGAACATATTAGGCTGACCATATATGAGGTTAGGGTACTGCTCTTGACTGTTTAATCTCAAAAAAAGCATCTTTAAATTTGCTTTTCTCTTCTTAATCTGACTTAAAATATTTTTTTAATTACAAGGGTCTAGTTAGCAGTTAGCTGATGACTACTCAATGTCAGTAGTCATATTATGCTGTGACTGTGAATTAGAGTTGCTGGTGCATTAATTCAGAAATAGCAAATTGTGTACCCCTTAAAACTGCCAAATGGGCATCTTAAAATGCTTTTCTCTTCCTTCTCTGATTTTAAGGGGTTAGTTGTCTATTTCAAGAGTCTGGATAACAGTTTGTGGGCATTTCCTCAAACCATTGGTCTTAATATGCTGTAACTATATTATGGCAATGTGTATAATAGGGAGCGCAGTGGCTCAGTGGTAGAGTGCTTGACTCGAGACCGAAGGGTAGCGGGTTCGAGCCTCACCAGCGTCACTGCGTTGTGGTCCTTGAGCAAGACACATTTATCCTAGCTTAGTACTGGTTAAACCCAGGAAGAACCGTCCCGCATAACTGAAAGATTGTTGAGTGGACGTAAAGAATTAAATCAAACAAAAAAACAAACAAAAGCAATGTGTATAAAAGTAAGAAAGAGGGCAAATATCAGGAATTGATACAATCAAGAACCACACCAGACCCAGGATACCAATGGGAAAGTGTCACCCTAATCTGACTACCATATAGGCAGGCAGTATGGACTCTGTAATTATTTCTGAAACTTCACATTTTTTCTTGGCCTCCATTGTGAATAAGGTAAGGGAATAGTGAAAAGATTTATTTAAATATAATTTTGTCATATTAATTCACTGCTCTTAAACCTTATTCCATGATATCTTGAATTAAAAGTCAAAAATAAGAGGAAGGGGCTATACATTTTTGAATTAGCTTTATGTAATGTTGTTCCTTTATTCCGTTTTTGCCCCCGCTCACTGGGGCCATAGAAATAGGTGGGCTGCCTAGTGCCTCTGTGGCAGAGCTGCTTGTATCATGAATACAGCAGAGCTTAGGTTTAAAAGTCAGGTAGAAGTCCTTCAAATTCAGAGGCAACAGTTACAGAGCAATAACCTGAAGCCAAGTTAGATGTCAACTAAGTACATGACCGTGCAGTCTACATATTGGGTATGACCATAATAGACATGCATACTGGATTAATATATCTACTCCACAATATATTGTTCTAGTGTGCTGCTTTGTGGAAATATTCATGAGTAGAGGGTACAGCCATGAACATATTAGGCTGACCATATATGAGGTAAGGGTACTGCTCTTGACTGTTTAATCTAAAAAAGCATCTTTAAATTTGCTTTTCTCTTCTAAATCTGATTTAAAATATTTTTTTAATTACAATGGTCTAGTTAGCAGTTAGTTGATGACTACTCAATGTCAGTAGTCATATTATGCTGTGACTGTGAATTAGAGTTGCTGGTGCATTAATTCAGAAATAGCAAATTGTGTACCCCTTAAAACTGCCAAATGGGCATCTTAAAATGCTTTTCTCTTCCTTCTCTGATTTTAAGGGGTTAGTTGTCTATTTCAAGAGTCTGGATAACAGTTTGTGGGCATTTCTTCAAAGCCATTGGTCTTAATATGCTGTAACTATATTATTTCAATGTGTATAAAAGTAAGAAAGAGGGAATATATGAGGAATTGATACAATCAAGAACCACACCAGACCCAGGATACCAATGGGAAAGTGTCACCCTAATCTGACTACCATATAGGCAGGCAGTATGGACTCTGTAATTATTTCTGAAACTTCACATTTTTCTTGGACTTTCATTGTGAATAAGGAAAGGGAATAGTTATAAGAGTTATTTAAATATAATTTTGTCATATTAATTCACTCCTCTTAAACCTTATTCCATGATATCTTGAATTAAAAGTCAAAAATAAGAGGAAGGGGCTATACATTTTTGAATTAGCTTTATGTAATGTTGTTCCTATATTCCCTATTTGCCCCCGCTCACTGGGGCCATAGAAATAGTTGGGCTGCCTAGTGCCTCTGCCAAGTTAGATGTCAACTAAGTACATGACTGTGCAGTTTACATATTGGGTATGACCATAATAGACATGCATACTGGATTAATATATCTACTCCACAATATATTGTTCTAGTGTACTGCTATGTGGAAATATTCACGAGTAGAAGGTACAGCCATGAACATATTTGATTGACCATATATGCGGTAAGGGTACTGCTCTTGACTGTTTAATCTCAAGAAAAGCAACTTTAAATTTGCTTTTCTCTTCTAAAACTGATTTAAAGATTTTAAAGTTAGTGATGATAGGGCAAAAAGATAATCCAGATCAGACGGCTCCCGAAGGAAAATCTGATCTGTGTTGTCACTATTTGCCACCATAACATTACCTTTGAAAACAACTTATCCTGTCTGAGGAAATAGAATAACACAGTTCAGACCACTCCTGAAGGAACAGTCTGATCTGTTTTTACACTATTCTTCTCCGGCAAGGTATGGTGGGCAAGATAAGGTGTGTAAAAGGTTTCCCTTGAGGTGGCAAAGAGTATAAACACTGATCAGACTGCTCTTTTAAGTAAGTCTCCTCTGTGTTTACAATATTTGCCATTTTAACAATACCTTCTAAACACCTTATAGTGCCTGAGCAAATAGTTAGAGCAGATTGGACCTTTCCTGATGGATAGTATGATCATTGTTTTCACTATTGGCCATTTTAATACTACTAGATAAGCACCTTATTATGCTTATGCAAATAAATGCAAACCCAGATCAGACCCCTCCTTAAGGAAGGGTCTGATCAATGTTTACATTATTTGCTCAATCATGATGAGCTGTGAGAAAGATAGTCTTTGTATGGCAAATAGTGTAAACAATGGTCAGAATGCTCTTGATGGAATGGTTGGATCTAAGTTAGCACTATATGCTCAGGAAAATTGCCATCTATTGCATTCGCTGTCTAATACAGAGTTTAAAGGTAGTGATGATATGGCAAAAAGATAATCCAGATCAGACTTTTCTGAAAGAAAGTCTGATCTGTGCTGTCACTATTTGCCATCTTAACATTACCTTTGAAAACAACTTATCCTGTCTGAGGAAATAGAATAACACAGTTCAGACCACTCCTGAAGGAACAGTCTGATCTGTTTTTACACTATTCTTCTCCGGCAAGGTAAGGTGGGCAAGATAAGGTGTGTAAAAGGTTTCCCTTGAGGTGGAAAAGAGTATAAACACTGATCTGACTGCTCTTTTAAGTAAGTCTCCTCTGTGTTTACAATATTTGCCATTTTAACAATACCTTCTAAACACCTTATAGTGCCTGAGCAAATAGTTAACGCAGATTGGACCTTTCCTGATGGATAGTATGATCAGTGTTTTCACTATTTGCCATTTTAATACTACCAGATAAGCACCTTATTATGCCTATACAAATAAATGCAAACCCAGATCAGACCCCTCCTTAAGGATTGGTCTGATCAATGTTTTCATTATTTGCTCAAACATGATGAGTTGTGTGAAAGATAGTCTTTATATGGCAAATAGTGTAAACAATGGTCAGAATGCTCTTGATGGAATGGCTTGATCTAAGTTAGCACTATATGCTCAGGAAAAATGCCATTTAATGCATTCGCTGTCTGATACAGAGTTTAAAGGTTGTGATGATATGGCAAAAGATAACCCAGAACAGACAGCTCCCGAAGGAAAATCTGATCTGTGTTGTCACTATTTGCCACCATAACATGACCTTTGAAAACAACTTATCCTGTCTGAGGAAATAGAATAACACAGATCAGACCACTCCTGAAGGAACAGTCTGATCTGTTTTTACACTATTCTTCTCCGGCAAGGTAATGTGAGCAAGATAAGGTGTGTAAAAGGTTTCCATTGAGTCGGCAAAGAGTATAAACACTGATCAGACTGCTCTTTAAGTATGTCTCCTCTGTGTTTAAAATATTTGCCATTTTAACAATACCTTCTAAACAACTTATAGTGCCTGAGCAAATAGTAAACGCAGATTGGACCGTTCCTGATGGATAGTATAATCAGTGTTTTCACTATTGGCCATTTTAATACTACTAGATAAGCACCTTATTATGCTTATGCAAATAAATGCAAACCCAGATCAGACCCCTCCTTAAGGAATGGTCTGATCAATGTTTACATTATTTGCTCAAACATGATGAGCTGTGAGAAAGATAGTCTTTATATGGCAAATAGTGTAAACAATGGTCAGAATGCTCTTGATGGAATGGTGGGATCTAAGTTAGCACTATATGCTCAGGAAAATTGCCATCTATTACATTCGCTGTCTAATAAAGAGTTTAAAGGTAGTGATGATATGGCAAAAAGAGAATCCAGGTCAGACTTTTCTGAAGGAAAGTCTGATCTGTGCCGTCACTATTTGCCACCTTAACATTACCTTTTAAAACAACTTCTCTTACCTGAGGAAATAGAATAACACAGTTCAGACCACTCCTGAAGGAACAGTCTGATCTGTTTTTACTCTATTTTACTCTATTCTTCTTAGGCAAGGTAAGGTGGGCAAGATAAGGTGTGTAAAAGGTTTTCGTTGAGGTGGAAAAGAGTATAAACACTGATCAGACTGCTCTTTAAGTAAGTCTCCTCTGTGTTTAAAATATTTGCCAATTCAACAATACCATCAAAACACCTTATAGTGCCTGAGCAAATAGTAAACCCAGATGGGACTGTTCCCAATGGATTGTATGATCAGTGTTTTTACTATTGGCCATTTTAATACTACCAGATAAGCACCTTATTATGCAAATGCAAATAAATGCAAACCCAGATCAGACCCCTCCTAAAGGAATGGTCTGATCAATGTTTTCATTATTTGCTCAAACATGATGAGTTGTGTGAAAGATAGTCTTTATATGGCAAATAGTGTGAACAATGGTCAGAATGCTCTTGATGGAATGGCTTGATCTAAGTTAGCACTATATGCTCAGGAAAAATGCCATTTAATGCATTCGCTGTCTGATACAGAGTTTAAAGGTTGTGATGATATGGCAATCAGAACAGACAGCTCCCGAAGGAAAATCTGATCTGTGTTGTCACTATTTGCCACCATAACATGACCTTTGAAACAACTTATCCTGTCTGAGGAAATAGAATAACGCAGATCAGACCACTCCTGAAGGAACAGTCTGATATGTTTTTACACTATTCTTCTTAGGCAAGGTAAGGTTGGCAAGGTAAGGTGTGTAAAAGGTTTCCCTTGAGGTGGCAAAGAGTATAAACACTGATCAGACTGCTCTTTTAAGTAAGTCTCCTCTGTGTTAACAATACTTGCCATTTTAACAATACCTTCTTAACACCTTATAGTGCCTGAGCAAATAGTTAACGCAGATTGGACTGTTCCTGATGGATAGTATGATCAGTGTTTTCACTATTGGCCATTTTAATACTACCAGATAAGCACCTTATTATGCTTATGCAAATAAATGCAAACCCAGATCAGACCCCTCCTTAAGGAATGGTCTGATCAATGTTTACATTATTTGCTCAAACATGATGAGCTGTGAGAAAGATAGTCTTTATATGGCAAATAGTGTAAACAATGGTCAGAATGCTCTTGATGGAATGGTCGGATCTAAGTTAGCACTATTTTAATACTACCAGATAAGCACCTTATTATGCTTATGCAAATGATTGCAAACCCAGATCAGACCCCTCCTTAAGGAATGGTCTGATCAATGTTTACATTATTTGCTCAAACATGATGAGCTGTGAGAAAGATAGTCTTTATATGGCAAATAGTGTAAACAATGGTCAGAATGCTCTTGATGGAATGGTCGGATCTAAGTTAGCACTATATGCTCAGGAAAATTGCCATCTGTTACATTCGCTGTCTAATACAGAGTTTAAAGGTAGTGATGATGTGGCCCAGAGATAATCCAGATCCGACTTTTCTGAAGGAAAGTCTGATCTGTGCTGTCACTATTTGCCACCTTAACATTACCTTTTAAAACAACTTATCTTACCTGAGGAAATAGAATAACACAGTTCAGACCACTCCTGAAGGAACAGTCTGATCTGTTTGTACACTATTCTTTTCTTAGGCAAGGTAATGTGAGCAAGATAAGGTGTGTAAAAGGTTTCCATTGAGGTGGCAAAGAGTATAAACACTGATCAGACTGCTCTTTAAGTAAGTCTCCTCTGTGTTTAAAATATTTGCCATTTCAACAATACCATGGAAACACCTTATAGTGCCTGAGCAAATAGTAAACCCAGATGGGACTGTTCCCGATGGATAGTATGATCAGTGTTTTCACTATTGGCCATTTTAATACTACCAGATAAGCACCTTATTATGCCTATGCAAATAAATGCAAACCCTGATCAGACCCCTCCTTAAGGAATGGTCTGATCAATGTTTACATTATTTGCTCAAACATGATGAGCTGTGAGTAAGATAGTCTTTATATGGCAAATAGGGTTAACAATGGTCAGAATGCTCTTGATGGAATGGTTGGATCTAAGTTAGCACTATATGCTCAGGAAAATTGCCATCTATTGCATTCGCTGTCTAATACAGAGTTTAAAGGTAGTGATGATATGGCAAAAAGATAATCCAGATCAGACTTTTCTGAAGGAAAGTCTGATTTGTGCTGTCCCTATTTGCCACCTTAACATTACCTTTTAAAACAACTAATCTTACCTGAGGAAATAGAAAACACAGTTCAGACCACTCCTGAAGGAACAGTCTGATCTGTTTTTACACTATTCTTCTTAGGCAAGGTAATGTGGGCAAGATAAGGTGTGTAAAAGGTTTCCATTGAGGTGGCAAAGAGTATAAACACGGATCAGACTGCTCTTTAAGTAAGTCTCCTCTGTGTGTAAAATATTTGCCATTTCAACAATACCATCGAAACACCTTATAGTGCCTGAGCAAATAGTAAACCCAGATGGGACTGTTCCCGATGGATAGTATGATCCGTGTTTTCACTATTGGCCATTTTAATACTACCAGATAAGCACCTTATTATGCCTATGCAAATAAATGCAAACCCAGATCAGACCCCTCCTAAAGGAATGGTCTGATCAATGTTTTCATTATTTGCTCAAACATGATGAGTTGTGTGAAAGATAGTCTTTATATGGCAAATAGTGTAAACAATGGTCAGAATACTCTTGATGGAATGGTCTGATCTAAGTAAGCACTATATGCTCAGGAAAATTGCGATCTAATGCATTCGCTGTCTGATACAGAGTTTAAAGGTTGTGATGATATGGCTAAAAGATTACCCAGAACAGACAGCTCCCAAAGGAAAATCTGATCTGTGTTGTCACTCTTTGCCACCATAACATGACCTTTGAAAACAACTTATCCTGTCTGAGGAAATAGAATAACCCAGATCAGACCACTCCTGAAGGAACAGTCTGATCTGTTTTTACACTATTCTTCTCCGGCAAGGTAAGGTGGGCAAGGTAAGATGTGTAAAAGGTTCCCTTGAGGCGGCAAAGAGTATAAACACTGTTTACAATATTTGCCATTTTAACAATACCTTCTAAACACCTTATAGTGCCTGAGCAAATAGTTAACACAGATTGGACCGTTCCTGATGGATAGTATGATCAGTGTTTTCACTATTGGCCATTTTTATACTACCAGATAAGCACCTTATTATGCTTATGCAAATGATTGCAAACCCAGATCAGACCCCTCCTTAAGGAATGGTCTGATCAATGTTTACATTATTTGCTCAAACATGATGAGTTGTGAGAAAGATAGTCTTTATATGGCAAATAGTGTAAACAATGGTCAGAATGCTCTTGATGGAAAGGTCAGATCTAAGTTAGCACTATATGCTCAGGAAAATTGCCATCTATTACATTCGCTGTCTAATACAGAGTTTAAAGGTAGTGATGATATGGCGCAGAGATAATTCAGATCCGACTTTTCTGAAGGAAAGTCTGATCTGTGCTGTCACTATTTGCCACCTTAACATTACCTTTTAAAACAACTTTTCTTACCTGAGGAAATAGAATAACACAGTTCAGACCACTCCTGAAGGAACAGTCTGATCTGTTTTTACACTATTCTTCTTAGGCAAGGTAATGTGAGCAAGATAAGGTGTGTAAAGGTTTCCATTGAGGTGGCAAAGAGTATAAACACTGATCAGACTGCTCTTTAAGTTAGTCTCCTCTGTGTTTAAAATATTTGCCATTTCAACAATACCATCGAAACACCTTATAGTGCCTGAGCAAATAGTAAACCCAGATGGGACTGTTCCCGATTGATGGTATGATCAGTGTTTTCACTATTGGCCATTTTAATACTACCAGATAAGCACCTTATTATGCCTATGCAAATAAATGCAAACCCTGATCAGACCCCTCCTTAAGGAATGGTCTGATCAATGTTTACATTATTTGCTCAAACATGATGAGCTGTGAGAAAGATAGTCTTTATATGGCAAATAGTGTTAACAATGGTAAGAATGCTCTTGATGGAATGGTCGGATCTAAGTTAGCACTATATGCTCAGGAAAATTGCCATCTATTGCATTCGCTGTCAAATACAGAGTTTAAAGGTAGTGATGATATGGCAAAAAGATAATCCAGATCAGACTTTTCTGAAGGAAAGTCTGATCTGTGCTGTCACTATTTGCCACCTTAACATTACCTTTTAAAACAATTTATCTTACCTGAGGAAATAGAATGACACAGTTCAGACCACTCCTGAAGGAACAGTCTGATCTGTTTTTACACTATTCTTCTTAGGCAAGGTAATGTGGGCAAGATAAGGTGTGTAAAAGGTTTCCATTGAGGTGGCAAAGAGTATAAACACTGATCAGACTGCTCTTTAAGTAAGTCTCCTCTGTGTTTAAAATATTTGCCATTTCAACAATACAATCGAAACACCTTATAGTGCCTGAGCAAATAGTAAACCCAGATGGGACTGTTCACGATGGATAGTATGATCAATGTTTTCACTATTGGCCATTTTAATACTACCACATAAGCACCTTGTTATGCCTATGCAAATAAATGCAAACCCAGATCAGACCCCTCCTAAAGGAATGGTCTGATCAATGTTTTCATTATTTGCTCAAACATGATGAGTTGTGTGAAAGATAGTCTTTATATGGCAAATAGTGTTAACAATGGTCAGAATGCTCTTGATGGAATGGTCTGATCTAAGTTAGCACTATATGCTCAGGAAAATTGCCATCTATTACATTCGCTTTCTGATACAGAGTTTAAAGGTTGTGATGATATGGCAAAAAGATAACCCAGAAAAGACAGCTCCCGAAGGAAATTCTGATCTGTGTTGTCACTATTTGCCACCATAACATTACCTTTGAAAACAACTTATCCTGTCTGGGGAAATAGAATAACACAGATCAGACCACTCCTGAAGGACATCTGATCTGTTTTTACACTATTCTTCTTAGGCAAGGTAATGTGAGCAAGATAAGGTGTGTAAAGGCTTCCATTGAGGTGGCAAAGAGTATAAACACTGATCAGACTGCTCTTTAAGTAAGTCTCCTCTGTGTTTAAAATATTTGCCATTTCAACAATACCATCGAAACACCTTATAGTGTCTGAGCAAATAGTAAACCCAGATGGGACTGTTCCCGATGGATGGTATGATCAGTGTTTTCACCATTGGCCATTTTAATACTACCAGATAAGCACCTTATTATGCCTATGCAAATAAATGCAAACCCTGATCAGACCCCTCCTTAAGGAATGGTCTGATCAATGTTTACATTATTTGCTCAAACATGATGAGCTGTGAGAAAGATAGTCTTTATATGGCAAATAGTGTTAACAATGGTCAGAATGCTCTTGATGGAATGGTCGGATCTAAGTAAGCACTATATGCTCAGGAAAATTGCCATCTATTGCATTCACTGTCAAATACAGAGTTTAAAGGTAGTGATGATATGGCAAAAAGATAATCCAGATCAGACTTTTCTGAAGGAAAGTCTGATCTGTGCTGTCACTATTTGCCACCTTAACATTACCTTTTAAAACAACTAATCTTACCTGAGGAAATAGAATAACATCGTTCAGACCACTCCTGAAGGAACAGTCTGATCTGTTTTTACACTATTCTTCTTAGGCAAGGTAATGTGGGCAAGATAAGGTGTGTAAAAGGTTTCCATTGAGGTGGCAAAGAGTATAAACACGGATCAGACTGCTCTTTAAGTAAGTCTCCTCTGTGTGTAAAATATTTGCCATTTCAACAATACCATCGAAACACCTTATAGTGCCTGAGCAAATAGTAAACCCAGATGGGACTGTTCACGATGGATAGTATGATCCGTGTTTTCACTATTGGCCATTTTAATACTACCAGATAAGCACCTTATTATGCCTATGCAAATAAATGCAAACCCAGATCAGACCCTTCCTAAAGGAATGGTCTGATCAATGTTTTCATTATTTGCTCAAACATGATGAGTTGTGTGAAAGATAGTCTTTATATGGCAAATAGTGTAAACAATGGTCAGAATACTCTTGATGGAATGGTCTGATCTAAGTTAGCACTATATGCTCAGGAAAATTGCAATCTAATGCATTCGCTGTCTGATACAGAGTTTAAAGGTTGTGATGATATGGCAAAAAGATAACCCAGAACAGACAGCTCCCAAAGGAAAATCTGATCTGTGTTGTCACTCTTTGCCACCATAACATGACCTTTGAAAACAACTTATCCTGTCTGAGGAAATAGAATAACCCAGATCAGACCACTCCTTAAGGAATAGTCTGATCTGTTTTTACACTATTCTTCTCCGGCAAGGTAAGGTGGGCAAGGTAAGATGTGTAAAAGGTTTCCCTTGAGGCGGCAAAGAGTATAAACACTGTTTACAATATTTGCCATTTTAACAATACCTTCTAAACACCTTATAGTGCCTGAGCAAATAGTTAACCCAGATGGGACTGTTCCCAATGGATGGTATGATCAGTGTTTTCACTATTGGCCATTTTAATACTACCAGATAAGCACCTTATTATGCTTATGCAAATGATTGCAAACCCAGATCAGACCCCTCCTTAAGGAATGGTCTGATCAATGTTTACATTATTTGCTCAAACATGATGAGTTGTGAGAAAGATAGTCTTTATATGGCAAATAGTGTAAACAATGGTCAGAATGCTCTTGATGGAAAGGTCGGATCTAAGTTAGCACTATATGCTCAGGAAAATTGCCATCTATTACATTCGCTGTCTAATACAGAGTTTAAAGGTAGTGATGATATGGCGCAGAGATAATTCAGATCCGACTTTTCTGAAGGAAAGTCTGATCTGTGCTGTCACTATTTGCCACCTTAACATTACCTTTTAAAACAACTTTTCTTACCTGAGGAAATAGAATAACACAGTTCAGACCACTCCTGAAGGAACAGTCTGATCTGTTTTTACACTATTCTTCTTAGGCAAGGTAATGTGAGCAAGATAAGGTGTGTAAAGGTTTCCATTGAGGTGGCAAAGAGTACAAACACTGATCAGACTGCTCTTTAAGTTAGTCTACTCTGTGTTTAAAATATTTGCCATTTCAACAATACCATCGAAACACCTTATAGTGCCTGAGCAAATAGTAAACCCAGATGGGACTGTTCCCGATGGATGGTATGATCAGTGTTTTCACTATTGGCCATTTTAATACTACCAGATAAGCACCTTATTATGCCTATGCAAATAAATGCAAACCCAGATCAGACCCCTCCTTAAGGAATGGTCTGATCAATGTTTACATTATTTGCTCAAACATGATGAGCTGTGAGAAAGATAGTCTTTATATGGCAAATAGTGTTAACAATGGTCAGAATGCTCTTGATGGAATGGTCGGATCTAAGTTAGCACTATATGCTCAGGAAAATTGCCATCTATTGCATTCGCTGTCAATACAGAGTTTAAAGGTAGTGATGATATGGCAAAAAGATAATCCAGATCAGACTTTTCTGAAGGAAAGTCTGATCTGTGCTGTCACTGTTTGCCACCTTAACATTACCTTTTAAAACAACTAATCTTACCTGAGGAAATAGAAAAACACAGTTCAGACCACTCCTGAAGGAACAGTCTGATCTGTTTTTACACTATTCTTCTTAGGCAAGGTAATGTGGGCAAGATAAGGTGTGTAAAAGGTTTCCATTGAGGTGGCAAAGAGTATAAACACAGATCAGACTGCTCTTTAAGTAAGTCTCCTCTGTGTTTAAAATATTTGCCATTTCAACAATACCATCGAAACACCTTATAGTGCCTGAGCAAATAGTAAACCCAGATGGGACTGTTCACGATGGATAGTATGATCCGTGTTTTCACTATTGGCCATTTTAATACTACCAGATAAGCACCTTATTATGCCTATGCAAATAAATGCAAACCCAGATCCGACCCCTCCTTAAGGAATGGTCTGATCAATGTTTACATTATTTGCTCAAACATGATGAGCTGTGAGAAAGATAGTCTTTATATGGCAAATAGTGTTAACAATGGTCAGAATGCTCTTGATGGAATGGTCGGATCTAAGTTAGCACTATATGCTCAGGAAAATTGCCATCTATTACATTCGCTTTCTGATACAGAGTTTAAAGATTGTGATGATATGGCAAAAAGATAACCCAGAAAAGACAGCTCCCGAAGGAAAATCTGATCTGTGTTGTCACTATTTGCCACCATAACATTACCTTTGAAAACAACTTATCCTGTCTGGGGAAATAGAATAACACAGATCAGACCACTCCTGAAGGAACAGTCTGATCTGTTTTTACACTATTCTTCTTAGGCAAGGTAAGGTGGGCAAGATAAGGTGTGTAAAAGGTTTCCATTGAGGTGGCAAAGAGTATAAACACGGATCAGACTGCTCTTTAAGTAAGTCTCCTCTGTGTTTTAATATATTTGCCATTTCAACAATACCATCGAAACACCTTATAGTGCCTGAGCAAATAGTAAACCCAGATGGGACTGTTCCTGATGGATGGTATGATCAGTGTTTTCACTATTGGCCATTTTAATACTACCAGATAAGCACCTTATTATGCCTATGCAAATAAATGCAAACCCTGATCAGACCCCTCCTTAAGGAATGGTCTGATCAATGTTTACATTATTTGCTCAAACATGATGAGCTGTGAGAAAGATAGTCTTTATATGGCAAATAGTGTTAACAATGGTCAGCATGCTCTTGATGGAATGGTCGGATCTAAGTTAGCACTATATGCTCAGGAAAATTGCCATCTATTGCATTCGCTGTCTAATACAGAGTTTAAAGGTAGTGATGATATGGCAAAAAGATAATCCAGATCAGACTTTTCTGAAGGAAAGTCTGATCTGTGCTGTCACTATTTGCCACCTTAACATTACCTTTTAAAACAATTTATCTTACCTGAGGAAATAGAATAACACAGTTCAGACCACTCCTGAAGGAACAGTCTGATCTGTTTTTACACTATTCTTCCTAGGCAAGGTAATGTGGGCAAGATAAAGTGTGTAAAAGGTTTCCATTGAGGTGGCAAAGAGTATAAACAATGATCAGACTGCTCTTTAAGTAAGTCTCCTCTGTGTTTAAAATATTTGCCATTTCAACAATACCATCGAAACACCTTATAGTGCCTGAGCAAATAGTAAACCCAGATGGGACTGTTCCTGATGGATAGTATGGTCAATGTTTTCACTATTGGCCATTTTAATACTACCAGATAAGCACCTTATTATGCCTATGCAAATAAATGCACACCCAGATCAGACCCCTCCTAAAGGAATGGTCTGATCAATGTTTTCATTATTTGCTCAAACATGATGAGTTGTGTGAAAGATAGTCTTTATATGGCAAATAGTGTTAACAATGGTCAGAATGCTCTTGATGGAATGGTCTGATCTAAGTTAGCACTATATGCTCAGGAAAATTGCCATCTATTACATTCGCTTTCTGATACAGAGTTTAAAGGTTGTGATGATATGGCAAAAAGATAACCCAGAAAAGACAGCTCCCGAAGGAAAATCTGATCTGTGTTGTCACTATTTGCCACCATAACATTACCTTTGAAAACAACTTATCCTGTCTGGGGAAATAGAATAACACAGATCAGACCACTCCTGAAGGAACAGTCTGATTTGGTTTTACACTTTTCTTCTTAGGCAAGGTAAGGTGGGCAAGATAAGGTGAGTAAAAGGTTTCCATTGAGGTGGCAAAGAGTATAAACACTGATCAGACTGCTCTTTAAGTAAGTCTCCTCTGTGTTTTAATATATTTGCCATTTCAACAATACCATCGAAACACCTTATAGTGCCTGAGCAAATAGTAAACCCAGATGGGACTGTTCCCGATGGATGGTATGATCAGTGTTTTCACTATTGGCCATTTTAATACTACCAGATAAGCACCTTATTATGCCTATGCAAATAAATGCAAACCCTGATCAGACCCCTCCTAAAGGAATGGTCTGATCAATGTTTTCATTATTTGCTCAAACATGATGAGTTGTGTGAAAGATAGTCTTTATATGGCAAATAGTGTAAACAATGGTCAGAATGCTCTTGATGGAATGGTGGGATCTAAGTTAGCACTATATGCTCAGGAAAATTGCCATCTATTGCATTCGCTGTCAAATACAGAGTTTAAAGGTAGTGATGATATGGCAAAAAGATAATCCAGATCAGACGGCTTCTGAAGGAAAGTCTGATCTATCTTTTACTATTTGCCATTTTAACACTACCTTTGTAGCGCTTTGTAATGTTTGTACAAATAGACTAAACACAGACCGGATTACTCCTAAAGGAACAGTCCAATTAGTGTTTACATTATTTACTCAGGCATAATGAGGTGTGTGAAATAGTCTTTGGATCGGAAATAGTGTAAACAATGATCAGACAGCTCCTCCCGGAATTGTCCGGTCTGGGTATGCACTATTTGCTCATATCTCTATTTGCTCATGCAAATTGACAATATCTGCATCCACTGTCCGCCAAATTTCTGTGTCTGCTGTCTGTTAGAGTCCTCTGCAAGGGGCTCAATTCCTGCATCCACTGTCCGCTAATTTTCCGTGTCTGCTGTCTGTTAGAGTCTCCTGCAAGAGGCTCAATTCCTGCATCCACTGTCCGCTAATTTTCCGTGTCTGCTGTCTGTTAGAGTCTCCTGCAAGAGGCTCAATTCCTGCATCCACTGTCCGCTAATTTTCCGTGTCTGCTGTCTGTTAGAGTCTCCTGCAAGAGGCTCAATTCCTGCATCGACTGTCCGCTAATTTTCCGTGTCTGCTGTCTGTTAGAGTCTCCTGCAAGAGGCTCAATTCCTGCATCCACTGTCCGCTAATTTTCCGTGTCTGCTGTCTGTTAGAGTCTCCTGCAAGAGGCTCAATTCAAGCATCCACTGTCCGCTAATTTTCCGTGTCTGCTGTCTGTTAGAGTCTCCTGCAAGAGGCTTAATCCCTGCATCCACTGTCCGCTAATTTTCCGTGTCTGCTGTCTGTTAGAGTCTCCTGCAAGAGGCTCAATTCCTGCATCCACTGTCCGCTAATTTTCCGTGTCTGCTGTCTTTAAGAGTCTCCTGCAAGAGGCTCAATTCCTGCATCCACTGTCCGCTAATTTTCCGTGTCTGCTGTCTGTTAGAGTCTCCTGCAAGAGGCTCAATTCCTGCATCCACTGTCCGCTATTTTCTGTGTCTGCTGTCTGTTAGAGTCTCCTGCAAGAGGCTCAATTCCTGCATCCACTGTCCGCTAATTTTCCGTGTCTGCTGTCTTTTAGAGTCTCCTGCAAGAGGCTCAATTCCTGCATCCACTGTCCACTAATTTTCCGTGTCTGCTGTCTGTTAGAGTTTCCTGCAAGAGGCTCAACTCCTGCATCCACTGTCCGCTTATTTTCCGTGTCTGCTGTCTGTTAGAGTCTCCTGCAAGAGGCTCAACTCCTGCATCCACTGTCCGCTAATTTTCGGTGTCTGCTGTCTTTTAGAGTCTCCTGCAAGAGGCTCAATTCCTGCATCCACTGTCCGCTAATTTTCCGTGTCTGCTGTCTGTTAGAGTCTCCTGCAAGAGGCTCAATTCCTGCATCCACTGTCCACTAATTTTCCTTGTCTGCTGTCTGTTAGAGTCTCCTGCAAGAGGCTCAATTCCTGCATCAACTGTCCGCTAATTTTCTGTGTCTGCTTTCTGTTAGAGTCTCCTGCAAGAGGCTCAATTCCTGCATCCACTGTCCGCTAATTTTCCGTGTCTGCTGTCTGTTAGAGTCTCCTGCAAGAGGCTCAATTCCTGCATCCACTGTCCGCTAATTTTCCGTGTCTGCTGTCCGTTAGAGTCTCATGCAAGAGGCTCAATTCCTGCATCCACTGTCTGCTAATTTTCTGTCTGCTGTCTGTTAGAGTCTCCTGCAAGAGGCTCAATTCCTGCATCCACTGTCCGCTATTTTCCAATTCCTGCATCCACTGTCCGCTAATTTTCCGTGTCTGCTGTCAGTTAGAGTCTCCTGCAAGAGGCTCAATTCCTGCATCCACTGTCCGCTATTTTCCAATTCCTGCATCCACTGTATGCTAATTTTCCGTGTCTGCTTTCTGTTAGAGTCTCCTGCAAGAGGCTCAATTCCTGCATCCACTGTCCGCTAATTTTCCGTGTCTGCTGTCTGTTAGAGTCTCCTGCAAGAGGCTCAATTCCTGCATCCACTGTCCGCTAATTTTCCGTGTCTGCTGTCTGTTAGAGTCTTCTGCAAGAGGCTCAATTCCTGCATCCAATGTCCGCTAATTTTCCGTGTCTGCTGTCTGTTAGAGTCTCCTGCAAGAGGCTCAATTCCTGCATCCACTGTCCGCTAATTTTCCGTGTCTGCTGTCTGTTAGAGTCTCCTGCAAGAGGCTCAATTCCTGCATCCACTGTCCGCTAATTTTCCGTGTCTGCTGTCTCTTAGAGTCTCCTGCAAGAGGCTTAATTCCTGCATCCACTGTCCGCTAATTTTCCGTGTCTGCTGTCTGTTAGAGTCTCCTGCAAGAGGCTCAATTCCTGCATCCACTGTCCGCTAATTTTCCGTGTCTGCTGTCTTTAAGAGTCTCCTGCAAGAGCCTCAATTCCTGCATCCACTGTCCGCTAATTTTCCGTGTCTGCTGTCTGTTAGAGTCTCCTGCAAGAGGCTCAATTCCTGCATCCACTGTCAGCTATTTTCTGTGTCTGCTGTCTGTTAGAGTCTCCTGCAAGAGGCTCAATTCCTGCATCCACTGTCCGCTAATTTTCCGTGTCTGCTGTCTTTTAGAGTCTCCTGCAAGAGGCTCAATTCCTGCATCCAATGTCCACTAATTTTCCGTGTCTGCTGTCTGTTAGAGTTTCCTGCAAGAGGCTCAACTCCTGCATCCACTGTCCGCTTATTTTCCGTGTCTGCTGTCTGTTAGAGTCTCCTGCAAGAGGCTCAACTCCTGCATCCACTGTCCGCTAATTTTCGGTGTCTGCTGTCCGTTAGAGTCTCCTGCAAGAGGCTCAATTCCTGCATCCACTGTCCGCTAATTTTCCGTGTCTGCTGTCTGTTAGAGTCTCCTGCAAGAGGCTCAATTCCTGCATCCACTGTCCACTAATTTTCCTTGTCTGCTGTCTGTTAGAGTCTCATGCAAGAGGCTCAATTCCTGCATCCACTGTCTGCTAATTTTCTGTCTGCTGTCTGTTAGAGTCTCCTGCAAGAGGCTCAATTCCTGCATCCACTGTCCGCTATTTTCCAATTCCTGCATCCACTGTCCGCTAATTTTCCGTGTCTGCTGTCAGTTAGAGTCTCCTGCAAGAGGCTCAATTCCTGCATCCACTGTCCACTAATTTTCCGTGTCTGCTGTCTGTTAGAGTCTCCTGCAAGAGGCTCAATTCCTGCATCCACTGTCCGCTAATTTTCCGTGTCTGCTGTCTGTTAGAGTCTCCTGCAAGAGGCTCAATTCCTGCATCCACTGTCCGCTAATTTTCCGTGTCTGCTGTCTTTTAGAGTCTCCTGCAAGAGGCTCAATTCCTGCATCCACTGTCCGCTAATTTTCCTTGTCTGCTGTCTGTTAGAGTTTCCTGCAAGAGGCTCAATTCCTGCATCCACTGTCCGCTAATTTTCCGTGTCTGCTGTCTGTTAGAGTCTCCTGCAAGAGGCTCAATTCCTGCATCCACTGTCTGCTAATTTTCCGTGTCTGCTGTCTTTTAGAGTCTCCTGCAAGAGGCTCAATTCCTGCATCCACTGTCCGCTAATTTTCCGTGTCTGCTGTCTGTTAGAGTCTCCTGCAAGAGGCTCAATTCCTGCATCCACTGTCCGCTAATTTTCCGTGTCTGCTGTCTGTTAGAGTCTTCTGCAAGAGGCTCAATTCCTGCATCCACTGTCCGCTAATTTTCCGTGTCTGCTGTCCGTTAGAGTCTCATGCAAGAGGCTCAATTCCTGCATCCACTGTCTGCTAATTTTCTGTCTGCTGTCTGTTAGAGTCTCCTGCAAGAGGCTCAATTCCTGCATCCACTGTCCGCTATTTTCCAATTCCTGCATCCACTGTCCGCTAATTTTCTGTGTCTGCTGTCAGTTAGAGTCTCCTGCAAGAGGCTCAATTCCTGCATCCACTGTCTGCTAATTTTCTGTCTGCTGTCTTTTAGAGTCTCCTGCAAGAGGCTCAATTCCTGCATCCATTGTCTGCTAATTTTCCGTGTCTGCTGTCAGTTAGAGTCTCCTGCAAGAGGCTCAATTCCTGCATCCACTGTCCGCTAATTTTCCGTGTCTGCTGTCTTTAAGAGTCTCCTGCAAGAGGCTCAATTCCTGCATCCACTGTCTGCTAATTTTCCGTGTCTGCTGTCTGTTAGAGTCTCCTGCAAGAGGCTCAATTCCTGCATCCACTGTCCACTAATTTTCCGTGTCTGCTGTCTGTTAGAGTCTCCTGCAAGAGGCTCAATTCCTGCATCCACTGTCCGCTAATTTTCCGTGTCTGCTGTCTGTTAGAGTCTCCTGCAAGAGGCTCAATTCCTGCATCCATTGTCTTCTAATTTTCCGTGTCTGCTGTCTGTTAGAGTCTCCTGCAAGAGGCTCAATTCCTGCATCCACTGTCTGCTAATTTTCCGTGTCTGCTGTCTGTTAGAGTCTCCTGCAAGAGGCTCAATTCCTGCATCCACTGTCCGCTAATTTTCCGTGTCTGCTGTCGGTTAGAGTCTCCTGCAAGAGGCTCAATTCCTGCATCCACTGTTCGCTAATTTTCCGTGTCTGCTGTCTGTTAGAGTCTCCTGCAAGAGGCTCTATTCCTGCATCCACTGTCCGCTAATTTTCCGTGTCTGCTGTCTTTTAGAGTCTCCTGCAAGAGGCTCAATTCCTGCATCCACTGTCCACTAATTTTCCGTGTCTGCTGTCTGTTAGAGTTTCCTGCAAGAGGCTCAACTCCTGCATCCACTGTCCGCTTATTTTCCGTGTCTGCTGTCTGTTAGAGTCTCCTGCAAGAGGCTCAACTCCTGCATCCACTGTCCGCTAATTTTCCGTGTCTGCTGTCTTTTAGAGTCTCCTGCAAGAGGCTCAATTCCTTCATCCACTGTCCGCTAATTTTCCGTGTCTGCTGTCTGTTAGAGTCTCCTGCAAGAGGCTCAATTCCTGCATCCACTGTCCGCTAATTTTCCGTGTCTGCTGTCGGTTAGAGTCTCCTGCAAGAGGCTCAATTCCTGCATCCACTGTCCGCTAATTTTCCATGTCTGCTTTCTGTTAGAGTCTCCTGCAAGAGGCTCTATTCCTGCATCCACTGTCCGCTAATTTTCCGTGTCTGCTGTCTTTTAGAGTCTCCTGCAAGAGGCTCAATTCCTGCATCCACTGTCCACTAATTTTCCGTGTCTGCTGTCTGTTAGAGTTTCCTGCAAGAGGCTCAACTCCTGCATCCACTGTCCGCTTATTTTCCGTGTCTGCTGTCTGTTAGAGTCTCCTGCAAGAGGCTCAACTCCTGCATCCACTGTCCGCTAATTTTCCGTGTCTGCTGTCTTTTAGAGTCTCCTGCAAGAGGCTCAATTCCTTCATCCACTGTCCGCTAATTTTCCGTGTCTGCTGTCTGTTAGAGTCTCCTGCAAGAGGCTCAATTCCTGCATCCACTGTCCGCTAATTTTCCGTGTCTGCTGTCGGTTAGAGTCTCCTGCAAGAGGCTCAATTCCTGCATCCACTGTCCGCTAATTTTCCATGTCTGCTTTCTGTTAGAGTCTCCTGCAAGAGGCTCAATTCCTGCATCCACTGTCCGCTAATTTTCCGTTTCTGCTGTCTGTTAGAGTCTCCTGCAAGAGGCTCAATTCCTGCATCCACTGTCCGCTAATTTTCCGTGTCTGCTGTCGGTTAGAGTCTCCTGCAAGAGGCTCAATTCCTGCATCCACTGTCTGCTAATTTTCTGTCTGCTGTCTGTTAGAGTCTCCTGCAAGAGGCTCAATTCCTGCATCCACTGTCCGCTAATTTTCCGTGTCTGCTGTCTGTTAGAGTCTCCTGCAAGAGGCTCAATTCCTGCATCCACTGTCCGCTAATTTTCCTTGTCTGCTGTCTGTTAGAGTCTCCTGCAAGAGGCTCAATTCCTGCATCCACTGTCCGCTAATTTTCCGTGTCTGCTGTCTGTTAGAGTCTCCTGCAAGAGGCTCAATTCCTGCATCCACTGTCCGCTAATTTTCAGTGTCTGCTGTCTTTTAGAGTCTCCTGCAAGAGGCTCAATTCCTGCATCCACTGTCCGCTAATTTTCCGTGTCTGCTGTCTGTTAGAGTCTCCTGCAAGAGGCTCAATTCCTGCATCCACTGTCTGCTAATTTTCTGTCTGCTGTCTGTTAGAGTCTCCTGCAAGAGGCTCAATTCCTGCATCCACTGTCCGCTATTTTCCAATTCCTGCATCCACTGTCCGCTAATTTTCCGTGTCTGCTGTCAGTTAGAGTCTCCTGCAAGAGGCTCAATTCCTGCATCCACTGTCCGCTATTTTCCAATTCCTGCATCCACTGTATGCTAATTTTCCGTGTCTGCTTTCTGTTAGAGTCTCCTGCAAGAGGCTCAATTCCTGCATCCACTGTCCGCTAATTTTCCGTGTCTGCTGTCTGTTAGAGTCTCCTGCAAGAGGCTCAATTCCTGCATCCACTGTCCGCTAATTTTCCGTGTCTGCTGTCTGTTAGAGTCTTCTGCAAGAGGCTCAATTCCTGCATCCAATGTCCGCTATTTTCTGTGTCTGCTGTCTGTTAGAGTCTCCTGCAAGAGGCTCAATTCCTGCATCCACTGTCCGCTATTTTCTGTGTCTGCTGTCTGTTAGAGTCTCCTGCAAGAGGCTCAATTCCTGCATCCACTGTCCGCTAATTTTCCGTGTCTGCTGTCTTTTAGAGTCTCCTGCAAGAGGCTCAATTCCTGCATCCAATGTCCACTAATTTTCCGTGTCTGCTGTCTGTTAGAGTTTCCTGCAAGAGGCTCAACTCCTGCATCCACTGTCCGCTTATTTTCCGTGTCTGCTGTCTGTTAGAGTCTCCTGCAAGAGGCTCAACTCCTGCATCCACTGTCCGCTAATTTTCGGTGTCTGCTGTCTTTTAGAGTCTCCTGCAAGAGGCTCAATTCCTGCATCCACTGTCCGCTAATTTTCCGTGTCTGCTGTCTGTTAGAGTCTCCTGCAAGAGGCTCAATTCCTGCATCCACTGTCCACTAATTTTCCTTGTCTGCTGTCTGTTAGAGTCTCATGCAAGAGGCTCAATTCCTGCATCCACTGTCTGCTAATTTTCTGTCTGCTGTCTGTTAGAGTCTCCTGCAAGAGGCTCAATTCCTGCATCCACTGTCCGCTATTTTCCAATTCCTGCATCCACTGTCCGCTAATTTTCCGTGTCTGCTGTCAGTTAGAGTCTCCTGCAAGAGGCTCAATTCCTGCATCCACTGTCCGCTAATTTTCCGTGTCTGCTGTCTGTTAGAGTCTCCTGCAAGAGGCTCAATTCCTGCATCCACTGTCCGCTAATTTTCCGTGTCTGCTGTCTGTTAGAGTCTCCTGCAAGAGGCTCAATTCCTGCATCCACTGTCCGCTAATTTTCCGTGTCTGCTGTCTTTTAGAGTCTCCTGCAAGAGGCTCAATTCCTGCATCCACTGTCCGCTAATTTTCCTTGTCTGCTGTCTGTTAGAGTTTCCTGCAAGAGGCTCAATTCCTGCATCCACTGTCCGCTAATTTTCCGTGTCTGCTGTCTGTTAGAGTCTCCTGCAAGAGGCTCAATTCCTGCATCCACTGTCTGCTAATTTTCCGTGTCTGCTGTCTTTTAGAGTCTCCTGCAAGAGGCTCAATTCCTGCATCCACTGTCCGCTAATTTTCCGTGTCTGCTGTCTGTTAGAGTCTCCTGCAAGAGGCTCAATTCCTGCATCCACTGTCCGCTAATTTTCCGTGTCTGCTGTCTGTTAGAGTCTTCTGCAAGAGGCTCAATTCCTGCATCCACTGTCCGCTAATTTTCCGTGTCTGCTGTCCGTTAGAGTCTCATGCAAGAGGCTCAATTCCTGCATCCACTGTCTGCTAATTTTCTGTCTGCTGTCTGTTAGAGTCTCCTGCAAGAGGCTCAATTCCTGCATCCACTGTCCGCTATTTTCCAATTCCTGCATCCACTGTCCGCTAATTTTCTGTGTCTGCTGTCAGTTAGAGTCTCCTGCAAGAGGCTCAATTCCTGCATCCACTGTCTGCTAATTTTCTGTCTGCTGTCTTTTAGAGTCTCCTGCAAGAGGCTCAATTCCTGCATCCACTGTCTGCTAATTTTCCGTGTCTGCTGTCAGTTAGAGTCTCCTGCAAGAGGCTCAATTCCTGCATCCACTGTCCGCTAATTTTCCGTGTCTGCTGTCTTTAAGAGTCTCCTGCAAGAGGCTCAATTCCTGCATCCACTGTCTGCTAATTTTCCGTGTCTGCTGTCTGTTAGAGTCTCCTGCAAGAGGCTCAATTCCTGCATCCACTGTCCACTAATTTTCCGTGTCTGCTGTCTGTTAGAGTCTCCTGCAAGAGGCTCAATTCCTGCATCCACTGTCCGCTAATTTTCCGTGTCTGCTGTCTGTTAGAGTCTCCTGCAAGAGGCTCAATTCCTGCATCCATTGTCTTCTAATTTTCCGTGTCTGCTGTCTGTTAGAGTCTCCTGCAAGAGGCTCAATTCCTGCATCCACTGTCTGCTAATTTTCCGTGTCTGCTGTCTGTTAGAGTCTCCTGCAAGAGGCTCAATTCCTGCATCCACTGTCCGCTAATTTTCCGTGTCTGCTGTCGGTTAGAGTCTCCTGCAAGAGGCTCAATTCCTGCATCCACTGTTCGCTAATTTTCCGTGTCTGCTGTCTGTTAGAGTCTCCTGCAAGAGGCTCTATTCCTGCATCCACTGTCCGCTAATTTTCCGTGTCTGCTGTCTTTTAGAGTCTCCTGCAAGAGGCTCAATTCCTGCATCCACTGTCCACTAATTTTCCGTGTCTGCTGTCTGTTAGAGTTTCCTGCAAGAGGCTCAACTCCTGCATCCACTGTCCGCTTATTTTCCGTGTCTGCTGTCTGTTAGAGTCTCCTGCAAGAGGCTCAACTCCTGCATCCACTGTCCGCTAATTTTCCGTGTCTGCTGTCTTTTAGAGTCTCCTGCAAGAGGCTCAATTCCTTCATCCACTGTCCGCTAATTTTCCGTGTCTGCTGTCTGTTAGAGTCTCCTGCAAGAGGCTCAATTCCTGCATCCACTGTCCGCTAATTTTCCGTGTCTGCTGTCGGTTAGAGTCTCCTGCAAGAGGCTCAATTCCTGCATCCACTGTCCGCTAATTTTCCATGTCTGCTTTCTGTTAGAGTCTCCTGCAAGAGGCTCAATTCCTGCATCCACTGTCCGCTAATTTTCCGTTTCTGCTGTCTGTTAGAGTCTCCTGCAAGAGGCTCAATTCCTGCATCCACTGTCCGCTAATTTTCCGTGTCTGCTGTCGGTTAGAGTCTCCTGCAAGAGGCTCAATTCCTGCATCCACTGTCTGCTAATTTTCTGTCTGCTGTCTGTTAGAGTCTCCTGCAAGAGGCTCAATTCCTGCATCCACTGTCCGCTAATTTTCCGTGTCTGCTGTCTGTTAGAGTCTCCTGCAAGAGGCTCAATTCCTGCATCCACTGTCCGCTAATTTTCCTTGTCTGCTGTCTGTTAGAGTCTCCTGCAAGAGGCTCAATTCCTGCATCCACTGTCCGCTAATTTTCCGTGTCTGCTGTCTGTTAGAGTCTCCTGCAAGAGGCTCAATTCCTGCATCCACTGTCCGCTAATTTTCCGTGTCTGCTGTCTTTTAGAGTCTCCTGCAAGAGGCTCAATTCCTGCATCCACTGTCCGCTAATTTTCCGTGTCTGCTGTCTGTTAGAGTCTCCTGCAAGAGGCTCAATTCCTGCATCCACTGTCCGCTAATTTTCCGTGTCTGCTGTCTGTTAGAGTCTCCTGCAAGAGGCTCAATTCCTGCATCCACTGTCCGCTAATTTTCCGTGTCTGCTGTCTGTTAGAGTCTCCTGCAAGAGGCTCAATTCCTGCATCCACTGTCCGCTAATTTTCCGTGTCTGTTGTCTGTTAGAGTCTCCTGCAAGAGGCTCAATTCCTGCATCCACTGTCCGCTAATTTTCCGTGTCTGCTGTCTTTTAGAGTCTCCTGCAAGAGGCTCAATTCCTGCATCCACTGTCCGCTGATTTTCCGTGTCTGCTGTCTTTTAGAGTCTCCTGCAAGAGGCTCAATTCCTGCATCCACTGTCCGCTAATTTTCCGTGTCTGCTGTCTTTTAGAGTCTCCTGCAAGAGGCTCAATTCCTGCATCCACTGTCAGCTACCACTGTCCGCTAATTTTCCGTGTCCGCTGTCTTTTAGAGTCTCCTGCAAGAGGCTCAATTCCTGCATCCACTGTCCGCTAATTTTCCGTGTCTGCTGTCTGTTAGAGTCTCCTGCAAGAGGCTCAATTCCTGCATCCACTGTCCGCTAATTTTCCGTGTCTGCTGTCGGTTAGAGTCTCCTGCAAGAGGCTCAATTCCTGCATCCACTGTCTGCTAATTTTCTGTCTGCTGTCTGTTAGAGTCTCCTGCAAGAGGCTCAATTCCTGCATCCACTGTCCGCTATTTTCCGTGTCTGCTGTCTGTTAGAGTCTCCTGCAAGAGGCTCAATTCCTGCATCCACTGTCCGCTTATTTTCCGTGTCTGCTGTCGGTTAGAGTCTCCTGCAAGAGGCTCAATTCCTGCATCCACTTTCCCCTAATTTTCCCTGTCTGCTGTCGGTTAGAGTCTCCTGCAAGAGGCTCAATTCCTGCATCCACTGTCCGCTAATTTTCCGTGTCTGCTGTCTGTTAGAGTCTCCTGCAAGAGGCTCAATTCCTGCATCCACTGTCCGCTAATTTTCCGTGTCTGCTGTCTTTTAGAGTCTCCTGCAAGAGGCTCAATTCCTGCATCCACTGTCCGCTAATTTTTCGTGTCTGCTGTCTGTTAGAGTCTCCTGCAAGAGGCTCAACTCCTGCATCCACTGTCCGCTAATTTTCCGTGTCTGCTGTCTTTTAGAGTCTCCTGCAAGAGGCTCAATTCCTGCATCCACTGTCTGCTAATTTTCTGTGTCTGCTGTCTGTTAGAGTTTCCTGCAAGAAGCTCTCAACTATCATTTCACTCCGTTTAGAGCCTAGTCCCTGACCCTCAATGGATGCTAAGAAGCTTTAAATTGAGTATACAAGTCAGCTCTGTATACTTCTGGGTGAAATGAAAGTGGTTTTCGTGTCTGATCGTAAAAGCAAATCAACACTTGCTGGTTGCATGTTGCTGTTATTATCAGACATTACAAAACCTGGCAACAAGGAGTCGGTTGGCATCCGATGATACCCCTGCCTCAGAGCAGCCAATACGGTTTCGACCGGGGGACCAGGTGCCTTGTAATTAAAACTGAATTCAGTCCAACTTAATGGCTTGAACTCGTCGGTTCGAGTTCGACCCATCAATGGGTTCGATCAATAACTGGTCTGACAATTTTCAAGGGAGTTACCTACTATATGTTTACCATGGACACCACGTTTTTATCGATCAAAGCTGCTAGTGCATGTGACATCTGTCATTTATGTCAATTTACCCCTTTGCACACTAGAGTTAGAATTATAAGCGACGGTTGTTTGCAGTTACGCATCTGCGGAAAGTAAATACCTTGATCAGCATGCACATGCTGATCAATGCATTTGCTATCCCACCTGCTATCACGATTTAGTTGTCTGGTTTGTTGTCTTGTGTGCGATGACATACAAAATCGCCTGGATGTTTAAAACAAAGACGCAGATCAGACTGTATAGGTCAATTTTGACCTGAGACGGATCAAAGATCAGACGAGTCTACTTAGGAGCACAAGAAAGGTAAATAAGATTGTAACGATTATTTCTCGCTTAATACTTACTGCTCGTACTATCGATGTAACAAACTTTCCAACCTTGAATTGCAAATATTCCCTGGAATGTTGCAACGTTCGAATCCCAGAGTCCCAAGTACCTTTTTTTCATTAACACATTTTTTTGAGGGGGAGGGGGTAGGAATGATAAATCTACTACCTTTGGGTATCACTGATATGACAATAATTTTTTTTAGTACATTGTAATTTTATTGTAGGAAAATTAATTGTATCTGATATTTTGTTTGTTTTGTATGATTTGATTCTTTATGTCCCATCAACAATCATTCAGTTAAACAGGGACTGGTCTTCCTGGATTGAACCAGTACTAAGCTAGGATAATATCGTATATTTTAATAAATTATGAAATAAAGTATATACCATGATGAAAATATATTGTTATTTATTGAGGAATAAATATAGTTTATATGATACTTGTAACTATTCTGCAGCCCTAGGTACTAGGGTGTGCATTTGACATTTTGTCTCTATGACAAATTGTTATTTATAGAATTTATGAATCATCAGCTGTCCCAGACAAAATCTGGGCTCAGTTGTCATTTTGCTTGCTAGCTGTTTGCAGGACTGCATTTGGTTACCCACCACCAACCCCTTTCTCCACCTTTATTCAACATTTGGAAAGAAACATCCCAGAATATAGTTAGGAAATTGCAATTTACACTACTGGCACTTCCAGTAGTTTGAATTTACATTTTGATTTCAATGTAAATCTAGGGGGAATTTTATTTCTATCTGAAATGAACTCATTTCCTCCACATTGCAGGATCCGAATCATGCACTGACTTACCTGCTTGTACTTACACCCTTTAAGCCTTCAAGCTGTCTGTCTGATTAACCTGTTTCAGTCACAATTGGCTGGACCAAGTCCAACACAGACCAGCTCCTGTGCGGCACGGACAGTTCACCACCCTGACTTGCAGGCTCATACTCTGACATACTTAGACCCTTTAAGCCTTCAAGCTGTCTGTCTGATTAACCTGTTTCAGTTAGGGGTCCGCAGACACAATTGGCTGGACCAAGTCCAACACAGACCAGCTTCTGTGCGGCACGGACAGTCCACCACCCTGACTTGCAGGCTCATACTCTGACATAGTGCTCCACTAGATGCTAGGGCAGACCCAGCCTGGCGACCTTGGTGACTCTAACTGTATCAGTCAGCTATCTCTTCAGATATTCGTGGCTATGCAGGTCCACCATGTGCAGGGTAAAGTCAGCTGGAATCCTATGTAGTGGCTTGTGCTATGCCAGACCGCATGTACTTTGCCATGCTGCACCTTATTATCCTCTGAACATCATGTACTGGGCTTAAAGGTCTGCAATCATACTAGCTGAGCCAATGCTGGCTGTCATTCATATCTGGGTTGGTCCTTCATGGCCAAAGTTATGTTGTAATAGAACGATGTTAGTTTAATAAATGTAGAATCTGACCAACGTTTTATCTTGAGTTAAAACATATAAACAATAGAAAAAGAGCTGAAATGAGCACGCACGCACACGCACGCACACACTTGTATTGAAAGAATAAAAAGGCCCTACCGAGACTCGAACTCGCATTAAAGAAAATAAATACTTGTACATTATTAGACTAACATTAATGTACTGTTGCTTACCTACGGAGCTACAGAGAAAGTTGAGTAAACAGTTGAAAGTTACCTATATAATCATGATAATGTATGATGTAACACCTATGATACCGCTTTATAACGGTTTCTACCTGTTTCCCCTTTCACATGCTGTAAATTCAAATCGTCTGATCTTTGATCCGTCTGAGGTTGAAATTCACCAATAAACCCACACAGTCTGATGCCCATCTGAATCTAGTCACCACACAGTGTTGGGGACACTATGGGCCCGCCAGTGAAACGTCATTCGAATGTTGTTGCGCTGGCGGGCTGATCATGGCCGCTTTTAGATGTTAAGCAGGAAATAAGAACATATGCCCCAGGCCCTGGAAGGGTTTTACGGGATACAGGGATAGTGGCCAAAAACTTAAAGAGATATGGGATTTTTTTTGTAAATATTTCAATTTCCGTAGTCTGATACGGATGCACAACTTTGTGGCTACAGGTTTTGACGTATCAACCAAGGAATAGATAGGAAAGGAGCCTTTTGATGACATGAGCGATATGGCCTGTTACGGTCTAATATGGTCAATATTACGGTCTAAATATTACGGTCTATACCGTGGTCCACGGTTAAATACAGGAACTACACTGTTTAATACGGAATGACACATCTTATGGCGTGTGCACTACGGATGAAGAACGGTTTGCTTCGGTGCAAGTAAGGGCTAGCACAGATAAGAAGGGTCTAAAACGGATTGATAGGAACCGCCACCGAGCAACACGGACCTATCATTATAACCAATTCGTACATACAAAAACTGCCTACCGGGTTTAGAATTCAGGGGAGTGATCCAGGACAGCGTGACCCTCTCGTTTTAGAACTTTACTGAAAGTAAAATGTTAGTTTGCACCAACGAAATTTGGTTATTTTCAGAAGGAATTGGCAATCTTGACAAATTGTGTTAAGAGATGGTTGTGATTATTAACTGTCAGATGTAGTAAACAGATAAGAACCTGATCAGACTGCATCATATAATCAGTTTGAGCCGGGTCTAAACAGCTTCATTCCCGTCAAAAATACAATGTAGTATTGATTCAGGGAGGGGGTTATTGTAGAGTTTTCTTGCTACATAGGCTTGGCGCCAGCTACTGTTTACCCTAAAAGAATATCAAAGTAAGAAAGGAGGCAAAGATCAGGAAATTATACAATAAGGCATACCCAAAACATATTTGAAATTTTAGCATATCCTTAAAGATTTTCCAATTCAGAATATTTACTTAAATAAGACCTTAATATGACTCACAAAAATGCGGCGACCTACAAAATTATCCACACAAAAAATTCACACACCCAAAAAACTCTGAAAAGCTCCAAAAATATCGAAATTCAAACTTTTGACCCCGAATAATAGCCAAGTCTATGTGTATAATATATATAAGAGTACACCCCAAACGTGTGGATACGTGTAATGATGATGGTTGTCTGTAAAATAAGTAATTGACCGTGGCACTAGAAATATTGGAGTTAGAGCATAAATAAGTGATGCTTTGCTTAGATATAACATGTTTATGTTTAGAACAACCGGTCTGGTTTAAAAATACATGGGATTCGTCCATCCCATTGCTAGATTTTTGTCACCTACGTTCATTTTTTTCGAATAGTTACTCTGGACCCAGATTAGGTGTGACAAAATGTCAAGCCTGCTCTGGAATCGAACTACTTGAAACTGCATGGTGGAATTCATGAAAGATTTAATTTAAAAGTGGATTTAAAAAAAATCAACAGGCAACAAAAAGGGACTCAAAAATAAATAAATGAATAAATAGAGAAATAATTTAAATAAACAAAAAAGTAAATAAATAAATAGACTAATTAACTAATTAATCTATTAATTAATAAATAATTAGACTAGTAAATCTTCTAGTTCAGACTATCTTGAACTGTTTCAAGAGTTGAAAAAACACGTTCTCTCGAGTCCAGACTGATGTACTTTTAAATGTATTGCAGAACGGAGAAAATAAAAGGCTCTCGGTTGTGGTGTCTTCTGTGAGTTTGTCACTTTCCCATTTGGTAGAGCAAAAAACTGGCAAAAAGTCGCTAATTTAAGGAGGAACCCCTCCCCATCTGTAAAGTGGAAACCGATTGCATGAATGATATGGCAATATGTTGAAGTTTCTTGAATCACCTGAATTACTTTTTCAAAGAGGGGCAGTGGTGTTAAAATTTGGCAAAAACTTCATTTTTAGAAGTGAAAATGCGAATTTCTGAAATCCATTTGCAGCAACAGATACACGACACCGGCAAAGAAAGACTGAAAAATTATTATTGAGTTTTATATGATCCTGACCTGGCTTTATTATGAAGTCAAAGTCGGAAATGAAATGTCTTTATTTTTAGGTGAAAATCAGTATTTTTATAAAAAATAATCCAAATTTTTGTAATCGGACAGGTAAAGTTTTTAAAATTTATAGTTTTTATTTATCTTCTTTTAAATTTGATGCTGCATTATTCAACTTACATATATCTTGTCGTGTTTACTTTTAAAACCTGCCAAAATATTTTCTTATTATGCCATGAAAACTGACATTTTTATATTCAGGTATATTTTGGAAAATACATGTTTTGCTATTTCATAGTTATCAGGGCATTGTCATATTATGAAAATGACGTACATATAGTAAACCTACCAAATGGAAACAGCATTTATCATGTTCTACGGTATCATATCAAGCATTGACACACACTAAAAGAGGGCCAAGTGACCCTGGATCGCTCACCTGAGTTTTTGTTTAAAACCTCTTATCTATATGTATCTATTAAAAACTGACCATGCTCATGGTGAACCCTTGAAGGGGCCTTTTTTTGTCCCCAGAGCTCTATTTGGAGCAAATTCAAGTATAGTCCACTGGGTGATTTCAGGGATCTAGACCTAGTGGTTTCAAACCAGGAGATTTTGTATGTTTCAATTTATAAGTCAATGTAAACTGTGTGACATCCCTGATGAGGCCGTTTTGACCACATAACCACAATTTGAGCAAACACGGTAGAGTACCACTAGGTAATGTTACATACCAAATATCAAAACTTTGGTCATTTTGTTTTCTGGCAAGAATATTTTTCAATGTTTTCTCTAATTAACCAATTGATGGAGGAAAAATCTGGCAAATTATAAATTTCTCAGTTGAAGTGGTACCTCTCCCTACTTGTAAAATAGAATTGTGATATATCAATGGAAAGTTTTATAAGTATACATTATGTAACAACTGGAATTACTTTTCAAAACAGGGGCAGTGACTCTTTATTAGGCTTCGAAGAAGGGCACCCTCATTCAAAGAATCATATATAGCATCTAAAATAAGCAAAAGTTGGCTGGGTGAAAAGAAATGCAAATAATTTCAAAATTTTAAAGCAGTTGTTACGTGCCAGGCGTAACTAGAAAAGAATTCAGGAAACCAAAATTTGCTATTTGGAAAGTCAGCAAAAAGCACTTTTAAAATTTAACAAAATTTATTAAAAACAAAATTATCATTTACAATAAGCAATGGAAAATAGTTATACAATCAAAGAAAGTCTAATTTACAATACCTTATATGTCCAAACTGTCCCTCAGAATATTTATCAACACAAGTCTTTCAGCAGTTTCTGATCCCAGATTTTGAAGATAAATCCAAATGAACATGAAGTCTGAATCCAAAACTGAATAATCCAAAGTAATCCAGAATGAATAAGTTAAGCACAATGTATTCCAATATAGAATTCCAGCACAAGAGGTTTAGACTTTTAAAAGGTGAAATTATTTCAAAAAGATGCCCTTATGAAAAATTTACTCTTATATATACCCTTTAAGAAAGTTCTAGAACGGTCAAGAAAGACTATTATATCATATGCTATATTTATTTATTCTGGAAAATTCCACAAACTTCTACTGAATTCTAGAACCTACTCAAAGTTTCTATTTGCATGGAAAAGAAAATTCTAGTAAGTTCTGGTCTTTTCTCCAAGGTTCAAGAACCATCTAGATGATTGGTCATCCTTCTAGAAAAATCTTATAACCAAATAAATACCTTGTTTACAACAACTTATTTACCATCAATGTCTCCAATATCTGGGTCAGCAGAAACTAAGTAAACAAAAATATAATAAACAGATAAACAACATACATGTTACACTTCCCCTCCTCAAAGAAAAGAAAGTTTTATGAAGTAAAGCTTTCTTTTGCAATAATGAACAATAATATAAAAAACAATAATATGAAATCACATCAGATCAATAAGGAGCTATAGCACAAACTCAGTATCAAAAATGCTGAGGCATCTAAGCCCTAGAGAGTGCATCTGGGATGATATTATCTTTTCCTTTAATATGCCTGATATCTAGATTGTGCTCTTGCAACATGAGACTCCATCTGAGTAAACGCTGGTTCTTGTTTTTCATTTTATGAATGAAAGTCAGTGGATTGTGATCAGTGAAAATGACAATAGGTGCAACTGAAGAGGCTAGGTAAACTTCGAAGTGCTGAAGAGCAAGAATGAGAGATAAGCATTCTTTCTCTATGGTAGAGTAATTTCTCTGATGTTTGTTAAACTTTTTAGAATAGTAACAAACAGGATGATCAACACCATTGTCATCTTCTTGTAACAATACACTGCCTGCACCAACATCACTGGCATCTACAGCCAACTTAAATTCTTTGTCAAAGTTTGGTGCTAAGAGAACTGGAGCACTTTTAAGTATGGCTTTAAGCTTTTCAAAAGACTTCTGACAGTTATCAGTCCAAATATATTTGACCCTTTTGCCAAGTAAGTTTGTCAAAGGCTCTGCTATGACAGAGAAGTTATTACAGAATTTCCTGTAATATCCAGCCATACCGAGAAAGCGCATCAGTTGTCTTTTGCCAGAAGGTACGGGAAAATCTGAGATAGCCTCAACTTTAGCCTCTACAGGTTTTACCAGACCTTGTCCCACCAGATGACCTAAAAATGTCAAATTTGCATGGCAAAATTCACTCTTTGTTAAGTTAACTGTTAGTTTAGCTTCACTAAGTCTGTCGAAGAAATCTCTGATAGTTTGTAAGTGTCGTTCCCATTCTTCGCTGAAGATGATAGCGTCGTCGATATAGGCTTTACAGCCAACCAGATTAAATATCAAGCTGTTAACCAAGCGTTGAAATGTTGCTGGAGAGTTCTTCATTCCAAATGGCATAACTTTATACTGATACAATCCGTCTGGAGTAACAAATGCTGAGATCTCCTTTGCTCTGTCTGTCAGAGGTATTTGCCAAAATCCTTTAAGCAGATCGAATTTTGTAACATATTTGGCTTGTCCGATGTTATCGATGCAGTCATCGATTCGAGGAATTGGAAATGTGTCCGTTTTGGTGACAGAATTTACTTTACGGTAGTCTGTACACATGCGAAATGTCCCATCAGGTTTTGGTACAAGAATACAAGGAGAACTCCATTCACTTTGACTAGGTTCTATAAAGTCATTATCCAGCAAATATTGAACTTCATCTCTGAGAATTTGTTGTTTTACAGGGTTCATTCTGTATGGATGTTGTTTCACAGGTTTTGAACCATCAACAAGTTCAACATCATGATAGATTTTGTCAGTTTTGGATGGAATGTCCGGAAATAAGTGCTCATATTCAAGAATTAACTGCTTCAGTTCAAGTCTCTTGTCTGAACTAAGATGTGACAATTTCTGGTCAAGATCCTTTAAGATATCAGAGTTCTTGAGTTTTGACGACGCAGGATCAGATTTCACAAAGTTCATATCTTCAGAGTCCATTTCATTTTGTTCAAGAGGGACAGTTTTAACTAAATTCACTGATGAAATAACAGAACTATCCCTATCAATGTACGTTTTAAGCATGTTGATATGACATAACTGTTTTTGTTTGCGCCTCCCAGGAGTGTTGACAATGTAATTAACATCACTTAACTTTTTGTCAACAGTATAAGGACCATAATATCTAGCTTGCAATGGCTTACCAGGAATGGGCAAAAGAGCAATTACCTTGTCTCCAGGTTCAAAATGTCTATCCTGAGCATTTTCATCATAATGTAGTTTCATTTTGCTTTGAGCTGATTTGAGATTGGACCGTGCAGCTTCACAGGCTTTTGATAGTCTGTTTTTGAAATCAGAAACATACTGAAGTAAGTTCAAAGAACTGTCATCATCTGAGAGAAATTTTTCTTTCAGAAGTTTCAAGGGTCCGCGCACAGTATGCCCAAATACCAGTTCAAATGGACTGAACCCAAGAGACTCTTGTACAGATTCCCTTACAGCAAATAAAAGCAAATGTATACCTTCATCCCAATCTTTTTCTGTGTCAAAGCAGTAAGATCTGATCATGTTTTTCAAAGTTTGATGAAATCTTTCTAAGGCACCCTGACTTTCAGGATGATAAGCCGATGACTTGTATTGTTTGATTCCAAGTTCATGCATGACTTGCTGAAAAATTCCTGACATAAAATTTGAACCTTGATCAGATTGTACAGACCTTGGAAGTCCCACAAAAGTGAAAAACTTCACAAGTGCCTTAACAATTGTCTTAGTCTTAATATTTCTGAGTGGAATGGCTTCAGGGAAGCGTGTTGAAGCACACATAATAGTCAAAAGATATTGACAACCTGATTTTGTTTTGGGTAAGGGACCTACACAGTCAATAATGATTCTGCTAAAAGGTTCATCAAAGGCAGGAATGGGCTGTAAAGAAGCTTTTGGAATGGTCTGATTTGGTTTTCCTACCATTTGACAAGTGTGGCAAGATTTGCAGTGCTGAGAAACATCAGATTTTAATCCTGGCCAAAAGAAATGATTAAGAATCTTGTGGTAGGTCTTATTTACACCTAGATGGCCTGACATGGGAGTTTCATGAGCCAAATTTAAAATTTCAGGACGATAAGCCCTAGGAACCACAATCTGGTGGTTAACAGTCCACTCATCATCTGCTGAGACATCAGGAGGACGCCATTTTCTCATCAAAATGCCATTTTTCACATAATAACAAACAGGGACTTGTGACATTTCATTTTCATCTAAAGCTCTGTCAAATAAAGGTGATATCTCAGGATCACTGTGTTGTTCCTTACAAAGCTGTGACCTTGACAGATGGTCATTTGAAATTGAAGGTGAAAGGTCAAGGTTTGACCTTGAAGTGTCAAAGTCAGTCTGAATGTCAGACTGAGTGGGAGAAAAAGAATTTGAAATCTCATCATTAAAGGACTGACCTATCAAAGTGTCAGCTAAATTAATATCCTGCATCCCATAATTCTGTTTGGCTTTCTTCGCCATTGCCCTAGTGACGGCACAAGAAGGGTAAAGGTCAGGAATTTCCTGCTCAATAGGATCAGGCGGTTGATCAACACAAGGTGTGCTAGTCAAAAGTGGGTCTACCACAACCTTATCTCCAGCCAAATCATTGCCTAAAAGCAAGTGAATACCTTTAAAAGGTAAAGAAGGTCTAATACCTACAGCCACAAGACCAGTAACTAAGTCTGAGGACAAATATATGTTATGGAGCGGTACATTGATAAATCCGCACTCTACACCCTGGATAAGGACACTTGTCCCTGAAGAAGTCTTCTCAGAAAAAGGCAGGGTATCTGCCAAGATAAGAGATTGAGAAGCACCAGTATCTCGTAAGATTTTAATAGGGGTAGACTGGGCAAAGTCACTATTTAGTGACACGGAACCATCTGATAAGAATGGTTCATAAATCTCCATAACGGCATCAGTCTCAGATGTTTTGGCCAAAATAGGATTCTCATCCTGAATAGAAGACTGTGGTTTTAGCCTTAAAGAGGTGAGACCTGTGGGCTTAGGACTCTCCTGTCTTTCTTTTTCTCTCTTTCTTTTCAAAGCTATACATTCAGATATGATATGACCAGATTGTTTACAATAATTGCATATTGGCTGGGATAAAGGACTTTGACCTTTGTTTTCACCAGAGAATCTAGGTTTTGGAGTAAATGAATGACTGGAATTATCAGATGGATTACTAGGGTTGGATTTTGGACCTGACTGAGGGGAATATGGTTTTGACTGAGGGACAAATGGTCTTGATTGAGGTGTAAATTTTAATTGAGGGTTGAATGGTTTCCTAGGAAATGGCTTGTTAACAAAAGAAGTTTTATGAGTCAAAGAATAATCATCAGCTAGTCTAGCTGCTACATCCAAATTTTCAACTTCTTTTTCATTTAAGAAAGCCCTGACATCAGAATTTATGCACCATTTGAATTCTTCAACAAGCATGAGCTGTCTTAGTTTTTCATGATCAGAGCCCACTTTCTTTGAAGAGCACCGCCTATCAAATAATTGTTCTTTTGTTCTAGCAAATTCCACATGAGTCTGGTTAGGTTCTTTTCTACAATCTCTAACTTTCTGCCTGTAAGCTTCAGGGACCAACTCATAAGCCTTAAGAATAAGTTCTTTTACTTTGTCATAATCTGAGCTTTGTTCTAGTGAAAGCTGAGTGTAAATTTCTCGAGCTTTGCCTATTACAACGCTCTGCAAAAGTAAGGTCCAGTGCTCTCTTGGCCATTTCAGGTTTTCTGCTACCTTTTCAAAATGTAAAAAATATTTGTCAACTTCTTTTTCTTGAAATGGAGGAACGAGTCTGATGTGTTTCGTTACATCAAAAAATTTGCCAGAGTCTAAAGGCAAAGGTTTTGATTTAGATTTTCCCTCTAACTCAAGTTCTTTCATTTTCAACTCAAATTGTAATTTTTCTTTTTCAATTTCAATGCGTTCTTGCTGTTCTAATTTTTCTCTTTCCATTTCTCTTTGTTTTTCCCTCTCTCGTTCTTCCATTTCAATTTTTTGTCTCAACAACCTATCTTCTCGTTCTAATGTTTCGAGCCTTATTCTGTCCTCCCGCTCTTCTTTCTCACGTCTCAATCTCTCTTCACGCTCTGCATTTTCTGCCCTTATTCTTTCCTCTCGCTCTTCTTTCTCACGCCTCAGTCTCTCTTCATGTTCTAACCTTATTTTTTCTATCTCAACTTGCCTTTTAATTTTTAATTCTCTCAGCTGCAAATCAGTCTGGGTAACCAGAATCTGAGATGTGGCTGAGGAATCAAATATTTCTTCGTCCACAAAGAACTGAATGAGAATATTCTTAATTTCATGTTTTAACATGGTCTTTTTGATATTGGGTAGGCCATAATAATCAGCAATGTCTAAAAGATCAGACTTTTTTGCTAAGTCTAACAGCTCCTGAGAAGGTGACGCAGTAAAATCACTAAGTTTGAATGACATATTTGCTTTCTGCTGGCTTCAGCTAGTAAAACAGCAAACAGTAAAATTTCTTTAAAATTTCAAACTAATTTGGAGCAAAATTAATTTCAATCCCGGACTCTGAGCCCCCAATTTCTGTTACGTGCCAGGCGTAACTAGAAAAGAATTCAGGAAACCAAAATTTGCTATTTGGAAAGTCAGCAAAAAGCACTTTTAAAATTTAACAAAATTTATTAAAAACAAAATTATCATTTACAATAAGCAATGGAAAATAGTTATACAATCAAAGAAAGTCTAATTTACAATACCTTATATGTCCAAACTGTCCCTCAGAATATTTATCAACACAAGTCTTTCAGCAGTTTCTGATCCCAGATTTTGAAGATAAATCCAAATGAACATGAAGTCTGAATCCAAAACTGAATAATCCAAAGTAATCCAGAATGAATAAGTTAAGCACAATGTATTCCAATATAGAATTCCAGCACAAGAGGTTTAGACTTTTAAAAGGTGAAATTATTTCAAAAAGATGCCCTTATGAAAAATTTACTCTTATATATACCCTTTAAGAAAGTTCTAGAACGGTCAAGAAAGACTATTATATCATATGCTATATTTATTTATTCTGGAAAATTCCACAAACTTCTACTGAATTCTAGAACCTACTCAAAGTTTCTATTTGCATGGAAAAGAAAATTCTAGTAAGTTCTGGTCTTTTCTCCAAGGTTCAAGAACCATCTAGATGATTGGTCATCCTTCTAGAAAAATCTTATAACCAAATAAATACCTTGTTTACAACAACTTATTTACCATCAATGTCTCCAATATCTGGGTCAGCAGAAACTAAGTAAACAAAAATATAATAAACAGATAAACAACATACATGTTACACAGTAGAGGTGTATATTTAAACAAATAAGACATGCATTAAACCAGTTAGGCCTTTTTTAATGTAATACATAAGAACGCGGATCTGACAAAAGGGACCTTAAGACGTCTAAGCAATTATTACGTAAGAGACATTTGAAAAATACTTAAAATAAAATAAAATTACATGCATTTATATTTCCATGAAAATGTTTTTAAACTTTGATACCATCAAAATAGCAAAAAATTCTGATTATACTTTTTCTATAAGGGTCGTTGCCATGTGAACACTCAGATCACAACACCTACAAGTGGGTCATTTTGAATGCTTATAATACGACCTAGAAGATATAAATTCATGTATCTTCATCTGCATTTTCATTATTACATGTATAAGACATGAGAAAACTTTATATTTGCTAGATTCTTATGCTGAGCAGGCAAAAATAGACCAACACTCTGACGTCATCACACGGTTAACGCCATTCTAGACGTCATATTTCAAACCTGATTACATATGTTGTTTCTAACATCCATATATCATCAGTTCGAAGATAATCACTTCAAATTTTCAGGAGAGGCTCTAATTATTTAATACTTTGCAGATGTAACATTAGCCTGACTCTGATTATCGCGACCATAAGGTACCTTTCATCATATCCTGGCCCATATATATATATGCAGAATAGAAGTAACTGATTTATCATTTTGACATCATTGTTTAGTACCATGATTACATTTATTTTAATCGATTGCCTTTTAATTTGCACATATTGTCAGTGCGTACGATTTGAACGCATTCCAAATCAAGTATGGTCTTTTATCCATCAGCTAATTAAAAATATAGTAGGTTTTGCCTATTGGTATTAGTTGCAGCATGGAGTTTGTGCATCACCCAATTGTTCTCCTAAATCTGTTTTAAAATGTAACTATGTTAGTGCTTAACAAGAACTTGCCATTTAACTTTTGCCTCGATGTTCATATTTGCCTATGATGGGTATTTCAAATTATCAATATAATCCTTGAGTTAAAGGTCAAGGTAAAATTAAGACAAAATCTGTAATACGACTCATACCATGAACCAACCCCTTTTTCATTTCTACGATCGAGAGTGTTCAAATATGGCACAATAACTGTCTATGGGGTGTAGATTACAACGTAGGTTTCTTATTATCGCTTTGCCATTGGTGTCAAAAGACAAGGTAAAATATACTTACCATCAGTTTATGGCTTGTTACGCGAACTCCTCCTTCATTCTTTGACCAATGGTGTTCATACTTGGCACAATTATTGCTTATGGTGTGTAAATTACAAAGTATGTTACATATCACCGCTATGGCCCTGGAGTCAAAGGTTAATTATAATCTGTCTAACAGTGGTGTGTTTTTGACAGAGGTGCTTCATATTTTGTAGAATAAATGCCAATATGACATTTGAGCCTTATTTTTAAAAATTATTTGAAGCCCGTTGTATGGACTGTAAAGCAATATCTCGTAACATGTTTTGTTATAGATGGTTCATGTTTTGCACACTGATTGTCTAAGGTATTCTCTTGTCAATAATAGCTTCTGACTGCTGATATGACCTTTGTATCAAAGTTCATGGTCAAACTTTTTAAAACCTACATTTTAAACCATCAAAGTGGTACTAATCATTAATGTGTTTATGACTCTCCTTGGTTCTATGCGAGGCAGACCGAATAGTGGATTATGAATTCCCTGCATTGGGTAAAAAAGGGGTCCTTAAAGGGTTTAGTTATATTTTGATAAAATATTTATATTTATCTTAGTGAACCTATATAGGCGGTAAGTCCCCTCTTAGAGTTCCTTTAGTTCGGTGAGATATTGAAATACACTTACACATGAAATAATCTTTCCCTTAGCAGATAGTCTGCTGATGACCACTCATAAACCAAAATGTAGACCTTTTAACTCTGCATATGAGGCATGTAACGCATTCTGTTTTGGAAGAGGTGTATAAATGATCATATTTGGGACACTGGCTGTCTATGTTTTTTTGATGGCAAACTCTCCTCCTAAACTACTAGCTAGATTTTAACCTAACTTTGCAAGAATAATTCTTATATGACCCTTTTAAATAATTGTTCAAATTGTTTAGTCCATTGCATATCAGTGTCACATGGGCTAAAATAGATTTTCAAATTGAAAATCTTTTTGTTTGAAACCACAATGCCTAGAGTCTTAATATTTGGTATGTAGCATTACCTAGTAGACCTCCACTCTTTACAAATTATAGCCCTGTGGTGTAAATGGCACATTTCTGGAGGTGGCATATTTTACATAGGCATGTGATCACCTGCTGGGAAATTGCTGATCTCTTGGCTCTCTTGTGTGTGGTGTTCACTTTCCCATATTGTGTCTCGAGTCAGCTTAGGTACTTGATTGTATCGATATCTGGGGTTTTCCCTCTGCTTTACTTTTATATTGTGAAAACATAAAACAAATCATCTTGTCTGAAACGACAATGCATAGCACCTTGATATTTGGTATGCAACATCACCTTTCTAAGTACGCCTCTACAAATTTTATTCAATTTAGAGCTCAGGGCAGGGACTATTAAGTGGACCCGCCTGCGAGCTCAGACGTTCACTGTAGGAATCTATTGAGAAAAATCTATTTTTCTGATAACACACGGCATAGAGCATAGATATTTGTAATGTAACATCATCAAGTATACATCTACATTGTGGCCCTTGTGCCAAAACTGGCCCCACCTTGGGGTCTCATGTTTTACAAAGGCTTATAATATATGGAACACTTAAAATAGTCTAATCTGGGGCCACAGAACCTAGAGTCTATATTTGGCATGAAGCATCATCTAGTATACTTACTAAGTTTGTTGAAAATTATGGCCCTGCGGCCGAAAATGAGGCCACCTCGGTGATCAATGTTTTATATATAGCTTATATAGAGAACATAATAAGACACATTCTTGTCAGATACTAAAAGGCTTGATATTTGATATGTAGCATCACTAAGTGATACTCTACCAAGTTTGTTCAAATTATGGTTCTGTGGTCAAAATGGCATCGTCCTGGAGGTCACAGAGTTTATGAGGCTGTTATTGTTCTTTGACTCTTCCTCACGGTGCTGAGGGTTTGTATGCAATGTGTGAGTGTGGCATTTCCTGGTCATACTTTCTTTTTACATTGCCTTATATATAGTGACAACATAAAAAACATCTTGTCTGAAACCGCCAGGCCTAAAGCCCTGATATTTTGTATGTATCATCAGCTGGTACACAACATTTAAATATGTTCCAATTATGACTCTGGGACCGAACATGGACAACAAGGCAGGTCATCAGGTGCATGGCCAGTTTCCAATAGATACCTATAGATAAGACGTTTAAAACAAAACTCAGGTGAGCGATCTAGGGTCATTTGGTCCTCTTTTTATTATGTCAATACTTGTTTTGATATCATAGTGCATGATAGATGTTGTTTCCATTTGAAATGTTTACTATATGTACGTCATTTTCTCAATATGACAATGTGCTAGTATACAAGTAATAGCAATCCGTGCATTTCACAAAGTATACCTGAATATCAAAATGCCGGATTTGAGGTAAAAACGAAAATATTTTGGTGAGTTTTTTTAAGTATACACGACAGAGATATATGTAGGTTGTTTAATTCAGCATCAAATTTGAAACAAGTAAAATAACAACTCAATAATGTAAAGCTTTATCAGCCAGATTACAAAAATCAGTGTTTAAATTTACAAAAACACCGATTTTTACCCAAAAAACCATGACATTAAAATTCCGGTTTTGAGACCATAACAAAATCAGAGTGGACTTATATAAGACTCAATAATCATTTTTTAGTCTTTCTTTGCTGGTGTCATGTATCTGTTGCTGCAAATGGATTTCAGAAATTCGCAATTTCACTTCTAAAAACGAAGTTATTGCCAAATTTTAACACCACTGCCCCTCTTTGAAAAAGTAATTCCGGCGATCCAAGAAACTTCAACTTCTTGTCACATCATTTGTACAATCATTTTCCATTTTACTGATGGGGAGGGGTTATCGGTCAATTTTCGCTAGTTTTTGCTCTACCAATTGGTATCCTGGGTCAGGTGTGGTACTTGATTGTATCGATTCCTGATCTTTGCAACCTTACTTACTTTAACATCCATGTGCATGTATCCATTGTAGCACAAGGCGGGAGGGCAAGCAGAAAAGCTCTTTCTGGCATCCCCAAACTGAATCTCTTGGACTGTTTTTTTATTCGATATACATTTGTAAACAGTTGTGAGCCGTTTTATTCCGTATTTTTCCTTGGGTATTACCTAGTAAATCCTAAAATAACGTGCGAAACCTTGCATATCCCTACCTATCCATTATGCAATCCATTGTGAGCGTACTGTTCCGTAACAAATTCGTAGCAAACCTTAGCTAATAATTGGTGTAACTGTAATAGTTCGTATTTAAACCGTAGAAATTCTTGGCGCCTTTGGGACTACGAATAAGTCAGGACTAGTACGTATTAAATACGGACTAAAGCGGATCAGTACCTTCTTACACGGTTTACTAAGGATGTGCTACGGTTGTTTGATCCGTGGTCAAATTTTGAACATGTTCAAAACTTGTCATTGATGGTCAAGGATGTATAAGTACTACTACATATGATTACGGATGCAATACGGAAATCTACGGACTAATACGGATTGCCAGGGATGATGCCGGATGGTATCTGTGGCTAATCCAGAGTCCAATCTGTCATTGTGTGACCTGGGCATTACACGCCTTAAGAGTATTTAAATCATGGCTGATATATAAATGGTATCCTATAATTGCAGTTGCAGACATAGAATCATTTTGATTTACTGGCATAGAAAGTCTTTTAAAGTTATGTTTATAAATAAAGAGCCTCAATTTGATGCCATTGTACAAATGCAGTTGCAAATATTGATTCGTCTCTCTTCACAGCCGCAGATCTACAACCATCCTCATAGTTTTGTCTGAGAAGAACCCAATCACCATTCATATATGATAGAAGCTACCACCTACTTGCATGTGTAGGAAAAGAAGCCACCTATACTTACAGACTCATATATAAAGTAAATTAAGCTCGACTTTAAGATAGGATGCCTCATAATATTATTAATTAAAACCAATTGAAATAACCTTACATCTGTGGCTGTAGGTGTAAGGTCACCTTTACCTACAGTTACAGATATATAATTGTCCTCAATGCTCTATGTCGTTTTCCTAAAATCATTCCAGGTTCCAATAAATAGCCACATGTATATATCGCCGTCTGCAATGTAACTGAGACTTGTCTGGACCATCTTTGGGTTGCAGCTGCTGATAGTTGTTGCCTGACACTGCCTAACTCACAAGTTAAGCAGTACAGCCAAACCACCTTGATTGCAGTTGCAGTTATTACCAATGAGACATGATTACTTCAGTTGCAGGATAAAAACGCTTTTCATTGCAGTCGCATATATAGAGGATCTTACATGAGTGCTCATGTTTTATTGAATTTATTAAACAATTTGGGAAAAAGAGATAAAATGCGAGGCTTGCCGAGCATTTTATCTCTTTTTCACAACGAGTTTAATAAATTCAATAATACAGGAGCACGAATGTTAGATTCTATTTATCATATGACATATACTTTGAAATCTCATTTCTGGCATAAAAACGTTATAATTTTGTCATTATGTAAGCACCGTTGTTATGAACGTCATAACGTTTCCCGTAAATCTATAAACCACTAGTGGTTTATCGATTTTATTGCATGGCGTTATTTCACTCCCAGACGCGACGTCATATGATAAAAACACTTTTCATTGCAGTCGCACATATAACATTGCGACCCACTCACATACTACAGAATAACATAATGAAATTAAAGGTTCTATGCTATAGATTTGCAAATTAGCTAGGCGGCTAAGAGCCAAGATTGTGCTATTCCGGAAACAAGCATGAAACTTTCCACACTTGTTAAGGTTGGTGAGCTGATGATTTTAAGATATAGAACCACTTTGACAAATTTCCTCTGCGCATGCGCAAGGCAAAAATCACTTCCGCTATATGAAAAGTTGGTCTTACATCACTACACAGACCAGTATTTGCGTTTAACATAGTAAAATCAACCCACTATATCTCTAGATATCCTCAAAGACATAAAAAAAACATATTTTAAAATGTCTTTCATAATTACGCATGAGCAAACTAAATAATACGTACTTCCAGTTATCTCGTTCAATGACGTCAAAATTGTAGAAACCATTGAATAAATGGAACACTTATATCTTTTGACTGGGAAATAAATGTGTTTCTGCACAATCATTTATCCAACATTTTGTCCTGCGCATGCATTCACGCTAGAGAACCACTGTACTAGAACAGTGCAGTCATCGCGGATTGGTTGCAGTCAATAAGGTCACAAATTATATTATTTTGGTTTGATCCATTCTATGAGCTAGGTCTGTAATTACAGCTATTAAATTTCACGATGATGTCTTCATTTGCAATTAAAACTTAGGTATGTAGTCCATTCAGGCTCAATCAGAGCCTTTTCATTCTAAAACTAGCTAAGTACCAGCCAATTTCTGGATAGCCAGTGGGATTCTTTACGACTTGTGTCCGAAATGTGTTCACAGACTAATGAGCGGGCTATTTAAGTTATTAGTTATGATTTTATAGCAATACGAATAATTAAGTGAATGTGTTGCATATTTCTATTTATTTTTGTGAAGTTGCAAAGTTACCATTTTGTAGCTGTACACGAAATTTGAGTAGTTAAGGGCATTGTATCAGTAGTTGAGGGTCTAAATAAAATCAATTTGTATGCAATTGATGTCCGGGTCACTGGGCAACAGCCAATTTATGTAGTACTATGCGTACAGTATGAAAAGCTTGAATAACTTTAAAATGCTCTGCTCTCAGATTGTGAAACTTTTTCGCACTTAAATTCTAATATTTTGCAATTAATCTAAACTAACTTAAGTAAGCATAACTTCCACATTGTTCCAGAACATGAAAAAGTGCCTTCTATCAGGAAAATATCACCGTTTTGGCAGAACTTTGGTGCCGTATCGACTATTGCTTATCTCCCATAAATCTTTGTTAAGCAGAAACACAGCTAGATATAAGCACATATATTTTTCAGAAGTAAAATACTTACAACAATATTACATTTTCTAACAGCCAGGTACACAAAATGGTATATTTTGCACCCTCGTCGACAGCAGCCAAACCGTGATGACTATGCTGTTTGAGTAAAGTGGTTCGCTAGCGCACATTTAACATGAACAAATTTCTCTCGTTATCCTGGGGACAGGCATGGTATACCCATCATGTTGTTGAATGATTACATACAGTAATGTAACTTCGACTGTAACTTATGTTATGGAATTTACTGAAGAATGTTTGACTGTCTTTTGGATCTATGTCCATGTAATGTTATGCGTATTTGGCACCTGGGCCAAGACAACAAGAGCATGTGAATCTTATATACAAACGTATACATTTTCAAAGTGACATTTAACCAAGAGAGCTGGCATTATGTGCAATAATCTGCATGTATGCTGATATGCCACAGCCTTCTCAAAGGCTTGTCAGTTTAGCCCTTTAAAGCAAAGATTTGGCACCAGTAAAATGCATTTAAGTCCCCGGTAGCTTAGGATGCTGTCCGTTTTAAGGTGGTGGTTCTGTTGTTGTTGGTGTATTGTTTAATATACCTCCCATTGTTTGTGGTCTTTGTCTTGGAATGCATGACTCATATCGTAACCAAATTTTAACAAGAACAGATTCTAGGGCGAATATTGGGTGCCAGTAAAATGCATTTATGCCCCCCCCCCCCCCTCCCGCCGGTGGCTTAGGCTGCAGTTTTGTTGTTGTTAATCAATTGTTTAATGTACTTCCCATTGCTGGTGGGATTTCTATGTTTGTCTTTGTATTGTTACGCATTACTTTTTGTTCATTCTAGCGTTGCCATCATCTTGATGAGGAAGAGAGAGCTGATTACTTAGCTTTTATTGTCTTTTGGATGTCTTGTTACTGTAAATGTTCCTTGGCTCTTCCTCATGGTGCCATGGGTTGGTCTGCAGTGTGTGATTGTGGTATTTCCTATTCATACACATGTACTTTAACATTACCTATTTTAAAAACAATTATTAAATTACAGACATTTAGTGTTCGCAGTGACCATCATAGGCACAAAGGTTCGTGCACTGGAGAGCTGCATTGTCTACTTCTGCAACCTCGAAGACAGCCATATCTCACAAGGTCAAGAGAATATTTTAATGCTTGTGGTATGATGGTCCTCGTATCAATCCCAGTGTGCTGGACTTGGTAATCATTTCCCCTGTTCTAGCACTGACCCACACACATGAGCCTTGATATACTGCCTTTAAAATGTAGTGGTACAAAGCCACCTTTGTAAGGGCTGTCTTTTCATCGAACAAACAAATGTTTTCTAGCCATGTCTATGTTTGTGTAAGTGCTTGCTTGTTCTACCATACAGTATTATGATGAATCGTTTGATGGTGCAAAGGTAATCTGTAGGTGACTTTTCAGGGAGAGAGTTCATTTTTACAAAATACTCAGTTACAGCTGGAAAGCTTGCCCACCGGTTTCTACGACCAAAGAGAGAAGATGTTTTATCGCACCATGCGAGTGAATAAAATAAAAGCAAGACAATTTGATTTCATACCAACGATGGTCATTGATTTTTGCCAACACACAGTTAATCCGCTCGCAGCTGTTGCACCACATGTATGACCAGAACTGATACATCAGTTCCAACAGTGCAACGGCTTAATTTCTTGTTATCCCTTTTAGCTGCTACCGTAGCATGAGCAAACATTATTGTATCTGCATCCTCATGCTAACAAGGCGCAAATGAAGACATTTCGCAAGCTGGACACACTCGGACCGAGCTTCTTCTCCCGTAAAGTGCAGGGTTCTCTCTGGAGTATTGTCAAACTGTCATGGTGCAACACCTGATCTCCATCTGTGGAAACTGTTTCTTAGTTAGCATATCTTATGTCCAAGAAAAACAGCAGTTGGTAAGATAATGAAATAGTTTATTGTCATCTACTCACAAGAAATTCTGCCAGTTTTAGGGTCAGGTTTAAGGTACGTCAGTTAATTGATGGACTGACCTGCCGGTGCATGTCATTTCCTTGGGGTTTTTTTTTTCCGTTGTTGGTGCTTTTAAACTGTACGCCTTATAATATGTCACACACTAAATCCACTCGATCAGCTGCACAAAAAGTTGATATTGCGTATCATATACTGCTAACTGAACAATGCTTACCCCTACAACTTTAAGCATCTGAACAATAGAGGCTTCATCCAAAGTGAAATCTTATACAAGAGAAACAAATGCCTCTAAGCCTGTCAGCAGCTTTACAACCAAACATATTAGGCATACCCCCACCAGCCCCCCCCCCCCCCCCCTCTAAGAAACTTGAAATTTTATCATAGCCACATAAAATAGACAGGCATAGACTAACTAATGTTCAGCTATGGTTCGTTTACTAGAAGTGAGATACTGTAAACAATCAGATGTGACATTCATTTTAAGACAGTTCAATGGCAAATTTGAAGACAGTTCGTCGACAGACAGTGTTATGAGGTCTGTGAAATCGAGCAGCAAAATACATCGGTCTGTCTGCCTGTTTGCATGTATGTATGTCTGTCTGTCAGTCTCTCTGACACAAACGCATATTGCCCTATGCTTAAACATAACTTTTTCAGACAGAGATGTCAAAACAATCCAAATTGGTAAACACAAAGAAAATATGAGGTGGTGAATATGGACCACCCTGGTAACTCAGGTCGTAAGCACGTCTGCCCAGTTTTCCAAGGGCTTTTAGCTGGAGCAAAAAATCTGATTGCATGTCTGTCTGTCTGCCACAAGCCTACTATCCCCTTTGCTTAACACTTGACTTGTTGGGTCTAATAACACTTTTATATATATGCTTAGCATAGACAAAGTTTTTTTTGTGAAAGCTTATACGTGTAATATAATTGGGCTTTGTTTATCGTCTAAATAACATTCGGTTAAAAGAAACAAACTGGGCATGCGCATTTATACAGGTAAGTAGGTCCCTATATGCGCATTTAAACAGGTGAGTAGGTCCCTATATTGAAGTCGTGCCTCGGTCCTTTGATAGGGGCATCCGGTTTTGTGCAGTTTACAATAAAAGAGAAATAGAATACCATCTTTGTACAGTATTCAAATTGTATGCGCATGCACAGCAAATAAAGAATGAAGAAGACTAAACTACAAACAATTAATATCAGTTATGATTTTATCATTCTACTGCCAACATGACCCCTTCTTTAAAGTAAAACTATATCTAAGATCTATGATAACAGCCTAAAACAGAAAAATGCTTTGCACATGCGCAGTAGGTATTTCCCAATGTGGTTCTATATCCTATTCTTAGTCAGTCATGGTCTACAACTGTGCCAAATTTCATGCTTGTATCCGGAATAGCACAATCAGGCCAAATTTCGGCTCTTAGCCGCCTAGCTAAATATACAAAGGCCAGCTTAATGTTACAACAAAGATAGATAGGAACATGTAGTTGATGAGGTTAATTACGTGTGTATGTGTGTGCGTATGTGTGTGTTTGTTTTGTTTCCGACCAGTCGATAATCAATGTTTTGCTGACTTAATGCCCACGTCATATTTCTAACAGGTCTACTATCAGGGCGTAAACTATGTCTACAATTAGTTGTCAGGTAACAATCGCCATACGAGGCATTTCATCGATGTGCATGTATGTGTGGATGTGGGCATGTGTGTGTTTTCATTTACCTATAATTAGAATGGCAATTTAATGTTTACATTGTCATATGAAGTACGATCTTTGTCTATCTCTCAGTATTTCTATATAGACTATGATTAGGGCGTAGACTGTGCTTTCAATGGCTTTCCCTTTTTACCAACGGTCCAGAAGTTCACATATCACGCTGTCGACGTGACATGTGGTTTTCTTATTTCCAGGCCAAAAGTGCAGTAATCAACACTGGAAATCTTGGAAAACCTGGAAAATCACTAAAAAAGTTCCATGCATGGAAAAATCATGGGATTTGAAAAAACCTGAGTAATCATGGAAAAATCATGGAATTTTGTGAAATAATATGACAAAACCACCAGTAGCTAGAAAACTAGCTGTCGGACACTTGTCCGACAGCTAGTTTTCTGGCTACTGGTGGTTTCAAGTTTTAATAATTTCAAAATACATGCATGGTCTACAAGCATGCTGTTGTTGCTGCATTCCACATCTATGCTCAGCGTTGTGAAGCTGCTGCTTAAAGGGGAGGTTGGAGTCTGTGCATTAAATAGTGTTGGAAATTACATTGTTGATCATGGAAAATCATGGAAAAATCATGGAATTGTGTTTCTGAATTTCTGTTGGAACCCTGAATCAAACCCTTTTGAGATGTATTGATATTATTTCTGGTAAGAAGTAAGAATGAAATCATGAAATGTGGAATTGGTTAACCCTTTGAGTCCCAATCACAACAAAAGTCATTTGCCTTTGTCATCTGCTGAAATCTTTAAGAAGAATTTTTGGCATACAGTGTATTTCAAAATCAGACGGCTCCTGTATGAACAGGCTGAACTGGGTCCTCAATGTTTGCCCTGATACTTACATAAGTCAAATGATGTAAGCTAATTTAAAATAATGCAGCAATGGCATTTTCAGATGAATATTTTACTTGATGAATAGGCACTTTAAGGGTTAAAATATAGTGCTTGTTCTCATATTCTTTTTGATAAAGGAACCCAAGCAACTTAACAAGAACTTTAAGTATACAGTGGAACGTCGGTGCTCGTAATATTTGATGATTCGGCTTTGTGTTGAGTTACAAGACATGAGTATTACAGCACCAACTGTTTCGAGCCAGATATCAGGTTACCTGAATAAGAGAAACATCATATGATAAAGTAATATACCAGGTAAATGACTTTATCATATGATGTTTTTCTTATACCAGTATATGACTTTATCATATGATGTTTCTCTTATACCAGGTATATGACTTTATCATATGATGTTTTTCTTATACCAGGTATATAACTTTATCATATGATGTTTCTCTTAAACCAGGTATATAACTTTATCATATGATGTTTTTCTTATAGCAGGTATATGACTTTGTCATATGATGTTTCTCTTATACCAGGTATATGACTTTATCGTATGATGTTTTTCTTATACCGGTATATGACTTTATCATATGATGTTTCTCTTATACCAGGTATATGACTTTATCATATGATGTTTTTCTTATACCAGGTATATAACTTTATCATATGATGTTTCTCTTATACCAGTATATAACTTTATCATATGATGTTTCTCTTAAACCAGGTATATGACTTTATCATATGATGTTTTTTCTTATACCAGGTATATAACTTTATCATATGATGTTTCTCTTATACCAGGTATATAACTTTATCATATGATGTTTCTCTTATACCAGGTATATGACTTTATCATATGATGTTTCTCTTATACCAGGTATATTACTTTATCATATGATGTTTCTCTTATACCAGGTATATGACTTTATCATATGATGTTTCTCTTATACCAGGTATATTACTTTATCATATGATGTTTTTCTTATACCAGGTATATGACTTTATCATATGATGTTTCTCTTATACCAGGTATATTACTTTATCATATGATGTTTTTCTTATAGCAGGTATATGACTTTATCATATGATGTTTCTCTTATACCAGGTATATTACTTTATTATATGCTGTTCGCTTGATGATGTTATTTCATATTTAGTGTTACAGGAACAGGTAAATTGTCATAACGGCGTCTATTACAACAATGCAAATTTGCATTGAAATAAATAAATCTTGAGTGCGATAAAATAGCATTTAAAGGTCATTTGAAGGTCATTTGATACACAGAATCTTACACTCGTTTAATGAATTTCATATGAAATGATCACTTGAGTAAGATCCTCTATATATCACTGCAAAGATCTGTTAGTCTTCATCTTAACTCATCATATACAGGAGCTTGCCATTAGAATGTAAAAAAATGAAATTCTATTATTCTTATTCGATTCTAATGAAAACAGTTGGGATCTAAAGGATTTTTACTTCCACAATTTCATATTAATTTTGCACTTAGTGTATTTGAGACATAAAAGTTATGCAATTTAAGCAGAAACTGGGCACACCCTCAACATTAATTGCAACTATCTTGCCATGAAGTAATAGAATAATATACTTAAGGACTTTGAAAACGCATCACCCAGATTAAATCCTTTATTTCACAAAGACTTAGAATGTCAGGGAGATAATTGCTATTGAATATCATAGTCTGACCAGCTTGTAATGTGTCCTAGAAAATTCATGGTTGTAAATTAACTTTAAAATATTGAAAAATTATCCGTTTTAAGACAGGGGTGGTCGATTTTGAAGGACACCAATTCAGCTGCACGATAACATGCGTTCATTTTGATTCCTGACTCAACAGATTTGTGCCCTGGGCTTCTTTCATGATTGCACATTCATCATTGAACGATTCGAAATGAAATCACAGTACGGTATGCTCAAATTTACACCCCTTTAAATATACCAACATACCCCACCCACCCTGATAACTATAGTCTAGTAATAAAATTCAACATCTTAGGCCTTTCAAAGTTTTGATTTTTTACATCCAGTTTTATTGGAAGAGGCTAAGAGCATACACAATTGACAGATTATGCGTACATTACGCTTGTATCATGTGTCTTTTAAATTGTGCAAGTGACGTTATTTTTAAGACGTTCTTGATCACATGACAGCATATCTCCTGCCATGATTTACATCAAAACGTCTTCCTTACATGATTGTCAGTGTATGTAGTCAATATCAGTAATGAAAGCGTGCATAAAGGTAACTAATGGAGATGTTTCTAAAAAAAAGCTGTAAATTGGTGTTCAAATTTGACGTTTATTTTCGAAATATTGAAGTTATCAATTACATTTAATTAGAAAAAGTCTATGAACTGAGTTGCTGATATGGTATCATACATGCCACAGTTTAAACACAAAAATAATCAAAAAGCTTCGACTGACTGTGCAGAAAGGTGCTATATGCTGTATGTACCCATGTGACATCATCAGCAGCGTCGCGTGATAGTGCAGTCAAATTAACCACTGATTAATACCAATTCTGGGTTGCACATTAAAATCTGCGAGTAACTTTTCAATGGCATATACGGTTTGCAAGAAAAGTGCAAAAATATGGTGATGTGTTTTCAAAGTCCTCTAGTATAGTCTTGTAAAAAATGAACATTTTCAATGAGCTGCAGGTAGCTTATTTACAACATGGTGAACAAGAAATGTCACAAACACGTGACGAATGCCACCAAAAGAATTGGTCTAGCATAAGACACATTTGAGGAAAGTTAGCTGTAATATAGCACGATAAACCTAGAAATGAGGCCAGAAGTCAATGCCAAGGTCAAAGTGACTCAAAATGGTATGCACCACTCCGCCATCACAAAAGGAATCACCACCCTAAATTTGGGATTCCTACATCAAATACAGTCAAACCTCTTTATAACGTCACTCTTTATAACAGAATATTCACTATCCGACATAAATTCACTGGGAACGGATCCGTTTCTGTTATAATTCCCTCTTTACAACAGAATATTCACTTAATGACACCGACAGTAAGTTCTGGGAACAGATATGCATTTTCTATTGAAAATAAATTCATTATAATGGAATTTTTACCATGTCTCAGTCAATTTGTGATCAGAACAAGGTCTTTTGCATGAACAGGTATCTGTCATATTCGAAAAGAGGGAAGCTTTTGGAATTTTGATGCAATATGAAATTAAACTGATGTATAGACCTGGAATAATAGCATTTATATCCATTTGTACAATATTTTCTTTTATCAAAAGATTATGGTGTGGAAACCTAGTACTGGTCATTATTTCATTATAACAGCAAATTCACTTTAACGTCAAAGATAGCTTGGAACAAACATGGTCGTTATAAAGAGGGTTGACTGTAATATTAAAGATATGCTCTGGACACAACAATTCATGAAACCAGGTCAGAGGTCAAGGTCACAGTGACCCAAAAATGGTTTGTGACACTCAGGCATCCCAAGATGCATTTACATACCAAATTTGGAGTTCCTATTTCAAAGAATATAGGAGATATGCACCAGTTTCTAGGAACTAGGTCAGAGGTCAAGTTCAAGGTCACAGTGACTTAATTATGGTATGCGACACTTCGTCATCTAAAGATGCATCCACACACAAAATTTGAGATTCCTACCTCAAATAATATAAGAGATATGCTTTGGACATGATAATTCTAAAAACTAGGTCAGAGGTCAAGGTCACAGTGACCCGAAAATGGTACATGACACTCTGTTATCCCAAGATGCATCCACAGACCAAATTTGGAATTCCTTACTCAAAGAATATAAGAGTATGCTCCGGACACAATAATTCTTAAAACTAGGTCAGAGGTCAAGGTCACAGTGACCCAAAAATGGTATGTGACACCCCGTCATCCCAAGATGCATTTACACACCTAATTTGGAATTCCTGTCTCAAAGAATATGCACCAGACTCAATGCAGTTTCTAGAAACTAGGTCAGAGGTCAAGTTCAAGGTCACAGTGACCCAATAATGGTACATGACACTCTGTTATCCCAAGATGCATCCACAGACCAAATTTGGAATTCCTTACTCACAGAATATAAGAGTATGCTCTGGACACAATAATTCTTAAAACTAGGTCATAGGTCAAGTCACAGTGACCCGAAAATAGCATGTGACACCCCGTCATCATAAGATGCATTTACACACCAAATTTGGAATTCCTATCTCAAAGAATATAGGAGATATGCACCAGACTCAATACACTTTCTAAAAACTAGGTCAGAGGTCAAGTTCAAGGTCACAATGACCCAATTATGGTACGCGACACTTTGTCATCCCAAGATGCATTCACACACCAAATTTGAGATTCCTACCTCAAATAATATAAGAGATATGCTCCGGACACGATTATTCTAAAAACTAGGTCAGAGGTCAAGGTCACAGTGGCCCGAAAATGGTACGCGACACTCCGCCATCCCAAGATGTATCCACACACCAAATTTGGAATTCCTACCTCAAAGAATACAGGAGATATGGACCGGACACGAAAGCGGGACGGACTGACGGACGGACTGACGGACGGACAGTGTGATTACTATATGCCTCCCAAAGTTCCTTTGGGGGCATAAAAAGAAATATGAAATACAATAATCTTTATCTAGCTTTCCTATTATGCAAATCTACTGTGAGAACTGAAGTCCTGCATGGAATAAAATAGGAATTTCAAAAGTATAACACACTTATGGCAAGTCACTGTAGCTGTAAATTGACAAGGAACAAGTAGTTGAAAGTTCAGGTTTATCTATACTAATCACTATTTAATAAATCATCTTCTCATAAGCTTGTTTTGGGTATAAAATTTAGCATGAATTTGAAATGTGAGCATTACAATTAAAACAGTGTTTACCTTTATCACTTGAAGGGCCAATCAGTACAAAAGTCTTATCCCGATTCATCTACTGAAACATCTGGACCAACAGTATAGACCCAGATCTGACTGCTCCTGTAGCAGCAACTTGAGCTGGGTACCAACTGTTTGCCAGTTGTATTTACATTGATAAGTATGTTGGCAAGTATATGCAATAGTCGTCTGAAGCAGACACAAATTTGATAGTTTTATTTTGCTGCATTTTTGCAAGTCTTTGACTAAAATATTTTGATAGATCAAATGCTACAGTTTCCATGAAACGATGAAACTTGGGAGTTGTGTAGCTTTAACTTAGCCCTAACCAGTAAATTGAAAATTGCCATTTATTTTAAGAAATTATCAAATTACCAATATTTATCTGTTTTGTCTAACAATCATACTGTATCATATAGGCCTCGTCAAATCAAAGGTTCGCTTGTGGCAAGTCTAACTATAGTACATTCCAGTAAGCAGTTAACAAAGGTGCTGATCAGACTGTATGGATGCGCAGGCTGGTCTGCACCTTGGTTGTTCGCAAACTCCCGAAGACAGGTTTTCTCGCGTCGAGGCCCATATGGGCTGTGACGTGAGAAAACCTGTATTTGGGGTTTCCGACAATGAGAGATTCATACCATCCAGTTAAACTACAGAGACAATTTCGCTTGTAGCAAGTCTAGTTATGATACTTTCCAATAAGCAATTAACTAATGCGCTGATCAGACTGCTGGGTTGCACATGCTGATCTGCATCTTTGTTGATCGCAAACTCCCCAAATACAGGTTTAGTCGTGACAATGCCCATATTGTTAAAGTAAAAAAAGACCAGTTAGAGCATAAATCAATCAAACAATGCTTATATAATACTCACATTTCACATTTAAACATAATCTAAAACCAAAATTTTAATATCTCATTGGAATTGCATCAATGTACTCAACGAGCTTGTGAGTCCACTAAATATGTGTTACATATTATTTGTATAGCAGATACTGAACATAAGCCAAATGTAGTATAAAAGAAAACTAAATAAACAACTTAACAAGACAAACTCTTTCAATATGGGCCTCTCGACGCGAGAAAACCTGTCTTCAGGGGTCTGCGAGCAACAAAGGTGCTGACCAGTCTTCGCACCCGCGCAGGCTGATTAGAGCCTTTGTTATTCGCTTATTTGAAAGTATCATATCTAGACTTTCAACAACGACATTTCAGTTTTCTAGCCAGTCTCTGTAGCTGAGCAGGCTGGCTTGAGTCTCGATTAGTCAGAAATACTGAGGACATGCAAGTTTTCTCATGCCCAGGCCTTTAATTAAATATTTGATTGAAATGAATTTGAAGTACTTTCATGGTGGTTGAAAGCATGTGATCATGATTTTGAATGTAAATCAATATTTTATAAATAAATTTTATTTTCAACCTTCGGTTCATGAGTGGGCAGGGCTGAAATATCCATGAAGTGCACAGTGCTCCATGTAGAATTTAAGAGACTACCAATATATTCATCACCTCATAAAGGTTGAAAAATGTGAGTATTATACTCACACTTTAATTTTAAATTATTTTTCAGTGTTATGCAAAAAGATTGGAAGTGAATGAAGCAAAAAAGGTGGCGCAGAAATGTTGTATATCATTACATTCTGCTATGACCTTTAACAGCCCTTGCAATGATTTGATTCACTTAAGGGAGATAGAAGGGAGCTGAAATTTATTTATTAACATGTTCCGGCATGACGTTCAACAGCCCTCGCCATGTTATCGTTATCTCGTAGAGTTCCGCCGTTGACTTATCCACGCACCCGGATAAACAGGTAAAATAGGGATAATGGATAAAATGTTCTAAACACTAAAAGTCACCAACACCAATGTACTGTACAATATAACACAGTGAGTAATCAATTGGATATCTTCCAACACCACAAGAAGTTCTATGTACACAAATGAGCTTTTTTTCAGTTAGTTTTGTGGATTCAAAGATTGGATAGATTTGCACAGCTGCTTATGTGAGGGCCAATCTGATATCTGGCAGACTTTGTTACAATACTTGAAGCTTTTACAGCCTGTACAGCGACGTAATTATGTCTGTCTTCCTTTTTTCAGGCAGTGCGCACACACTATGTCCGAAACTTCACAGTCTTCTGAAAAACTACTGAAATGCTCCGCTGCAGCCTCTGCAGATAGTTTATTTAAATCCAAATGAACTTGGGCTGTGCCGACAGGTTCCCTTTAAATGGTTAAATGACTTAATGACTGAGAAACAGAAGATGTACGTTCCAAGGAGCCGGATTTCTCTGGCTGTCTGACCACATGGACCTGTGGACTGGCTACCGTCTCTGTATCTTGCAGCTGGTATGACTGAGAAGCAGCAGATGTACGTTCCAAGGAGCCGGATTTTTCTGGCTGTCTGACCACAGGGATCTGTGGACTGGCTACCGTCTGTGATTCTTGCAGTTTGTTTGACTGAGGAACAGCAGATGTACGTTCCAAGCAACCAGATTTCTCTGGCTGTCTGACCACAGAGACCTGTGGACTGGCTACCGTCTGTAATTCTTGCAGTTTGTAGAACAAAGCGAGGTTTTCCGCTCTTAGCTGTCTGGGAACTTTCATGCGTTTCCAATATTCCTTCCGCCTGGCACGATCCCCTGCCACTACAGCTGGGGGTTTCTTCTTTAACTTTGGCTGTTCTGCCTTTACATTGGAGGAATCTTGAACAGAATGTTGTTTAGCAGACTTGGGTCCAGAAGGAAGAGTTGAAGATTTGTTCTTTTTACGCTTTGGCTTTCTATTAAGCGGCTTTTCTTCGGAAGAAACTTCTTTCTTGTCCTGATGAGAAGCTGTTTGTCGACCGGAAGCGTTGTTCTTCAATGGCGTCGATTCTCCATTCTTGGCGGGAAATTTAGTGACGAGAGTAAAATACTTCCTCTTTCGTATAATTTTATACGAATGACACTTTTCATCTCTCTCAAGAATGCAGATGATTTCTATAAGGTCTTTTGGCATAAAATTGGCAGCAGTACACTCCGTTTCATCCATATTTTAATTATCCAAAATCCCCCTTTGAAATTCGTGTGCTGCATCTTCGAGCGCCATCTACATGGGTCCATGATGGGTCCATGTGACATCTTTCGTAATCATGACATTTGTGTATTCGAATCGTCACTTACTCAATATAACAGGCCACTTCATACATGCTGTCAATTTTATCCTGTTCAATTTCATTCTTAATTGAGTCTCCTTTACCTTCTAGCATCATCATTGTGAACAGTTTGGATCCATATCAGGCTCAACAAAATGCTGGGCCTGATCTGGACCACACTGTTTAACACTCTGATGGTATTCCGTGAAGGCTTTGGCAAAAAAGTTGATTTAGGAAAAAAGCATGCAAAATTTTAGATCAGATGTTATTATATGTCATCTCAGCTATGACAGATCTGGTAAGTGGCCAAGCTGTAGAAACTCTCATAAACCTTAGAATTTTGCAATTTATTTTTGTATAATGTGGGTGATATCATGAGAAAAACTGACTATGTTGCATGCAAATAGCAAAGACCCAGGCAAGACAGTGAATCTGCACAGTCTTATCAGGGTATTTGTTATTTGCACTCGTGATAGTAGTTAAAGTTGCTACCGTACAAACCAAATTACAATTTTTTCACTAGTCTCTGTGGCTGAGCAGATTGATATTAGTCATAGAGGACAGTCCCTTTACAACACACCTATTTTCAAAAAATGTTGAAAACAAGTAGGCTGAAGGAGCCCTGGATTGCTCACTTCAGGTCCCAAGGTAATAAAAAAATATCATGCCCAACTCATATGAGCATGAAATTTATCCCGCTCTTAAATGTTAAAATGACAACAATTGTAGGAATTTTAACAATTATTAGCAAAATAAATACAACATCTGAGAGACTGATAGCAAAACACTTCTTTATGTGTCTGTATTTTAGTTTTAATGAGCAGTTGAAATCTTGTGCTCAGTTGAGTTTAGCATGAAAAAACCTGTATAACCTCGAGGCCAGTCATGGATGCTGAGGAGATGGTGTTAAAGACATAGAAATTTGAGCAATAATACTGGTACCACTCATTATGACTCTCTCCAGGGGTCATACAGGGCAGATCAAAAGGACAGTCATAATGCGGTGATTATGACAGTAAAGTGGTCCCATGAAGGAATTAGGTAATTTATGATAAAACATTGATATTTATCTAAGTGAAAGATATTGTTTTGTATACAGTTAAGTCCCCTCTTGAGGCCCCTTTAATTTTGTGAGATACTGAAACTGTCCCTTATCAGTTAATCCTTTAATGATCTCTATTGGACAGAAATATATGTCTTTAAAAACAAATTTATTTGTAGCTCCAGCAGCAATTATCAGATTAAAAAGTTAATGCCAGACAACCTACATAAGACCAATCACAATAGATGACCAACTTCCCAGCATGCATAGCTGTAATGGAAGAGAAGATATCAGTTCAATTTTGTGTTAAATTATGTAGAACAGTCAAAGCTACTAGTTATTTAAGAGTATTAATTGCACATGGAAAGTTATTTATCACATGACGATGGGTCGTCTGGGAGTGATTATAATGCCATGCAATAAAATCGATAAACCTCTAGTGGTTTACAGATATGACAACGTTGTGTACATAATGATAAAAAGATTATGCCAGAAATGAGATTTCAAAGTAATGCTAATGTCATATAAATAGAACCTAACATTTGTGCTCCTGTGTTGTTGAATCTATTAAACTTGTTGCGAAAATGCGATAAAATGAAATAAAATGCTCGACAAGCCTCACATTTTATCCCTTTTCTCCAACTCGTTTTATACAGTCAAATCTCGGTTATCCGAACGTCGATTATCCGAAACTACTGGGTTATTCGAAGACGACGGACAGTCCCGACTTTTTTCTCTATTATCCATTGCAATAAAACTACCAATTATTCGAATTTCGATTATCCGAAAAAATCAATTTTTCGAAGTGATTCGTCGGTCCCGATTAAAGAAATTGCCCTTCAAGATTCGAAGTCCAAATGTCACGCATGGTGATCATGATTTCTTTGTTTGGTCGAGTTCGATTTACACGCCTGAGTGATTTAGCAAGCAAAGTTGAGACAGGTAATTGACACCGGATTAACACTTACACTATTACGTGATGAACTGTTAAGTGAGTAAATAGTTTAATTTATTAAGGTCGTCTGCAATAATGGTTTTGTTTGATATGTTTTAAATGTCTAATAAGGTGCATAAATGAGCTAAAATTGATTTTAATTTGATCGTCTCTCATCCTTTGATTTATTCTTGACCACTGTTTACAATAAGCGAACACACCAAGCGCACCTAATTTGTACAACCAACAGGTTACAACAAAAATAACAATTTCGATAATAGACGAATATCATGGACATGTGTTGTGGGTGCTCAAAAGAACTGTTGCATCGAAACACTTCTTTTGAATGCCTAAAACATAATTTTATGATTGAAGGAAGACACCCAAAACCTAGGTTTTGATGCATAAAAGGACCCTCTCATCGAGACGGTTCTTTTAAACACCCAAATCGTATGTTTTCGCTGAAATAAAAGAAAAGTTACCAAACCAAAAAGCACTCAACGTCGGGCCACCAACGGCCTGCCAGTGATATGCTAACCCAATGGCCTATCGCAGGTGGGCCGTTGATGGCCCGACATTGTATGCTAGCTGCGATGGAGACCTTATGACAGGGCGATAAAAAGGAGACAATATTTCGTCAGTAAATATGGTTCGTCAATTTACATTTAACTTTTAATCAATGTTGTTACATGTATAGTGGATGTCAATAAAGATCTGATTTTCATTTCTTTTCTGCGTTCTTAGACCTGCAAAGTATAAGAGACGATGAGGCCACAACCTCCAAGGAGCTCATTTTTTAATGCTTTGACAGATGTTCCGATTACTTCACACAAGTTGAAGTTGCAAATTCTGGCAAAACAATGATGTTCCATGAAAGCATCCGAGCTTTTCCAAAAAAGTCCGAAAACTCCCGTTTTCGATCATTCGAACTACCGATTATTCGAAAGGATTTTGCAGTCCCTGGCACTTCGAATAATCGAGGTTCGACTGTAATTTCAATTAAACAGGAGCACTCATGTGGGATCCTCTCTATTGATGTACATATGAATTGAGAAAAGAAACAATTTTAAAGGATATAGAGGAATTAACATGAGTGCTTAATTTTATGGTTTTCATGCAATGATGCATTTCAAACAAAATGAAAGAATTTGAGGCTGGTGTATAATAGACAATGCCAAACCATGCCCACAACGTCACTTGTATGTCACCTGAAGGACATAAAGCAGCAAAACAAACAAATCATCAAACTGATCCAATGCAAGGATCATTTAGCATATGACATATATTGTATCAGAAACAAAATTGCATGTGAACTTTCTCCATCAATTAATCTGAGGTTTATCTTACAGCTAGTGGATTTAACTCTTTGCTTGCTGTGTAATATTTCATGTTTTTTGTCAGCTGAATGATTTCCAAACTCATATCATTTGTATAATTTTTTCTGGACTACCCCAGGCGGCCACTGGAATGTCAAACATTTTGGATCCCGATCAGGCCTGACATGATGTCCAGCCTTATCTTGGTCCAAACTATTTGCAAATTTGAACTGTGAGTGAGCAGTTGACTATGGTGAACTAAACAGAGTTAAAGTAGGCTTGGCTTTCCGACTGGATAATACATTTTATAATTAAACAGAGACTTTTAAACGAGTTATTATTTCATTTTAAAATTATTAAATGAGCCTGAACTGACTAGTTACATAATTAGGGGATAATTATATTAAAAAAATTCATTTGATCATTTGTTTGTTTGTTTTGCTGCTTTATGTCCCAAGTCAACAGCTATGGTCATGGTGGGACGGTCAGTCCACCTAACCACACTGTTTCCTGGGCAAGCTTGAAAAAGAGGTTAACCAGTGCTGAGGGTCTGGATGGGGTATAATGATAAGTGAATAATGGCCCTTTTTTATAATGAATAGTGAATAATGAGCCAAAAAATAATGAATAATGAGGGCCTAGAAATTGATAAATTATCCTAATTTTCTAATGAATAGAAGAAAAAATTAATGAATAGTGAATAATCAGATTTCTTTGCCACCTTTCTTACTTTTAACGAATAATTGGTCTTATTTTAATGAATTACCTAAAATTTTAATGAGATGAATAATGGGGTAAATTTTTAATGAATAGTGAATACCAGACCCCTCATCCAGACCCTCAGTACTTTGTGGGCATACTTTAGCTTGTAACTTTAAACATCCCTTCTTGAATTATTCAGAGGAAGGTAGGAGAATGACGGTAATTATTTCACAATCAATCTCGACAAAAGTATGGGACCGAGCCAGGATCAAACTCGCGACCCCTCGATCTGCAGTCAGACATGCATCTGTAGCCAGACACATTACTGACTGCTCTATGCGGCCAAGTATCATTTGTTGAGGTATATCTTCAGATTTAATTTTGGAAATTTAGTTTTCTGGGATGCTTCAATATGGTGACCTCGACTCTAATTTGCTTCTATAGGTAGACTTCAAATTAAAGTGTTGCCAGTAGCATGTCATTCAACGAAATATAAAGAAATTAATTACGTCAAACTATTTCCAACAGTATATCAGATGCTTAACTGTTGCAAATTTTGGATATTATCAAATCAGACGTAGCATTACAAAGGTAACTTAAGTGCATCAGAATAAAATTCATCTGGTGTTCAACGTGTAAAAGGGGAATTTTAATAAATTCTTGTGCATTCATTATTCTGAATAAAGAAACAATTATTCCTTCATATCTAACAAAATTGTTTCTATTTTCTTTTTTTCTGATATCTTTCTATTAATCCTTTGATTTTGTCATTTTCGGAAATGTCCCTTTCTTAAAATATTAATCACAACATGGTCTTCTTCTTGACCTATTCCATCTTCTGCTACAGCCTTCTTTGAAAGGTCCACAACAATTTCATTAGAAAGCCTGCACTTGGCTGATTCTGCAAGAAAAAGCGCTTAAATTGAGAGACAGAGGATAGATAATTCACACTATTTGTTGCAAAAACTTAAATGGAAAAACATTGATTCTCTCCCTTTATATGTGGATGATATAAGACCAAACACAAATGCTCTCTGAACATAAGCAATTCACTGAACCTTTACCATGTATTATTCAAAAGTAGGTCAATGTCATGTATTTTGATATGTCCAAAGATTAAACAAGGCCCCTTCAAAATGGAGTTATTAACTCAAGAGCAGTTCAAGAACAGTTCTTGAAATTTAGCAAGAACTCTTGAACTGTTCATAACATTTGTACATGAACTTGAACTGTTCAAGAACAATAAATAGGAACAGTTCAAGACCTTTTTAAGAATTTGTAAAGTTCTTGATTTTCTAATAAACCATTCTTGAACATTTTAATGACTTTTCTTGAAAGATTTGTTGACTCCGGTTTTCTTGTATTATTGTTAAATGTAATCTTGATTATTTCAAAGACTTTTCATGAACAAAATGCATTCTTGAACTGTTCTTAAATCTGTTCTTGACTCTTTCAAAAACTTTTCTTGAACATGATGTTTACTTGAACTTTGTTTAAATTTGTTCTTGATTATTTCAAAGACTTTTCTTGAACATAATGTGTTCTTGAACTGCTCTTACATTTGTTCTGGAACTGTATTTACATTTGTTCTTGATTATTTTGAGAGACATTTTCATAAACATAATGTGTATTTGAACTCTTCCTTAATTTGTTCTAGATTATTTCAAAGACTTGACTTGAACACAATATGTCTAACTTAATTTATGGCACCTAAGTTGCAATATCTAAACTCAAATATTTATACCCCCTCCCCCACACCCTGCAAATTTGTGGAGGGGCTTTTGAACATATGCATGCAGGTTTTTTAGTTCAAAAAAATCATTTTTGACAAATGAAAGCTATGAGAACTTAGACCATTTTTCCCTTATATCGCTTTTGTATATGCATCAATAGGCCGATCAACTCCTACCACAGCTTTTGATGGAGCAATTTGATACTTTGCCTATACAATGTAGACACATTTAGCAGATGCATTTGATACTTTGCCTATACAATGTAGAAACATTAAACATATGCATGAAGGACTTTAATTCTAAAAAAAATCGACAAAATGACAGCTATGAGAATTTAGACACTTTTCCCCTTATATCCTTTTTTTTCTTAGCTATTGCCTTCATAGGCGGATCAACTCCTACCACAGCTTTTGATGGAGCAATATACAAAGTAGACACATTAAACATATACATGAAGGAGTTTAGTAAAAGAAAATATAATTTTTGACAAAATGACATCTATGATAACTTAGACAATTATACCCTAATATGCATACATAGTGCCTTTACGGGCCAATCATCTACCACAAGTTTTGATGGAGCAATTTGATACTTTGCTTATACAATGTAGACACATTGAACATATACATAAAGGAGTTTTGTTCAAAAACATGAATTTTTGATGGATTGACAGCTATGAGAACTTGGACAATTTTCCCTAATATTGATTTTGTATATATACTCAACTACAAAAGAAACCAATCAGTCGCTTCTCCGGGCAATTATGGAAAACAGAATGAAGAAATGAAAATAGATTGATACCATATTCCTTAACAATCAGTTCTGCATCAATTCATTGAATAACAGTTTTACTTTAATCCGTTCATGCCGTACGCCAGTGTATAGACCTGAGGCTATTTTCAAAAATGAGAAGTTTTTCACTGGAGAATGAATATCTAGATCTCGTCCTATTCAGCTCACTTGAATTAAATTCTTCAAAAACGGACATGACTCCCTCCTGCGGCATCATAACGAGGTCAAATTGAAAGCACTTAACATCGCACAACATTCTTGGGAATCCAGGCCCATTCTTAATGGAGAGCAACCTGAAGCTGTCGAAGATTCCAAGATTGCACTGAACTATCCCGGATGCATTGTCAGAGCTCATCCCACAGCTGCACTATCGGATTCAGATCTGGGCCTACTAAACTATCGCCGTTTGTTTCGGCTTCTAGGCACACTGAATGGCCTCGTCTCCATTTTTTGGACTAAGTGACTGATTAAGACGAGAACTCGAGTGAAAACCAATAGTCTGAAACTTGTCATTTTTAGAAATGACCCTTTGTCTATTCCTTGGCGTACAGCATGAACAATTAAAGTAAAACTGTTTGAAGCATAATTGATTGTTAAAGAATATGGTATAGAATATATTTTCATTTCTTAATAATTTTTCTATAATTGCCCAAAAACGTAACTGATGGGTTTCTTTTGTAGTTGAGTATACATAGATAGTGCCTTCATGGGCTGATCAACTCCTACCGCAGCTTTTGATTGAACTAATTTGATACTATATCTTCACAATGGTGACACATTGAACATATGCATGAAAGTCTTTGGTCCCAAAAAAAATGATTTTGACAAAATGGCAGCTATGAAAACGTAGACAATTTTCCCATAGAAGCTTAAATATATAGCACTTTCCGAACTGACCCAGGATACAGATGGGAAAGTGACAGCTTCACAATTAGACTTCACGAATGGACTTCCACTCTCGCAATAAACTTATAATTCTGACCTTCTTTAACAAGGTTATCTGTACATGTATCATGAACTTTGCAGAACTTTTTCTAAGATTTGTTACTGATACTATGACTTGATATCTAAATTCCATCTCAGAATTAAATCTCTTTTGCCCCAGGCACTTTCAAAACCAGTGTTTCATGCACACTTAACTGACTCTTTATCTCAGCAGCTAGTGCTATTCTGCTTATGACCTTTGCATACAGGTTGGACGCGGAGCAGGCTTGATCAATGTTGAGTCTGATGTGCATGCAAATTGTTAGACATTCTGAAAACATTGTGTTTGAAAAAATCAGCACACAACAAGAAAGCATGTAGAATTATGCCTTAGGCAAGGAGTAAGACTACATGTTTGCAGGTGCATTATAGATTACATGCATGATGTCTGAGTATAGGGGTGTTTAGACGGCAAGATTTATTTGTCCTGTCATGTATGATTTGTCTGTTTATACGGCATGACAATCTCATGTGTGATTTCTTTAAACAATGAGGAAAACTGGCTTGTCACCTTTAGGTATCTCATCATGCTCTACATCGTTTCATTGTTATAGCTAAGCAAATGTGCTTAAACTCATTCCTCCAAGTCATGACTTTTGTCATCTGATATCTCATCTGCTTATGTTATTAGGTATTCTTTATGGGGAATAATATGGACCCAGATCAGACTGCGCCCTGGGATAGGAAAAAATAGCATTTGTATCACTTGTGTTTTTAATGGCTTTAAGTTTATTTTTACATTGTGGCTATGTATGTTGTCTAATGCAAATGATTGTAGCATGTCTTGGTTATTAGCTCACCTGAGCTGAAGGCTCATTGGTGAGCTAATACTATACCAGTGACTCCGGCGTCCGTCCATCCGTCTGTCCATCTGTCGTCCGTCAACATTTTCAAACATCTTCTCCTCTGAATCTACTGGGCCAATTGAACTCATATTTCATATGGAGACTCCTTAGGATGGGGGAATGAAAGTTTGTTCAAATGGTCTTGGTCACATGACCAAGATGGCGGCCACGCCCATATATGGTAAAAACCCTTAAAAAATCTTCTTCTCCAGAACCAGAAGGCCGATGACCTTGCAACTTGGTATGTAGCATTGGGGTTGAGGGGCCTACCAAGTTTGTTCAAATGATGATCCTAGGTTGACCTTGACCTACTTAACGTCAAGGTCAAATTTGCTTCCTAATGCATTTAAATGGGAAAATTTCTGAAATGTTGATTTTTTTTAAAAAGGTTGCCCTTTGACCTTTCAGCTTAGGTGGCTCATATTGGAGTCCCATCAATATATTAAAACATAGTTTTCTCAATAAAACATTGGCCCAATTGAACTCAAATTTCATGTGAAGACTCCTTATGATAAGTAAGCCAAAATTTATGCAAAATATTTTGGTCACATGACCAAGATGGCTGCCATGCCCATATATGGTAAAAAACATTAAAAGATCTTCTTCTCCAGAGCCAGAAGGCCGATGACCTCGGGACATGGTATGTAGCCTTTGGGATGTGGGGCCTACCAAGTTTGCTCAAATGGTGATACTAAGTTTACCTTGACCTACTTAACGTCAAGGTCATATTTGCTTCCTAATGCATTTAAATGAGATTTTTTTTTTAAATTTCATTTTTTGAAAACTGTTGAGGCCAAATTCATTATTCTCACTTAATATGTTGAACCAAATGAGACAACGACTTTAAATAAGTTTCAAAGGTCAAGGTTCACCTTTAACTTGTCGGCCAAGGTTGCTCATATTTGAGTCCCATCAACACATCAAAACATAGTTTCCTCAGAAACCACTCAGCCATTTGAATTCAAATTCATATGAAGACTTCTTATGATAGGTTAGCCAAAATTTATACCAAGTGTACTGGTCACATGACCAAGATGGCCACCACGTCCATATATGGTAAAAATCCTTTAAATGTCTTCTTCTCTTTCGAACCAAAAGGCCAATGGCCTTGGGACTTGGTATGTAGCATTGGGGATGTGGGCCCTACCAGATTTGCACAAATGATTAATCTAGGTTGACCATGACCTACTTTATGGCAAGGTCGAATTTGATTCCTAATGCATTTATTTGGGAAAAATCTTGTATTAAGTACGAAAAGCCAAGCTGACCTGTGACCTTTTATCCAAGGCCACTCATTTGGACTGCCACATACCTATCTAAACATCTGTTTCTCAGAAATCACTCGGCTGTTTGATGGATTATTCATTAGATTGTTTAAGTCACTTGACCAAAATGTCTGCAATCCCCATATATGGTAAAACAAAATTTGTTCCATTATAAGCAGTAGTAGACCTTGACCTATTTTAACATTATTAAGGAGATCAGGTGAGCGCCTCAGGACCTTCAGGTCCTCTAGTTGTGTATTTTACAACCATTGGTTTTATTAAATGAGCCCTGGCATGAGATTTCCAACAATTTGACATTTTGACAAGTGTAGACTCGGACGAGCCTCTGCACCCTTCTGTTAAGCTTTGAAACTCCAAATGATGTTCAGTCAGTAGCTTAACAGTCATAGAATACTCAAGCGACTAGCAAAGGCTCTGATCAGACTGCGTGTATGCGCAGGCTGATCTGAGGCTTTGATGGTCGCACATACCACATTGTTGAAAATCTCATGCACTGGCTCAAATAGTAGTTACCTGCATATTTCATAAGCTTTTCAGCATGAGCTGGATATGTGTCTTGGGCATTTTGCCAAGACACAGATCCAGTCTCTTTTATAAAAACTCTCTTCGCAGCTTCTTTCCTTTTCTCAATTACCAACCAAGTGCAGGCTTTTGCAAGTGATTCCATCACTGCCATTTTGAGTGTAATGTGTCTGGTATCTTCCGTTTCTGCCTGTAATTGTTTGAATAGCTGAAACAGAATAAAATTTTATTTTCTACTGAAATCTTAAAACTTTCTTAGCAAAAATGCATGCTGCGAACTGTGGCAAATGTTTCAGTCCTAAATCAAACAGAGAAAACATGCCCAAATATGACCAGTTGCTCAAATAACTGCAATTATTCTATAAATGAACAAGAGGGCTGGTTGCCCTGGAATTTTAATAAGTTAAGAGTTGTTGCCCTTTATTTATGCTGAAAAAATTTTTTGGTGCTCTATCTTGAGCATTATTGTTTTTAGAAAAAGGCTGTATAGAGCCTAATTTTAAATTGGAAACTTGAACCGCTACATGTGATTTCCAACAATGAGCTATGTGCAACCAGCAAAGGCTCAGACCAGCCTGCGAATACGTGCAGTCTGATCAGAGCATTTGCTAGTCGCTTGAATATTACATGAATATTAAGCTACTTACTGAACAACATTTGGAGTTTCTAAGCTTAAAATGAGGCTGCACAGGATGGTCTGAGTCTACACTTGTCAAAATGCCACATTGTTGGAAATCACATGTCACGGCTCACTTATTTTAACAGCTGTTTTAAATATTGTACATGAAATGCCACAGATAATGTGCTGGTTGAAGAAAAATTGCCTTGTTTGCTTAGATTCGTGCTTGCAGTGATTTGTTGCTTAACATATCACTGGCTGGTTGTCAGTCGTTAAAGTGAACTAAAAATTGTGTTTATGAAATACTGTGCATATGCTTGTCCATAAGAATGATCTCATCAGGTAATCTACTCACCATCCTGTATCAACTGACCAAATCTGAGGCTACTATCTGTACATAATGGTTTTCAAGATTTATCATTGTTTCAAGTTTTCTATGTGCAAACTTGCAAAGGGCAATAACCGGTAAAATGCAAAAGGCAATTTCTCGAAAAAATTAAAATATATCCTTTTCTTAAATTTTCACCAGGTAATCTACTCATTATCCTCTATCAGCTGTTCGAGTTTGAAGCTCCTAGGTGTAATAATTTTTGAGATATCAAGCTTTCTATGTCAAAATTTTCAAAGGGCAATAACACAAAAAAATGAAATAACTTTTTTTTTAATTTTCACCAGATAATCTGCTTATTATCCTCTATCTGCAATCTAAGTTTGAAGCTCCTAGCTGTTATACTTTTTGAGATATATTATTTACAAAATTTCATTACAACCAGAGGGACTGATGGAAAGCCTAAAGCAATATGCCCCTTCAACTGTTTCAAAGTTGGGGGCATAATAAATCATGAGTGTGAAGTGGGAGAGATTTATCTACTTATGACTGACTGAGAGACAATGAGATATTAAGCAACAAATCATTGACAGTGTGAATCTCTTTCGATTCTTAAAGTGCCACAGGCACTTTTTGTGTTGGTGGGAGCTGACTGGGTGATGGAATTGGGCTCAGCCTCCAGTTATTGAAATGCATGATGGAACTGATTTGAGTTGAAATTATCAAAAATTCTAACAGTTGAATAAATCATAACATACACCTTAACCCATGAATGCCGATCAGAACCGCAGTTTTATTGGCATATATGGGTTAAGCCAAGATCGTTAGATAAGCACTACAACTGTTTTAAGTATTCTGAAAGTATTTGTGACCTTGATATGTAAATTATTAATGATTGACTAGAAACTGTATAGTTTACGTCAAATAAATAATCTGTTCTGTTCTATTCTGTTCTTAATTCATTATACATAAATGGATTAAAATATAAATGAAGCCTTCAGAATCTGTAACAATTCTGCCATCTTGATCAGAGTGTTAGAAATTCCCATAACTCTTGTTTGGATTGAAACACGTATTCTAACACACCTTGCCTATATAGCCAATGGTTTAACTCAGTTATTTATTGGTTGCTAAATCACTGCACGGACAGGGCACGGACCGACGTGACATCATTCGGTCGCCAGTTTGAATTTTCATGACGTCATCTATCACATACGACATTGTTACGTTGACAATAGACGGCATAACGTCATTTTTACAACTGCTTGACGTTCAAAATGAATGTAAAAATACACATTCCAGTCTAAATAAGAGTTTCAGGAAATTCTGACAGTCTGTTCATGATGCCGGAACTGTTATAGACTACGAAGGCTTTGTTCATATTTTTAATCTTTTTGTATGTTAGAATCGAAATAGATTCACGCTAGCAGTGATATGTTGCTTAAGATATCATTGTCTGTAGGTAAGTCGTTAGTGGATAAATCATTCGACTGCACGCTCATGATTTATTCACTTTAACGACTGACCTCAATCCAGTGATATATTAAGCAACTAATCACTGCTAGCGCGAATCTATTTTTTAATTTTACTTTTGCCAGCCCATGCCCAGTCCATGCAGTGATTTATCAACCAATAAATCACTGAATTTAACCATCGACTATAGAACCAAAATTTTCCTTTGAATACTGGATCCAACAATTTCATGTTTGTCTAGTTAGCTTTCTAACAAAGAGCTTGTAGTGAAAATATTAACAAACTTTTTATTGATATATTTCAGAGTTCTGTTTTTAAGAAATCCCTGTCTTGTTAGCTAAGGCAAAATACTTCAGTTGTTATAGCGAACAAGTCTTATATCTACTGCTGACAATTCATTTTTCTAAATTTATACATCCACAAATACGTGAGTATGATTAGAAAATGCCAAAATCTCAGATCAAAGGCTTACTCAATGAAAAATTTAGTGTGCATTGCTGACCTTTCACCAAATAGTTATATAGCTGGTATCTCAGGCTGGTAATTATCAGGCTCATTTCCCTTGATTGATTTAAGAAAAAGAGAAGGCATTGAAATAAGTCCCTTAAGCATAGCTTACCTTTTGGTTTATAGATTTTTCTAACCCAAATTTTAGTCTCCCAATCATCTGCTATTTGGGAGAACATCTCAAAGCTTCTTTGGCTGTATCTTGCCACACTTAATAACGTGCTGATACTGTCTTTGATTTCCTGTTAAAAATGAAAGATTATAGTTAATTTATTGAACAGCAACTTATCTAATTTGAAGGTCAGAAGCTTGTTTGAGTCTGTGCCCTAAGTATACTTTTGGAAATCCATTTATAATAGTTTTTTTAAAAAATCTGGCAGCCATTTTGTTATGGGGAGCAGAATCACTTTTAGAACCAGGGGCGTGCCTGAGGGCAAAATCAAAGTACGCAGGAGGTAGGTGTGGGAGGGGTGTGTCCCCCTCCCATACGTTAGGGGAAAAAAATCAAAATATGAACTAAATGGTGGCTTCTCCTGCATTTTCTGAACCTAAACACCGACTTAATTTTTTCCAAAACAAAAGTGAAACACAGTCAAAATCCTATTGCTTTGGTTCAGGATTATTACAAAATCGGTATACTTGTAATGTAAAGACCTAACCCGGGTGAGGCATGTTTTTATTGCATTTTTCGCGATTTAAGACGTTTTTATTTTTTGGACATTCAAAAATTAGCTGCGTACTTTGCGTATACGCAGGCACGCCCCTGAGAACTATAGGTACCAGGCCTATTGAGCAACATTTGTGTGAAATTATTTTTAATTTATGCCAAAAATTCAGATATTCTTTATTCATTTCTCTACTTTTACCTCTGTTGGCCATTTTGTGGTTTTAGCAGAACCAGTTATCAAATTTTGGTAGAATGAAGGTCATAGTACAGTACCATTCAAATGTCTTTACGTCTGGTTAACATCTAGTTAACTAGGAGCCCCTTAATAACTAGGAGCCCCTTATATATATGTATATAGGAAATTAATACAATCAAGTACCGCACCTAACCCAGGACACCACACGAGAAAGTATCAAAAAACACAAGAAAACATCACATACAAGAGAGCCAAGAGGTTAGACCCTTCCCAGCAGGTGACCACAATGCTGCAATGAACAGACAAGAAAGCATGACAAACAAAATATAAATAAAAAAAAGGATTCACAAAAGAAGCACCGCCTTGGAAGGGTCAGTAAAATCATTGTTTCTAGAGGGCTTAAACTTAGTGAAATCACCAAGTTTATAAAAATTTTCGTGCTCAACTCGAATGAGCACGCAAATCCAACTGCTCATTAAACTAAAATATCGACAAATGAAGAAATTTCTTGCTTTGGATATCTCCAATGTTGTATTTATCATGATGATTTTCTAACAAATATCAATTTGCCAGCAATTGTTGGCATTTTAACATTTATGAGCAGGATAAATTTCGTGCTCAGCCGAGTTGAGCTGTGATGGAGAAAGTTATATAACCTCGGTCTTGAGAGTATGATAGCAGGGAAAGTATTTATTTTTAACATTTTCAAACATGTTCATGAGCAGCTTCACTGACACTGAAATTTATCAAGAATGTAAATGTTAAAATTACATCAATTAAGAGTTCACTACAGATAACTTCCTAGTTGACATATCTCACCAGTGAAGTTGACTATAATTTAACCAGGTATTTAATGAAGTTGACATGTAGCTCACTAGGGTAAAAGGAATGGACAAATTATATGATTTTGGGCTGTTTGTCAGGGTATCTCTTTAAAGAAAAAGTTTATGATGGTTATTCAAAAAAGTGAGTTCTACCAAATACAAACCACAGACCAACCTAGGACACTGAGGAAAATACACAGATCAAGAACAGCCACATAACATCAGGAATACAGTGAAAGTGATGTATCAAGCTCTCTCTTCTTCAGTGAGATGCTAGTAAAACTAAAAAGGACTATACATACAAGGACAATACAGGAGAAAACCCACAAACATACCAAATAGTAAGGCTCTATTGCCTTGTGGTTAATTATCACGTTTTCCCTATAAAAGCCTATGTAAAACCTGTGTCCCCCAGGGTGCGTCCATTTTTGGACCCAATGGCATCATTTGAACAATATTGGTAGAGGTACACTAGATGATAACACATACCATTTATCAAGGTTCTAGGCCTTGCAGTTTCAGAAAAGAAGATTCTTTCATGGATTTTCTATACATAAGCCTATAGATGTAAAATAAGTGCCCCATGTACGGCCCCTTTTTTTGCCCCAGGGGCGTAATTAGAAAGAACTTGGAAGAGGTCGACTAGATTATGCTACATATCAAGGCTCTAGGCCCTATGGTTTCAGACAAGATTTTAAAAGTTTTTTTTCGAAAATCAATTTCTAGCCTGTGTGACCTAGATACACAACAGACAACAGAAATCCAAATATCACAATAGCTCATAATGAGCCAATGGTTCAGGTGAGCTAAAATGAATCAACAAGACAGAATGGACATACAATAATGAACAGCAGCCAAAGCTACTTGGAGTGATGGGGATGGGGGTTGGGGGTAGTTAGGGTGGCTCTGAAGCCACTCCGCAGTTTCACAATAAAGTGCACATTAGGAAGCTGTCTTTGTTATAGTGGTTGTTCTATGTTATCTGTGTATAATTTACAGCCAAAATACTTTAGTTTCACCAACAAGTCATTACCTGACCCTTCAAAATGGTAAATGACATACTTATATATGTTCAATTGCCACAAGAAGCCAAAATGATGCCAAATAAAACCCATTTTTCCATGTTACGCTGTAACATTGAAAAAACACTAATTTTCACAGGGTTATTTCAAATATTTATAAGCATCATTTTATAAATTTTTAAAATCATAACAATAGCATGTTTCAGTATCTTTTAGATGCTTTATACGGCTTGCCATTCGGAAAGAAAATAAGAGATTTATGCCAAATTGTATGAATGGCATGCTCCGTTATAAGTTTTACATTTTGTCCAACAGCTTTTATAGAATACATTCTAGATGTACAAAAATAGCATTGAATATTACTTAATTAACATTGGTTAGTACCTGCATGTGATATTGAAGAATAATAACAACAATTTAGACAAGTATTATATCTGTTATGGTTTCTTAGACTGTTTATATTGAAGCCAGAAATTTCTACGAAAATTTGTGTAGTGTCCGCAACGCATACAAATGCTTGTCTGGTTCTACTATTTCTTAGCTGATGATGTTTTCACTTTTCCTATGGAGACTGCTTATTGTCCTTTATAACTGGCGGAAATATTGGACACTTCTGCTTTTGACTTAGAAAACAGGAGCAGAAAATGTCTGATGTAGTGTCCGCAACATTCTGAAGTGTCCGCAATGATACTCCTTTTAGATTAATGAAAATCTATTATTAGCGGTTAAGTTAGGTATAAGCATGTATAAACCACTTCGTTATTCTAACTGCTTTCTTGTAAGATGATTATTTATCTAAGTATCAAGCTTTAAATACCTTTTATAGAGATATAACTTAGTGCACTGATAAAATATGTGTTGGAGATGAGGTGATTTTACATTTAAGATATATTTATGTTCCTTGTTTGGCATTAAACCTTACATAGCAAAACAAAGAAATGTAAATATGCCTTTTTGCATTTTGTTTATTCATTGGTAGGCTATTATTGATACAAAAACCGTTGCGGACACTACAAATTTTGCAATAGTTGAAGATTTTTCTCTAGTTTGACAAACATATTCTAGAGCTGAGGTAACAATGGTAAAATAAGGTTCCAAAGAGTCAGGGTATCTAAGGGCTTCGTATTGCCTGTAAATTGATATAAACTCCTTTCCATGAATTTGATATACGCCATGACTTCTTCCTGAATGAAGAATACATCCCCTGTCTCCACCTCAAGAGTCTACCGTAAGTGTAAGTGCCTCTTATTTGCTTACATATTGATCTAATTTTCTATCCTTTTAATTATCCAGACACTTTTTTAAAAAAGCGTCGGGGATATTGCAATCGCCTCTGTCCGTCCGTCTGTCCGTCACACTATCTCCTCCTAAACCGTTGGACGAAATTCCTGGGGCCCTGGGGAGGGGCCAAAAGGTCAAATATTATTAAATATCATTAAATTTCAATTACAAAGTCAATTTCAAAGATTTTTAAACCAAACTTTTAGTGTCTTCTCACAAATGAAAGATATAAAACATATCAGACGGTATTTTCATTCCCTTGCCTGGGTCATGCCCTAGGGGTCGGACTTGGGGGTACCGTGGGGGGTTGAGTGGTCCAAAAAAATTTTTTTTTCCGAAATTCAACCAGATTTGGTGTGTGAGTAACTTACATCAATGGCACATGCAACAGCACAATTTTTTGGTCCCCACCCCCATGGGGAGGGGCCAAAAGGTCAAATATCATTAAATCTCAATCACAAAGTCAATTTCAAAGATTTTTTAACCAAACTGTGTGTGTCTTCTCACAATTGAAAGATATGAAACATATCAGACGGGATTTTCATTCCTTTGCCTGGGTCATGCCCCAGGGGTGGGACTTGGGGGTACCATGGGGGGGGGGGGTTTGGGGGGTCCAAAAACTTTTTATCCCAAATTCGACCAGATTTGGTGTGTGAGTTACTTACATGAATGGTACATGCAACGGCACAATTTTTTGGGTCCCCGCCTCCTGGGGCCTTGGGGAGGGGCCAAAAGGTCAAATATCATTAAATCTCAATTACAAAGTCAATTTCAAAGATTTTTTATCTAAACTTTGTGTGTCTTCTCACAAATGAAGGATATAAAAAATATCAGACGGGATTTTTATTCTGTCCCCTGGGTCATGTATGCCCCAGGGTTTGGGGGTGCTGGGGGGTCAAAAATTTAATTTTATGAACATGGTCATGTGGCACATCAAATTAAAGGGGATGAGCAGCAGACCAGGATACACTGAAAATTTTAACCCTAGGATCAAACTGGTGACCTTGGGATGGGGTCAAAGGATCGAATACCATTAGATATCTTTGAGAGCGTGGGGATTTGCGATGGCGCGCCATCGAATGTGTTCTAGTTTGAGCATTGTGACCTCTTTCTGTAAAAGATGAACTTTAATCCTGGCTCAATTGGAGGAAATAATGGACCATTTAAGGGGTTACTGTGCTTCAGTTGATTCAATCTGGTATGCAACATGACCACATTCTGTGATGTGGGAGAGGGCTCAAGCAAGCATTTTTAGTAAGCAGTTGTGTTGGACATCAAAGTCAGTGGACTGAAGAGTAACATTTAGCCAAATAAAGCGCAATTACACACACCACTGGTCTCATTGATTAAGCCAATTGTGAAAAGTTATCTTATTAAAAAATTTAAGAAGTAGATATAACAATTTTATGTTCTAAAATTCAAGTAGCCAATGATCATTGAGCTACAATGGACAGGTGACTGGTCAAAACAGACTCAGAAAAGAGTTCGGGTTGAGCAGTGAGTTGTCTCTACGGTGCAAGTTTATCATAATCATCCATTAATTAGCGACTTAAATTCCAATCCCTTGATACCGATATATATATTTTTTACTATCTTTGATTTGTCATACAGCCCTAGGTAGATAAAAAGGTTTCCATAATACTTTCAATGTTTTACTCTTCAAAATGCAAACTATCAACAGATTAATTATAAAGAAAGAGCATTACTTTATGACAAACATGAACTTCAACCCAAAAATAGTAAATGAGTATGATCAGGAAATACCACAATCACAAACTGCAGACAACCCAGTGGCACCGTGAGGAAGAGCCGCTCAACCATCACGAGACACCAGGAAGACAAATTAAGCAGAGCAATCAGCTCTCTCTTCCCCATCAAGATGATTGCAATACTAAAATGGACATAAAGTAACGTACAACAAAACATAGAACAATTACAGACTCCCACAATGGGAGCAAGGCTTTAGAAAGGCAATATGTGTGAATAATAAAATCTGAAACTAAAAATCCTCAGTTAGGTCTTCATTATAGTGCCAGGCACTTTGCCATGCACCATTGATCAACACTTTTAGTATAAACATTTTAAAATGATTTGGGGATGATGCCCTTAGTCTTTGTAAACCAGCAAAACAATTCTAACCAATTCTCAAATATGAATCTCACTGTAGTGTCTGCAACGGAACTGACAAATGACCTTTAGCATAAAGCAGAATCGTTTTCCAGATACGATCAACACACTTTTTTCATTGCAAGTCCTTTTGTCTGATAAAGTTATTAATTGAGGTTTTTCATTGAACTTAATTGTTCATCATTCATTTGTAAAACCTTATTTAACAACCAGCTGTTTATGCTATTTCGACAAATTTTAGCACATATTTATTATATGCATACTTTAAATCACATTTCTATTGAAATTCAGTTCAGTATTCTGTTCAGTATTAAGGAAGATATGTACATAAACGCATTTCATTGCTAAATTATAAAGTTTGATAAATACATATAATGGATTTGACTTTATTGTAGTGTCCGCAACGAAAATGGTGCAAATTTAAAAGCTCAAATATGATGATTTTAACGCAACATGTCTACAAGAAATAAGTTTCAGGTCATATAGTGTTACTACATTTTCAATATATGATAAAAAATGACTGTCTCCATGTACATTACTTAATTTTAAAGCAATGTCAAAGTATGAGAATTGATAAAGCTGTGTGAAAATTGAAGCAAAAACTGAAATTTCACAAAGTTTTCTAAAAGTATACCATAAAATCTTATTTGAAAATCTATATTGGTACATCAGCTATACAATAAACAAATATTTTCTCTATGGAGGTGTATTTTGGCTCATATTTTGAAATATAACACATTTTTTATTCAATTTGGAATTATTAACATGCATCTAATGATTGTAGCCATTATTTTCAAAAAGGAGAGGTAATAGTGGGAGATTTTTTAGGATTTAATGTGTCAGGTACATTAGTTTCTAAAAATAATAATGATTTTCAAAAATAACCACTTTGAATTTTTGCCATATTTGTTACACTTGTGTGCACTTTATTGTAAAACTGCCGACTATTAATCAAATAAGTAAACCTGTCTTGTTATGTGTTAGTTTTTACTCTAAGTTCCATTAACTGTACAGGTAAATAGAACAAATTACAAACACCTGATTTATAGTTGTTAATAAATTTTATCATTCCCATATGGGATATTTGATAAATATAGCAACCTACTTTCATTTCAATCTCTCCTAGAATGTCCTTAAAATCTGATGACGAAAAGCCATTCGCTGAGCTTTGAATAAGCCTCCTTGCTAACTACACCTTGTCCTAAAATATAGATAGAATCTGACAGATCTTGACAGTTATTCAACTAATTGTTATAAGTAAGCAAAGACTTTGTTTTTTGAGGGTTACAACATTTGCACATACATAAATACAAATATGAGCCGCAACATGACATTTCCAACAATGTGGTTTGTGCAACCAGCAAAGCCTCAGATCAGCCTGCCCATATGCACAGTCTAATCAGAGCCTTTGCCAGTTGCTTGAATATTCTATGAGTGTCAAAATGCCACATTGTTGGAAATCACATGTTGTGGCTCATATCTGTAATGGGGCCCTCAATATATATATATATATATATAGATATATATATATACATTTATAACTATAATACACAGTGCTTTGCTATAACTGTATAATAGGGACTTTTGCTCACTGTAAAGGTAACTTTCATATCTGGGCCTGGTTTGGCTATTTCATCTGCTTAGAAAACAAAATCAGGTTTTTATTGGTAATTCGTAATTTGGTGAATAGTTAATAAGTTGAGCAGCGTAAACTTGCGTGTGTTTCATGAATGCTCAAAATCATTAACCCTTAAAGGGCCAATCAAAACAAGTCATCTTCTTTCGTCGTCTACAGAAATGTGTCTGACGCCTCTTCAACAAACATTGTAGATCCAGATGAGACTGCTCATGCAGGAGCTGGGTCCACACTGTTTGTCTATATTCTTATGATAACCGAAAACTGGCATTTTTGTTGGCGTTTTAAGGGTTCAATAATATGTTTTGTGTCTGTGCTGAGGTGTTATCTGGCAAGATGATACAGTTACTTTAAATAAAATCATGTCAGCTTTTACCAATGTCTAAGGTAGACCAGTCCTAATCACGCATTCATGAGGTGCCGCCTTTACATAGACCAAAAAGTTATATAATACACCCAATCATGCAGTATCCTAACTGCAAAAAGACACCTAATTAGCTGCACAATCACAATGACAATATGTTAAGCAAGTAGTTATGAAAATATTGAAAACATGAAAACTACACAAAATTAAGTGTAATTATTAACCCTTGCCATGCAGAATATTTATTTTATGTATCACACTCCTCTCCAATTTTCATCCTGTTAACCTGTAATAATCCAGATGGAGATTCAGAGATGACAACAATGTGGATCCTGATCAGATGGCTTCATCAGAAGCAAGCTGATCTGTATACACACTGTTTTCAACATATCAAACAGGATTTTCATTCTATCGCCTAGTTCATGCCCCAGGGGTGGGACTTTGGGGTGCCAAGGGGGTCAAAAATTATTTTTTTCGAACATGGTCATGTCAGGCCTCGAAATATCTTAAAATAGGCACTTGCCCTGCATCACAAAAACTATTGGCATATATAGGAAAAAAATAAAATTTCACTAGAAATATCAAAATTTTCACTTGCCCTGCAGCCTGAGGCACTCGTAAATACGAGCGGACGAGTGCTATTTTCGAGCCCTGCATGTGGCATATCAAATTGACGGGGATGACTAGGAGAACAGAATGCAAGTATAATTTTTACCCTAGGGTCAAACTGGTGACTTTGGGTGAGGTCAAAAGGTCAAATATTAAATTTCAGTTACAAAGTCAATTTCAAAAATTTTTATACTAAACTTTGTGTGTGTTCTCACAAATAAAATATAGAAAACATAACGGAACTTTCATTTTGTTGCCTGGGTCATGCCCCAGGGGTGGGACTTGGTCGTACTGAGGGGTCAAAAACTTTAGGTGGGGATTCGCGCCCCATCGAATGCACACTCTAATGTATACTTGTCATCACTGGTACATGTGTGTGTGTGTGTGTGTGTGTGTGTGTGTGTGTGTGTGTGTGTGTGTGTGTGTATATATCAAAGAAACAAATAGTCCATAATATGGGATAGAATATATTTATAAAAATTAAAAAAAAACACTCTGGAACTCTGGAACAATTTTTTCAGCAACCGGTATCATCATTGAATTTTCAAGCTGTTTGTCAACAAAGGTTAACAAATAGGTTGAACATTCAATGATGATAAAGGTTGCTGAATAATAAAAATAACTTCAATTGTTCCAGAGTGTCTTTTTTTTTAAATTAAAAAAAGACAATCTGGAACTCTGGAGCATTTGAAGTTATTTTTATTTTTCAATGGTTCAATGATGATACCGGTTGCTGAAAAATAAAAATAACTTCAATTGTTCCAGAGTGTCTTTTTTTTTAAATTAAAAAAAGACAATCTGGAACTCTGGACCAAATGAAGTTATTTTTATTTTTCAATGGTTCAATGATGATACCGGTTGCTGAAAAATAAAAATAACTTCAATTGTTCCAGAGTGTCTTTTTTTTTAAATTAAAAAAAGACAATCTGGAACTCTGGAGCATTTGAAGTTATTTTTATTTTTCAATGGTTCAATGATGATACCGGTTGCTGAAAAATAAAAATAACTTCAATTGTTCCAGAGTTTTATTTTTATTTTTATATATGTAAAAATTAATAAAATAAAATAACTTAAAGTGAACCAGTGTGTCTTTTTTTAATTTTTAATTATATACTGACCGGTATTATGGACTGAATTGTTTGCTTCTTCAGGGGCTTGCGAGCAACAAAGGCGCAGACCAGCCTGCGCATCCGCACAAACTGATCAGCGCCTTTGTTATTCGCTTTGAAGAAACTATGATATCTTAACTTGTTACGAGCGAGGTTTCGATATTTTGGTTAGTCTCAGTAGCTAGTGAGACTGGTTTAGGTCTCGCTTTGTTGGAGGCCCCGTATACGGGGCTTGTCTCGACGAGGCCCATATGTTTTCGAGATAGCGAACAACAGGGGAGCTGATGGGACTGCGCATTTCTGCGCCTGTGTTGTTCGCATACAGCAGAGTCGGATCTTCTCATGAAAAGGCCAATAACTTCATAAACGGGTATACAAACAGTGAGGGCTCAGTCGAGCCTGCGCAAATGTGCAGGATCTACAGAGCCTTTACTGCTGGCATGCAGACCATACAGACTTGGATGAACTAAAATGTAGGTATCTATTTTTTCTGGATGACTTGGATGATAGTCTGGTACTTTGCGCATATGCGATACGCAATAAACACCTGAAAAAATATATATTATCATGCAGGCACTAAAGGCTTAGTCGAGACTGCACAGATGTCCAATCTCGCCTGAGCTATTTCTACTTTAATATCAAAGTAGGAATTTGACAAATACCTAGGTTCTTAGGCAATCAAACAAGAAACAAGACCCAGAGCTTATAGGGCTTTTTCATGCTCATTTCACCTGAGCATGGGATTAAAAAAGCAAAAATACTAAAGATGAAAGCTTTTCTGTTTTTCAGGCTTTCTGATGTTGTGTTTGTTATGCTGATGGATGTTTTAATGCCAACAATTAGGGGCATTTGACATTTATGAGCATGATAGTTTTCATGCTTATTTTATGGTTGTGCATGAAAATAAGTTAAAACCTATAGTTTTTCGCTTAGGATGAGAATGAAGGGATTGATAGTTTCGGACCATGGGTGAATACACAGGCCGAAATGTAGGCGTCTTGCCTCACTAGATAGATGTAAATGAATGTTTTAATATTTATCCTGTCGCGTATGCGATAAATAACATGACTTGGCTGAAATATCTTTTACAAGCATTAAACTGTAGCTACATAAAAATGCTGTGCTTGTCATGCTGATGGATGTTAAAATGCCAACAATTTTGTTGATATTTTAACACTTATGAGCATGAAAAGTTTCATGCTAATGTATGTTGAGCATGAAAAAGGTTTCTAGCTAAAAATTAGCTTTAACAAATAATCTAATTAAGTAGCGTCATAAAAAGCGCCAAATGCTTTACTTTATATGTGCGCTACGCCAAACAAGAGTTTTTGTTACATCAACGTAATAATAACGTTAACAAACAGCTTGAAAATTCAATGATGATACCGGTTGCTGAGAAAAAGAGAAAAAATAATTAAATAACTTAGTGTTCCAGTGTGTCTTTTTAATTTTTAAGTGTGTGTGTGTGTGTGCGTGTGTGTGCGTGTGTGCGTGTGTGTGTGTGTGTGTGTGTGGTTCGATCATTGTATGTATGTCATTAAGTATCACATATTTATTTCTGGTTTGAAAATCTAATATGTTTTTTTGGGGGGCCATAGTTATCCATATTTCCATTTCCATAGTAATATACAAATATACAGTTCAATACAATCATGATGGGATTCAGAAAAAGTCAACAGACTTGTACAAATCTGTTTCCCTTGGCAAACTTAACTTATATAAGTAGTTAACAAATACTTCATGCACTTTCTTTTGCAAGTAACTGACAACAATCACGGACAACAGCCCTTCTAGAATCAGTGGAAGGAGGTGAATGACTAAAAATTATTTCATGACCAACCACCACAAAATTATAGGACTTGCTTGGATTTGCAGTCGAACTCACTACTGACTATGTTACAGAGTAAGTAAGGGTGCAAAGATCAGGAATCGATACAATCAAGTACCACACCTGACCCAGGATACCAATGGGAAAGTGACGAAACTCACAGTAAGACACCACAAACAAAAGCCAAGAGGTCAGCCCTATCCCAGCAGGTGACCACAAGGCACATATAAACAGACGCACACAAAGGCATAGCAAACACAAGACAGAAAAAACATAAAAGATCCACAAAAGAAGTACCGCCTTGAAACAATCAGTAAAATATTTTACTTGAGGGCTTAAACCAGTTTCACGCCGCCAACCTCACCCTTAATTCAGATGTGGATCAAGACACATAGATATTTGGTTTGCATGAAAGACCCCTAACTTATCAATGCATCATCTCCCAGAACATATAAATCAAGATATAACAAGGAGATAAAGCAAAGATAAGGACTCAACAGTAAATAAAACTGAATACCAGAGCAAAAGAAATCCAACAGGTAAACCCCGGTGGGCCCGACGTGAAGAGCCTGGTGAAGTATTGCAGAATTTGAGGTTTTCTTACCTGAAAAGTTAAAGGGATTGCCTTCTGCTTGCTGTTGTGGATGCTAGATATTCAGAGTGCCCCTTCTTTGGTTAAGTTTTGATACACATGGCAAGTCATTTCCCTGTAAAAAAATACACCTATATGCATAAATCCAAGAAGCAGAATTTATTAAACTTATGATCCTTACAGGATATCCTGAGTTACTGTTCGGGTGGTAATGTCGTAAGGGGCGATCAAAAGTTATGCAAACGGTCACCTTACGAGAGCGTCCAGATATGAGTGACAGGATGAAAATAAAACGAGCAAAACAGGTAAGTTAGTGACTTCTACATTTATTTCAATGTTTGCGGATTAATATTCAGAAATCAGGCAATGCTATTCCCAATAGTTATCATTTTTGTATAATGGGTATCAATAGCAGAAGTGGAAAACCGAGTAGTTAGTGTAAAAATCAATTTCTCCTGGACAAGGGTGTGTTGATTTTTTGGTTTTGATCTTAAATAAACATGGTTCAGGGGCTTTTTAACATGTTTAGTGACACAAATATACCTTACATGAATTTTCTTTTATGCCTTAATAGGTTTTAGTCAAAATTGGGTTTAAAATGTTGACATAGACTAATATAGAAAAAAAAATCATGACTTACGACATTGACTCCCCCTTACGAGTCAGTTAACCCTTACGAGCCAGTATGGTAAACGCCCTTCATCTGATAGACAACGGATTACTCTTAAGTGTCTGCTAGAAAATTATTGGTCGGGCGCTTGCACATTATCCACACATGATAGAGGGTCTCAATGGGGTACCTTTGAAATCGCTAATCAGTAAAATTTGGGCCCCATAGATCGCTAATTTGTAAAGTTATGCCCACAAATCGCCAACTAGTAAAATTGAGGCCCCCAAATCGCTAATCAGGTAAATTTTGGCCCCAGAAATCAGTAATAAGTAAATTTTAGGCTCAAAATCAGTAATCTGTCTGGAGGCGTTTACGAGGTGGAATAGCGGAATAGGGTTTTTCCATCAAGTTCATTAACTGATTAAACGTGCCACAGTGCTATTTGGTATTTCTTTGCCCCCGAATCGCTTATCATTATATTTTATGCCTTAATTCGCTAACCACTAGAAGCTCTTATTCTGCTATTGGTTAAATTTACCCTAAAATTCGCTAACCGTTAAATTTAAGGGCCATACTTCGTCAATAAGTAAACCCCATTGATACCCTCATGATATGCACTTGAAATTAATCATCTCATCTTTAAAGACTTTGGCAAAGAATAAAATGCTTTTGAGACTGTTTTCTGTTGCTCTTTGTTTAAAGAAGAGTAAATTAGGACAGTAGTACCGCATGGTTTGAAACCATTACGAGAGCAACCATGTGATCAGAATTCAAAATAATTTAGAAGAATTGATTACTGAATGATCTGGTTCCAAACTAGCAAAAACATTACACATCAAAGAAATTGCAACCAGGGTGCTTCTTTACCTATATAAGAATCTTAAAACATCTTCTTTGAAATAGTGATCAGAATTTGAAAAAATAACACTAATTCACCCTCTACAAAATAGCCAAAACGCTATAAACGAATTTGACCTGTCAAAAACATGGCCACCAGGAGGCGTGACTTATTTAAGAAAGGAAAAATTCAAATATCTTCCCATAAAGCAACTCGCATTTACAAAAGTCATGAAAACTTGGATTTTATAACCCTCTCCCCTTTATTTCTCAATTTTCATCTTCAAACTGGGTACCCATTTTGACCAAACTGAGTGACTGCATTGACTTTTTTTCGAAGAGTAAGATGCACTAAAATTTTAAGGATAGGTGGGCCCGTTAAATCCAAACATTAAACTTAATAATTCAGCATGTTTACACTTTGAAAAAATAGCACTGCATTTATGGTCAAAACGGCACCAGGCTTAAGGATGACATATTAGGTGCGCGGGTAGAAAATGCCACAGTATAAAATTGTAGTTTTTAACAGGATTTGAAAACAAGCAATCGTGCTTAATGTTTGGAGACACCATAATTTAGGATGCTCAAAGGCAGGTAACTCGAACTTGAAACAGTGACCAGGAATTAATTCAAAAACATAAGATATTATGCCAGTTCTAGTTATCTGCAAGTATTAAAAAGATCTGAATAAAAATTGAAGAGGAAACCTGGTGAAAGTGTAGTTTTCAGATGCTCAAAGGCAGCTAACTCCGTAGTCAGTGATGGGATCTGACCGAAATTCAATCTTGTCCATACTTTTATGTATGTCCTGGTAACATACAAGGATGAAGAAAATCAAATGAAAAATGAAGGTGCTGGAGCGGTCACAACATTAAACAGTTATATTTTAGATGCTCAAGGGCAGCTAACTCTGTAGCTGGTGGATGGGTGAGGCGGAAAATCAAACTCATTCAAACTTTTATGGAATTCCTTGTTACCTGCAAGAATGAGGAAGATCCATTCAAAAATGAAGGTGCTAGAGTGGTCACAACAGATCTCCCATTGTTAGTCTATGCAGACTTTTTATGATGATTAAGGGAAGTTAACTCCACAGTCTAAGGTTGGTTATACTTGAAAAACAAACTCATCCAAGTTTTTATGGTTGTCCTTGTTACCTGCAAGAATGAAGAAGATCCAATCAAAATTGAAGGCGCTAGAGTGATCACAACATTATCAATCAATTTTTAAGATGCTCAAGGGCAGCTAACTCCATAATAGGTGATAGGATCTTGAAACTCATCCAAGCCTTTATAGTTGTCCTTCTTATCTGCAAGAATGAATATGATCTATTCTAAAATGAAAGCACTAGAGCGGTCATAACATTTCTCCCAGTATAAATCTATGGGGATTTTTTAAGATGCTCAAGGGCAGCTTACTCCTCAGTCCAAGGTCTGATCTGGCCGAATTTCGAACCCAATCAAGCTTTTATAGTTGACCTTGTTACCTGAAAGAATGAAGAAGATCCAATGAAAAATGAAGGCGCTAGAGTGGTCACAACATTATCTATCAATTTTCAAGATGCTCAAGGGCAGCTAACTCCACAATAGGTCATGGGATCTTGAAGAAATACAATCTCCTTCAAGCTTTTATAGTTGTCCTTCTTATCTGCAAGAATGAAGAAGATCAATTCAAAATTGAAAGGACTAGAGTGGTCACAACAGATCTCCCATTATAAGTCTATGGGGATTTTTTCCAGAAGCTCAAGGGCAGCTAACTCTACAGTTCAAGGTCCGATCTGGCTAAATTTCAAACCCATCCGATATTTAATGGTTGTCCTTGTTACCTGCAAGAATGAAGAAGATCCAATCAAAAATGAAGGCGCTAGAGTGGTCACAACATTATTCATTGATTTTTCAGAGGCTCAAGGGCAGCTAACTCTGAAGTCAGTGATGGAATCTTGCCGAAATTCAAACCCATCCAAGCTTTTATGGTTGACCTTGTTACCTGCAAGAATAAATATGATCCATTCCAAATTGAAAGCACTAGAGAGGTCACAACATTTCTCCCATTACAAGTCTATAGGGATTTTTTCAGACGCTCAAGAAGGTAACTCATAAGTCCCTGATTGGATCCTGCCAAATTTCGAACCCATCTGAGATTTTATGGGTGTCCTTGTTGCCTGCAAGAATGAAGAAGATCCAATCAAAAATGAAGGCGCTAGAGTGGTCACAACATTATTCATTGATTTTTCAGACGCTCAAGGGCAGCTAACTCCGAAGTCAGTGATTGAATCTTGCCAAAATTCAAACCCATCCAAACTTATAGGGTTGACCTTGTTACCTGCAAGAATGAAGAAGATCCATTAGAAAATGAAGGTACTAGAGTGGTCACAACCTTTTGCCCATTATAAGTCTATGGGGATTTTTCCAGACGCTCAAGGGCAGCTAACTCATAAGTCCATGGTCGGATCCTGCCGAATTTCAAACCCATTCAAGCTTTTATGGTTGTCCTCGTTTCCTGCAAGAATAAAGAAGAACCAATCAAAAATGAAGGAGTTAGAGTGGTCACAAGATTTTCCCCATTATAACCCTATGGGAGCTATCTGTTGTCATTGAAACCATGTGTTCTGATCCGATCTAGCCCAAAACCTAATGCAGTCAATCCCCAACCCCGATGATGCTCCAGATGAAATTTGATTACGATCGTCCAGCTGGTCTCAGACATATTCATGTTTGAAAGTGTGGACGCATGGATGAACGCACGCATGGATGCACGGAGGGATGCCGGCTGGAGTCCCATACTATAAGCTCCCCCTGAGCCTTCAGCTCTGGTGAACTAAAAATAGAATTTGACCTATTGACCCCACCCCCAGGGCCCGGTTGAGGGCTGTGGGCATAATATTTGCTTCCATGGTGCTGCATTCCTGATTCCCTTTAATTTGATATGCAACATGACCATGTTCTGTAAAAGTTGAATTTTGACCTTATGACCCTCAGGGTCAGGAGGGGGGGGGGGGCAAAATATTTGCTACTATGTTGCTGCATTTGTGATTCCATTTAATTGATATGCAATGTGACCATATTCTGAAAAAGTTGAATTTTGACCCCTATTGACCCCTCCCCAAGGTCAGGGGATGGTGGGGGTCTGCAGGCAAAATATTTGCTACCATGCTGCTGCATTTGTGATTCCCTTTAATTTGATATGCAACATGACAATGTGTGAACAAGTTGAATTTTGACCTTTTGACCCCACCCCCAGTGTCAGGTCGGAGACTGCGGGCAAAATATTTGCTACCATGGTGCTGCATACCCAATTCCCTTTAATTTGATATGCAACATGACCATGTACTGAAAAAGTTAAAATCCGGCCCCTCAGTCTTGAGTAAAGCACTCTACCACTGAGTCACTGCGCTCCCTGGGGGTAGATGGGGGTCTGCGGGCAAAATATTTGCTATCATGTTGATATGCAACATGACCATGTGTGAAAAAGTTGAATTTTGACCTTTTGACCCCATCCCAGGGTCGGGAGGGGGGGGGATGGCACCAGGCAAAATATTTGCTACCATGGTGCTGCTTACCTGAATCCCTTTAATTTGATATGCAACATGATCATGTTCTGAAAAAGTTGAAGTTCAATCCTTTAAGTTTGCTAACCATGTTGCTGCATACCTTTTTCCCTATAATTTGATATGCAGTTTTTGGGTCGGGGAGGGGGGGTAGAGGTCAACAATCAAAATATTTGCTAACCATGTTGCTGCATACCTTCTTCCCTATAATTTGATATGCAGTTTTGGGGTCGGGGAGGGGGGGGGTAGAGGTCAACAATCAAAATATTTGCTACCATGTTGCTGCATACCTTCTTCCCTATAATTTGATATGCAGTTTTTGGGTCGGGGAGGGGGGGGGGGTAGAGGTCAACAATCAAAATATTTGCTACCATGTTGCTGCATACCTTCTTCCCTATAATTTGATATGCAGTTTTGGGGTCGGGGAGGGGGGGGGGGTAGAGGTCAACAATCAAAATATTTGCTACCATGTTGCTGCATACCTTCTTCCCTATAATTTGATATGCAGTTTTGGGGTCGGGGAGGGGGGGGGGGGTAGAGGTCAACAATCAAAATATTTGCTACCATGTTGCTGCATACCTGATTCCCTTTAATTTGGTATGCAACATGACCATGTTCTGAAAAGTTGAATTTTGACCTTTTGACCCCACCCCCTAAGTCCACCAAGGGGGTCGGACCCAGGCCTTGGATCGAAAATCATGTTTGATATGTTTCATATATATTGTACCTCTGTCTCCATGGGAAATTTCAGTAAAAAATATTGACAAATGCCTGAGTAATTGCAAAATTTAAATATTTGACCTTTGACCCCACCTTAGGGGTCACGAGGTGGGGTAAAATTTAAATCAATGTCATACTTATCTACAGGCACTGGGTAATCATGGCCTTTAGCACTTGAGAAGTTGTCAGATTTTATAGTTTTGGAGAAAGGTGAAGTTTATTCCTCAAAAAAGCCAATATAGCTTTTGCATTAGCCTAAACCTAAACAAGGTTAGCTTTTTAAAAAGCTTATAGAACCATCGCATGGCGTTAAACAGTCATTAAAGAAGAACTTTTATAGTGTTTTCATATTGCATTTGCTGAAGCCACTCTTTTCAGTATTTCATGTGTTTCAAGCTCTTAGTATTTTTTGTTTTAGTTAACGATTTGTACATAGGTGATCTATTGGAAGCAAATAAAACACAAGAAATATGCATATTCCAGTAAGACACTGCTCATGAACACACTGAATAGTGGTTGAATTAACCCCCTCCCCAGCAGCGGTACCTAGACTTACCAAAACGAAACTGAAATACCGGAACGAAACCGAAATACCGGAACGAAAGATTAAATAATAGGGAAACATTTACAGGTATACAGGTACAATGTTGATTTGCCGAAACGGCCTCGTAATCATAATAACCTTTTGGAATGATAATATACAGGTACAATGTTGATTTACCGAAACGGCCTCTTAACAATATACAAACAAAACAGTATCAAATCGCAAGAAAACGTTTATACAAAGTACGTTTCAGTAGTTCAACTACTTTTAATGGATTTCAAAGTGCGTTTTGGTAATTTACTCAAAGTGCGCTTTGGAAATTCAACTGCTTTCAACTGATCACCCATATCTTCTTTCTTTAATTAGTACAGATATAAACAGCTTCTTTTTAAAACAAATATGTCTATACATAATTATCTTATTTTATCTTTTTTATTTAAGAGGCCGTTTCGATAAACTGTATACATGTATATGTTTCCCTATAATTTTAATGTTTCGTTCCGTTATTTCGGTTTCGTTCCGGTATTTCAGTTTCATTTCGGTAAGTCTAGGCACCCCCCCAGCAGTATGTATAGGTCATATAGCCGTATTCCTCAATCGAAGTCAATGCACATAATGCCTAGCGGGCATATTGTAATTGACCCATCTACATTTAGTTATTTCATCACACTTAGCCTAGAATATCCAAAGGCTCCACGTTTGATCTGGATTCTAGTTCAGTGGTAAGGTCTCTAATTGGCCTTTTCGTGTTTAGAAGCAATCTGGTATCCAAAGTGTATCATCAATCACGCAATGGTGAAATTTTGGAAGTAGCTTGATCGATTGAACAGTAAAAGACACTGCTGCTGGGGAGGTAGCAACTTGTTAATGGAACAGGCCCGAATGGAACACAGGCCCATGGAAATCACAAACGTATATCACCATCGCTGACAATCCTTCTTTAAAATTTGAATTAAATTGTTCAATACCTTCAAAAGTTATTAATCGAAAACCACAATTTAGCCAAAATTTAAGTTAAAAAAGGGCCACTACTCGTCAAAATTTTGCAGATTATCCCCCTTTTTGACACACAGAGACATGATCCCTAAGTATGAACCATGCTTAGCAGGCAACACAACAAACATCCCAGATTGCAGTCAGAGACATATGGGCCTAGTCCCGAGAAAACCTGTCTTCGGAGGTGTGCGAACAACAAAGGCGCAGACCAGCCTGCCCATCCGTGCAGTCTGATCAGCACCTTTGTTATTCGCTGTTTGGAAAGCACCATATCTAAGCTTGCTACAAGCGAAATTTCGATTTTCTAGCTAGTCTCTGTAACTGAGGAGACTGGTTTGAATATCACTTTGTCAGAAACCCCGAAGACAGGTTTTCTCGCAACAAGGCCCATATATAGACCTGAAATACAAGAGGGCAAAGAAAGGCTTGAAAGCTTCTCAGTTGACTTTCGCTACAAGAGAGCAAAGAAAGGCTTGAAAGGGGGGGGGGGGGGGGGGGGGGGGGGGGTCGTGTCCGATTTCTTATTCTCTATAGAAACCCATATAATTTGTGATTTTTCCCCCTCTGAATCCGCCCATGAGGGCACTTCGTTAAGGGGGCTTAAATAAAATCTGCAACCCCCCCCCCCTGTACGTAAAATTGTTGCAAAAATAAGAGAGTAAGCTGTGTATAAATTTGACCTCAGTACAAAAGGGTTATCTTTGGACTTAACACAGTGAAAGGGGGTTATACAATTCAAATTGTCGAAAACACCTATCAGGGTAAGTGTTGCAGTCCTTTAATTAATTCATCATTCAGCATCACCCAAGGCATGTTTATAAGAGAGACAAATGCCAAAAATATCTGGTCTGACTCGTTTTTGCTCGCTATTCCATATGCTTATTAATATTCAGAAGTCTCCGAAGTAACAAATATCATTTTTGGTCGAACTCTTCGATGTCTGTTGTATCATTTTTCAAAAATACCTCTTCGAAGTGTGTTGTATCACGGACATAGACTCATCGATGTAAAAAGTATCCTAGTCAAACAACCCTGTGTGTATTTAGCACCGTTTTTTGTAGAATGCGGTTGAATTTCATCATTTTCTTCTGCTGGTATTTAACAAAGAATGCTTCTGGTTTATCCAGAACGTTTGGGATGGGCAATCGGTGAAGAAGTATTCGAGCAATTAGTGAGTGTAATCAATTTTCGTGTCTGTGGTGGAAAATTCCGTCGATAAATACAGAATATATATCGCAAGGGGACGCTTTATAAAAGACTACTTATGGCGAAAAATAGAGGTAGGTACACTTTATTACTCCCAAAAGTCTCGGCTCACAACTCCTCCTATTATTGCCTGTAAACATCAAAACATCGTCAACTTACTCGAATCCATCCTCGCACGTGACGTTGTACTTTGTATCAGCTCTTCGATGTAAAAATTCGGTTGTATCATCGGGTATAGGGGGTGTACAAGAGGGCAAAGAAAGGCTTGAAAGCTTCTCAGTTGACTTTTGCTACAAGAGGGCAAAGAAAGGCTTGAAAGCTTCTCAGTTGACTTTCGCTACAAGAGAGCAAAGAAAGGCTTGAAAGCTTCTCAGTTGACTTTCCCTACAAGAGGGCAAAGAAAGGCTTGAAAGCTTCTCAGTTGACTGTCGCTGCTCACTTTAAGGACCACAGCATGAGCTTCTAAACCTTTAAAGGGCAAAGAAAGGATTGAAAGCTTCTCAGTTGACTTTTGCTACAAGAGGGCAAAGAAAGGCTTGAAAGCTTCTCAGTTGACTTTCCCTACAAGAGGGCAAAGAAAGGCTTGAAAGCTTCTCAGTTGACTTATGCTACAAGAGGGCAAAGAAAGGTTTGAAAGCTTCTCAGTTGACTTTTGCTACAAGAGGGCAAAGAAAGGCTTGAAAGCTTCTCAGTTGACTTTCGCTACAAGAGGGCAAAGAAATGCTTGAAAGCTTCTCAGTGACTTTTGCTACAAGAGGGCAAAGAAATGCTTGAAAGCTTCTCAGTTGACTTTCGCTGCAAGAGGGCAAAGACAGGCTTGAAAGCTTCTCAGTTGACTTTCGCTACAAGTTAGAGGGCAAAGAAAGGCTTGAAAGCTTCTCAGTTGACTTTCCCTGCTCACTTTAAGGACCACAGCATGAGCTTCTAAAACTTTAAAAACCTCTAAGTGGTAATATTAGAAGAAGAATTTTTGTATTCTCTAATGTGACAGCTGCCCTCTGTCTATTATCACATGATTATTTGTTTGTGGCAGTGTTCCTTGGCTGTACCAGTATTGGCCGGGTGGGTTTATGTTTTTTGTGTTCTTTGTCCAGGAACTCCCAAAGGCTCAACCAGCAGTGGTTCTGGTTTTAAAGCGTCTCAGAAGACGGGGCAACGGCTTAAAGTCTCATCCGACAGACTGGGAGAAGCCAAGAATAGAACTTGCAACCCCTGGTTTACAAGTCATAGGTTTATGACATCACGAACATTGTGATGGTTGCAACTGTTGGTGGACTATTTTAGTTGTAGCTAGTTAAATGCAAATGAAAATGGTATTCAATATTTCTAAACTATGAAAATCGCTGGAGATAGAATGGACAGTCTGCTCAGATCCATCATTGCAGCATATGAGAGCATACTGTAAATTCGGAAATTTTCCCGAGGACTTTATTTTTCGCGAAACTTCCCTATGCGAAGTTTCGTGAAAATAAAACCCTTGGGAAATGGCAAAATCACTCTGTCGTTTATTGATATAGGTAAATCTTGCCTTAATCACGAATTTCTCACATCACTAATATGTCTTTTAAAACTATTCGCAAAAATAAAATTCTCGCGAAAATTTCCGAATTCTACAGTAATGTAAAGTCTGACCTTCTTACCTTTATCAGTTGATTCATGGCAGTAGCCTGAGCACTCCTCACCAAACCCTCAATTTCAGCCCCACTGAAGTTTTTGGTAAGGGTAGCTAACTCTGTGAGATATACATCGGTAGCAAGTTTATCATTTTCTCTCATAACCATGGTATGGATAATCATACTGAGAATTTGTAAGCGCCCAGGCTCATCGTGAAGCCCTGAAACAAACCCAAACAAAATTTTTAATTGTAAAATTGTAAATATTTTCTAAACCATCTATTTAAGCAATGTTTTCGGCGCTGTAATGACCAATTTCATTGAGACGGTTCTTTTGAGTACCCACAAAATATGTTGTGATTGAGAAATAAAAAATTTAATTTTACATTACACCCTATACTGAGAATTTGTAAGCGCCCAGGCTCATCGTGAAGCCCCGAAACAAACCCAAACAAAATTATTAATTGAAAAATTGTAAATATTTTCTTAACCATCTATTTAAGCAAATGTTTTGGGTAATGTAATGACCCATTTCATTGAGACAGTTCTTTTGAGTACCCACAAAATATGTTGTGATTGAGAAATTAAAATTTAATTTTACATTACACACTATACCGGGAATTTGTAAGCGCCCAGGCTCATCATGAAGCCCTGAAACAAACCCAAACAAAAATTTTAATTTAAAATTGTTAATAATCATCCATTTTAACAAATGTTTTAAATAATGACACTGGCATTTTTCGCCACCGATTGCCACTCGGAAAATAGTTGAAGAATTCAATGAATAGGTACACAGTGGGATAATAAAAGGAAAGCTGCTTTTGACTGCTAAACATGACATGTATTTTTCCTGCCTCGTGCCTCTTCGGAGAAACGAACTAACATGTAAAGTTTAAATGATGAAATTTGAATGATTGTCACTTTAACTTTTGCTTTCCAAGAGATTGTTATGCGGAAACATCCTAAGAGGACGATCGTGGCTTGATAATTAGGTGGAATATTCAGGAATTTGACTACAGTTGGTAAGTTGATTTGAATTTCTGATGGATAATTATCAGACTAATAGAAGAAAACAAAGATTTTTTTATGAACATCCAGGCGTGTGTGGACTCGCGCACATGTGTGCGTGACCAGGGTGCGGAGCATGAGGCTAAATCTGGCATTATAATCTATTCACAACTTGTGAAGGCTGGGTGAGCCCAAACGTTATTTGGATTTTTGGTGTGCTCTCTTGAAAATCTTTTTTTCCAGTATTAATGAAATAATTAGTACAAGTAAGCTTCCTTTTTATAACCCATTAGTCATGAAATATTACAACGTTTTAGCATATTTTTCTTTAGATTATGAAATTGTCCTTTTACTAAATTCAGTTGGTAGATTATTTTGCACATATACTGTATCTATCCAATACACATAAACTACATGGCCATTTACTAGGTGTACTTAATGCAAGGATGAATGGTTATAGTAAACTGCTGCATAATATTGCACCAGGTAAATATACTCATGTCCAATGAAAATGATGCGCATAGGTGTGGCCTACCAAAAGATGTGCAAAATTGTGTTATTTATTATTAAGGACAAATGCAATGTTTTCGCACCAAAATTTCCATTCCAGTGACTCCTTTAACACATGACGTAACGTCAGCCTCCAAATTGCGTTAATAGCAATTTGAGCGTATACAAAAGACAAAAAAATCTTGTTTAAACGTTTTCTGTGTGCCAGTAGATCCACTGTCATTTCCCCACAATTTTTACAGTTGTGACGCAACACCTAACACTACACTAACACGAACTATGTCACTATGTAAGCTTAGATATGGCGTGGTCCGGCAAAAATTGACGTAAAATGTTTAATTTCGGTTTCTACCGTCTTAGTGTTCTACACAATGCTGATTTCCTTCGTACAAACCCACACACACGCAAAACATCATCAAAATCTTCTCAAAGCATGACGTTGCATCATTGACGTCATCTTTGAGCACGTCGCCAGCCATTTTTCGCAACGCTAGCATTTTAAATCTTCTAAAATATGTGTCCATCTGTTGGTACTAGTATTATCTAACAATAAGCTTAAGGCAGATACCCTTAGTTTTGTGTATACAAGCTCTTAGAGATTGACGTTTATCAAAAAACGTTGATACCCACACTCCGTATATGTAAATGACTGCTACATGAGTAAGAAATCTTCTTGCTAGCGTTTTATCTTGAGTTAAATAATATAAACTGCTACATGAGTAAGAAATCTTCTTGCTAGCGTTTTATCTTGAGTTAAATCATGTAAACTGCTACATGAGTAAGAAATCTTCTTGCTAGCGTTTTATCTTGAGTTAAATCATATAAACTGCTACATGAGTAAGAAATCTTCTTGTTATGCCCATGTCACTAAAATTTTGCATCAGTAAAAGAAAGATTCCTTGAATGTCTTGATCTTATGCACTAGTCAAAATGACGTTAGTGACGTCACATCGTGAGGTTATAGCTGCTTTCAAGGCAAGATCACTATTCCAGGTTACGGATTTAGAGATTTTTTGCAATCTATGCACAGAAAACCTCGAGAATAATGCTTTTGAAAATACTGAAACATTCGTCATCATGGCTTGCTGTGTGACTTTCTGTTTTGACTGTTGTTTTGTTAAAGTCATCAGCGATCATTCCGTATTAAATGCATATCAGTAGCTTACGGAATGACTATACAGTACAATAAAATGCAATTGCAAAAAAAAATGTTATGCCATTAAAAAGATAAAGTCATTTTTGTAGGCGGTGCTTTTTTCATTGGACAGGAGTAAACATTGTCATCAAGGTCTACAGTTGCACTTCAAAATATTTCTTAACAAAACAGATAGAAAAAACAACAATATATAAATATTACATTCCCTGCGTGGGTGATAGTCGAAAATATCATCCCGAGGAATGTGATTAATAACTGAGGCGCAGCCGAGGTTGATAATTATATTTCGAGGGATGATATTTTTGACTATCACCCTTAAGCAGGAAATGTAAAATTTACTTTATTATACCAAACAGAACATTAGATCCCTTATTTCCTGAACTCCTTCTTTTACTCAATAGACCTATCAGGATGTGGGGAGATCCAAATGGAAAAAAATGAATAGCCTCTTGTCTATATGCTTGAATGAAATTAAATATTTCACAAAATGGTTCTTCTTTAACAATCTGAATGCTCGACCTGATCATTGACGTTCCGTTAAACAAATTATGTCACAAAAACTGATGACGTCAAACTTAATACCAAGCAGCGTCATTTTTCAGGAGGTACTGTACATGAGGCTGTTTTGATGCAAAATAGAAAATTTCGGCTTATCTGCTCAAATTTGGTATCAACGTGTTCCTCTTGTCCTAAGTAAGAAAACGAATACCCACACTTTATGTTTCTGACTATGAACAACGAAGTTATCTGGAGTTTTAAGTCACCAAATAATACGTCATGTCCGCCATTGCTGTTGAATGTCTCCTGATGTGAACGAACCATACACGCATCCGCGTTCTGCATCATGTGACCGCCCTGTTATTTTATAATATCACCCGCTGCTATGGCAAACACCTGGCAGTATTCACCTTCGCTGTAGCAACTGGTGATATTATAAAATATCATTTGTTCGTCTATGGAAGTTTTGTATGGGAAATTCATGTGAGATATAATAACAAAAATTATAATGCTCATGATTTTGGACATTAAAATACTTTCACTGTGACTTGTAATCAAGTAGTGATAATATAATAAATAACTTACATGTGAAAATAATTGATTTCTTAATGTTTTGGTGAAGTCAAATTTTGCAACCCCTACCCCCTTTGGTAGCGTCTCCTGTTTTGTTGTAGGAATCTGCCTGTCTAATTATAACCTTAATCCATTCCTAATACATGAATTTTAGTGTCCTATTCAAAAGGATACCAGTGATATCTTATGCATAGGGAAGTTTTGAGAAGCATCTAAAAAATAGGCAGATACCCTATCAAAGTGTCAGAGGTCCTTTGATATGCAACATGACTGTGTTCTGATTTTACCTTTTGATCCCATCCCCTAAGTCCACCCAGGGGGTGAGACACATGCCTTCAATCGAAAAATCACGTTTGATATGTTTCATATTTATTGTACCTCTGTCTGCAAGCAAAGATTCCGTAAAAACATTGACAGCTTTCTGAGTTATTGTGAAATTCTAATATTTGACCTTTTACCCCACCTAGGTGTTCAGGGGGATGGGGTAAAATGCTTATCTACAGGCACTTTAATTTCATATCCAACATGACAATGTTCTGAAAAAGTTGAATTCTGACCTTCTGACCCCATTCCCAGGGTCGGGGTGAGAGGAAGGGTAGGGGTCTGTGGGCAAATATTTGCTACCTTAATTGTTGCTGCATTCTTGATTCTCTTTAATTTCATATCCAAAATGACCATGTTCTGAAAAAGTTGAATTCTGACCTACTGACCCCATCCCCAGGGTTGGGGGTGAGAGGAAAGGTAGGGGTCTGCGGGCAAAATATTTGCTAGCATGTGGCATGTTCACAGGGGGTTAACTCAGTCACAGTGCGGGGTGATTCTTTATGAAAGTTGTCAATGATGCTTTATGAAAGGGTTACAGGTGCTTTATGATTTCCTTAATCAGTATAAGGTAGGTGATGGGAAACTACATCAAACGTAAGATTTTCGAAGCCCGAAGGTATTTTATCTTTATTAATTCATATAATTGAAAAGCTAAAGGTTTTACTCTGTCAGTCTTTGCGATGATGGTTTATGTGTCAGGGATTAATGAGCGGTTTAATTCAGATATTGTTAAAACCCATATCAAAAATCAGTATATTTATCAAAGTACATATTCCATCAAAGATAGTGTGCATACAACTTCAAGTTCAATCTAAATGTGTTTGAAAAAATCAATTTTCTCCTTATGTAAAACTTTAAAGGGCTTAATTTAAATGACTAATATTGACAAGCCAAAAACTGGTGGTAAAGAATCAGTAACATATTTTGGTAACAGGTTCTTTACCTGTCCGAATGATGGATAACTGGTTCTTTATGAAAGGGTTCGGATGCTTTATGAAAGAATTTGCAAAGATGTTAATGGTTTTAGAATCAAATATCAAGGCAATAAGACCTTTACTGCAGCCCTGACTTATTTATTGATTGAATTAAGACCTAACGGCCCAGTCAACAATATTTCTGTCATGTTGCGACTCCTCCAAGAGACAGGGAGAGACTAAAAGGGCCCTATCCCATCCAAATTTGCCACAAGTCAAGCAAATCACGCCCTATCATAACGATTAAGGTTAAGATTTATTTCAATACCATATCAGTGATGCCGATGCTGGGTGCGATCTCCTGTCTGCTTGCATATTAAGCAGATAGGCAACTGACCGAGCTACAGAGTTCAGATTGTTAGCTAAGCATCGCATGTGCGTGTTCGGAAGGTGGGGGGCAGAGGGTTTGCATCTCACCTGGAAGATCACAAGTTGTTATATGTTTCCTTAGAAATACTGTTATTGACAAGCTTGAGAAGAAGCAGGACCCCTTGGGTCAAATTGCTACAGAAGGGAGGCCAGGGCCGCACTGCCCTCTGTGAAAAAAAATAAAATAAAGTTTTCAGGACACCCAACCCCCCCCCCCCCCATAGAATTTTCTGGATCCTCCCATGCATCGTAAACATCCAAACCCTGCTATCAGCATCCAGTACTGTAACATTGTATCCGAGACGTCAATATGTCTTTTTCTAAACTCCCAATAGGAGCATGTGATGGATTGATGGGGGTGGGGCTCAGCTTATTTTGAACGGACTTAACATGAATTAGTAAGAGTTGAGCCTGACAGGGCAGAGTAGGAGCATTTGGTTTGTTCGTTTGCTTGTTTACATTTGCTTGGCTTGATTCTTTTCGTCCGAGTCAACAATCTTTCTGTCTTGTCGTGATGGGTCTACCTGGGTGGATCCAGTACTAGGCAGCGGGTAAAATGTCTGTTTGCTTTGATATTTTTCATCCCAGTGGGATCGGGACGATTTCTTATCCTTCTGTCTTATACCAGTTTCGGTGGCTTGCTCTAGGACACAATACAGTCACTCTGACGTCTGTGAGTCTCGAACTAGCAAACCTTCAATTGAGCCACTGCGCCCCATACAGGCATGACAGATTAAGGCAAACATTGTCCATAATAACTTTAATCTTACTTGATAGTCTACTCTTGATAAACAAAACGAGACATGCAAACAACAACTATTTACATGTTTAGATTCTCAAAAGAAACGTCTCATTTAGACGGTTCTTTTGAGTACCCAGAAGAAATACAAATGATTTTTTTTGCAAAATTCCCAAACTTACCTCGCCTAATGATATTTCCAATCATTAGAATCTAACAAAAAACCTAAAAGAAGAGGACTATTTGTGAACCCAGACTCCAGATTTCTCGTTCTGGATACCTGCAGTTGCAGTTATAGTTCTCTTCGCTGGAGTTGTTTTCTCATAATTTGAAAACGGAACAACATCAGACAATGCATATTGATAAACATACCAGGTAGGCGGCAATCGAAAACCCTCTTAACAATCGACGAACGCGGATAAAAATCGCAAGAAACGGTGTTTACGATTGCCAATCGGGCGACAAATGACAATAGAAAACTATGTCTCTATCGATTTTTGATCTTCATTCGTCGATATTATTAACGTTTTCGATTGCCGCCTACCCGGCGTGATAAAGAAAGTGTACGGCTTTTGTGTCTGTATGGGCGATAATCATCACTTAAGCCTTTAATACGGCTACGCTTACGGCACATCTAAAATTTTGGCCATTAAAAAGCCAAGCTTCATTGGTTCCTTCATATATATGCGAACATTATCCATTTTTATGCATTATCTAAGTCACATAGGCTACCTCGGGGAAAGGGTGCGTGTGACTTAGGGGAGGGGGTACCCTCAAGTTCTCTTTCTACAAAGGCTTGGTCCCCCTCCCCCGCATCCCGACAAAAATTTCAGGATCCGCCCTTTAATAACTTTTGATGTAGCACGAAAAGCGATAAATGCATGCAAACTGGCTCGAAGGCGCTCCGTGCATTTTCTAGTTGATCTTTAAAAGCTATATAGACCATCTGTCTGCAAAAATGCAAAAACGTCTTCATTCGGTGAGTGAAAATCAAAGGATGACTGGGCTTAGGTCTGATGCAACCTCAAACAGCCAGACAAAAATGCGTTTGATCATTACACCCAAGTCGGCTACTGCATATATTTTCTTAGATTATTGACTAATATATTAGCACAGAAGCAAACTGCAACAGTCTGTTCTGGGTCTACATTGTTTGCATAAGAGGCTTCAAAAACATTCAGCATACGACAAAAGCAGACAGCTTTTGTTGTAATTTGCAAAGCAATTCTAAAATCGATGTTTATGCACGTTTGAAGAAAATATTTCTAGACTTACCATAAACAAAAAATGTTTTGGGGCGAGGTACTTCTATTACAGATCGGACACGATTAAATTGCAAAATCTACAATTTCCGTTTTAACGGGTCATATATATATATATATATATATATATATATATATATATAATGCGTTTGATCATTACACCCAAGTCGGCTACTGCATATATTTTCTTAGATTATTGACTAATATATTAGCACAGAAGCAAACTGCAACAGTCTCTTCTGGGTCTACATTGTTTGCATAAGAGGCTTCAAAAACATTCAGCATACGATAAAAGCAGACAGCTTTTGTTGTAATTTGCAAAGCAATTCTAAAATCGATGTTTATGCACGTTTGAAGAAAATATTTCTAGACTTACCATAAACAAAAAATGTTTTGGGGCGAGGTACTTCTATTACAGATCGGACACGATTAAATTGCAAAATCTACAATTTCCGTTTTAAAGGGTCATATATATATATATATTTTTTTTTTTTAAAAGGGGGAATACAGAGCTAAAAGCCTTGTGTATTACACGGCGTCTTATGTTGACTGATATCTGTTTCATGAAGATATCTTAAACTGATATTGAACTTGTTACCTTGAACTTGGGAGATGGTGGATGATTGTTGTGCCAATACATTAGATTCCGGATGTAACAGCTTCTGACCTGGTTTGAGCCAAAGTTGTGACCTTGACTTTGGGAGTTGGTGGTTAAGTGTTGTATGGGACACACCTTCGTGTATAACAATGTGAAGTTATAATCAAAATATAATGAGATTGGCTTATCCGGGCACGAAACCCATAGTTACAGCGCTAACGTGGCTCACAGATTTTGGGTCAAAGCGGTGACTAAATTGATATCGATACATATGCGCTTCCGCGAGTAACCCTGTCTTTGGTGGTTGCGAACAAGAAAGGCACAGACCAGCCAGCGCATCCGCGCAGTCTGATCAGCACCCTTTGTTAATCGCTTATATCTAGATGTGCTACAAGCGAAAATTTAATTTTCTAGCAAGTCTCTGTAGCTAAGCAGAATGGTTTGAATCTCACTTTGTCGGAAACACCGAAGACAGGGTTTCTCTCGTCGAGGCCCAAATAAAAAGTCTGATGAGATATGATTTTTTATTCATATGTGTTTTTTGGTGGTTTTTATTGATATTGATGTAGTTTAACTAAATCATCATTCCTCTAAAATACTTCTCCTTTTGCTTTTTCTTCTTCAACTATCTAGATGTTTGAACAGGCATAAATAATTTTCTGGACAGCATAAGATAAGATGCGGAATTGTAGCTCTTGCTTGTTTGTTTAATTTGATTCTTTATGTTCCAGTCAACAATCTTTCCGCTATGTTTGAACCAGTATTAAACAAGCATACATATGTCTTTGCACCCTTACTTACTTTGCTCAAGGACACAACACAGTAATGCCGGTGAGGCTAGAATCTGCAACCCCTCGGTTCTGAGTCAAGCACTCTATCACTGAGCCACAGCACTCCTTTGGAATGGTAGCAGTTGGTATGGATTCACAGGGGCAATATTAGCATCTTTGACGGATATCAGTCGAGTGGTAACGTACGCGGCCCTAAAGTCGTCATAGCCCGAAGGTCGTCAGTTTTCTTTTGGCCTCGCTCTCTTCCGTCCATATCATCGAAATCTCTTAGAGGGGGCATCATTTGAAAGGAAATTATCTGCCCTGTGTATTGATATATAAAGTACAGCCAATGTATAAAAGGCATCCGAGTGGAAGGCATTGAAATGAGGGTACCCAATTGTATGCAAAATTGGGAGTCTGTCGAGAGCTGAAGGCGATATTGATATCGATCCGGCGAAACGAAATTACTATACTGTACATCTGTTCCACATAAACACTCGAATTTTTACATGTACAGAAGATATCGAATTAGCAATTATTACATCCCTATGACCGTTAAGACATTCCCTAACAGACATAATAGGTTGAAAAGTGAGATGACGACTTTAGGTCTGACCTGCCGAATTTTGGGCTTCACAAAAATGGGTGATTTTTCTCCCTGTTAACTCACTTCGTCTGTGTTAAAACAACGCCTTTAACTCGTTTTATGCACCAGTCTTGCATATATCCCGCTCCTTAGGGGAAATGCATACCGGGGTAATAGCGGGGATTAAGTGCCGGGGGTTAACCTCTGATGAGTCCTGGTAGTGCTGTAGATGTGCCGGGGTTTCATTTTCCACCATAATAGCCTGCCCACAGTCTGGTAGGCTCTTGTTTTCGTTGTCTTGATAGTATATTAAATGCTCATAATTGCCAATTCCTAAATTTCAAGTCTGAGTAGCTGAGCATGTCAGTTTAAATCAGTATAAGTTGCAAATCTCTAAGACACGGTTACTCATGAAGTTGCTCATGTATGCCAACCACAATCAGAACGCCTACAGGACTATTAACACCTGAATAAAGACATTTACACGAACAACACTGTTTCTCGGGTATTCTGTTTAATCATACGCCGACCACACCACTTTGATCTATATATAAATGTACGCTCGTGTGTGCTCATAGGATCATGGCCACCAAGTATACATCCATACAACCACCGCCATAGGGAGCTTCAATACACATTGAGGACTACCAACTCCGCTACTCAAGGAAACAAAATACCCTAACGACTAGTAGCATCACCACCACTCAGACCTTTAATACGTCTTTAAGCCCATCAATACCGCAATTCGTACCTTCGATATGTTTCTTAGACCAACAATTAGTTACTTCAATACGACCCTTCAATCACCTACACTGTCACTAAATTAGACAACACGTCTAGGAATGCGAACATTGCCAGTCCACTCATATCTTTAGAGTACGCCCATATGGCCACCAACACCACCGATGAGAACTCCAGTATGTTCCTGGGACCATCAACACCGACTGTCAGACCACCAGTGCGTCCCTAAATGACCTCCACCACCACTTAGACATATAGTACACGCCTACGACTACCAACACTGCCCCCTTATGCCTAGATCGCCCATATGGCCACTATATATAGCACCCAGGACGCCTCTGAGGCCAAACACACACCCATTTAAATAAATAAGTATCACCACTCAACCCTAAACTGCGCTTATAGGGTCACAAAAACACCACCCATCGTTGACGACCTTAGGGCCTAGTTACTGACGACTTTAGGTCTTGGTGGTCCTAAAGTCGCCAGGCAGACCCCTCTTGACAAAATCGGTCTTTTAACGTTATTTTCAGGTCGTTTCAAGCCATTTTCTTTAGTTTATTCACTAGCTGGATCTGCTAAAGTCTATTCTTAGTCAGTGAGTGTCTCTTATGCGGAACAATCGCCCAAATGCGTCAAGGTGACGACTTTACAGCCGCGTACGTTACACCTTCATGCTATCGGTAATATTCATATGAGAGTATAATTTTATTGAATCAGAATGCCCTTTGGGAGTACTCTGAGATGGGCCTGATGGGACCATGCAAGGTCAGTAAAGGATGGCAATGTTGTAGTTTATCTAGTAACTTTATTTGTTGTTTTCTACCCCTGATTTAATCTTTCTATTCTTCCTGATGTCACCAGCTGATCCTCTCCAAAACATTATTTTTGAAATAATACTTTCGAGGTTTTAAATAGTTTTGATCCAGATCAGGCCGAAGGTTCAAAAGTGTGATCTGGGTCCACACTGTTTGCCTCTATATACTTTGTAAAATAATGTTACTGTCCTGCCAGCCAGGAGTGAGGGTGACGCCATGATTTGTTTACTAAGGTATCAGGGACTTGTAATTGATAGGTTGCTTGTGTATTAATCCTATCCACAGGATAGGATAAGTACACGAGTGATCTATTTATTTGCGTTAGCTCAAGTGGAGTGTACAAGTTAATGTTTGATTTAGCAATTATATACAAAATCATGTCACTGTCACTCTTGGTTGGCATGACAATAGCAAAAATTAGCTTTGCTCAGGTATGGCGCAAATAACAAATCTTTCACTTCACTTTTGCAATGTCCCCAACCAAATTAGACAGGTTCCTATTATTCAGGCGTACACTGAACGTCTCACTTTTTCACCTATATGTCCCTCTGAATTTCAACTATATGTATGTCTCTCTATAGCAGACTATATACATTGAGGCCCAGAATCAGAATGCCCTTTGGGAGTACTCTGAGATGGGCCTGATGGGACCATGCAAGGTCAGTAAAGGATGGCAATGTTCTGCAAGCTGGTTGTAATTTATCTAGTAACTTTATTTGTTGTTTTCTACCCCTGATTTAATCTTTCTATTCTTCCTGGTGTCACCAGCTGATCCTCTCCAAAACATTGTTTTCGAAATAATACTTTCGAGGTTTTAAATAGTTTTGATCCAGATCAGGCCGAAGGTTCAAAAGGGCCTGGTGTGGTCCAATCTGTTTCCAAAGGTGAGCCATTAAATGTGGCAGATAATATGTTAAGACCATATGAGTACTATCCTACTCTGATCTATAGTGTTAACAGTACTTTGTCTTGGTGGCCTCTCAAGTGGGGACCGAATAATAGGTTAATAAGACCCTTAATCATTTAATGCAGAGCAAAGTATGGCAGAGTGATCCTGTGGGGCATTCTGAAGTACTTTTGAATATCACCAGATCTAATTCCGCAGGGCTTACCAATAACATAACTGTGCATGTTGCTCTAATTGTTTTTATTTTGTGGTATTGTTAAAGTGTCAAACATTTTGGATCCCGATCGAGCCTAACATTAGGCAGGCTTGATCTGGGTCCAAACTGTTTGCAAATGTCATCAAGCGAAGATGGGAATGATATCTAGACCTTCTCGTTATAACAGACCACTTCTGGTCGGGGTACACTGTTCCCTACAGTCTATAACTTGATTTGGTGCATCTGGGTAATCTGTTAGCGATTTTGATATTGTACAGCGAATCATATTGGTGTGTATGAGTCACTATAATTTACAAAACTCTAATTGTTTTTGTTGTATAGTATTGTCACTGTGCCAAACATGTTGGACCCAGATCGGGCCAAACGTTAGGCAGGCCCACTTTGGGGCCCACTCAGGGGGGGCCAAATAATAGGTTTACAAGACTGCAGTCATTTAATGCAGATCAGGGTATTGCGGGTGATCCTGTGGAGCATTTTGCAGTACTTTCAACCTGCATTGAGCTACCACATTGCTTTAAGACCTTTATTTTGTCTGTTTTTGGGTGGCTTCTTAGGCCCAGTTTTGTTGTGGTTACACAATTATGATAAACGTTGGCCATGGAGTATCACCAGACCTAATTCCACAGGGCTTACCAATAACATAACTGCGCATGTTATTGTTTTTCTTGTGTGGCCAAACTTGTTGGACCCAGATCAGGCCTAACATTAGGCAGGCTTAATCTGGGTCCAAGCAGTTTGCAAATATCATCAAACGAAGATGGAATGACATCTAGACATTCTCATTATAAGGTTCAAAAGGGCCTGGTGTGGACCCAAGCTGTTACCAAAGGGCCTGGTGTGGACCCAAGCTGTTACCAAAGGTGAACCAGCATGTGGCAGATAATATGTTAAGACCATTAGAGTACTATCCTAGCGTATATGTTGTGTGGTATTGTGACTGTGCCAAACATGTTGGACCCAGGTCAAGCCTAACATTGGGCAGGCTTTATCTGGGTCCAAGCTGTTTGCAAATGCCGTCAATGAAGATGGAATGAAATACAGACCCTCTCATTATAGCAGACCATTTCTGCTTGGGGTGCACTGTTCCCTACAGTCTGTTAATGGACTTGGTAGATCTGGGCAACTCTGTTAGCGATTTCGATATTGTACAGCGAAACATATTTGTAAAGCATTGAGCCACTATTAACAAAGCATTTTGAAAATCTTAGATTACAAGAAAACAAAAATCTACAGCACATTTGTACAAAACTTGTTAGCTGATCTGTATTTGATCATGTTTCGAGAAAGTTCAAAACTTTCTTATTTGTTCCTTTTGATTGTCTCGACACATCTCCCAACACTCACAGCATGGCAGCCCCTTTGTGTAGACATAATATGTCAATAAAAATACTTTCTGTAAATTGTCAGGGTTTAGGTTCTATGGAAAAAAGGTTAGATGTTCTAAATTACTTAAAGGACAAAAAATGCGACATCTATTGCCTCCAAGATACACACACTACCAAATCATCTGAACGTTTGTTTAGATCTCAATGGAACAATGAGTGCCTATTTAGTTCAGGCACATCTAACTCTAGAGGAGTATCAATTCTGTTTAGGAAAAACTTAGCTTATACTATAAATGAGCACATATCTGACCCAGGGGGAAATTTCATAATCAGTGACTTAACAGTTGAGGAGAACAGATTTACCTTAATAAACTTATATGGCCCAAATAAAGACAACCCTACTTTCTTTGAAAACATTATTAATGTAGCTGATAGAATAGGAAATGCAAGCTTAATCATATGTGGCGATTTCAACACAGTTCAAAATGAAAAGCTAGATTACTTTAACTACAAAACTATTAATAATAAAAAATCACACGAGAAAATCCTACAAATTAAGGAAAATTACTGTTTGACTGATCCATTTAGAGATGCCAACCCATCATTAAGAAGATATACATGGCGAAAAAAGTCTCCCATCAAGCAAGCTCGGCTTGATTATTTCCTTGTTTCACAAGATCTACTCCCCTCAGTCAATAAGACCACAATTGAAGGAAGCTATAGATCTGATCACTCTATGATTATTCTTGACATAGATTTTGTCCAGTTTAAAAAAGGAAAGCCCCTTTGGAAGCACAATAATTCTCTTTTAACTGACAAAGATTATTTGGAAACAATGAGTGATAAAATTGATGAAGTTAAGAAACAATATGCATTACCAATTTATAATATAGACCAAATAAATAACAAACCTGACGACCAAATTCAATTTGTAATTAACGACCAACTTTTTCTAGAAACACTTTTGATGGAGTTAAGAGGAAAATCTATTTCATTCTCAAGTTACAAGAAAAAAGCAGCAGATAAAAAAGAAAAAGAATTAATAAGCAATGTAGAATCCCTAGAAAGTAACTTGACAGATACAAACCTCAATGAAATTGAGAATCTAAAAGAAGAACTATACAGAATAAGAAAAAATAAAATGGAAGGAGTCCTGGTAAGAGCAAGAGCCAAGATTATTGAAGACAATGAAAAACCAACTAACTTCTTCTGTAACCTTGAAAAGTACAACTACACACGTAAAATTGTATCAAAATTAGAAACAAATGATGGGAAAATAATAACTGACCAGTTCGACATTTTAAATGAAACAAAGAGATTCTATGAAGACCTCTATGCTAGCAAAGACAGCCAACTTGAAGATATTGATTTGTTTGAATTATTTAGAAACACTGATATTAAAAGATTAAATAAAGATGAATCAGATTCATTAGAAGGTCCAATAACATATCGTGAAGCTTCATTAATTCTCAAAGCCATGTCAAATAATCGGAGCCCAGGATCAGATGGTTTCACTGCTGAATTTTTTAAAATATTTTGGAAAAAGATGGGTCATTTTGTAGTGCGTTCTATTAATTATGGTTTTTCAAAGGGGGAACTATCAATAACTCAAAGGGAAGGAATAATTACATGCATACCAAAAGATAAATAGCCTCGCCACTTTGTTAAAAATTTTAGACCAATATCCTTACTCAATTGTGTATATAAAATAGCTTCTGGAGTCATTGCAGCCAGAATTAAGAGTACTCTACAAAAACTGATACACAGTGATCAAACAGGATTCATTGCGGGGAGATATATAGGAGAAAACACTAGATTAATCTACGACATTATGCAATACACTGAGGAAAACAATATACCAGGATTACTGCTTTCAGTAGATTTTGAAAAGGCTTTTGACTCTGTGTCTTGGCCATTTATATATAAAGTTATGGAATTTTTTGGCTTTGGTAACTCTATCATCTCTTGGATAAAAACGTTTAACAACAATGTAAAGCTAAGTGTGAACCAATGCGGCAACTTGTCATCTTTTTTCAATATTGGTCGCGGCTGTCGCCAGGGTGATCCCGTGTCAACTTTTCTATTTACTCTCTGTGCTGAGATTCTAGGCATAATGATCAGAAATAACATAAACATAAGTGGCATAATTATAAATGACAAGGAACATAAATTATCTCAATACGCTGACGACACATTATTTCTTTTAGATGGAACAAGCAAATCTTTAAATGCAACACTTGATGTATTGTATGATTATTCACATTTTTCAGGTCTGAAAGTCAACTTTGAAAAAACTCATGCTGTATGGATAGGGATTAAGAAATATAGTACTGCATCCATCAAAACAAGGTGGAAGTTATCATGGGGTAAAACTGACTTTAAACTTCTAGGGATAAATTTTCATATTGACTTAGACAAAATGCAACAGATAAACTTCAAAGAAAAAGTACAAAAAATCAGATCTTTGATTAAACTCTGGAACAGACGATATCTTACCCCATTAGGTAAGATAACAGTTATAAAAACACTTCTACTCCCTATGTTAAATCATTTATTTATTTCAATACCAAATCCAGATGAACAAACAATTAAGGAGTTAAATAATATATTTTTTGAATTTTTGTGGGATGGCCCTGCCAAAATTAAACAAAATGTTGTTATAAAACAGTATTGTGAAGGTGGTCTTAAAATGGTAAATCTCAAAGCATTTATAAATAGTATGAAATTAACTTGGTTAAGAAGAGTCATTATATCCAATAGTCCTTGGCAATCTGTCATAAGCACTACAATAAACTTTAAGGAGTTATTAGTATTTGGAAAATGTTACACTGATTCTACTAAAAAAAAGATAAATAATAGATTTTGGTTTGATGTAATTAGTGCATACTCAGAAATACTCCAACTTATTGGCGAAGATACCGAACACTTTATTCTCTCAAGTACAATTTTCTATAACAATAAGATAACAATCGGCAACAAACCAATATACATAAAAGAATGGGACCAGAAAGGAGTTAGGAACATTAACGATCTGATACATGAAACAGGTGCCTTTCTTTTGCAAGAAGAATTTGAACGTATTTACAACATAAAAACAAATTTTGTTCAATTTCAAGGACTAAAGCAAGCAATAATGGCGTATGCAGGAACCCATAAAATAACAAGCTTTTCTAAAAAACTACATGCACCATTGCTGCCTGCAAATATACTCCTTCTTATAAAATCAAAGAAGGGAGGGAGAGACTTTTATATGATTCTAAACAAGAATACAGATAAACCAACTTCCCAGCATAAATGGAATAGTGTGTACAATATGGAAGATGAAACATGGAAAGCAATCTATTCTTTTCCTTTCAAACTATCTTTAGGAACAAAAATGCAATGGTTCCAAACAAGAATAAACCACCGAATTCTACCAACTAAAAAATATCTATATAACATGAAATATGTACCTAGCCCAAGATGTAACTTTTGTCAAGAGGAAGAAACAATAAAACATATGCTCTGGGAATGCCAAGAAACTAAAAATCTCCTTAAAGACTTCAAAAGATGGCTCCTTAATAACAATGTTAATCTGACATTTGTTGAAGAATTGTTTATATTTAACATAGGGAACACATACTCATCAGCAGACTTACATATTTTTATTATTGTCAAGTACTATATATACGCTACCAAACGCCTTGACCACCCCCTATCTATAGCAGCACTGCAAAATAAGGTAAAATATTTTTATAAGCTGATGCAGCACACAGCAACAAGAAATGGCAATTTAGATAAATTTGAAAATGCATGGACCAAGTATAAAGACGTGATAGATACGATGATATGAGCTATATAGCATACGGTAACCCTTGACATAAGCAGATTCCTAAAAAACAAATTTATTATAAAATGGACAATAAATGATGCTGCCATGCTGGGAGAAGGGTTAAGTGTTTGAGACCATTTTTTTCTGTTTTATTTTCCTCTATAAATGTAACCTTTTTCATTTGATACTCCTGTCATCAGATGTTAACCCTTAATGCGCCAATCGCAACAAAAGTCGTCTGCTTTTCTCGTCTGCTGAAATGATTAAGAAGCCTCTATGGCAAACAGTGTGGACCCAGATCAGGCTGCTCCTATAGGATAAACTTTTTCTTGTTTGCTTCTTGACTTAATTTGTCAGTAATGTTAGGCAATTATTTGCAGCAGATGACTTCAGCAGACGACATTTTCAGATGCATTTTTCCTTGGCACTTTAGGGGTTAAGGCTGATATTTACCCTAAGTGTCCAGACACATAGAATTAGCTGATCCTTAACAGGGAGAAAGAAATGCAGAAGCATAATAAAATGCAGTGCAGACCTTAAGCATGTTACTTCATATGGAAATCTGGTATGGGTCTGTACTGTTTGACTTGACCAGCAAGTTTGGATACAAAGGGTGGATACACTGATATTTCGATTGTATGCTCATTAATATAGTTTATTTGGCTTAGCCAAGTTAATGTGGACAATTTAAGCTTTCACATATCATGTAATGGGCTGCACTATAGGAACGGCTTCGGAATAATATGCACAAATGTCATAGCTGCCATATTTCAACAAGTTTGAAGATTGATGCAATCCTGAAATTTACCATTGTGAAACACACGTGTCCACTTCAACTTGGCTAAGCCGCTTTAACCTTTATTGCCCTTCAACACACACCAGATATTCATAAAGGTACGAGTGGCGCATGAAAGGTGTGAGCAAGATAACAAATTATATCAATAAAAATCTTGTAGTTTGTAAGGTATGCAGAGGGATGGCCCTCCCCGACCCTTTGTATACCAGTTGACGGGGAGAATAAAGTGCTAAAGGTTAAAAAAAAAAAAAAAAAAAAAAAAAAAAAAAAAAATTATTGGGTCCCGTACCTCAGTCGGAGGCAAGCCCAGCTGTTCATCAAGGGTTTGTGAGTTCCATTGCAACCCAACCAAAGTCCATTATTTCCTAGAGATTGGTCATCAAAACAGATATACGTTCATTCGCCACCTTCCGCTGATTCAAGAAGGGTTCTTGTCAGTTTCAAGTGAAAGTATGTGCAAAAAGTACTGTTTTATACCCCTATTACACACAGGACCCGAATCCCACAAATCGCCACAAATTGACAAATATTTGGATTCGTGGCTGAAATGTACTCAGTTCGCGAGTCATCAGTCCGTAGTCAGTTTTTGCAATTCGTAGGCCTATTGGGAATTTGGGATCAAAAGATTTGAACTGTTCAAAACTTGGCCACAAATTCCCCGATTCGAAAAATCGTGCTTGATTCGTAACAAATTCCTAATTCATTCTTTGACATTGTAACTGAATCGTAATCGATTCAGATCCGTTCTTAAGTATTCGTAGCTACTCTTAACTCATTCGTTGGTAATCGGGAGATTAAGACAAGCTATAAAACCAAGGAAGAGACAGTAGACGGACTTTCCCTTAGAGTAACTACCCCGTCACGAGCATACATTCGAGCCAGTCCTGGAAGTGGAAACACATTTGGCAGATTCAGGAGCACAATCAGGATCAGTCAGTAACTCCTGGCTGGTGGTTTTGCTGATGGCGAACTACCATATTTTTCCAAGTCAAAGAGTCAGGGCCAGGGCCTCTCGACATTAACGTAGTTGTTTTCTTCTAGCTATATAAGAAGCTGTTTTAGACACTCAAAATGCAGGATCAATTCTACATCTGACAAACAAGGAACATTCATTTTGGAACTGATACCCCCCCACCCCGAAGCATGGATGGTCTTTTTTATTGCTGTCGTGAGAGGTGATAGAAAATCTCGCGATTCATCACGAATCGTCGCGGATTTCTGATATTGCGTGCCCAATTCGTGCTGCATTCGGCGTATTCTCAACTAATTCGCGATCGACCCTTTAACTTATTAATAGGTTATTGTACATCGTAGTGAATTCGGCACTCAGGCCGAATCCAGCCGAATCCTGCGAATATTCGTAACTGTTTCTTACCTATTTCGTAACTGAATCATAGAACATCACGAATAGATTGGGAAAAACAATTCTCCACGAATCCTAACATTTATCGATTCTTGATGATTCGGGGGAGTTGTGGTCTGTGGGGAAATGGGGCATTACCGCTTAGCTATATAAGCTTGCCCAGTAAAGTGTGGGATGTCCTAAAATGACGGAAAATTGTTGACTTCCCCCTCTTCTACCACCCTCTCCTACCTCCCCAGACGTTGTGGATCGGGTCAATAGGTCAAAATTCAACTTTTTTTCCAGAGCAGCACCAACACAAACCAACAAAGCCATTTGTACCGGGACAACATGCGCGAATCCAGGTATTTTTTTGTCAGGGGGAGGGGGGTCAACTTATTTTACAGTTTACAGAGGAGGTCCAATGGTTTTATTACATATTTTCCAGGGGGGGGGGTCCACTTTTTTCCAGGGGGGGTCCAAATGCTAATTTCTGTAGAAACCAATATAACTATAACTTGTGATTTTCCAGTGGGGTATGGACCCCCTATCCCCTTCTGGATCCGCAAATGTACAATGTGGCATTTTGGCACGAAAAAGGCTCAGACGAGCCTGTGCGGCCTCCTCTTAAGCTTAGAAACTCCAAATGCTAATCGATTAATAGTTTTTAAGCGACTAGCAAAGGCTCTGATCAGACTGCGCATATGCGCAGGCTGGTCTAAGCCTTTGGTGCTCGCACATACCACATTGTTGGAAATCCCATATTTCGGCCCATTTATTGGTGCAAAAAATGCATTACGGCTGTATATCAGGACGAAATTGCATTTGTCTGATAAAGAACCTGTAACTTCTTTCATAAAGAATATGTAACAACTTTCTAAAAGAACCATTAACTTCGAAAATTTTTGAAATTGGCTAAAACGTATATTTAAGGAAGAATTTAAGCTTCAGATACCAAATTTATAATATAATGGTTCGTTTCCAAGCATGTCTTGCTCGATAAAACTATGAAATATACACATATGGCATTTGTTGCAACTTAGCATCTCTATTGTAATTGGTGAATTGTTGGACAGCTAAATTGTATGATAAAAGCATAGACTATCATAAAACATGCTGCTTATATGTCTTTTAACAAAATTTGACTCTAAAACTGTCTAATATTGCCATTTTCACACCGTGTCTGGGATGAGCATCGCATCTTGTCAAGAATCATTAACCCAAAGTAAAGAATCTGTAACCCTTTTCATAAAGCATCATTGACAACTTTCATAAAGAATCACCCCACACTGTGACTGAGTTAACCCCCTGTGATGTTGCTGCATTCTGGATTCTGTTTAAGATATGCAACATGACGATGTTCTGAAAAAGTTGAATTTTGACCTACTGACCCCATTCCAAGGGTTGGTGATGGGGGTGAGTAGGGGTATGGGGCCAAATATTTGCTACCATGTTGCTTCATTCTTGATTCTCTTCCCAATGGTCGTGGGGGAGGGGGGATGTCTGTGGGCAAAATATTTGCTACCATGTGGCATGTTGCTGCATTCTTGATTCTCTTTAAGATATGCAACATGACCATGTTCTGAAAAAGTTGAATTTTGACCCCCCCACCTGAGTCCCAACCCACCCAAACCCCTAGAGATCGAACCACTTGTTTTTGAAAGTATTTTAGTTTAACACTTTTGTTTCCGTATGCGAGAGCTTGTATAATGAGAGCTTGTTCCACTGCAATGAGTATGGAATAGAACGTTATATACCTGAACAATGACCTATTCTTAATAATACGTAATAGTCAGGGGCCATCAGGACTCCAGTGCAAATTTGATACCGATTTATGGTGACCTATACCACATCAAACTTTAGGGGATAACTAATGAAAATCACCCATCTGGATTTCACGTCTGGACGAAATTATGACGTCATCAAAATAGCGTATATTGTGTCAGTGCCGTCTAAATGTTATGCCCATTGTAGTCTATGGCAATCGGCATTTTCTTGCATTTTGTAAGCCCATTTCAGTCGAAATATACCAAATTTAATCTAAGGGGGGCAAATTATTAAAATCAACATATCACCCATATTTATTTCGCGTCAGAAAAAATGATAACGTCACCAAAATGACATCTAAAATACCATATTTATGCATTTTGTCCTTGCCAACTCATAGAAACGTTCCTTTAGCGTATCATGACTGAATGCAAACACTCTACACTGAATGCAAATTGTAATGTTCAAAATATATTTAGATAGGAGGGTGGGACGTAAATGCTGTCACGATTTACGGAAAATAATATTGGGGTGAACGAAAAACAATCAGTGTTTGTGATAACAAACAGGTAAGATATAATCTCTTATGCTTGTATGTAGCTTTTTATCCTACACCCAAAGAAATGACATTTACATGGGTCCTCTTCTGCTCCACAACAACACAAATCGGTACAAAGTGAATTGTTAATTTAGATATTTCCCATACAGACATAACCACATTTTATCAGCTGCAGAGAGGCTTCAGGAGGGGGGGGGGGGGGTGGGAGGGGGGGGGGGGGGGGGGGGCATGAGGCAATGTCATCATAGCGGTAATATATCTATCACAGTCCCGCTTCCAACCATAATATTGTCAGGATAAATGCCAGATGTGGATTTCCAATTGATGAATTTGTCATGCAAAAGAGATAGAAGTCAGTAAAAACTTTATGATGACTTACTTAATATATAAAACGCCAGTCTCAAAAAAATGTTGGCTGCTTATGTGGTCATAATCAGGCAAAATGCCCTAGAAATCTCTAGTTGAAACAGTATGGCCCCAGATCTGACTGCTGCAGCTCATATAGGAACAGCCAGGTCTGGGTCCACACTGTTTGCCTCCATACCTAGGTAAGTCAATAATGTCAGCAAAGATATGCACCAGCTGACTACGTAATGACACCGTGAGCTTTTGGTTTTGAGGCTATATATAGGTGATATAAGGACCGAACTTCAAGCTCCTGTGGTAAAACTGGGTGTAGGGCTGTGCATTGTGTTTTGTATTCATCAATTGAGTATGTCTTTGTAAAACCTAATCAAAACCAAGTTGAAACCGTTAAACTAAATGACCATAGCCAGATTTACCGTTTTTTAACCAGTTGAGTGCCGAGCCTATTTCCTATACGAGTGCCAAATTTTCATAACGTCGACGTCTTGAAAATAAAAAACTTGACGATGACGTCGACGTTTTTAAAATAAACAACTTACCATTGACGTCAAATCCCGCCCACCATATACAATCAACGTTAATTGACGTTACGCCAATTAAGATGTTCAATTTTATAGGGAGCACCTGACAATGCTATGGTACATGTATTAGTGGAATCAATTTTCTTTTAGCTGTAACACGACATTTCAATACATGATTAGGACGATAAAAACTTGTATAACTATCGAAATATGAGAAAATCACATGAGTTTTGCCGCTCGCTGCGAGTTGTTCCTGTATGGGAACATGTTCCCGAATAAGTGCCGTGAAAATGTTATAGAATAGAACACACGCATATTTTGGAGGACTTTGGTCCCCTGAGCATACAGGCAACACGCCTACCAAACGCTCCGTGGTATTTACTTTTTGTGTAATGAAGGTTTGCCAGAATCCGGCAGTAACGTGTTCCGATGATAAATGACATGAGAATATACTTTTTTTACCACAAACACTCGTATGCAGCTGTTAGCAAAGGTAAAATGGAATCTTCACATGTTACATGTACATATATAATTATAATGTACATGTATATAACCAATATTTATGATCCTGGGTGCACCAGAGTTGACTGAACGTGTTTTTTTTTTTAAACGTAATCAAGGGTCATAACTCTCTCATAACTCTGAGACACCGAAGATGAAACGACACAGGTGCACCAATCAACTTAGCATTTTACACTGTTCAGAAGTTTCATGACCCTATGTTTGAAGCGCCGGATGAGTACACTACACATATGAGCCGGTACAAGATACCATACAGCGAAGATTCAGATCAGCCTGCGCGTCCGCACAGTCTGGTCAGAGTCTTAATTTTCCGCCTGATGAAACGTTGGACCATTGACTATCCATAAAGAGTCAATCATAGGCTCTGATTAGACTGCGCATATTTTATTTATTTATTTATTTATTTATTTATTTATTTATAAAGATGATGAGAAATTGGGCCCTTTGCAACATAAGTTCAAAAGTTCTAACCGGCCACATGTGTTTTTACCGATTTTCTGAAAAGTTGCAAGCTCTATATCAGTTTCATTTGCAGTACGGAATAGGTCTGCCTATCAGTAAATGGTACCAGAAAACGGCTAAGCAACAGTAATTAAATTGTATTCGAGAGGCTTGGATCCTCAATTTTAAAATTCACAAGAATTTGCATTGGATGGTGGGGTAATTTTTGACAAATTGGCCAATAGCAACGAGTCTCATGCAGATGGAGGGTTCATTTCAACAGTTTAGTGTTCAATATGAGTTTGACTTTTGAAATGAATGTGAAAGGTGGTTATTTAAACTAGAGGACCTGAAGGTCCTGAGGCGCTCACCTGATCTCCTTAATAATGTTAAAATAGGTCAAGGTCAACTACAGTTTATAATGGAACAAATTTTATTTTACCATAAATGGGGGTTGCAGCCATTTTGGTCAAATGACCAAAATAATCTATTGAAAAATCCATCAAACAGCCCAGTGATTTCTGAGAAAAAGATGTTAAGATAGGTGTGTGGCAGTCCAAATGAGTGGCTTGACATTTGGTACTTAATTTAAAACCATTATCTCAATATGTTTAACTGTTATGAATTTGGCTTAAACAGTTATAGAAAAATGATCATTTTAAGATTTTCTCCATATAAATGCATTTTGGAATCAAATTTGACCATGCCATAAAGTAGGTTAAGGTCATCCTGGATTCATCATTTGTGCAAACCTGGTAGGGCCTACATCCCCAATGCTACATACCAAGTCCCAAAGCTAATTGCCTTTTGGTTCCAGAGAAGAGGAGATTTTAAGAGTTTTTACCATATATGGGCATGGTGGCCATGTTAGTCATGTGACCATAACAAATTGTAAAAGTTTTTGCTAACCAATCATAAGGAGTTGTCATTTAAAATTTGGTTTCAATTGACAAGGTGGTTTCTGAGAAAAACATGTTTTAATATGTTAATGGGACTTCAATAGGAGCAACCTTGGCTGAAAGGTCAAAGGTCGACCTTGACCTTTGAAACTTATTTATAGACACTAGATTGAACATATCAAGTGAGAATAATGACTTCAGCTTCCACAGTATTCAAAAAATCAAGTTTTCAAAAAAATTCCCATTCAAATGCATTAGGCAGTAAACTTGACCTTGACGTTAAGTAGGTCAAGGTAAACCTAGGATCATCATTTGAACAAACTTGGTAGACCCCACATCTTCAATGCTATATATATATTCTTTATTTCCTCCAAGTTCAAGAGAGCATACATAATACATACAGTTTCAAATTACAAAGAAAATACAACAGTAATAAACAAAAGAATTGAACGAATTTACAGAAGTTACTAGAAAAAAAAGAAGAAAATGGCAAAACAAGCCACTCTTATGACAAGAGCCAGTCCCTACTGATAACCAAATTACGTTCTGTGTCAATAAAAATGACCATGGCGACTCATTTTATCAGTCAACCAACACCGCCGACACTAAGCACGGATACCATATAGACGCCTCTCAGAAGACACACTACGTCGGAACAACGTCGAATCTGCGTTGATGTGACGTCATTTTGTAACATCACCGTCGACACGACGCCGCTCCGACGCTGTATGCTTACTGAGCTAAAACAATTTATACTTTTAAACATAAATTGCACTCTTGAAGTAATCGAAAATGTGCAAAAATATAAATATGTTAGAATATTATCATCGGCCTTCTGGTTCTGGAGAAGAAGATTTTTAAAGGGTTTTTACCATATATGGGCATGGCGGCCATCTTGGTCATGTGACCAAATTATTTTGTATACATTTTCGCTATCTTATCATAAATTGTCTTCACAAGAAATTTGTGAGTTCAATTGGGCCCATGGTTTGTGAGAAAACTTTGTTTTAATATATTGATGGCACCACAATATGAGCGACCTTGGCTGAATGGGCAAAGGTCAACTTTGACCTTTGAAACTTATTTATAGCCATTGTCTCACTAGTTTTAACATATCAAGTAAGAATAATCACTTTGGCTGTAACAGTATTCAAAAATCAACTTTTCAAAAAAAAAATCCCATTAAAATGCATTAGGAAGCAAATTTGACCTTGACGTTAAGTAGGTCAAGGTCAACCTAGGATCATTATTTGAACAAACTTGGTAGGCCCAACACCCCCAATGCTACATACCAAGTCTCAAGGTCATTGGCCTTCTGGTTCTGGAGAAGAAGATTTTTAAAGGGTTTTTACCATATATGGACATGGCGGCCATCTTGGTCATGTGACCAGGACCAATTGAACAAACTTTCGTTCCTGCATCCTAAGGAGTCTCAATATGAAATTTGAGTTTAATTGGCCAAGTGGTTTGTGAGGAGAAGATATTTGAAAATGTTGACGGACGGACGACAGACGACGGATGACAGACGGACGGACGACGGAGTGACTGGTATACTATTAACTCACCCATGAGCCTTCGGCTCAGGTGAGCTAAAAAGCTATGACTCACAAATTCTGCCAAAATGCGGAATGCCAATTTTATTAGTGGTACGAAATACGCCTAAACTTGTGACGTTTGTAATTGGAAAGATGAAACTTGTGTCTTTCATTTTGTTTTTATATACTTCCCCCCTAGACCCAAGATGCCCTTTACATATGTTGTAAATGTTTAAAGCGACATGTCGGGGCAAGGGCATCTTGGGTCTAGGGGGGGTGGGGGGGGAGCATCTAAAAATAAACTGAAAGACACCAGTTTCATTTTTCCAATGACAAACGTCATAATTTTAGGTGTATTTCTTACGCATGCACAGAAGGAATATGGTAAGGTTTGGGAAGTGAAGAGCATTCCTATCCTTATCATTTTAGCACTTTTACTTTTTTAAAACTAGCAATGCATGTACTCAAAGTGTGGTCTAAACGGCACCCAGTATAAAGACGAAAAAATGAGTAAAGGGAGTAGAAAGTACACGTTTTCACTGTGTTGTAAGTGGTTAAACACTTTGAGACTTATTTTTTGCTTACTATGCATAGTTTACTGCTGAACTACACAAATTTTGAAAAACATTAGGGCAATTTGAAAATTTGGTGTGTGTAATCATGTCAACTAGGGAAAATAAACATCTTATCGCTAGAACTTCTTGAAAAGGTGGTTGTTTGATGCACAGGCTGGTTCTGAATTTTCGATGGTCGCACATGTCAGCTCAATATTTTTAAATCTTAATATTTCTATCTGCTAAGAAGCGCAACCTGTTTTCAGCCTTTTTCACATCAATCTTACAATCGTTTGACTGTGCGTTTTTCCGCAGGCTTCTGGCCGTAAAGCAGAGCGCAGACAAAAATGCAATGCCTCATGTTGATTATCAATTAAAGAGAATCAAGAATGAAGCAACATGGTAGCAAATATTTTGCCCGCAGACCCCTACCGGCTACCCTCTCACACCCACCCCCAACCCTGGGAATGGGGTCAGTAGGTCAAAATTCAACTTTTTCAGAACATGGTCATGTTGCATATCAAACTAAAGAGAATCATGAATGCGGCTACATGGTAGCAATTTTTTGCCCACAGACCTCTACCCACCCTATCACCCCAACCCGACCCTGGCTTGTTTAATGAGCTTAATCGATTTGCCATCCTCTGAAATCAATCATAACATACACATGTCTGCCCTCCGACAGCTATGCAACTTACCTCAGAACAGAATGCTACCCATAAACATGACACCATCATAATGAAATTGCAAATAAAAAAGTGTTGTACACGTCTGTTTGAATTATACTGGACTGATACATTCCAAAGAGAGGTTAAACATTGCAGCGGTAGCTATGAATCAAGAAAAAATAAAATAATACATATAGATTTTAACTGATAAATTCTAAATATTCGTTCAAATCACCGCATTTCCGAATTCAAATGCAATTTAAAATCAAACAGATTCAGTTCAAAAGCATGCACTGCTTTCAGAGTTCTTATCATTCAATACACTTTCGGCACTGATTTTATTCACATGTGTAACCCTTTCAAAGGAAATCTCATCTCTAACTACTGGCTGGATTTTAACCAAACTAAGCAGGAATGATCCTCATATGGCCTTCTGCCATGTTTGTTCAAATGGTTCTAGTCTGTTGCATATTTAGGTCACACAGGCTAAAAATAGATTTTTGAGATGAAAACTTTAAAAAATATTCTTGTTTGAAACCGCAAGGCCCAGAGCCTTGATATTTGGTATGACATTATAGCATCATCTAGTGGGACTTCTACCAAGTTTATTAAAATTATGGCACTGGGACCAAAAATGGGCCGGCCCCGGGGGTCACAAAGGCTTATAAAGGGAAAACATGAAAAAAATTTTCTCGCCAGAAACCACATGGCCGAGAGCCTTGATATTTGGTATGTAACATTATCTAGTGAACCTCTACCAAGTTTGTTCAAATTATGGCCTGAGTCAAAAAATGGGCCCGCCCCGGTGAATCACATGTTCACAGCCACCAATCCAGCTCCTGCATCGTAAAATGCAATGATAATGAATTCATAAGAGGGACTTCCTACTGTGCAGAAGCGGGACTCGATTCGTGTAAATAACAGCGTGTTCGACTCTACACTAATCAAGAATAAGGGCCTATCACATAATGAACAAGTAAAACAAGGGGCAGTCATATACATTTTGTTAAAAAAAGAGGGCCAATCTGAATAGAGGACCGACCAGGTCGCACAAGGGATGATCTGTAATACATCTTCCCCATCCCCACAGAGGAAAACCTATCCCGATCTTGTAATGTAATAAGAGCATTATATGAGTTGAGGTGTGACATTTCAATCAATGCCTTTCTGTTTTTTAAACGTTGAAATGCAGTATTATTAAAGCCAAGAGCCATACTTTTAGGATACATGGCCGGAAAGTGCCTAAAACTGTGTGATCAACTTGATTCATCTTCAAATAAACAACATTGACTGGTGACACATATTTATTATTATATTATATTATTATTTATTATTAATTATAACAGTCTTAGAAACGCATAAAGAAATTATAAAAAGTTGATAAACGGTTTTAATAGGTATGTTTATGCTGAAAATTTACAACACTACCTGAAAATACACACACTTTATACACATCAACACTAATTTCAAAGCACAGCAAATACTTCTAACAGATCTGCTGCAGTTATTTGATCTTAATTAAGTCATTGACCCATCGAATAGTCCTTCTCATGAATTAATTATCATTGCATTTTATGATGCAGGAGCTGAATTGGTGGCCGTGATGTTTTACATAGGCTTAAAAAGGAAACCTGCTTGTCTGAAACCACAAGGCCAGTGAGTGGAACCTTGATATTTGGTATGTAGAATCATCGAGCGGACTTCTACCAAGTTTGCTCATAGTATGCCCCTGGGACCAAAATGGGCCCACCCTGGGCCTGGGGTCACATGTTTAAATGCGTGGATCCAAAAAGTTTTGTCAGAGGGGGTCCAACACTGACATTTTATTTTTGTTTAGTTGAGGGGATGGAGAGAGGATCGAAATGCCACTAAAAGTCGGCCATCATCAGCCCACCAGCAAAATGGCGTTTTGCAAATACATGTATTTAGTTACAGGTTAAAGTCGACAGGGCTACAGGTAGAGATGACAGTCTAATGTATTTACTGGCAGGTCTAAACTTCAAGTTCTTTTAATTAATGTTGATGCCTTTACATAATCATGTCAAGAAATACATACTGCATCCCCGAAAACGCATTTTAACAGTCATTTAGTCAGTGTTATCTTTGGAAAGAAAACAATTTCTCAATTGCATTGTTGAAAGAGAAAACAATGGGGGAATGCAGAAAGGTACATTGTAAATGATTCTGTGGACAGCTGAGATGGACAGTATTGGTGAATTTTCTCTCACGTAGAGGGTCTCTTGTCACTTTATAATCATATGCAATCTTAAAAATAGACTATTTAGTTGCATTGGCTGTGCTCTGAAAAAGCATAGTAAGCATAATCATGTGACAATTATTTCATCAAGAACTCTGACAGCCCCTTTGATCAGTGGAGTGGAACCATTTGTAAAATTTTGAGAGAGTGAATCATGAGGAACAATTCTGTGAAATTAATTTGAAATTGGGTCAGATGTTCAGGAGATGTAGTTTAAAAGATTTCTTATCTGGAGCTCTGGCAGCCCTCCTGTTGGGTGGAGCAGAACCATTTATGCAATTTTGAGAGAGGGTATCACGGGGACCATTCATGTGAAGTTATATGGAATTTGGACCAGTGGCTCGGAAGGAGATGTTGTTAGAAGACATTTCTTATCTAGAGCTCTGGCAGCCCCTTTGTTCAGCAGACAGGAACCATCTGTGCAATTTTAATAGAAGGCATCATGAGAAACAAATTTGTGAAATCATTTTGCTTTTGGACCAGTGGTTCAGAAGGAAATGCCGTTTAAAGGTATTTCTTATCTGGAGCTCTGGCAGCCTTTTTGTTCAGTGGAGTGTAACCATTTGTGCAATTTTGGTAGAGGGTATTATGAGGAACAATTCTGTGTAATTATTTTGAATTTGGGTCAGTAGTTCAGGAGATGTAGTTTAACAAAAGATTTCTTATCTGGAGCTCTGGCCACCCTCCTGTTACCATTTATGCAATTTTGAAAGAGGTCACCATGGGAAACATTCATGTGAAGTTATATAAATTTGGACCAGTGGTTCAGGAGGAGATGTCATTTAAAGACATTTCTTATCTTCTTATCTAGAGCTCTGGCAGCCCCTTTGTTGAGTGGACTGGAACCATTTGTGCAATTTTGGTAGAAGTTATCATGAGGAACAATCCTGTGAAATTATTTTGAATTTGGACCAGTGGTTCAGTAGGAAATGCCGTTTAAAGGTATTACTTATCTGGAGCTCTTAGCCTCTGGCAACCCTTTTTTTCTAGTTTTGCCATTACATAATACCTTTTAACAGGTAAAGTATTACTTTAAAACTTTAATACATCTATATAACCTTCTTGTCGGTTCTGGATTGATCTTGATACATGTTGAAATGCTTCTTGTCAGTAGTGCGGTAATAAAGCTGACGCTGCTGATTTGGCTGAAAAATCTGTATAAATCTGAATCATAGCGCTACTTTTGCAATTCTAGGATACAAAATAATTCCACCATTTATACTTCAAAATATAGTCAAAAGCTTCTCGTGGGTGTATGACTGATCTTAACTTTCTCTTGACGGTAGTTAATAATATGAGACCGTGTATGACTGATCTTAACTTTCTCTTGACGGTAGTTCATAATATGCGGCCAGCTGTCAATGATGAGTCCGTTCGTTATTCGGTATATATCTGCTTCAAAGTTAATAATATGAGACCAGCTGTCAATGATGAGTCGGTTCGTTATTCGGTATATATCTGCTTCAAAAATCTATTGCTGCAAATTTTTGATATTTAAGAACCTATTTTTCAAACTACAAACTAGTGAATTAATATATAAAATGCCTCTTGTCGGCACTTGGCGGCTCTAGTCACTTCTTGTTGGTAATTAGGGTGACCCAATTAAAGATATAAAACATGTCTAAAGGAATTTTCATTCTGTCACCTGGATCATGCCTTGGTGGTTTGACTTGGGGGTGATGAGGGTCAAAATCTCACTGTTGTCTAACGCCTCCGAATGTGCTCTGAGTGGTAATGTACGCCCCAAAAGGAAGTATGATTAGACTGAGTTTCAAAATGGCGGATGCAACACCAACGCTTGATGCCAGCAGGTAATATTAAGCTTTTTAACCACTTATTTTTACCCTCAGCAGTAATTGCAGTTAGCCACATTAAGCTTAAATGTTTCTTGCGTAAATATAGGATTTCCCAGTTAGATCTGCTCATCGTATGATTCACAGCCCTTCATAATTTGCGTGCTCATTTGGACATAAATTTGTTGAATCGAGTCACGATGATTGAAAAATGCATTTTTGCATCTATGTGATGTTATACAGTGTGATAAAGCGCTTTAAATCACTTTGATAGGATTATCTTAACAATCATCAAAGTATGGGACCACACATGTGGATTTTTCGAATGAATTCAAAGCATAGGCGAAATCGTCATAACTCGGATTGGTTTTGTGTTATTTAGGTTAAACTACGGATTAGCTGAGCAAGGAGTACGGATTCGGAGGTGGAGGAAACGGAGTGGTGTAAGTTAAAAGGAGCAATTGTCCAGCATTAAATTAACTTTGCATCAAAAATTTGGGTTGTTAATATTTGAGAGATCACTGAATTCACACCAGGTGCTACCAATCTCAACTTATGGGTCATTATGCCTATTAGAAGTAGTCACATGATCAATGACTGATTATCATGACGTCACGATTTCGGTATTCGTGACGTCATACCTTTGTTCTTGACTCGTTCAAGTAGTCATTGATCTTAGTGACGTAGATTTGACAAAATATATTCTTCAAAGGAATAATTTTAATGTTCAAACTCGTTTTTATCACCATGCTTTAAAAAAAAAACTGGTCAGAACTCTGACCTATGTGTTTCCACAAGTAGTTCGTTAGCGCAATGCTAAGCCAAATAAACTGTATAAATGAGCATACAATCGAAATATTGGTGTATCTACCCTTTGTATCCAAACTTGCTGGTCAAGTCAAACAGTACAGACCAATACCAGATTTCAATATGAAGTACCATGCATAAGGTCTGCACTGCATTTTATTATGCTTCTGCATTTCTTTCTCCCTGTAAAGGGTCAGCTAATTCTATGTGTCTGGATACTTAGGGTAAATAAAAGCCTTAACCCCTAAAGCGCCAAGAAAAAAAATGCATCTGAAAATGTCGTCTGCTGAAGTCATCTGCCGCAAATAATTGTCTAACATTACTGAGCTAAAATTATTGATAACTATACTCAACTACAAAAGAAACCCATCAGTCACTTCTCGGGGCATGTATGGAAATCAGAATTAAGAAATGAAAATATATTTTACCACATTCTGTAGCAATCAGTTCTGCATCATTTCATTGAATAATGTAACAGTTTTACTTAAATCTGTTCATGCTGTTCGCCAGTGTTTAGACAAGGGGTCATTTTCAAAATTGACAAGTTTTTCACTTGAGAACTAATATCTCGTTTTCGTCTAAATCAGTTCACTTGAGTTAAATTCGTCCAAAAACAGACATGACACTCTCCTGCAGCAATAAATGCCTCATAACGAGGTCGAACCAAAAGCATGTGACGCCGCACAACGTTCTTTGGAATCCACGCACATTCTTAATGGAGAGCAACCTGAAGCTGTCGAAGATTCCGAGGTTGCATTGAACGATCCCGTAAGCGTAGCCAGAGCTCATCCAACAACTGCTCTATCGTATTGAGATCCGAGCTAACTAAACTAAAGCGGTTTGTTTTGGCTGCTGCCGACACTTGACTGCCTCGTCAGAGAGAGATATACCGGTTTATGGTCGAGGTAAACTGATTAAGACTAGAACTCGAGTGAAAACCAATTGTCTGAAACTTGTCATTTTTAGAAATGACCCCTTGTCTTTACACTGGCGTACAGCATGAACGGGTTTAAGTAAAACTAATACAGTATTCAATAATTTGATGAATAATTGATTGTCAAAAAATATGGTATAAAATATATTTTGATTTCTTAATTATTTTACCATAATTGCCCTAAAAAGTAACTGATGGGATTCTTTTGTAGTTGAGTATATAATCAAATCAACGCACGATTATTAATTTGTAAAGTTATATTGTGGCTAGAACTGCTATACCTGCAAAATTGGACCATTTCAATGTTATAAAAACTATAAAATCAATGCTCATGATGCTATCTCGGTAAGTCGGTGCGTGTACTTGTTCGAAAAACCGCCGGGATTCCAGTACTGCCGGCACACTTGACATGCGCGGATCCAGGAAGCTTTGTCAGCGTGGGTCCAACTTAGACAACGTTTTTTTTAGTTGATGATGGGAGGGAGGATCCAAATACCACTAAAAGCGGGCCATCATCGGCCCGCCAGCGAAACGCCATTTAAATTGAGCGAAACACCATATAAATGGCGTTTCGCTGGCGTGCCGATGATGTCCCAACTTTGAATGCTGGCTTGGTAGCTTTGCGATTTTTCAGGGGATCCTGACCAGTATTGCTAAAATACCCTATATTTTTATGATTTTTCAGGGGGGGGGGGGGGGGTTCCGGACCCCTTGTTCCCCCCTCTGGATCCGCACATGCTTGATGAAAGCCGAAATACTTGCAAGTAAGTGCCAAATTATGCAGTTCGAAATCTCCTTTGAATATATAAAAAAGGCATCTTAATTAAACCAGCAACGGTAAGCAAGTAAGACTTTTCGAAAAAAGAAAAATCTCCAAGTGTTTTCTTGCATCATCACAGTCCGTTTTGCTATCTTCTCCTTTAACATTGAATGAAATCCAACCAAATTGGGTGTGTGAGTTACTCACATAAATAGGGTTTACAACAGCAAAAAAAAATTCGCCGCATCACCCTAGGTCGGGTATGAATAAATTTCAATAACAAAGTCAATTTCAAAGATTTTTATATGAATTTTTGTATGAATTCTTCCAAATACAAGAGATGAAACATCATGCGTGGATCCAGAAAGTTTTGTCAGAGGGGGCCCAACTCTGATAAGTTTTTTTTTTTGTTTTGTTTTTTCGAGGGGAGCGATGCTCCAAAAACCACCATAAGCGGGCAATTATCAGCCTACCAGCGAAACGCCATTGAAATGGCGTTTCGCTGGCATGCCGATAATGGCCTACATTGAATGCTGGCTTTGAAGCTTTGTGATTTTTAGGAGATCCAGACCAGTAGTACTAGGAAACATTATATTTTTGTGATTTTCAGGGGGTCAGAACCCCCTGTCCCCCCTCTGGATCCGCACATGAACATATCGAACGTGATTTTTGTTCTGACGCTAGGTTTGTTTGATTGTTTGATTTGGTTCTTTACGTCCCATCAAAATCTTTCAGTTAAACAAGGACGGGTCTTCCTGGGTTCAACCAGTACTAAGCTATGATAAATGTGTCTTGCTCAAGGACCACAACGCAGTGACGCCAGTGAAGCTCGAACCCGCGGCCAATCGGTCTTGAGTCAAGCACTCTACAACTGCGCTCCCTTTCTGACGCTAGGGGTGGGGCTTGGGGCTCCGGGGTACCCAGGGAGTAAAAAAAAATATTTTTTCCAACATGGTCATGTGGCATATCAAATTGACGGGGATAATTAGTAGAACAGAATACAAGTAAAATTTTCACACTATGGTTAAACTAGTGTCCATGGGGTGAGGTCAAAAGGTTAAATATTATTAAATTTTAATCACAAAGATTTTTTATACCTAATTGTGTGTGTGTTCTCACAAAAAAGATATAAAAACATATCGACCGGACTATTCATTCTGTGGCCTGCGCCATGCACAAGTGGTGTAACCTGGGGATGCTGGGGCTCAAAAACTTGGGCATGGAGATTTGCTATGATGCCCAATCAGCTGCACGTTCTTATTACGTACAGTAGTGGCTTAGACACAGATGTAGAACAACTCTATATCATTTTTATTGTCAACGTAAACAGTCTGAAATTTCCTCCTACCCTTATACATACTAACTCCTTATGTTAGCTAGAGGAGCAGTCCAACTTCCACAAAACACGTCAGATACAAAACATGGGAATTCCATGTCCCTACCCACATCCACTCCAACAGACATATACAGTCATGTAAGCAGATTTTAGTCTATGTGCGATAAGTACCCAAGTCTCGAACAGTGGAGCAAATATTGCCCCCCCCCCACACACACACACACGAATCTTCGCTGCATTGATTTCTTAAACTGTGCTGGAAAGTCAACATATGGACGGTTTATGGTTTGGTTGTTCCTCACAATGCTCTGGATTTGGCTGCAGTGTGTGATTGTGGTATTTCCTGATTATGCTCACTTGTCTTTTCAAAGAGAAATTTAATCAAAGGACATCTCTTGAAGAGCAACGTTGGTTCTGATATTTGCTTTGCCATAATGCATATGCTGCATGGTCTTTATGAAATGTTCAAATGAGTTAGCAAACTTCACTAACAGTATCACTGGAACAGAGAAAATATATTGGCCTTGAAAATTGCATGTTTATTCTCTTCATAAAAATGGTTTTAAAAACAATTAAGGACGACTAATCCGCACTCTTTACAGGGGAAACTCATTCCAATCCGATTTCTATAGAAAACCAATCCTTAGTCCACCAGTTGCTAATCCGGGCCTAATACAGCCAAGTTCACAACTTTTAAACTCATTTGTTTGACCACAAAATACCAAAAGCAAACAAAGTTAATGGCATAAATAGCAAGGACTATCACTTATTGGTGAATTTCACATAAAAACAGAGTACAGGTACAAAATACGAGTAAATATCAGTTACATTTTGAAGGATGTTGTTGGGTTCAAATTCATTGTTTTCCGTGAGCACAACTTTAGGGGTCAATATCTCGTTTTAGGGCATTGATATGCTGGAATCAACAAAAGACTCAACTTGATAAGTTGTTCAAAGAAATGCAATTATGACATAAAAATGTAAACTTACGTAATTATGTTAAAACTCCTCGTTTCTGAACCATGTGTGCGACGCTGCCGCCATATTGAAACTCAGTCTAATCATGCTCTCACTGGGGCCTACGTTTCGAATCAGAGCACCAACGGTGGCGTTAGACAACAGTGAATCTTGAGAACGAGAATTTGAGATGGCGCCCCATCGACTGCGCTTTCTAGTTTAGGTTGATTTCTGACAACTTTCGGCTAAAATTGTCGAAAATAGCTAAAAAGGGTATCTTGGTCTCTTGCTGATGTTCATAAAGACCTTTAAACTTACAATAAATATAACAATACAGTCTTAAAGGTATATATATTGAACCATTGCTTTTTGAAGAAAAATCACAGATATGCAGAGAAATAATAGAGATACAGTTTATTCCCCAATAAAGAATCACTAAGGATTCTATTCTTGATAATTTGTGTTTGTAAATTCCAACTGATTTGAAACAATACACATGAAATACATCCATCATACCTCTTAAAACCTATGCAAGTTTAATATTAAAAAGCTTTTCATATACAGAATAGTGGCACATTATAACCTTATACAGTGTCTCCAGTAAAGAAACACATTCCCCAGTATAGGATCACCTGAAAATAGTCCAGTCACAAGGTGTAAATGGTTTAAGTATCACATAAAAAGATAGTGACCTAAAGTTTCACCCCTAAAGAACACATTCAAGTAGTTTATGTTATTCTTATAGAGTTTGGTTCAAATTTTATAATTGCTTATTATAAGCTACCATATTCACTGTTGTCTAACGCCTCCGAATGTGCTCTGAGTGGTACTGTACGCCCCAAAAGGAAGTATGATTAGAATGAGTTTCAAAATGGCGGATGCAACACCAACGTCTGATGCCAGCAGGTAATATTGAGCTTTTTAACCACTTATTTTTACCCTCAGCAATAATTACAGTTAGCAACATTTAACTTAGATGTTTGTTATGTAAATATGGGATTTCCCAGTCAGATCTGCTCATCATATGATTCACTGCCCTTCATAATTTGCGTGCTCATTTGGACAAAAATTTGTTGAATCGAGACACGATGATTGAAACATGCATTTTTGCATCTATGACACGTTACACAGTGCGATAAAACGCTTTAAATCACTTTAATACGATTATCTTAACAATCACCAAAGTATGGGACCACACATATGGACTTTTCGAATGAATTTAAAGCATAGGCGAAATCGTCATAACTCGGATTGGTTTTGTGTTATTAAGGTTAAACTACGGATTAGCTGAGCAAGGAGTACGGATTCGAAGGTGATGGAAACGGAGTGGTTTAAGTTAAAACGAGCAATTGTCCAGCATTAAAGTAACTTTGCATCAAAAATTTGGGTGGTTAATATTTGAGAGATCACTGAATTCACACCAGGTGCTACCAATCTCAACTTAAGGGTCATTATGCCTATTAGTAGTCACATGATCAATGACTGCTTATCATGACGTCACGATTTTGATATTCGTGACGTCATATCTTTGTTCTTGACTCGTTCACGTAGTCATTGATCTTAGTGACGTAGATTTGACAAAATATATTCTTCATAGGAATAATTTAATGTTCAAACTCGTTTTAATCCCCATGCTTTAAAAAAAACTGGCCAGAACTCTAGCCCATGTGTTTCCACAAGTAGGGGAGACCAGGGCTTGTTCGGCCCCATTTTAGAAAACGTACAATTTTCAAAAGACTATACGGTCTAGATCTGCAAAACCTATATATTTAAGTAAGGCACAATATATAGGGCGGTACCAGTCCCGGTAACCCCCACCATGTGTCTCTGTACGATAAAGGGTAATCTTCATTGAAGGATAGCAGGACATGATGGCCGAACTTGCCCCGCTATGGGGCAAGTTCGGCAACCCCTCTGGACAAGTTCGGCAAAGAAAATGTCCTGGCCTATTATTATACAGTCAAACTTCCGTAGTTGAAATTGCAAAGGGCCAAGACAATGTAACGGCATTAATCTAACATATGACCTATCTGAGTTGGTTCTTTGCAATACTAATTAACCAAAAATGAGACTGAAAATGTCGTTTAACATTGTCCGAGTTTTCGTCTTGCTTTTTGGGCCTTATTCCTTGAATTGCTTTTGGGCCTGCCTAACCCATTAATGCCAAATAAAATGTCCCAGCCTTATCAAACGGACGAACCAGTTTTGAATCAAAGGGCTATTTGGTGGTAACTTTCATCCAATTATATAATATGTAAACAATCAGTGGAGACCATAATCAGGATCCACTCTGAGGCGTCTGATCTGGGTCTTTACTGTGTGCCAAGGCGCTAGGTTCGTATGGGTTTACAGTTTTTTCTAAAAAAAAACTTCTTTCTTTCTAATCTTTGAATCATGACATCTCGTTTTATTTTTTGTACTGTAGAACAAAATAAAATTTAAAAAAATATAATAAACAGAAACGGAAACATTAAATTTTCTTTTGATAACTTGTAAAATAATGGCAACTTAATAATAAGTTAGTTAATAATAATTTATTTAAAGGCTTGTATACTTTCCTGTGTAATTGATGCCACAGATTTGAACAGGTAAGTTGCGAGAGTGGTCAATATTCAAGGGAGATAATCGGGCAGCTAAAACCGATAACCGCTGATATTGTCCCATATGAGTTTGCATTACGTGCCTTGGAACGTTTTTTTTTTACTTTTGACGTCAATGTAAAATGGAGATCTGAAACTTTCAATGTAATAAACGTAATCATTGTGCAGTCAGTATGAACACAGAGGTATTTAGGATCTATGATATGAACATCCTTTACAAACTAGGTGACCTAAGATACGATGGCAAATGTTTATGTAAGTGTGGGGCAAGTTTGGCTGTGGGCCGAACTTGCCCCGACTTAAGTGGCCGAACTTGCCCCAGACAGACTATTTCCAAATATCACGTGACAGCTTCTTTTAAGATGCAGGAAAAGAAATTAACAATGTTTTATATCGAAGCACATACTCCTTTCGTAATAAAAATATAGAATTTAAATCAGAATCTTAACACATCTTTAGATAAACAAAAACTGAAATTACTATGAAAAATTTACTATTCATGCAAGAAAACGAGTTTTCTGGTACAATACCAATGTACCCTTCAACAGTGCAGCCATTTTGTACTCATGTAGACAAACTCGCCACAAGTAATCTCCAAATATGTTTCCCAGCCCCATATCTTAGTTTACATGCTAAATATAGCCACATGCCGAACATGCCCCGAGGCCGAACTATAGCCCCGGTCTCCCCTAGTTCGTTAGCGCAATGCTAGACTACTGCTTCAACCCAGGAAGACCCGTCCCTACATAACTGAAAGAGCGTTAAGCAAATCAAACAAACAAAACAGACGACTCAAGAAGCAGGTTACCCTTAGTGCAATACTAAAAGGTTACCTGCTTCCAAATCAACTTATCACAGTCACAACGATCTGCCAGATCGATCCTCTGTCATGAACAACGAGATAATGATGTTGCTCATCGACGACGATTTTCGATTATAATGTCGGTGTGCCGGGACCCCTCGCAAAATTGCATACAAAGCGCTCGCGGCACACCCAGTTTTATGCACCCACTGAGGCTTTAATGGAGGAGTTATGGCTGTATCCTGTCAATGTCCTACGTCTATTCGTATTGAGTAAAGATGTGGGGCATTATTAGTTTTAATTTTGGAAATGTTCTAAAGTAGGTATCAATCTTGTAGGAGTCGACGTGACAATTCCGTCTGCACAGTGTCACCCCTATACTGTTCCTGAAAGTATAAGTTATTCTGCCTGAAAGGGCTAGGAGGTTTATGGTCAAGTGAGCTATGCCGTTGCTCATACATTTTTCGGTTATATTGTCGGTCATATGGTAGCAACTGTTTTTATACTCGTGGCACGTCTCAAATTTCACTTAAAAGGGGATAGGCCTAAATTAGACATGTACTAAATCTCCTGCTAAAATTAATGATGATTATAATCAAATCAACGCACCTCGATTAATTTGTTAAGTTATATTGTGACTAGAACTGCTACCTGCAAAATTGGACCATTTCAATGTTATAAAAAATATGAATTCAAGGCTATCTCCCTTCAACCAATAATGGGTAAGTCGGTGCGTGTACTTGTTTGAAAAAGCCGGTATTCCAGTACTGCCGGCACACTTGATGAAACGAAATCAAGTAAAGCCGAAATACTTGCAAGTAAGTGCCTAGACTAGCTACTAGTCTGATATCATATTCTTTTTATAAATGATAATTTCATTTTGAAATAATAATTTCTTTAATCTCCCTCTTTCCTCTCTGATAGCAATATTTGTGATTAGATGTGTCAAAGAGAGAAAGAGACGAGACTGGCTATATGAAATAAATTTATAATGAATGAAACGTAAAGTAAAATTGACAAAAACATCAAGGTCTAGGAGCTAGACTAGTAAGTGCCAAATCATGCAGTTCTCCTTTGAATATATAAATAAGACATCTAAATTAACCAGCAAACGCATTCTGAAGCGAACGGTAAGCAAGTAAGATTTTTCGAAAAAAAAATATCCATGTATTTTCTCGCATCACCACAGTCCGTTATGCTATCTACTCCTTTACCATTGAATGAAATCCAACCAAATTTAGTGTGTAAGTTTCTCACATAAATAGGGTTTGCAACAGCTAAAAAAGTTCGCCCCACCCCACTAGGTCGGGGTCAAAAGGTCAAATATAAATACATTTGAATAACAAAGTCAACTTCAAAGATTTTTATGGAATTTTTGTATACATGTATTCTTCCAAATATACGATATGAAACATCATGCGCGGATCCAGAGAGTGATTCAGAGGGGGCCCAACTCTGATAAGTTTGTTTTTTGTTTGTTTTGTTTTTTCGAGGGGAGCGAGGCTCCTAAAACCACCAAAGCGGGCAATTATCGGCCTACCAGCGAAATGCCATTGAAATGGCATTTCGCTGGCATGGCCACATTGAATGCTGGCTTTGTAGCTTGTGTTTTTCAGGAGATCCAGACCAGTAATACTAGGAAACCCTATATTTTTGTGATTTTCAGGGGGGGGGATCAGGACCCCCTGCCCCCCCCCCCCCCCCCCCCTCTGGATCTGCACATGAACATATCGAACGTGATTTTTGTTCTGACGCTAGGTTGGTTTGTTTGTAAGATTTGAATCTTTACGTCCCATCAAAAATCTTTCAGTTAAACAGGGGCGGGTCTTCCTAGGTTGAACCAGTACTAAGCTAGGATAAATGTGTCTTGCTTGCTCAAGGACCACAACGCAGTGACGCCGGCGAGGCTCGAACCCGCGGCCCCTCGGTCTTGAGTCAAGCACTCTACAACTGTGCTCCCTTTCTAACGCTAGGGGTGGGGGGGGGGGGCTTGGGGCTCCTGGGTACCCAGGGGTCAAAAAATTATTTTTTCCAACACGGTCATGTGGCATATCAAATTGACGGGGATACTGAGTAGAACAGAATACAAGTAAAAATTTCACACTCTGGTCAAATTGGTGACCATGGGGTGAGTTCAAAAGGTCAAATATTATTAAATTTTAATCACAAAGATTTTTTATACCAAATTTTGTGTGTGTTCTCACAAAAAAGATATAAAACATATCGATCGGACTATTCATTCTGTGGCCTGCGTCATGCACAAGTGGTGTGACCTTGGGATGCTGGGGGTCAAAGAATTGGGCGTGGAGATTTGCGATGATGCCCAATCGATTGCACATTCTAATACATGTAATAATAATAATAATAATAATAATAATAATAATAATAATAATAATAATAATAATAATAATAATAATAATAATAATGTTTTTTTTTATTACGTACAGTAGTGACTTAGACACAGATGTAGAAAAACTCTATACCATTTTTATTGTCAACGTAAACAGTCATAAATTTCCTCTTACCCTTATACATACAAACTCCCTATGTTAGGAAGAGGAGCAGTCCAACTTCCACAAAACACGTAAGATACAAAATATGGAATGATAATTCCATGCCCCTACCCACATCCACTCCACCAAGACATATACAGTCATGTAAGCAGATTTTAGTCAATGTGCGATAAGTACCCAAATCTCGAACAGTGGACCAAATACTGCCCCCCCCCCCCCCCACACACACACACACACACACGAATCATCGCTGCATTGATTTCTTAATATGTGCTGGAAAGTCAACATATGGACGGTTTATGGTTTTGGTTGTTCCTCACAGTGCTCTGGATTAGGCTGCAGTGTGTGATTGTGGTATTTCCTGATTATGCTCACTAACCTTTTCAAAGAGAAATTTAATCAAAGGACATCTTTTGAAGAGCAACGTTCGTTCTGATATCTTCTTTGCCATAATGCATACGCTGCATGGTCTTTATTAAATGTTCAAATGAGTTAGCAAACTTCACTATGAGTATCACAGGAGCAGAGGAAATACATTGGACTTGAAAATTGAATGTGTATTCTCTTCATAAAAATGGTTTTGAAAACAATTAAGACGACTAATCCGCACTCTTTACAGGGGAAACTCATTCCAATCCGATTTCTATAGAAAACCAATCCTTAGTCCACCAGTTGCTAATCCGGGCCTAACACAGCCGGGTTCACAACTTTTAAACTCCTTTGTTTGACCACAAACTACCAAAAGCAAACAAAGTTAATGCTACAAATAGCAAGGACTATCACTTATTTGTGAATTTCACATAGAAACAGAGTACAGGTACAAAATACGAGTAAATATCAGTTATATTTTGAAGGATGTTGTTGGGTGCAAATTCATTGTTTTCCGTGAGCACAACTTTAGGGGTCAATATCTCGGTTTATGGCATTGATATGCAGGAATCAACAAAAGACTCAACTTGATAAGTTGTTCAAAGAAATACAATTATGACATAGAAATGTAAACTTACGTAAATATGTTAAAACTCCTCGTTTCTAAACCATGTGTGCGACGCTGCCGCCATATTGAAACTCAATCTAATCATGCTCTCACTGGGGCCTACGTTTCGAATCAGAGCACCAACGGTGGCGTTAGACAACAGTGATATTCGTATATATTTATAAGTTCTGACACCAGAAGTATATTTATGTTCAAGGTTCAATACAATCTGCTTTATTTGCTTTCAGGAAGTAGCAAACTTTTATTTGATGAGTAAACTGTATGTTAGGGTGCATACTTTCATTCTCTGTCACCACTTACTCAGTTTAAGTCATCAGAAGACACATCCCAAAATAAGTGATTCTTTACTGGCAACTGTACAATGTCCAATATAAATTATAATGCTGTCATCTGTAAAATTTCCTGGCAAATGGAAGTCAATTTTTTTTTTATAAATTATGGAGTTCTGATATCATAGGGCATATCCATGACAAAGGTTTGGAACCACCTTGTTTCTTTTCAACCGAATGATTATCAATGTTTTGAATTTTCAGCCAGCCAGAGAACAGTTTATCTTTTAATACCTAAACTGTGTCAAATACCTCTTTCCCAGCTTGTGACACCATAGCTGCTTGTGTGCTATTTTCATTGCCGCAGCAGTGTGTATATATTGGCTGACATTCTATTACTAGCTAAAAATTATACCATACAATAATTGATAGTGGTCCTAATGAAGCCTAGTTTTGACCTCAGACATTTATGTTTTTCTGTGAATGATGAAACCTAAATAAGCTTAATAGACTGATCTTCATATAAAATCATAAAAAACGTATTAATTTTGGTTTTACTGTAGTATTTTTCTGGGACCATGGTTACCCTAAGTCAATTTACGGGAATTCCAACATATTTGACATGGTTCCATTTGGCTCAAGGAGCCCATCTGGTATATTTCCAGATCTTATGTATTGATGAAGCCATGTACACAATTTAAATCCCCTATGGCGAGCCTTTATGCTTTTATCCAACCACAAAGAAAACCCTTTGAGAACTGGTTCATGGACTGAAGTGACCCCCCTAATTGACTAACCTCTGATATTTTGAAATGTGAATATATCAGGGGTGTGAAAGAGCTTTGTTTGACAGATTTATGGTTAAACAAATAATTTTAGTCATTGAATGTTGTATGGGATATGCTAAAGCAGTGTATTTGATAGGGGTTCCCCAATGGGGTACCAAATCTTTAAAAATGGAATAGTCATGTTTTTAAAGTGCAGTTCTGCTTGGCTCAAAAGATACATTGCAATTTTTTTCTATCATATGATCCTAATGCCTTTTTTGCATATCAGAATAAAATTTAAGGTAGGATTAGATAACTAATTAGTCCTTAATTATGACTTTTAATCAGACATCAGTTATTTGGAGTATTGACAAAAAGCAGCATACTGCTCTGACTCAGACATACAGGCTTCCCTCTGAATAATTTTTTAAGCATGCTTTTTTGTGGTCTGCTGATTTCTTTCAAAAAATTTCTGGAATACCATCAGAGTGATAAACAGTTTGGATCCAGATCAGGCCCGACTTCAGGTTTGATCACGGACCAAACTGTTCGCAAAGGCTATCAGCAGATGACACTAGTAAGCATAGAGTTAACCCTTCTCATTTTGGTACCGGTAAACAAGTACTTTGGCAAACAGTTTGAAGACCCAGATCAAATACCATATGATAATCAGGATCTGCACTGTTTGCTTAGATAAAAACAATCTTCAGGGACATAAATACATGATTTTATAGTAAGTTTGACATATGACCCTTAAAAAATAAATGGCAAGGAAAATTTCGGTGTTCGAACACGCTTTCTCTAGTGTCATTTGCAGGGATGACACTAGATAAGTGCATCGTCCTTCGGATCGGGACGTTAACTGGATGTCCCCTGTGCAGGGAGAGTCACCCCATGTGCAGGTAAAAGAACCCTATGGTAATTTCGATATGGTTACTTGTAGGCTTTCATCCTGCAATCCGGAGTGTACGAAGTACACCTGCCGATAATATTCGAAAGAGGGTCTGGCAGTATATAGAGAAAGAAAGAAAGACTATTCCGTTTTTCTTGCATCAATATATATAGGATAATTCATTGGAATGAAAATGCATGCGTTGGGATTCTTTTACAATTTATAATGAAATTAGGTGAACTCAATTATATTCCAATATTTCATTCTTATCAAAGCTGCTATTTATGTTGGGGCGCTAGGATTTGTTTTTTGCGGGAGAAGGTATCTCATTACATTTTAGCACTTATAATTAAACTTCAACATAGGTCAGTTTTAAAGCTCAGCCACAAGCCAGTTAATGGTTCACCCATTTTCACTCTATTGTGTTTTCAATATTACCTCTATCTTTCTTGTTTCTTTTACTGTCAACCATTATTTTTCAACCTTGATATTTCTTATAAAACTTGCAAAAGTATTTTCCTGTGATTACTTTCGGTTTCATAATTGAGATATATATACAAGAAAGAGCACTCATCCTGGAAAACATTGCTTATAGCTGCAACTGCAAGATTGAGGATCGGACACTTTCTGTCAGACAGTCTGTCTCTATTTATCTACCCATCTGTAAATCCATCAATCCCGAGGAACCAGAACCAGATAAAATCCAGGTCACTGGTAAGACTGAAGACGGGGCCCCAGGGGTTTTGGGGATCTGGGGAGAATGGCTATTTATTTTCAGGGAGCTGGGGAGCACTGGTAATTATTTTCAGGGATTTGCGGAGCAAGCTCATAGTTTTGGGGATTAAGGGAGCCCTGCAAAAATGTAAAAAAATCTCACCTTGAAAGAAAAGCCTTCATTTCGTTTGATTTTTTTTTTAAAAATCTTCGGCTTCTGGGGGAAATGGGCGGAGAGCTTTGTTATTATTTAAATATATGTGCGTATTTTAAGCTTAAAACATCATTATTTTCAATTTTACCAGAGGAAAGTTCCGTGTTTTTCGTCAATCTGTGAAACATCCGTGAGATTAACCATTATTTTTCTGTGACAAGTTCCGTGAGTCAGTGAAAGATATCCGTGATATGCCTAAAAAATCCGTGACATATCCATTATTCCGTGATATATTCGAAATGAAGAAAAAATAGATGCCAGATGAATAATAATAATTGCATTTAACTAATAAAATATATACATGCATAGCATTTTACTTTTCATTTTGATCGACATTCCAGACATTTTTACAGTTCTTGAATGCTTCAACTGTCGAGCATTCAATTTGATCTCTTGGCAGTCTGGATGGTACCAACTCTAACATGTTGTACATTTGAACATAATATCGATCTCTGGCATCCTGCAAGAGCAGTATAGTGGGGCCGTATGGGCCTTTATAAAAATATTTTTTATTGTTTCTGGCTTGCTTGGAAATTTTATGGAGGCATTTTAGAAGGTGTAACCTCATTATCGAGTTATCATAATGCAAATAAGCAGGCTTCTTGCAAAATGCCAGAGAGACAGCAAATGCTATGGCATTAACACCAGTCATTTGTGTTTGGTTGAATGTCATTGTTCATAAGTTTATTGCTGATTGAGTTCCGGTGAACGAAGCATATTGCACACACTCATTTCTATATTGATGGAAACTCTCAGCATACAATCTGACAGCCCCAGGAACACAGTTCTCATATGTTGCGACAGTGACCCAACACCTACAAATACCATTTTAGAATTTATATTCCATCCTATTCCAGCAGACTGATTAATGGACATAGCGTTAGCATATACCGCTGTGTTCCGTTTTATAAGAAGAATTAATTAATTCCCGTTATAAAACCACTTACTGTCAAGAGGTAAAAAAAATGTGATTCGCCCAAGCTTGGTCGGAGCACCAGCAGCACGGATTGTACTTACTGAACTAACTGTCAAATCTTCTTTTAGAAAAAAATAACGCACTTGTCTCGTGTTGCAGAAAGCTTGTTAGATGTTATACTTTAAGAAAAACATAGCCTACAAAGATTCCCCTAGGGGAGCAAACCCCTTAGTAGCTCATGGCCTATTACTTGTTTCATGATAGCTCATATTTAAAGATAAACATTAAGTGGCGGGGGACATAAACTATCTGAATTTGCTTGTTGGCAAGGTATTTCACAGACCGTTTACCCAGATACCTCCAACACTGGTATGTTTTACTAACCTGGATGTAAAAGCAAGAAAGACAGCAAGGATCAGGAATCGATGCAATGAAGTACCTCACCTGTCCAATACTTTTATCGAAGGCGGGAAAAATGTAAGAATCTGTTTTCTCTTATCTTGATGATATTTGCCAGGGTTGTTTTTAAACCATTATAGGAAAATATCTATTAAGATTATATGAACAATTGGCGTATTGCTTATTGTTTTCTCAAAATCTTGTTTCATAAAATCGTCTGATCAGAGAATTGGAGTCCTTATTTCAATGCACAAAAATGAAAAAAACCCTGTTTATTAATCTGTAAATATTTTACAAAACGCAAAAATATAGTGATGCTGCGATTTTTCAGGTCATTTTGGATCGATAAGTGTGCCCTTTACAAATACAAAATCTATTTTTAATTGGGCACTATCCTTTGATATGGTACAACATATCACGGGTTAAATTCCTAAGCAATTACAACAGTGACCTATCTTATATAGGTCACTGATTACAATAAACAAGGGTATATGGTAAAACAAACCACGGGTTATAAAATGTAAATTTTCCTATTTTCAAAGAATGCTTTCATAGATGTAAGGTAAATGCTCTGTAAGACCGATTTAACGTTTGGTGACTAACCGAACGTTGTTATTAAGACTCTTTCGCTGTACAAACACCATGATAATAATGATAATAATGATAATAATCTAAGTCAGGGAAAGTCTTATAAAATTGATAGCCTGAGCTTTATACCAAGAGGTCATTGATCTCGTACTTCACATACTCCACAATCCACACCGCTCTATTACTGATTATATGAACAATGTGGGGAACACTCATGAAACTAAGGAGCCACACGGTAAGGAAAACAACAATATAGTGTGTACTCCCACTCCCAGTGAAGACTCAAATCAGCTTGAGTCCCCACCAAATGGGACCAGAGCCTTTGCTGTCTACATGAAAATGTTTAAAGTCCTTGTGCATGCAACGAGTCGAAAACGATGGTTTTGGTCATATTGAAGGGTGGATGCCAAGCGCTGATCTGAGTCATAGGTATGCACAAATGGTGTATTGCATGTTTTGTTATGGTGCGTCATTTAGTTTTCATGTCATAACACTTTTAAAATCTGGAGTTACATGACTAAATGCATTAATGGATATAGAAAAAAGTAGATGGTATTGAGGCTACATTGGCGACTAATTCCATATATCACACTGGTAAATGTAAAAGCTCTGGAGGTTACTATAAGGAACTGGTGCTGGCGTAATTCCGCACTGGAGCTGGCGTAAAATCTATGAGATGACACCAGACGCACAGACTGTCGGTAATATTGCAGTCGCGTGGCTCTTGTTGATTTAATTCATGGTTTGGTCAGCAAATCCGACACAGCTCTTGAGTTTGACCATAACGTTTTTTTCTAGTGTGACTGCATATAATGAGGAAAATCTGCATGTCTAGGCGCAGTGGATATCATAGCCCAAGGAAAAAGCATCCAAAACGATTACAACTGCTTATTTTTTCATGGTAAACTAGCAAAAGTTTTATTGAGGATTTTTATTACAACGCATTGGGAGCATATTTTGACGCATTGATTCAACGCGCTGATGGTTGCACAGATGTGCCATGGTGCAGACTCACCACAGCTTTTGCTGTTCACATAAACAGTACACAAATCGCCATAGGAACCAACACAATATATTTTGTTACTGTGGCGAGGCTCAGGCGAGCCAGTGCAAATGTGCAGACTCGCCAGAGTCTTCGCTGCCAGCACATGAGATTTTGATACTTATTGCATTGTCCAGTAACTACACCTGCACAAATGTGCAGACTCACCAGTCTTCGCTTTGGGGTGAATGGAACAAAAATCGCCATCTGAGGCAGCACACGAGATTTTGGTACAGTGACGAAGGCTAAGGTAAGCCTGTGCAAATGTGTAGACTCGCCATTGTCCAGTCACTATGCCTGCGCAAATGTGCAGACTCATCAGTCTACCTGCTGGCGTGAATAACGCACGAATTGCCATTTGAGGCAGCGCGTGAGATTTTGGTACAGTGATGAAGGCTAAGGTAAGCCTGTGCAAATGTGTAGACTCGCCAGAGCCTTTGCTGCTAGCACAAAATAACAATAAATCGCCATTCGAGCCAGCACACGATATTTCGGTACTATGACGAGGCTCAGGCGAGCCTGTGTAAATTTGCTGACTCGTCAGAGTCTTCGCTGTCAGCGCATGAGATCTTGATACTTATTGCATTGTCCAGTAACTACACCTGCACAAATGTGCAGACTCACCGGAGTCTTCGCCCCGGGTGAATAGAACAAAAATCGCCATCTGAGGCAGCACACGCGATTTTGGTACAGTGACGAAGAGCAGACTTAGGGGCCGAATTGACTTCAGGTCGAGTTGACCCGCTACCGAGCCGACACATGGATGGATCCGAGACTTGGACCCCACCGCCAGAAAAAAACAAACACACAAAGCTATAGATTTCCTAATGAATACTGGTACGGACCCCCTGGAAAATCACAAAGCTACCCAGCAAGTATTCCGGCACTGGCGAGCCATCGGCACAGGTCGAAAGTTCAAAATTATGATGCATCATGTTTTATCTTGGCAAATGACGGTTTAATGCTATTTTGTGCAAGCAGAAGGCTCTGGCGAGTCTACACATTTGCACAGGCTTACCTTAGCCTTCGTCACTGTACCAAAATCTCGTGTGCTGCCTCAGATGGCGATTTTTGTTCTATTCACCCCGGGGCGAAGACTCTGGTGAGTCTGCACATTTGTGCAGGTGTAGTTACTGGACAATGCAATAAGTATCAAGATCTCAGCTGTTAGCGAAGACTCTGACGAGTCTGCAAATTTACACAGGCTCGACTGAGCCTCGTCAAAGTACCGAAATATCATGTGCTGGCTCGAATGGCTCCGGGTCTGCGCTTGCAGCTGGGTCCATATTGTCGGGCTTCGTTTGACTCCAAATCGTTTGCAAAGGTAGACGTCACCGACGGACAAAGAGCTCCATTTTCAACCATGAATCACGTGCGCTTCCAGTCTTGTTACCCCACACAAGACCTGTGCGTCATATTGTTGTTGTTGTATCAGGGATCCAGCCAACTCCCATAGGCTAGGTCATAATAAGTTCCTGTGCTGGGAACCACTGTGAGAAATCACGTGATGACTCTGTATATAAACCGATTACAACTGACGGACACTTCCTGCTAAGATTTCTCTCTAAGCAATCAAGAGCAAAACAAGAATCTATTCTCCTTATTTTGAAACCAAATAGAAAATATGGCGTCTTCATTAGCATATGGATATAGTTTTACAGCATTCGAGTCGTCAGGTAAGCCATCGTTTTACGCCTGATTCGTGTATAGAAATGTGAAATTGCAGCTGCTGCTATAGTTTCCAAACTTTCCAGAGTATTGCAGATTTCTTGTTGGCGGGAGGAGAGTGTATCTTTTGGTTGCATGCCCACGGGATAAGTAAGGTGTTCTAGTCTGACCCAGTAAGAATTCCAAAATGAAATTATATTGGCCCACCTTAACATTGACAGACCACCTTAACATTGACAGACTTTAGCCCCAGTTGGTCACTGGCATTTTACGCCCGACATTTTTCGGCCCATAACCAAATCGGCCTATACAATTTCGGCCCACAGGTATAATAATGTATAATCGGTATGTTTGTCTATTATTTTTTATAATTATATCGACTTACCTGTAATTATCCAGTGACGGTCCAAACACAAGAATTAATAAGAATGGTCCATTTTAATTGATTAGGAATTGATTAGAAATTGCACTCCCTGGCGTAATGATCAAAATTTGATCGTGCCAGTATTAAGAGAAAGAAAGAAAAGAAAGAGAAGAGTTCATCACATAGGCAGCCAAGGCTTACTCCAATTTTTAGAGTTCGCATTCATTTTTTTTATCATCGGACGTTTCTAGCGAATGTTAAATTCGGCCTGTCAGTGAAAATATTAGCATAAATAGAAAAAGTCAAAGTGAAAATGTAAATGAAGATATGAACGATAATAACTGAATTTATAAGTCTCATTTAATGGGACTAGCCAAGACTCAGATAAGCCTGCGCACTCTAGCAAGAGCATTTCCTGCTCGCATATGAAACGCAAGCGATTCTTTCTTAATCCAATTATTCAGTTTAACTCACTTATTGGGGAATAAACTGTACAATTATCCCAATTTGTCAAATTGTGATACATCTCGTGAAAAATCGGTGGATTCTGGCACCTCCACGGCAGCGCTACGATGAGTTTAAACTTGTCATGTGAAACGTGTTGGATTGTGGGTGTGGCCTAAATCATAGCCAGGCCTCAAAATATCTGGAAATAGGCACTTGTCCTGCATGGCAAGTATGGGGAAAAAATTCATTTTTACTAGAACTATCAAAATTCTCACTTGCCCTGCAGCCTGAGGCACTCGTAAATACGAGTGGACGAGTGATATTTTCAAGCCCTGATAGCTCTACCATGGCGGAATCAGGATCATTCCTAGTGGTACCATAGGTGTATTTGTGGCATTTGGGGTGAATCGGGTATCAAATGACACCACGTTTCACCCCCACCCCCCAATTCAACCAGTTTCATCCCGGTCAGGAGGACTGCCCTATGATGATGTCATGACCCTGCCATAGCAGCACCGTCACAAATCACAGTGGATTTGTAGGGACATCATAGGAACATCGTTAGACATTGTAGTGATCTCTAATTCTAAATATTCTGTTTTATCCATCCCCATTTTATAGAATAAATCACATCGGGACAAATAGTGGTGAATCATAGCCAGAAACGGGAATGTATAATTGAGCCGCGGCATGAGATTTCCAACAATTTGAAATTTTAACAAATGTAGACTCGGACGAGCCACTGCATCCTCCTATTAACCTTAGAAACTCCAAATAGTGTTTAGTCAGTAGCTTAACAATCAAAGAATACTCTAGCTATTAGCAAAGGCTCTGATCAGACTGCGCATATGCACAGGCGGATCTGAGGTTTTGCTGGTCGCACATACTATATTGTTGGAAATATCATGCATTGGCTCATATTAATCTGTGCTTGAGTTCATGCTGTATTACCAGGGGCAATTCCAGGATTTCTTTGTTGAATGGATGAGACGCCAGACTCTTACGTGTGGGACCCTGATTCTTTGCAAAGGGGGTTTGATTTGTTAAATTTACCTGATTTTTAGCTCACCTGAGCCATTGGCTCATGGTGAGCTATTGTGATCATTGGATGTGTGTCATGAACAATTGCTTTAAAGGACATCTCCTAAACCACTGGCTGGATTTTGACCAAACTTGGCCAAACTTTATATGACCCTCTTTAAAAAATGTTCAAATGGGTCCAGTCTGTTGCATATCTAGGTCACACAGGCTAAAAATAGATTTTAAAGATGAAAACTTTGAAAATCTTCTTGTCTAAAACCACAAGGACTAGAGCCTTGATATTTGGTATGTAGCATCATCTAGTGGTCCTCTACCAAGTTTGTTCAAATTACGCCTGGCCCCGCTCTAAGGGTCACATGTTTTACATAGGCTTATATATATAGTGAAAACATGAAAAATTATTCTTGTCTGAAACCATATGGCCTAGAGTCTTGATATTTGGTATGTAGCATCACCTGGTGGACCTCTACCAAGTTTGTTAAAATTAGGCTCCTGGGGCCAAGAATGGCCCCACCCCGGGGTCAATGGGTAACATAGCTTTATGTATGGTGAAAACCTGAAAAAATCTTCTTATCTCAAACCATATGGCCCAGAGTCTTCTTATTTGGTATGTAGCATCACCTGGTGGACCTCTACCAAGTTTGTTCAAGTTATGCCCCTGGAGCCAAAAATGGCCCCGCCATGTGGGTCACATGTTTTACAGAGGCTTATATAGGGAAAAAATGAAAAAATCTTATTGTCTGAAACCACAAGGCTTAGAGCCTTGATATTTGGTTTGATGCATCACTTACTGGACCTCTACCAAGTTTGTTCAAATTATACTCATGCAGGGAAAAATGGCGTGCCCCGGTGGTCACATGTTTTATAAAATTATAAACATGTGATTAATTATCTCTGTAACTGGCACGATACCTGGAGTTTGCCAGAACCCTTTTGCCAATAGTCTGAAAAATAGGCCAAGATCATTATTGCGTTAACATGAATTCAAAGGAAGCACTTTGGGGTCCCCTAAGACACTTTTATGGGTATACCCTCAAAGTGGAGGTCGGTGTGTAGAGGACACTGTATAATCTTATCAAAAGTACCAAATGGCATTCTGACAGGTTTGACAGACCAAAATATACTTGGGTAACAATATTTTACAAATGTATTGTTCTTTTGAAGAAAACTATACATAAAAACCGTCACTGAAAAAAATGTTCGGATGGTGCTTAACTTGTGACGCTATAATGTATATAAACAAATCGGGAAATGTTCTATAATATTTTAAGAACAAAAAAGCAGCACCTTTTAAAACTTTTAAATTTTTTTTTCATATATAGTTTTTTAAATCTGCTTGTTTGTATAATAATGTGACGAAAAAATGTGATAGAACTGCTTTATAAAAAGAATATGCCTAAAAGTATAACTGACTTAACTGTTAGGGTCATTACCAGATACTTCGGACACCTAAAGGTTTCCAGCTTTTTACTGTTTCTTGGTTAATCTGACAATATGGAAAACAACTTGGTCTAATAGACGATATCGGTAAGAAGCTATACATAGCTAATGTTACTTCTGTTTATACTCTCTGACTTAAGGGCAATTGCGGGTAAGACTTCCCACATTAAAATCTTTTTAAGTCTTTGCATACAGCTTGTTTTATGTATGGACTGTTAATTTATGAAATAAAAAGGATGTCATCATGCTTGATTTTTCATAATCTCACATGGAAGTTTTCAGCATTTTACAAATTTTCTGAAAAAAAACAAACATGTCCTTAATATTAAGTTAAAATAGTTGTAATCCCCATCCAGCTTCTTTATTTTAATTTTAATTATTACTCACCACAAAAAAGTGAAAATTTATTTGTTTTCCCAAGCCTTGACAAGATACTGAATGATATATTTTGGCAATTACCCCAAAATAGGAATGTTAAAATCTGGCATTAACAATCGTTTTGTTTTTATTTCATAGACTTGTATATTACCTTTTAAAAAAGGAATAAAAAATGGGGGTCACCGAACTAATTTTCCTTCAGGTGAGCAAAATATACCCCTACCCCACAGATTTTGAGGATAATTCAATATAAAAAGTTATGGAGTGTACTTTTTGTCATTTATATCAATTCATATTACTTGTAGGAAGTAATTCATTATTATAAAGCTGAAAAAAGAAGAAAAAAATAATTAATAATAGATGCCCACTCAGGAAACGACCCTGGTCCGCTGGTTCAAGAGTATGACACGCTAACCACTAGGCTACAGGGTCAGATCATGCTCCGCCCAAAATAACCGTATATATTGGACACACAATCCAAGTACCGGCCATATTCGTATTCGCATACACAGTATACATGTACACTTGATAATTTTGTATATTGTTTGATTTCGTCAAATCTATTTATTAGCTTACCTGAGCCGAAGGCTCCGAGGTGAGCTATTAGTATGACTCCGGCGTCCGACCGTCCATCAACATTTTCAAACATCTTCTCTGAAACCATTGGGCCAATTGAACTCAAATTTCATATGGAGACTCCTTAGGATGGGGCAACGAAAGTTTGTTCAAATTGTCCTGGTCACATGACCAAGATGGCGGCCATGTCCATATATGGTAAAAACCCTTTAAAAATCTTCTTCTCCAGAACCAGAAGGCAGGTGACCTTGGGACTTGGTATGTAGCATTGGGGATGTAGAGCCTACCAAATTTGTTCAAATATGATCCTGGGTTGACCTTGACCTACTTAATCTCAAGGTCAAATTTGCTTCCTAATGCATTTTAATGGGGAAATTTTTGAAAAGTTGATTTTTTGAAAACTATTGAGGCCAAAGTCATTATTCTCACTTGATATGTTTTATCTAATGTGACAATGGCTATAAATAAGTTACAAAGGTCAAGGTTGACCTTTGACCTTTCAGCCAATATTGGAGTCCCATCAACATATTAAAACAAAGTTTTCTCAAAAACCATTGGACCAATCGAACTCAAATTTCATATGAAGACTCCTTACAATAAGTTAGCCAAAATTTATGCAAATTGGTTTGGTCACATGCAGGGTTGGCATAAAACCCGGGTTTTATCATAAAGCCCGACCCGGCGGGTTTTATGGGTTTTATGAGGGTGGGTTTTTTGGGTTTTATGTGGGTTTTATAAATCATTAATATAATCAATTATAGCTCCCACAACCACCTGCTACCTTACAGTTTTTCTGTGCAAACAGTGCTGGTCAAAACTTCTAAAGAGAAACAGCCTGATCAGGACTAAAGCTGTTTGCCTTTTGATGGCATTACTTTGTGGTCAAATTTTAGGATGACGACAAAAACTTTGAGGATATCCCAAAATTTAGAAAAATAACAGTAGTATTGTTTTGACTGTTATTCACACCTTTGGGCTGTAATTGAGCAATTATCCTTGGCTATTGAAATTATGGTCAAATGCAGTCATGCTGGTCCTAGTAACAAAAGTGTGAATGTGTTTTAATGCAGTCCTTTTGGGAAATGAGAAATGGGAACTTATTCACACTCTGGAATAGAACTAAACATACATTAAGTTTATTCAGGCTAAAGCATAAAACAGCTGATAACCAATTAAAGTTAACTTTAAAATTTTCATTTACTGCCAATATGATCAAGCAATAAGACTCAGAGTGGATTCGTTTATATTATTGAAGCCCAAGATATTTTTCAGGGAAAAGATGACATTGGTAAACTGGCATAATCATGGTAATAGACTAGATGATAATAATCAGATATAGTTGAAAACTGACTTGTCTGTATCTTGTTAATACATTTAATATACATTTAAATGTCAATGTTGAATCATTGTTGGTACTCATATTTTAATGCTTATCTCACTATTACCATTTTAACTGATTAAAATATGGCTATATAGATTCATTTCTACACTTTTATATCTATCATGAGACTGAAAACCGAGAATTTATAAGACCAAAAATTCATAGAACCCGCATATTGCCCACAGTGGGTAATATTACCTTATTGCCCAACCCGGGTAAACCCGGGTTTTATGGGGTGGGTTTACCCGGGCGGGTAATATTGTGCCAACCCTGGTCACATGACCAAGATGGCCAACATGCCCATATATGGTAAAAACCCTTTAAAAACCTTTTTCTCCAGAACCAGAAGGGTGATGACCTTGGGACTGGGTTTATAACATTTGGGATGTGGGGCATACCAAGTTTGTTCAAATGATGACCCTAGGTTGACCTTGACCTACGTAACATGAAGGTCTAATTTTACTTCCTAATGCATTTAAATTTGATTTTTTTTTGGAAAAGTTGATTTTTTTTAATACTGTTGAAGCTCACTTGATATGTTAAGAGGCAATTCCAAAGGTCAAGGTTGACCTTTGACCTTTCAGCCAAAGTCACTCATATTAAAGGCCCATCAATATATTAAAACACTGTTTTCTCAGAAACCACAAGGCCAATTGAACTCAAATTTCATATGGAGACTCCTTAAGTTGAGTGGAGTAAATTTGAACCAAATGTTAATGGTCACATCACCAAGATGGCTGCCATGCCCATATAAGATAAAACCATTTAAATATCTTCTACTCTTGAACCAAAAGGTCAATGGCCTTTGGACTTGGTATATAGCATTGGGGATTTGGGCCCTATCAGGTTTGCACAAATTATGAATCTGGGTTGACCTTGATCTGTATTACGGCAAGGCCAAATTTGATTACTAATGCATTTACCATATATAGGAAAAATCTTGAAATGTTCATTTTTCTATCGTCCAAGGCCACTCATATTGAACTGCCTTATACATATCTAAGCATCTTTTTCTAAGAATTCACTGGGCTGTTTGAACTCAAATTCAATATGGAGTATTCAGTGGATAAACTGTAAATATGATAATATTTTTGGGTCACTTGATCAAAATGGCCATTGCCCATATATGGTAATACAAAATATGTTTGATTAATAAGCCTAAGTTTTTTTTATTCTGTCACCTGGGTTATGCCCTAGGGTCCGACTTGGGGGTACCTAGGGGCCAAAATCAAATTCCAACCTGCTGTCTGTCCGTTATACTATCTCCTCCTAAACCATTGGACGAAATTCAACCAAATATGGTATGTAAGTTACTCACATGAATGGGACGCGCACCATTTTTTTTTTATTGACCCCGCCCCCTGGGGCCCTGGGGAGGGGACAAAAGGTCAAATATCATTTAATTTCAATTACAAAGTCAATTTCAAAGATTTTTATTCCAAACTTTGTGTGTGTTCTCACAAATGAAAGATACAAAATATATCAGATGGAATTTTCATTATGTAGCCTGGGTCATGCCCCAGGGGTGGGACTTTGGGGCGCTGGGGGTGCCCAGGTGGTCAAAAAAAAAATTTTCAAACATGGTCATGTGGCATATCAAATTGACATGGATGACAAGCAGAACAGAATGCAAGTAAAATTTCCCCCCTAGGGTCAAGCTGGTGACCTTGGGATGGTCAAAGGTCAAATATCATTAAATTCCGGTTACCATATCAATTTCAAAGATTTTTATACCAGACTTTGTGTGTGTTCTCACAAATGAAAGATACAAAACATATCAGACGGGATTTTTATTCTGTCGCCTGGGTCATGCCCCAAGGGTGGTACTTTAGGGCACTGGGGGTGCCCAGGGGGTCAAAAAAAATTTTTTCAAACATGGTCATGTCGCATATCAAATCTACAGGGATGACGAGCAGAACAGAATGCAAGTAACATTTTCATCCTAGGGTCAAACTGGTGACCTTTGGGCGAGGTCAAAAGGTCAAATATCATTAACATGTCAATTTCAAAGATTTTTATACCAAACTCTTTGTGTGTGTTCTCACAAATAAAAAATAGAAAACATACTGAACAGAATTTTCATTCTGTTGCCAGGGTCATGGCCCGGGGTGGGAATTGTGGGTACTGGGGGGAGTCAAAAACTTTAGTGTGGGGATTTGCGATGGCGCCCCATCGACTGCGCGCTCTAGTTTGAATTTTTGTTTGGCATGGTCATCTTTAAAAATTAGGACTGAAGTCGCTGCTGTGGCTACTATTTAAACATTCATTTATTGGAAGACAAGGTTAAGGCAAGCCTCAAGTCAACATCTATTGTTACATTCCATTTTGTGTACTGTTGGTAGGTTACACATTAAAATAGCAATAAATCACAACCCTGAACGATATAGTGGCAACTATGTGTAGAAGGAATGGTTTCTGAGGTAATTTTAAAGCTTTAGTCATATAGACATTATATTTTTTTTAATAGGAACTTTTAGGAACTGTCAACCTTATGTTTCAAAGCATGTTTATTTCTCTGTAATGTATCCAAAAAATACTCATCAAAATAGTTTAAAGACCAGTTCTATCAATTGTAATACCATTGCATTTTGTGTAGAAATATCTATTTTATGATCTAGCCTAAATTTTTTGACATCCTTGGGGGCAAATTGAGGCCCTACTGCCAAGTGAAACAGCGCAAAGAAATTGATATAAAACGTTACGAACATGAATTTTGTGTCATTTTAAAACATGACCTAACTGTAATTGAATGTCATTTGTTTGTGTCTGATCCATGGGTCACAGAACTGCATTAAATGAATGAATGATATTGATATCTCTATTTTCGCATGATTTATGGTCTTTAAATCCCGTCGATAAATCCAACCTCTTTCTGTGAGAGAAAATTGTCTGTTTGGGCTGACCTATGGGATCAGACAGCTTGTTTTGGGGTTTATCTGTGACAATCTACTGTATATAAAATATGGAGAGACATCTTTCTAACGGAAGTGCAGTGGCTCAGTGGTAGAGTGCTTGACTTGAGACCGAGGGGCCGCGGGTTGAAGCTTCACCAGCGTCACTGCATTGTGTCCTTGAGCAAGACACATTAAGCCTAGCTTAGTAATGGTTCAACCCAGGAAGGTCTGTCCCTATATAACTGAAATATTGTTGATGGGACATAAAGAATCAAATCACATAAACAAATATCTTTCTAACACTCCATAGCATAGAAAGACGATAGAAAATCTGAATCTTGATGGCCCACTGCAAACAATTGTTTCCAGAAAACAAAACAATATCTAACCGCTTTGTCAGTGATAAAAATGTTTGCGCCCAAGAATAAAACTAATTGAAGAAATCGTTTGCATTCGATGTGAATTGTTTAAAACAAAGTTGAATTTGATGTCACTTTTATTCTGCTTGAATGACCAGAGAAGAATTTCTGTATCCCACTGCCTTTTGAAAGTGTGTGTTTTGAGGGTATGTGCATTTGAGACAGTTATGACAGAATAATTTTTCAGCACAGTTCATTAAAATAATTTCCCATTATAAAAAGATTGGCTATAACATTAATGTATTGCAACAGACTGCATGCTTGGTAGTCAACCCAATCACGGTTGGCAACTTTGCTTTCCTCTTTAATTGCACGCCGGTGGGTCGGACTTCAGACTCTATGATGGTTCCGACTTAAAGACTTATCTATTGATGAGATGGTAGGGGCCTGATGCTTTGGCTGTTTGTCGGGCCCACCGGGGTTTACCTGTTGGATTTCTTTTGCTCCGGTATTCAGTTTAATTTACTGTTGAGTCCTTATCCTTGCTTTATCTCCTTGTTATATCTTGATTTATATGTTTTAGGAGATGATGCATTGATAAGTTAGGGGTCTTTCATGCAAACCAAATATTTATGTGTCTTGATCCACATCTGAATTAAGGGTGAGGTTGGCGCCGTTAAACCGGTTTAAGCCCTCCAGTAAAATATTTTACTGACCGTTCCAAGGCGGTACTTCTTTTGTGGATCTTTTATGTTTTTGTTCTGTCTTGTGTTTGCTATGTTTTGTGCGCGTCTGTTTATATGTGCTTTGTGGTCACCTGCTGGGAAAGGGCTGACCTCTTGGCTCTCGTTTGTGGTGTCTTCTGTGAGTTTGTCACTTTCCCATTGGTATCCTGGGTCAGGTGTGGTACTTGATTGTATCGATTCCTGATCTTTGCAACCTTATTACTTTGGACATTGGCCATATTGATTGTTGAGTCATGGGGGTAAACAGTAGAAAGATTTGGGCCATCTTTTGCACAATTTAAATATTTGAGCTAATTATACCCTCGTTGGGAAGTCTTGGTCCTTCAATTATTTTGAGGAGTAAACATCTTTCCATTAAATAATGATTCCGAAAAACAAACCATTTATTCATTATAAAGGCAAAGTATAGTGACATTGAAGTTCAGTAGTACTGAGCAGATATCTATCATTTTCCCTTGGATAAAAATTTAACATGTTAAAGTTTTGGTTTGTTTATGCTATTTTGTGATTAACAGAGCCTTCCAGATTTCTGGCACAATCTCTCTCTCATCTGTAGCTAAACTCATCTCTGAACCCGTGAATATTGTCTCCAAGTCATTGACAGTCCGGCATGTAGCTAAAATATGCTAAACAGATGACTTATGTACAAATCGTCAGATAGAAATAACTTTAATCCCGTGTGCCACTGTTTGGTTTTCACGGATGACGTAGTTCTAACAGATCTGTTTTCTTCATATCATCTCTTATTTAGAGATAGAGAGCATGCCCCATGAACACTAGGCTGACAGTCACACATGGGAGCAGTCCTGGTTGTGTTATCCATAGTGATTTGTGTGACAGACGCCTGCTTGATACATTTGTTAATGAAGACTATGCACGAGTCATTTGTATCCGCTTCTCCCCTACCTACATGGATGGGTGGGGATAATGAATATTTGCTTGTCAGAGACCTGGAATAAGCCCCGCCCTGTGGGGGCAATCAAAAAGTTGTTGCGTGTCTGACTGCCAATCCAGGGGTTTTGAGTTTGATCCCGGCCCAGTCCCATACTTTCGTCAGGGTTGGCATGATATTACTCACCCGGGTAAACCCACCCCATAAAACCTGGGTTGGGCAATAAGGTCATATTACCCACTTTTGGCAATATGCGGGTTTTATGAATTTTTGGTCTTAAAAATTCTCGGTTTTCAGTCTGATGATAGATATAAAAGTGTAGAAGTGATTCTATATAGCCATATTTAAATCAGTTTAAATGGTAATAGTGAAATAGTCATTAAAATATGAGTATCAACATTGATCAACATTCGAATGGCGTTTCGCTGACAGGCCGGTAGTGCCCCCGATTTTACGTGCATCCTTGGAAGTTTGACAGAGATTACCCGATTCTATTGTAAACGGTATACACTGAACAGAAGTTATGTGGCCACTTTTCAATTTCATTTTTCTGACGCCCCAATTATTATGATATAAAAATGAATTCTGCCCAAATATGTGCGTTTCAATGTGCTAACATTAAGCGATGCTTTGAAATAGTTTTCAATCACTTTACGATTTTTGGGCTCAAAAATGTCAAATTCAATTTTTTTAAGAAAATAAGCGTTTTGAGTGTAGTTCAATCACCATGGGAGAGTCAAAATTTATTAACCCAAGTTACAATGTTGTTAGATATTTTTTCTTTTATCTTATTACATTTTTCAGTAAATGGCAAAAGAATCGAATAAATAAAATCCTAGAAATCTTCAAAATGATTTTAGTGCAAATATATCGGCAATCTGTACAGCTTGCTAAAATATATTTTCTATTTAGCATTTATTTATCTTTATTGCTATTTTCGCTTTTTTGAGACATGAATAAAATAATTTAGGTGTGAAAATAAACTAACTGGAACCAATGAAACGATGCTTAAGGCGTGGCATGAAGGTCACATGGTCAGTTAATCTCTCTACAGTGGGCAGAGTTTTGTTATTGTCTCCAAATGTCTCCTGTTTATTGGTGTTTATTAGAAACTACCAAATTTACCAAAAAAGACCTGTGAGGCAAAGGTCAGCAGGCACTCTGAGTTGGGCTGCTCGGGATCTTCGATGACCATTCAACGTTAGGTAATTTAGGCCCAAGCTAGTCATTCAAAATATGAATGTTGGGTTGAGTTTATAGTTCGACATTCGCTATTCAAAAGATTTAAATCTTGGATTGAGTTATATATTAGTTATTTAAGATACTGGATATATGAATGTTGAATACTGAACATAAAAAAGGAGTATTGTTTACTTAGTTTCCAACATTTTTTTGAAAAGCGATTTTTGATAAGTCAGCTCATCAGGGTCCACATTTTGTTTCACATTCAAATGAGCCCTTCAGTCGACATAACACCGCACAGAGACCCGAGGGGGGGTACTCTGATTTTTCTTCATACGTCGGCTCGGGCCCCGCATCTACCGTTCACAAAAAAAAAAATATCAAGAATTTCAAGCACCCCTAGAAAATATTTGAAATTTTAGCAACCCAAAAAATATCCCCCATTCTGCATTTTGACCTTAAGAAAAGACCCTAGAATGCGTAGAAATGACCCCTAATTATAGTCCAATTTTGTGATGACCCCAAAAATTTCCACAAAATTTTCATACCAAAAAATATATTCATTTTTCTGAAAACCCCCAAAAATATTGAAATTCAAAATTTTGAGCCCAAAAAAATGGCCCGAGCCTACGTATGTATGGAAATATCAGAGTACCACCACCCCTGGGACGGAAACGCTCATTAGATGAACATTTCCGTGTGGAAAACGTATGAAGATCCAATCAGCATTTTCAACGTAAAGCTCATGTTCTATTAAACAAGGAGGTCCGACAGTGAGGTCATAATATGTTTTAGTGCAAAGTTTGAGGTATCAGCTAACGGGTTTGGGATTTACCTTTCGTCACTGTCATAAACGACTTGTGGAATAGTACAATGTTATTGCTCACAAAGATATGTGTACTTTTTTGGCGATCGTAAACACAGTTTTCGCATAAAAAGGTGCACATACCGTCAATGCCGTCGTTTGAACCGCGAAACGAAAAAAAAATTGAAATGAGTGTCCAGTGAAGACTCAAACTAGACAAGGTATCAGTCAAGTCAATTCAAATTTCGATGTCCACAGCACATATACTAGTACGTTCGTCTCTACATAGGTACATGTGTACATACATACAGACAGACATACAGACGGACAAACAGACGGAATATCAGACAAATGGACGGACGGAAGATAAAATGACGAGCACATCGATATACAATCATAAGACACACAGACAGACGAGCAGAAGCAACAGATTAAGAACAAAAGGACAAGCAGAACACGCTGGCACGCCCACGCTTATGCACAATGTGAATGTGGACATTAGTATGAACCCACATCATTCGGCATACATTCATCGAAGTTGGTTAAGTCAGACCTACCGTAAATATGACATTGAACTCTTTTCTCGTCAGTCGCATTCTGGAAAGTGAGCAGTCTGATATTTTACTCAAAACGTATCCTCTACATATACTTTTAGAGTTTGACTTCGGTATTTTCCGCAAATACAGTGTGTGCATAAAGAAGATAAATAATAATTATAATAATTAGCACTGCGAGTGTGAAACAAACCAGGCTAAAAGGTGCAAATTGTCTTTGTTGATCATCATTTAAATAGACTAACGATTTCCCCCTTCTATTTTGACACCGCAGTACCCAGAAAACACTAAAGTTAGAATTTGTACCCCGTCCCCCTGCCATAAAACCGTTTACCCCTTCCTCATCTCGGCTGATTAACGATAACCCTACCCTTAAAGGCGAACATGCAATTGAACTACTTTGTCAAAGTTTAGACACATCTGTTCCATATCAATTTTACCCGCAAAACATATTACGAATAAATGATTCTCACTTTGTCCCGATTCGCACTTTGCGCACGGACAATTCCAGAATTGAACCGCGCAAAGTAAGAATTCTCACTTTGTCCGCCAATTTAGGAATTCTCACTTTGCGCAGAGCGATTCCGGAATTGTCCAGATTTTCACTTTGCGCAGAACATATATATAATTCTATCCCAGATTGTGAATAAGTTCCCATTTCCCAATACAGAATAACAGAATAACAGAATAACATAACTTTATTTGAGAAAACATCTCAGGCCACACGCAGGTGGCATATGAGAATAGTTATGCATTTGTAGAATACATGAAGTCAGATGACATACATAACATAGCGTCTTTCCACTATTTATCACATGTTCGTTTCTTGACTTGCTAGACGGGGTGTCTTGGACTTGTCGCGATTTGGGTATTGCACCAGCCATACCAGCATCGTTCTGTAATATTGATTGGGATTCCATAGAGCATACTAAATCCTCGTCATCAGACAAAAATGGTCTCCAGTTTGTTATCAACAGACATCGATTTAAATTGTTCAAGGGTCTGTGATGGGAAATTAACTTTATCAGCCTTACTTGTTGACTTTGTAGAGTCCGTAGATACCCGTTGACGTTTTGCTGGTTGATATCTTGCCCGCTCGCTTCTAAACCCCCCTCTGGCGCCTCGATTCGCACCTCGATTCGTGCGAGGGCGGGTCCTTCCCGCCACAACATTCCATGCTGTGCTATTTTCTCCGCCCGTTTCCATGTTTATTTAGTCCTTCTGACAAAAATCCTGTATATATAATATAAGTATCCGATTCCACGAGGCTCTAGGCCTAACAAATTACACAGGAAAGTCCTCAGGAAGTCCAAATAAACTCAACAAACTGCCACCGCTCTAAGGAAACAAACACGCTTCCACCATGTTATGACGTCACTCCACATACAACTGCATTAAAATATATTCACACTTTTGTTACTAGGACCAGCATGACTGCATTTGACCATAATTTCAAAAGCCAAGGATAATTGCTCAATTTCTGCCCTAAAGGTGTGAATCACAGTCAAAACAATACTACTGTTATTTTTCTAAATTTTGGGATACATGTATCCCAACAGTTTTTTGTAATCATCCTAAAATTTACCACAAAGTAATACCATCAAAAGATGCAGACAGAAATGCAGACAGCTTTAATCCTGAACAGACTGTTTCTCTTTAGACCAGCACTGTTTGCACAGAACAACTGTAAGGTAGCAGCTGGTTGTGGGAGTCATGGTAAACTTTCAGAATCACCTACATAAACCCCATAAAACCAACAAAACCCACCCTCATAAAACCTGTAAAACCCGCCGGGTTTGGCTTTATGATCTGGTTTTATGCCAACCCTGACTTTTGCAGAGATTGATCATGAAATAATTTCTGCGGTCATTCTCTTCCCTTCTGCCGAATCCTTCAAGAAAGGTTGTTGTCAGTTACAAGTGAAAGAATGTACAAGTGCTGGTTAACCGCTTGTTCAAGCTTGTCCAGGAAAAAGAGTGGTTAGGTGAACAAACCATCCTCTGTTGATTGGGACGTAAAGCAACAAAACAAACAAACAAAAACAAAAAAGTTATTCCATGGCTATCCTATAAGTGGGGAGGGGAGTAGATATTATTTGACTTTTCACTTACTGTAAAGGCGGCGCCTCATGAATGCGTAATTAGGACTAATCAACCTTAGACTTAGGTAAAAGCTGAAAATGAGGCGGGGTTTTATTCAAAGGTACCTGTATCATCTTGCGCCATTACCTCAGTATGGACGCAAAACACATTATTTAGTCCTTAAAACGCCAGCAAAATAACTGCTTCTGAAAATGTCTATTTAACATCAGCATAGAGGCAAACATTGTGGATCCAGATCAGACTGCTCCTACAGGAGCAGTCTGATCTGGGTCCACACTGTTTGTATATAAGGCTTCAAATATTTTAGTAGAAGACAAAAAACATACATTTTGTGATTATGCGCTTTAAGGGTTAATAAATGTGAGTTCAGTGTGTATACAGTTAGGAATTTCATGAAATGCACGCACGTTTGCGCGGCCCAAAAAGCTTGTTAACTCTTTACCACATTATAAATAAAACCTGATTTCCCTTCCTTAGCAGATGAAATGGCCGAACCAAGCCCAGATATGAATATTAAAGTTGCCGCCTTTACAGTTAGTGAAAAGTCTAGTAATACAAATAACTGGTGCATTATGTGTTTTGTCACGAGAAAACCTGTGTAGCTACATGCAAACACTGAAGGCATATCTGCACAGTCCGATCAGCTCCTTTTGTTGTATCCAGAATAGAAGGGTTATAATGTTAAACATGCTTCAAAATAGATGATTGTGCTCCCATTTAAAAAAATCTCTGAAACCATGAAGTCAAGAGATCAGGTGAGCAGTATTAACCATTACATATTTAGGTTTCATGCACGATGCTTCATGAAGAAAACAAATTTCTTGTAAAAACTGTTCACAAGCAGTTATATAATAGAATAATCATCTATTTACCCTCGAGCCATTATGAGAACTTTTCTGGGTTGGCAGGTGGTCACAAGCAACTTGCATTATTGTATTGGCCATTCATTCATTGATTATAGGGAACAATAAATATTATTACATCCCAACTAACAATTTAGGTACAGATTCCCTATGAACTGTTTGCAATTTTGCATCTTCTGCTGATATTCTTTGTAAACTGTGGACCCAAAGTGTAACCAGAGGCTGCTGAGATCCAAACTGTATGACACTCTCGATAGTGTTCAGGAAAGAATTTTTTTTAAAATGTTATTTTTTTAAAATCAACAGATAAAAAAATTACCCAGCATGAAAAGACTGCCGAGATCTAAACTATATGACACTCTCGATAGTGTTCAGGAAAGAATTTTTTTTAAAAATGTTAATTTTTCTAAAATCAACAGATAAAAAAAATACCCCGCTTAAAAGAGTTAAAACGCTTGCGAAATGTGAATGTAAAAATGCTGCCTGCTGAAGTCGTCTGCTGCATAAGTGGGACATTCTCTGGGAATTTAGGTCTTATTGAGGTACATGGTCGATTTTAAAATTTCTGCATTTTCTAAGACCATGGCACCTGCCAAAACGTTTGGTGTAATATGAGAACTGTATGAACCCTTATTATAGAATTATAGCTCTTTGAATAACACAGCTGATAAGCCAAATCTAGGCTGACGCCGTTACATTGATTGATGTCATGACGCTCATGAGAAACGTCTCTTGCATACCCGGTACGATTTTGCTGTGGAATCCAGGTGTGATGTTCATTGCATCATTTGTTCCAAACATTAAATAGATACATGTACTACAGATCAACCCGTTTAAGCAGTATACGTTGCATTAATCATTGTATACATTGTAATTCGCTTGCCAATATTTATAGACTAGGACTCTCATGCTGTTCTTTAAAAAGCCAGTCTGGTCAGTAGAGAGTCCATTTGAAATTTTGATTAGAAGCTTTGTCTTCCTTTCTAGAGATTATTTTTTTTGGTGTGCAATTACAATAAGAATCATATTGCCAGAGGCGAATCTTATGAGTACATAAATGTATGCACACAAAGCATTCCTGAGTTTGAAGTGCAAATGTTTAAGTAATATCGCCATTTAAGGTCTAAGATAAAAAAAACCTAGCATGGTTAGAAACCCAAAAATTATATCAGCGGATACATCAATCTTCTGAGAAGACGTTTCAAATTTTAGTTTGCGGATGATACTAATTAAGTCAATTTTGCGACATCACGAACAAGGCATGTTTTTGGCATTTTTAATGTTATTGACTGGACCATTAAAACTTCGTATTTTCGCAATCTATTGTGATAAGATAACACTTGGCTGTAATCTAAAACTTTTATAGGCTTTTCGGCTTCGTTTTCGAGTATTTTTTCATCAAAGGCAAAAATGAATGTATTTTGAATATGTTCGGAGTCACAATTTCTTGTGATTTAAAGTTGCCCGTGTGTAAAAACTATATGAACTTTGCAGATACAGTTGGCATTTATAAATATCAACAGTTTGGTGCAAAAACTTTAGAAATCAGCCCGTACCTTCTAGATTTATTGCGAAAATACGAAGTTTTAATGGGCCCGTCAATAGCGTAAAACAGCGTCAAAAACATGCCTTGTTCGTGACGTTGCAAAAATGACGTAATTAATATCATCTGCAAACTAAAATCGGAAGCGTCTCCTCAGAAGATTGATGTATCAGCTGATATAATTTTTGGGTCTCTAACCTTGCCAGGAGGTTTTGTTATCTTAGACCTTAATGCAATTGATTTGGCATTAATGCAATTGATTTGGCATTATCTGGGAACTATCTTATTCATGGAATTACCCAAACAAACATGTCTTTCCAGGGACATAATTATTCGCCACTTTGTGACATCGCAGTTTTTAACAGTGCAATTCCATTTATTTTTTTTGCAAAACTTACAATGACAAAGTTTATGGGTGCAATTTTACAAAAGCTTAGAGTGATAAAAAGCAAATAGAAAATGGAAATATACAATAAAATATTAAGATAATTACACTATAGTTTTTTCCAATAAGAGCGCATGTAAATTTTAAAATTATTACAATTCCAATGGACGCTAGCATTATCAGAAAAGGGTATTTGTGTTTAAATGACTACCATACGAAAACAATAGACAAAAGGAAGTTACACTGAAAATGTCTTTTGCATAAGTCAATTTGCTTTCATTTGGTATTTTTTATCCCCCGACGAAGTTGGAGGGATATAGTTTTGGCGTCGTCCGTGCGTCCGTCCGTCTGTCCGTCCATTCAGTCCGTCTGTCCACACTTATTGTCTGTCCGGGACCATATCTCAGTACCTATTGGTCAGATTTATTTCAATCTTGGTGCAAATGATAAGTACCATGAACTCTCTATATCCTATAAGTTTGGTCAAAATCGACCTTTTAACACTTGTTATTGCCCTTGTTTTAGAATAGGCAATTATAAGTCAAAACCTATATAAGCTTTTTTGTGTGATGATCTTCACATTTCATCAAAGCTATTATATTAACAGCTTCTCACTATTAAACCATGATTGCCAAGTGCCTGTAGATAAGTATGGCAGTGTCAAAGTTTTACCCCACCCCCTTTGACCCCACCTAAGGGGTCAAAGGTCAAATATTTAAATTTTGCAATAACTAAGGCAATTGTAAATATTTTTCACTGAAATTTTGCATGCAGGCAGAGCAGCAATATATGAAACATATCAAACGGGATTTTAGTTTGAAGGCCTAGGTCTGAGCCTGTTAGGTGGACTTAGGGGGTGGGGCTGAGGCCAAAATTAAACTTTTTCAGAATATGGTCATGTTGCATATCAAATTAAAGCTGACGACGCTGACAGCAACATGGTAGCAAATATTTTGTCCACAGACACTCCCTCGACCCAGGGGGTGGGGTCAAAAGGTCAAACTTTATCCTTTTCTGAAAGTAGTCATGTTGCATATCAAATTATAGCTGACGACGCTGGCGGCAACATGGTAGCAAATATTTTGCCCACAGACACACCCTCAGGGGTGAGGTCAAAAGGTCAAACTATATCTTTTTCTAAAAGTAGTCATGTTGCATATCAAATTAAAGGGAATTGAGCATAGAGCACCATGAAAGCAAATATGCTGTCATTACACACACCAACGACCCCTGGGGTGGGTCAAAAGATCATTTTTTTCTTCTAAAGGTAAGACTTTGAATTTACAGACACCCTTGACCTCTGGGGCTGGGTTTAAAGGTCAGATAAGCCGGGAACTAAGCACTAAAACATACTTGACAGGCATTTGTTATGATCTGAATAATACTGAAGGTGAACTTAAAGGGTTAGATAAAATGGGATTTATGTTTTGTGATTTACATGTTTCTCTCAATAACCCTTTGTCAGGGGATATAAATTCGTCGAATTTGTCTTGTTCATGATTGTAGGTTCTATTGTTGAGCCCCTCTCCGGGGGGTCTGTGCTCCCTTGCTCCCTTAAAATAATGCATTGATCTTCCTAAATCCCTGAAAAAAAATCCTCAGCTCCCTGATAGTATTTTGTCTTGTTCCACAAATCCCTAAAATTAATTCGGCTTCTCCCCAAACCCACAAAGATATAAGCCAATGCTCCCTAAAATGGTCTTTTCTCTCCGAAGGATTACATTCAAATACTTAAAATCTATGAAGCTAGACAAGCTGTTCACTTAATATTTTGTGTCATACATGTAAAGACAGTGCTTAGCCATAGAATACATGACATATAATTATTTTAATGAAATACATGATATATAGCTCAAAGTATGAGGCCATCCTTAAAATGCTATTGCTGTACCTGGTAGATTTCATTCTTTTTTAAAATTAGGGACAGACCATATGTTTTTCTGGTAGGGGGAGGGGCTGTTTTTTTCCCAACAGCTTAAACTAGAATTGTTTTAAAAGTACGCTATTATCAACCAAAAAATCATCAATTAAATTATTTTTTATAAATCAACAACAACAAATATTATTCACCATAATTTTCTCTTCAATATGTAAATAAACAAGTACATTTTATAAGGGGGGTTTGGGAAAGAGCGCAAGGGGCAGTATCAAAGAAAGGGAGAATGCCAATTACTTGTATATGTACCACAAATACATATAATGGCAAAAAGAGTAAATTTTATTTCAAATTTATCTAATTTACACAGAGAATGACACCTTGAAGCCCTATTATATTCAAGTGGTACATGTTTCAAAATTATTTCCGTTGCTGATAAAAGCTATCAACTTTTCGCATAAATCTCAAACCATGTATATCAAGACAAGCTAATTTCAATGATATTTTGACAGCCTTTCTGGGATGGCGAAATTAGCTCCTCAATTGATCTATCCGGGGATATACTGCATTGTATCCGTTTTTTTTCCAAAAGATGGCATTCATAGACAGTGTAGACCCACAGACAAACACTCCAACCCCTTCATCAGCAACAGAAAAAGTTTGGAAATGCCTTCCAATTTCGCTAACAGGAATATCAATACGTCTCATTTTAACCTTTAAAAGTAATAATTTGGACATGATCGCACTTAATTAAGAATTGTCAAAATAAAGCAAAATATTGTTTGCAGTGAAGCAATTTTGTAAGCTTTATTTACTTTTTTAGAAGTGGTAATGGAGTGAAACCTCAACAGCTCGAACCCTGATAGCTTGAAGTATCCGCTTATGTCGCATAAAATACATGACACATTGGATTCAGAGTATAGGGTGTATTTCTGAATGTGCCATATTTTGCTGATACAAAAGAAAATCCTAGTGAGACGGTTGTTTTATAGAATATGTATTCAAATGCATATTTGATAAGATTGGAGGAGAGTAATGGATTAAATAGTATTTGCAACCAAACTGCTTTTAGCTCGAATTGCTAATAACCCTTAGCATAGTGATTGTGATGGGTTCTCTCACTTGATATGGGAGCGTTCATTGTACATATAAAGGGGTAACTGGTTATAATTTCCAACTTAAATTCAATTTCTTCGTCTCAATATTGCTTTAGACCTAGAACCACGCTAGAGAACCTCTGTACTCGAACAGCGCAGTCATCGCGTGGTGTTCGCAGTCGACGGGTGCACAAAATATACTAGTTTGGTCTACTGTGATCCATTCTATGAACCAGTAAATTACAGCTTTTAATTTTCACGATGTTTTTTTCATTTGGAATTATTGCTTAGGTATTGTAGTTCATTCTGGCCCAATAAGAACCTTTAAATTTTAAAACCAGCAGAGTACCAGTCAGTTTCTGGCTAGTCAATTGGATTTTATGTGCCTGAAATGTGTTCAATGGCCTATAAATGTGCTATTAAAGTAATCAATTATCGTGTTATATCATCAAATAATGAAGAACACGTATAAGTGGAGGACAAGAAAGTTTGAAATGTTTCTGTTTATTATTTGCGAAGATGCAAGCCATTTTTCTTCTGTACGCAAATTTTGAGTAGTCAAGCGGACTGTCCCATATGTCGAGTGCTTAAATATTTGATTTGTACGCATTCGTCAAGCTGTATCTGGACGCAGTCGTTGGGAACACGAGCGGTTTTAACAAAGCCAGAGCGATTGAACTGCTGTTTATTTGTCTCCAGCGATGCCAACCCGTCTCGGCAACAATTTCAAAGCAATGCCAATACATAAAACAAGCTGTGCCACACTCTCTTATAACAATTGCAAGGTTTGTTACTTAATTTATCACTGCTGGGCAAGACATGCATTTTAGCGCATAAAATAACCAGGGTCACTGGCGAGTGATACGTAGATCAAGGTTATTTCATAAAAAAAAATATGCGCTTTACAGAATCATAAAAATCAATGAAACATGCGATTTATGGCATAGTGCGTGCTTGAGGAGTATGCCCAGGACAACAATGACACTTCATATATCTCTGCTGCATACTCTACCGCAAATGTGGTGTTGATCATGGTATGGGGTCACAAATTACAGTGTGTGTTTGAAGGGTATGTAAAGGACAATTATTATGCATGTTTTGACGTTCACAGCTGTCAGTGCTTCAGAGACACAATTTAATATGACATGTTGACAGACGGATGAACAGACAAACAAACTGGTGGATGGTTTGAAAATTTGAACGCTTATGAGATCCTCCTTGGGGGATAACCGATCCCTTGTTCCCCTGAAATAAACAGGCTTGTTTCACTGTTCCCAAAGAATCGAAAATTGTTTTCTTATGTTCCATGTTCCCCAATTTTGCCTTTGTACCCTGTTCCACTCAAAATGTGACCTTTGTTCCCTGTTCCCCTGGAATAAATGTCCCAACCCCTGGGAGGGAATCCATTATGTGGATGTCATATTTAGCCATATAGAACAAAAAAGAGGCCAATAGATGGCCGATCTGCGAATAAACGGATGGTCGGACGAAAGCTTGAAATGTCAACCCGATCTGGATCAAAAGTTCTATTTGACACTAGCGGGGAAGAGCCGATTTTGGTATCAGAACATCGGGGGCTTTGAGACCAAGCTTTATGTCCATTCTAGTTTTGCAACCATCTAGTTTGTCTTTCTGGTGTATCGTGATGGTTGTGTGGCTCTTCCTCGCGGTGCCATGGGTTTGTCTTCGGTTTGTGATTGTGGTATTTTCTGATCATACTCGCTTACTATTTTGTACAAAACTTGGAGCCTGATCTGGATCCAAGCTGTTCCAGCCTGTACCCAGTAAGCACCTATTATATTAGAAATCAGGCAACTGGCGTTTCGCTGGCGGGCCGATATTGGGCCGTGATGGGATGTTGGCTCGATATAGCTGTAATCTGGTTAGTATGCGGAAAAAAAAGAATCAGCATACAAAACGTTTATAGTGTGTTTCTGGAAGCATTTTAAAATGAAAATGTCTGAGATTGATCAAACAAAAAGTTTAGACCCAGATCAGGCTCAGCAAAACGTCTGGCAGGACCCGAAGGAGAAAGGTCCGTAAGATTTAAATGTTCAGGACAAAAAAAACGTTACTCAGCATGCAAAGAGTTAAGACAAAAACGTTGCTATATTTGGAAGTTGGGTATATGACGTAACTTACGACCACTTTTGCAGTCTACAGCAAGCTAAAGCAATCCTGTTTCTCCTAAAGGAGGCACTTGGCCGCGATGAATTGCCGCAAGCATAATACGACTTTTCATCAGGGTCTGCGCACTTTTCAGAGAAAAGCATTACATTTTGAAAATAAACAAAATCTCTAAGGCCGAAAAAACGCTAATCACAATAAAACGTGTCTGTTTTGTCTTCTGCTGGAACATTTTAGAAATATTTTTTGCAAACAGTGTAGGCTCAGTCTGATCTAGGTCAATACTGTTTGCCGCTCTATGGACAGCAAAACTATTTAACGGTCGACCTCGGCAGATGATATGCCCAGCGAGTATCCAATGCTGGGCCACTATCGGCCCGCCAGCGAAACGCCGTTCGGATAGCGTTTTGCTTGTGGGCCGATAGTGGCCCGATTTTACGTGCTTACTGGATATTCGCAGGCTAATTACAAAGACAAGGACAGCACAGGAGATTTTGGACGAACAGCCGAGGTTTATATATGCGATCCTGTGTATCCGAGCATTCGCTGCTCGCATATGAAGAAGCAATTTTATCCAAAATACAGGCCTATTTTCATTAGAGAGCTATACATACATGCATTAAAATATAACTTCACGCCAAGATCTCGTGTGCTAACCCATTTATACAGAAAAAGGAAAATATGTAATGTGTTTTAAAGTTCATTGTTAAATATTCTTGTTTATTATATCCTCCGAAAAATTTGGGGAGATATTAGCGTTGTCAATCCGCTGATACAATGCCATGTAACATTATGGGGATGAAATCGGTTCTGCGTGTGAATATTGACTATGGTGTGGGTAGGTTGAAAACCTCATAATTTTACTACGGGAGCTCCAGAATGTAGAATAAGCCGAGCTCCCGTAGACATGAGGGTCTGGATGGGGGGGTCTGGTATTCACTATTCATTAAAAATTTAGCCCATTATTCACCTCATTAAAATTTTGGCTTATTCATTAAAATAAGACCAATTATTCATTAACAGTAAAAAGGTGGCAAAGAAATCTGATTATTCACTATTCATTAATTTTTTCTTCAATTCATTAAAAAAATAGGATTATTCATTAATTTTTAGGCCCTCATTATTCACTATTCATTATTTTTTTGGCTCATTATTCACTATTCATTATAAAAAATGGCCATTATTCACTAATCATTATACCCCATCTAGACCCTCAGACATGGTAGAGCATAGATCAACATATGTTCAGATTCAATACATGTATGATTAACAAGAAGCATCCTCTATAAAATCACCAGAAATAATCTCAATCCGCCATGACAGATCACCTAGCTAGCAACTTCTCATTATAGACTGTGACCCAGGGTGAGTGTGTGTGTGTGGGGGGTGGGTACTCTCACTTTTTCTTCATACGTAGGATTGGGCCCAGCATCTACCGTTTGCCGCCAGAAAATATCGTGAATATCAAGCACCCAAAAAAATATTTGAAATTTTTGCTACGCAAAAATATTCTCATTCTGTATATTTACCATAAGAAAAGACCCTAAAATACATAGAAGAGACACCTAAATCTAGTCCAATTTTGTCGTGGCCCCCCAAAAATATCCACAAATTTTCATTCCCCCAAAAATATTAATATTTCGAACCCCCCCCCCCCCCCCCCCCCAAAAAAAAATAAATAATGTAATTCAAAAATTTAAACCAAAAAAATGCCCCGAGCCTACACATGTATCAAACAGTATCAGAGTACCCCCCGCACCCCCCCCCCCTTTTGTGGACCGTGATCGCTTTGTGGCTGTAAATTAGCAATGGAATGTCAACAAATTTACCAAAATGTGAAAAATACTATCTAAGGTTTGTTCCGTTTTCCAGAAGTGAGATACTGGAATTGTAAAGATCTATTGACTTGTCACCCCCGTGTCGAACCTGCGCGAATTGGTCAATACCATGAAAGTGATTTTGGACTGCCCGGGGAGCTAGTTGACAAGGGCGCCTGACTACACTCTTTATATGCAAGTGCCACCTGCTGATAACCTTAGTAAAACAGTTTGAACCCAGATCAGGTAAAATCAGCAGATGACAAAAAGCATAGAAAATATCCCAGCATGCAACGAGTTAAATCCACTGGCCATTGATTTGATTGGAAGATTGAACACATCTGAATTTGTTAATGGGGGCATGCCACCTGCTAATGTGTTATTGCGTTGGTCAGTTAAAGACTTTCGACTCATCTAGTTGGACTAGATGTCCAGATTTTGTTTCGAGTCTTTATCTTCATCCATACTTTGTGTATATTCGTAGCAAAGGCTAATGCTAGTCTGCACAGGCTTGCCTGGGTTTTCGATGGTCAAAAATGCAACATGTATCCCAAAACACATGTGCTAGCTCCAATATAGCATGGACAACCCGCGACATATGCGTACAGTTCTCTTTTATCTAATCCAGACGACTGAGTACAGGAGCACCTGATCATTGGGCCAGAACACCCGATATAGAGAACTGTGCGTACAGTATTAAATACTTCAATAACTTTGAAAATGCTCTGTCCACAGATTTCAAACTTTTGCACATAAAGGCCCTGGTATTCAGCGTTTTATCTTAAGTAAGCATAAATTTCAGAATATAAACAAAAAAAATCTTTCATCCTTTTTTTGGAGAAAAATCACCTTCTTTGTATAAATAAGGCGCTGTATTGACTATCGCTTAGCCCACACACGTATTGTTACGCAGATACAAAGCTGTATATATTACTGACAATAATCAGCAAAAAATACTCTCAGAAGTGAAATATTAAGAAATTTATTACCTTTTTCAACAGCAAGGTGCACATTTTTTCCACTCGTCGACTGTGACCACCACGCGATGACTGCGCTTTTCGAGTACAGAGGTTCTCTAGCGTGAGAACAGACCCTGGTGAAATGCCGCATTATGTGGTATTTCAACTTGATCTTTCCTGTTTGCAAAGTAATTGTGGGTTAATAGATCTTTTAAGATAGTTTGTATACATTTTCTCAGGGCCTCCATTAACTTTCAAATCCAGGAAGTCCAGACTTCCTACCTTTGAAATTTGGAAGTCCCATTGATTTTTTTGGAAGTCCAACTTTTTTCTGTGATACGGTTGCAGTGTGGTGGATTGTCAAACTTGCTTTGAATAATAAACATATATATTTCAGAGATAATTTTTCTTTGTTCCTACAATGCATTTTTACCTTAAAACGGCTTATAATGCTACAGAGGGGATGTCTGGTATCTCCTGAATTGTCATGTAATCAGCCTAGATGAGGAAGAGGGAGCTGGTTACTTTGCATTGTTTGTCTTCCTGGTGTCTTGTGATTGTTGTGTGGCTCTTCCACACAATGAGATAGATAGATAGATAGATAGATAGATAGATAGATAGATAGATAGATAGATAGATAGATAGATAGATAGATAGATAGATAGATAGATAGATAGATAGATAGATAGATGGATAAGAATTTGTCTGGGAGAGTGTTTGTGTAGCAATTATTATTTTAAAAGCTTGTATTTGTTTGTGTAACAATTATTTATTAAAAGCTTGTACTTTTTGTGTAACTTTTTTTTTAAGCTTGTACTTGTACAGAGTAAAAATTGCAACAAAAAAGCCCATGCCATTCAATTTTAATAAACTGTATGTTTGTTGGTGTAGTGCCTGTGTAGAAGGTCAGCGCTCAAGTACTAAATTATCACATGCACAGGCTCAAGAAAACAATTAATTAAGTCGCAGACATGTAGAGTTTGTAAAGCATGCAAAGTGTCACGTCGGCATTTTCTGTATTTCAAAGATTCCTCAACTGTCAAACAAAACCGATACTGATTGGCCGTTTCGCTTTATTGCTCAGGGATTGGATGCCTACCTCGCGATCTGAAGTAGCAGGGATTGGTTTCTAAGATGTGTCCATGTTTTCACACCTGTTGGGTGACATGCTTTAATAATTACGCTTTCGACTGAAGCCTACACGTGACAACTGGCTGTCAATAAAACTCGAAATCAGTCAAGTGGGACGTCCTAGCGTGGTCAATAAACAAAATAAATGAGTTTCCAATATGAAGGCGGGACATAAATCACATAATCTGGTAAATGTAGGCGGGGTTTTTCTGCAGACAGGACGTCTCGATATCCATTTATGGTCGTACTAAGAAATTTTCATAAGTCTGCACTAAGTCTTTGATGTGTAATTTCGGCATATGCAGCCGATTTTGGGACGTAATATACGGTGTACGCCCGCCTAACAGAAGCCCTGATTTAATTGAAAAATTCACGGGTAGAATTTCTATAGATGTCTTACTTCATTGCAGTATTAGGTATCCCTTTTGAATAAGAAACAGAAATTTGCATTAACCCTTAAAGCGCGGCCTATAATTTGCAGCAGACGGCACTTTCAAATCTTGCTGCCTTTTCTAAAATAACAAATAAGGCATGATATTTCATGATAATTGTCTGCTGGCAGACGATCCTCCTCAAATATCATACCTTATTTTTTTCAAAAATTGGGAAAGATTTCGCAAAATTTTTCTTCTGCTGCAGTTGTGATTGGCGTTTTAAGGGTCAATTTTCTATTTTTGCAACTGAATATCAATAGATAAGTAAACCAAAGGATCATTGACGGTTTGGGCCTTATACGCCTATTTTTCTGATTCCCAGAACGCTGCTTTTGAGCTTCTAGTGTGGTGCCTGTTGTATCAGTGCAATAGGTGAATCTAATGGCAAGAGCCAGCTAGCAAAATATTTTCAAAATTCCTACGCACTCGAGAGTTATGGCGGGTAGAAAGGGGAGGGGGTCTGAAATTTCATGAAAATAAAAAGTGCTTTAAAAAGTGATTTCTGCACGTTTTCTTGATTTATTTGGTAGGTATGGTGATATCTATTGAACATACCATATGCAGAGTACTAACGAATCACGATAATTGATGAAATTGTTTTAAAAACAAAATATGTTTTGTAATAAAATGATTTTGGGGAGATAATTTAGAAGTTACCTGTACATTTTTGACTACATGTACCGTAAATAATACAAAACTGAAAGCTCAACAAAAGAAATAAATATTTTTGAAGGAATGAAAGTGTCCCATTTAGCATTGGAAAGTAAAACTGATTCCAACTAGATCCTTTGAATATTTATTTTGCTTTGTTTAAAGGGCATAGCATGTTAAATGGATTTAAAGTGTCCTAATATTTATGGTATACATCATGCATGTATATCCCTATATAACACATTATATTGAACGCTAAAGTATTTACCTTTTAAAACTCTTTGCATGCCAGTGGATAATTTTGTCGTCTGCCAATAGCCTTTTGCAAACAGTTTGAATCCAGATGAAGACATATAGAATGTCGGTCTTGATCTGGATCCAAACTGTTTGACACTCTGATGGTGGTCCTGGGTGGTTTATTTTTAAAAACTTAATTTTGAAGAAAGTCAGCAGACGAAAATAAAAACATGAGCAATTCCCTAGCATGCAAATAGGTAAGTACAGGACATTTGCAAAATAATTTGTCATTTAATAACAGTGAGATTTTTTCCTATGAAAAAATGCATAAAACCTTGCTAATTCCACTTTTAATCTTTTAGTACTTTATATAAAACTAGCACAGAATACAAGCAATTTAGGAGGTTGTTTCTAGAAAACTTCATTACTGTCATTAATTTCTTATTTGGTAGAAAAGGCATTTTATGGGCTTAGACCCTGGGTTTTTGGGCTGCTGAACATCTTTCCCCCCGTGTGCCAGCAAGCCACTTCCATACAAAGTGTAAAATATGGTAACACATATTCAGGCAAAAGCTTTTGCTGGCACACGGGGGGGAATGATATTTTAAAAAATGTTTTCGGATTCCTATATATCTTAATGTAAAACTGATTGTTCTACCCAAAATTTTACATCTTTGAAGCATTTAATATCGAAAACGGATTTCACAGCCATAAAGTACTCAGGTCAGGGTAGTTTCAAGGCAAAGAAAGGGACGATTGACAAACTTTTATTTTTACTGAAAACCATAGGCATTTATCCATAGCAAGTGTCAATGATCCTTTAATCACAACTGAGTTTTGTTTATTTATGAATTCCAATTTTTCAACAATCATGGCCCAACGTATTGGATTCCTTTTTTGAAGGAAGCCAACTTGTTTGTTTATTTTTAGGACCTCATTATCCTCAAGTTGTTGAATGTTTTGTTCTTTAATTATTATAACAATGGGCCATTAATTATTCACTATAATATTATTAAACCCATCCAGGCTCTCATTAGTGAATCTACAAAAATGCTTAAAAGGTTCTACTCTGAAGAAAAGGGCTGCCAAAGCTAAAAACGAAATTCTTTGAGCAACGTCTCTTTAATCACCGACCACTTTCAAATATTTCACACAAATGTTCCCAGGAATGTCACCAACCAAATTTACTCAAATAACTCACTTCTGCTAAACAAAATGGTGTACAGAGCTTAAAATAGAAAACAATTTTTCTCTGCATGCTTGGTAATTCTGCATGCTTTTGTTATCGTCTGACCTTTTTTTCCTCCAAATTAATGTTTTCAAAAAGGTTTTGGGAAACACTAAGGGTGTACATCAAACATTTATGGATCCAGTTCAGGACCAATTTTCTGTTGGTCCTGATCTTGGTCTGAACTGTTTGCAAGTTATATCAGCAGACATAAAAAGTTACCTTTAACAAGGAAAGAGTTAAAGAACCTCTTTGAAGCTTAAACCCCAAATAAAAATGATTTCAAACAGGTCAGGTACCCCCAGGGCAAAGTTCCATTTGGCTTTAAAAAAATTGCTTCCAGGGCTAAAAATATTCACTTGAGCCATCCAAGGCCTTTATAGTCCTGTTGCTTGAAAATTGCACAGGCTTAATTGTGTGTTGAAAACATATACAACATTTTTCTTAATTATTTCAGATACGGACTTGTTTCAAGAAGATATGGACCTGTCTTGGTAAGTCAGTCTAGATGATCATGATTAATGGTAGTGAACCTGTAGCCTAATCCCATACTATTGAAGAGATTGATCATGAAATAATTTCTACGGCCATTCTCCTGATTCAAGAAAGGTTGATGTCAGTAACAAACTACTGGTTAACCTCTTGGCCAAACTTGCCCAGATAAAAAAGTGTGCCTGGGTGAACTGATCGCCTGGACATGACCATAGGTTTTGACCGAGGCATCAAGAATCAGAACAAACAAAACTAACACCTGTATTGAAATGACGGCAGTGAACTAGTTTATTAAAGGTACATCTATATTTAAATGATGGTGTTGAACCTGTAATTTATAGGTTCATCTGTAACTAGTTAATGGTGTTGAACCTGTAAATAATAGGTTCATCTGTAGCTAGGTTATGGTGTTGAACCTGTAATTTATGGGGCAATTGTCAATATTTTTTGCTGAAATTTTGCATGCAGGCAGAGCAGCAATAGATATGAAACATATCAAACAGGATTTTAGTTTGAAGGCATGGGTCCGAGCCCCTGGGGTAGACTTTGGGGGTAGGGCGGAGGCCTAAATTAGACTTTTTAAGAATATGGTCATGTTGCATATCAAATTAAAGCTGACGACTTTTGCAACAACATGGTAGCAAATATTTTGCCCACAGACACACCCTCAACCCAGGGGGTGGGGTCAAAAGGTCAAACTATATATTTTTGTGAAAGTAATCATGTTGCATACCAAATTTAAGGGAATTGAGCACAGAGCACCATGAAAGCAAATATGCCATATTTACACACACCAACGACCCCTGGGGTGGGGTCAAAAGGTCATATTATTTTTTCTTTTCTAAAAGTGGTCATGTTGCATATCAAATTAAAGTGGAAGAAGTGTAGACCTACATGCAAGGTAACACTTTGAATTTACACACACCCTTGACCTCTGGGTTTGGGTTGAAACTTCAGATATTAAAATTGTGTAGATGTAAGTATATTTTTTTTTAATTAAACTATAAGCATTAAAACACACTTGACAGGCATTTGTTATGATCTGAATATGGGATTTATGTTTTGTGATTTACATGTTTCTCTGAAATAACCCTTCGTCGGGGATATAAATTCGTCGAATTTGTCTCGATGGAACTAATTTTAAATTGGATATAGGAATGAATTGTTATTTTTGTGGATTTTATCGATGTGTAAACTCCGCTGAATCACTCACAAACTGAGTTTATTTAAAGTTTGTGAGTGATTCGCCTGAGTTTACACATTAATAAAATCCACAAAAATAACAATTCATTCCTTATAATTCCAACTTTGAAACAAAACAGCACATTTGTAAAGGGTTGATGACAATATTTCAAATTTTAAAGCCCGCTGAAGGAAAGTAGTTTGTAACCGCTGTCCATGAAAGATGGGACAGCCATCTTGAAAATTTTGTCAGTTCAAAACTTTGTTTTGCTAAATAATGATTACAATGGCATTCTATTGGGAGTGAATATGTGAGTATGAGCTCAAAACAACTCCATTTAGTTTGGAATTGTTTTCTTTTGTCAAACCTCTTGCTGGGCTCATTGAAGAACATTTAGATTTAGGCGCTACCACCACAGATCGACAGGTTTTAAAACACTTACCTTCACAAGTCCCTGCCTAATATCCCGGCATTAGTAGGACCTAAGCGTTTTTTTTATAACAGTAAGAAAAAAGGCAAACATCAGGAATCGATACAATCAAGCCCCACAGTAGACAGTTTGCCGTCAAAATGCATTGAAACATTTCCTTGTTGATGTAGACTTGACATAGTTTTGATTACTTTGTTTGATTTGATTCTTTACATCCCATCAACAATCTTTCAGTTATATAGGGACGTATCTTCCTGGGTTGAACCAGTACTAAGCTAGGATAAATGTGTCTTGCTCAAGGACCACAACGCAGTGAGGCCAGTGAGGCTCGAACCCAGTCAAGCACTCTACCACTGAGCCACTGCGCTCCCTAGTTTTGATTACGATTCTCTTCAATGATAATGACGTCACATAACCTCGTCATCCAGTTCATGTCTTAAGAGTTTCCCCCCATTGCTTTGAAGATGTACCACCATACGGGGTAAGGGTTTTAAAATGAGCTTTCAGCATGCTTAACTATATTAAAACTTGTGAATATTTATTTCTGACATTTTATGTACAGAGTGTTATTATTAACATTAACAGAACTGTGAAATCAAGGCAGATATCAAATATTCATACACATGGGTTTTTAGCGAAGTGTAAAACCTATTTAATTTTGTCAACGGACCAATCTAAATCGCTTAAAAAACAATAAAAACAATAGTTGGAATTACACAAACAAAAAAAGATCTAATTTTTTATGCAAAACTGGCAGAATTCATTTTAAACCTTAAAATTATTCTGGTCCTTGTGTGGAATTCCTTGTCCGAGAACAAAACATATAAAGGATACAGTCATGTCTTATTTCTCAACCAAAACATATGTTGTGATGCCAGTACTCAAAAGAACTGTCTCAGTGAGACGGTTCTTTTGAGCACCCAAAACATATGTAAAAATTGACAGGTAAAAAAATATTCAAAATTTTACACTCAAAAATCTAAACCTGTGTGAAATAATATATATTTTTGCATGTGGCAGACCAATTAAACAATCTCAGATTGAAATTTTCAATTCAAAAAGACATTTTTTTATGGAATCATTGTCAGAGCTATTATCTTGCTTATTAAGTATAAAATTCATCATTTAATATTTTTCGAACAACTCATTGTTATAACTTTTGCTACTCTCCCTACTTGTTTAAGCTGATATTCCCCACTTTTTAACTATATTTTGCAATTTTTATCCCTACTTTTCCCCTACTTAGTGGAGATTACTTTAAACATGTAATGATGAACAATTATTATTTCAGGGATTATTGTGATCTCTCCCTGGAAATAGAGCTGGATGTGGTCTGTTGTGTGTGTGAAACCGATGTGGGCCTCTTTGATGAAGTATTGATCTGCCAGTGTTGTTTGAACAAAGCCCATCAGACATGTACCAGTAAGTACCTAAATTTACCAGAATTCTGTCTCATAGGTCCAGATAAGGACATTTTATTTGCCTAGAATTTTAATTATTTTCTTACCCATTAATTTAAACATGTGTTTTGGGTAATCAAAAGAACCGTCTCAATGAGACAGTTCTTTTGAGTACCCACAACATATGTTTTGGATGAGAAATAAAGAAACTAATTTTCCAATACACACTCTTATCTGGAGGCCTGCTGTCTGCCCTTAATTACAGTCAAACCTCAGTTATTCGAAGTACCATAGACCACAGGAATCCTTTCGAATAATTGGTAGTTTGGATTATCAAAATCGGTAGTTTGGTATTGATACTTTCAGTAAAAACTCGGAGACTTTCATAGAACGTCATTTTTTTGCCAGAACTTGCATTTTCAACTGGGTTTTTCCGTGAAGTATTGCAAATATCAGTCTGTCAAAGCATTGACAAAAATGAGCTGCTTGGAGGTTGTGGTCATATCGTCTCTTATGCTTTGCAGGTCTAAGAACGCAGAAAAGAAAAGAATAGAAAATCAAGAGTTTATCCACTATATACATGTACCTACATTGATAACAATAATGGCTAGAACGTGCAGTCAATGGGGCGCCATGGCAAATCCCAACGCTAAAGTTTTGACCCGCCAGCACCCACAAGTCCCACCCCTGGGGCATGACCCTAGCAACAGATTCAATATGTTTTCTATATTTTATTTGTGAGAACACACACAAAGTTTGGTATAAAAATCTTTGAAATTGACATGGTAACGGAAATGCAAGTAAAATTTTCATCCTATGGTCAAACTGGTTACCTTGGGTTGAGGTCGAAAGGTCAAATATCATTAAATTTCAGCTACCATGTCATATTCTATGATTTTTATACCAAACTTTGTGTGTGTTCTTACAAATATAAAACATATTGAACAGAATTTTCATTCTGTTGCTGGGGTCATGCCCCAGGGGTGGTACTTGGGGGTGCTGGGTGAGTCAAACACTTTAGCGTGGGGATTTGCGATGGCGCCCCATCTATTGCGCGCTCAAATTATTTTTGTTGTAATCCGTTTCATAACCATTATCTTCCTATAGGTGGGTGTGCTTAAAGCTGCATAGTCTGTAACTTTGAACATTTTTCGAAAAATTTTCTTTTCTTTTTAAATCATTTGTAAAAATAGAATTAAGTTATGTTTTCACAATAAATAAGTTCAGTATAGCTGAAAACTGCATAGAAAAGTGAATTATCTTATAAAAACAGGTGTTTTTTCTCTTGTAAGTAATTATTTGGGTCCCTCCAATAATTCTAGACAGTTGTTTGTTAACATAAACACTCTTGTTTTGATTGTGAAGATTTACGAAAATGGTAAAATCTTTACGTGAATTTGAGTATTTTTACTGTATCCTTGAAAAATAGAAACTTTACTACAAAAATTAAAAGATCAAAAGTTACAGACTATGCAGCTTTAATATAAATGCGTGACATTATTATTGGCAATTAGGAATTTGAAATTGAAGGGTAATTTAACAGCAATTTCCATAATCGGCACCAACAAATCTCTTTGAAAAATTGGATTTTTTTCAGAAAATCGAAATAAGAAAAAACAGTAGTTTTATTGCAATAGATACTAGAGAAAAAAGTCGGGGACGTCCGTCATCTTCAAAAGATCCAGTAACTTCAGATAATCGAAGTTCAGATAACCGTGATTTGACTGTATTCTCAGTACCCATTGGTCAGATTTGATGCAGTTTTGGTATAAATGATAAGTACATGGTCTGCAGACCTTGAAATATCTTAAAATAGGCACTTACCCTGCTTCAAAACAGTTATTGACATATAATGGATAAAAAATTGTTAATCTACACAGAAAATCATCCAAATTTCCACTTGCCTGACAGTGACTTTTAACCCAATTGCAGCAGCCAACAAATTTTGTGATATTTTTCCTAATTTTTGAAAAAATGTAAGGTATTTTTACCCACAGCAGTTTTAACCTAGCCATTTTTTGATCATTGCAGTGCATACCTTGTTTGAATTGTTTTCCATTTCAGCTTAGAGGGCAGGCCTATTGTTTTGATTGTAATAATTCCTTGTCATTGCTTAGTTTTAACTTGGTCTTTTTAGCTCACCTGAGCCATTGGCTCATGGCAAGCTATTGTGATGGTTAGATGTCCGTCATGGGACGTCCATCGTTAACAAAAGCTTCAAATGACATCTCCTCCTAAACTACTGGCTGGATTTTGATCATACTTGGTAGGAATGATCCTTATATGGCCCCCTTCAAAAATTGTTCAAATGGTTCTGGTCCAATGCATATCTAGGTCACACAGGCTAAAAATAGATTTTCAAGATGAAAACTTTAAAAAATTTCATTTCTGAAACCACAAAGCCTAGAGCTTTGATATTTGGTATGTAGCATCACCTAGTGGACCTTTACCAAGTTTGTTCAAATTATACCCATAGGGTCAAAAATGGCCCTGTCCTAGGGATCACATGTTTTACAAAGGCTAATTTAGGGAAAAACATGGGAAAATTTTCTTCTCTGAAACCTCAAGGCCTACAGCCTTGATATAAAGTGGGTAGCATCACCTAGTGAACCTCTGCTAAGTTTGTTCAAATTATACCACTGGGGCCAAAAATGGCTCCGCCAAAGGGGTCACATGTTACACATAGGCTTATATAGGGAAAAACATGGAAAAATCTTCTTGTCTGAAACCATAAGGCCTAGAGCCTTGATATATGGTATGTAGCATCACCTAGTGGACCTCTACCAAGTTTGTTCAAGATATATCCTTGGGGCCAAAAATGGCCCTGTCCCGGGGTCACATGTTTTACTAAGGCCTATATTAGTAAAAAGATGAAATAAATTTTCTTTTCTGAAACCATATGGCCTAGAGCTTTGGTATTGAGTATGTAGCATCACCTAGTGGACCTCTACCAAGTTTGTTATACCCCTCACAAACTTTGTTTGTGGGGGGTATACTGTTTTCACGTTGTCCGTGCGTCAGTCCATCTGTCCGTCCTTGTGTCAGTGTGTAACGTTTTGTTTCCTTAATATCTTGAAGAGTCATTGCTGGATTTTCATCAAACCTTGCAAACATGTTCATATATACAAGACAAATGCTTTAAACAAAAAAGTAAGGGCCAGGGGCCAATTCTATTAGAGTTATTTCCCTTTGTAGTTCTAAATGGCTTTTTATATAGGGTTTTATGCTTATTCTATTATAGTCCATACACGGGCTGATCAACTCCTACCACAGCTTTTGATGGAACAATTTAATACTTTTCCTATACAATGTAGACACATTGAACATATGCATGAAGGAGTTTGGTTCAGAAAAAATAATTTTTGACAAAATGACAGCTGTGAGAACTTAGACAATTTTTCCATGAGAGGTCTTTTGTATATGCATTGGTGGTGCCTTCATGGGCCGATCAACTTCTACCACAGCTTTTGATGAAAAAATTTGATACTTTGCCTATACAATGTAGACACATTGAACATATGCATGAAGGAGTTTTGTTCAGAAAAAATAATTTTTGACAAAATGACAGCATATACTTGTTGTGCAGTATATTTTCGTTCACTACAACCCTCCCCCAATGTTTATCTAGCTTACCCACAGAATTCCAGTAACTTATATGCCTGTATCTTCAGACTGGAAACTTGAAGAAGCCAGTTGATCTGGATCTACAGTGTTTTCATAAATGAATAAATCTGTGTTCAACAGGACAAGGGTTAATATTGCCACTCTATAATGAATATATTGTGCTAATTGTTGTCTGTTGCATTATTGTCTATTTAAATGTACTGTTATAATATTTCAGTGTCTGGTGAGGCTGCAGCCAGCTGGTCATGTTCTTCCTGTGGTGAGTATCTTTTCATAGTATCTGGTTAAAAAACAAAAAAAAAACTTGTACGTCACGGGTAGAAAACTACATAGACAGAACCTAAGTTTGTCACAGGTAGGAAACTACATAGACAGAACCGTAAGTTCTGATAAGGAAATCTTATGAGGCTTTTTCTGGTTTTGTATATGGAGACTGAAAATAATGCCTAAAAGATTTCCATTATTATATTGTAAATTAGTAAAAAGAGAATGTAGTGCTCTGATCTGGTTGTTTAACTTCTAATCCAAGCTGATGCGAATTGAAAATTGTGTATGGTTTTATCTGAATTGTTTTTGTTGTGAGGTAAACGAAGGCTAATGCATAGAATGACAACTATCATTTTGTGTATATGTCTCTTCAAAGCTATAAACTTAGTAAGTGTTTGGAGAGTTGAAATGTGATATTTGGTTGTCTGATCCAGCCCCATTTATGAAAAACGAGAATTTTAAAAAAAGAATTTTGAGAAGAAAAAAATATAGATTGACTTTCATTTTCCTCACGACAAAAAGGATACAAAACTGTACACAATTTGCAGCTCGCTTCAGCTTAGATAAGTAGTTAAAAGACCAGAGTGGAGAACCACTTTCACCATTTTTCGCTATTTTACACTATAAAAACACTTAACAGAAAACTTAACAATTATTAGGCATTTTTTTAGACTACATATACAGAATCAGAAAGAGCCTCATATACGAATTAATGGTTCTGTCTATGCAGTTTCCTGCCTGTATACATAGGAATAATCAATTAATTTTAATAGTGTAAAATTTTAGATAATCTCCTATCTATCAGTTTAAATAATCAAATGTGTTGGGTGCTCAAAAGTACTATATTTCATTAAGATGGTTCTTTTGAGTACCCACAGCATAAGTTTGGATTCAACATTAAGAAAAGCAGTTTTTAGTTACACACTCTTATGGCCTGCAAATTATGATTTTTATTCTTTTCTGGAGAACTAGGGGATCTTTTCAAATGAAACTTTATCTGTCCATGCATAACCACATCTCTGTACTTCTTGGTTATATTTATCAATAATACAAAGGAGGCTTGACTACCAATAAATTATGGAAGAATTGAATGTGTTAACACTTGAGTTACTTCCCTTGATTTAACCAGAATATGCAACAATAGCATTATATACTCTGTCCAGATAAGAGACGTTGGGCGGTTCTTAGCTAAGTTCAACCCCTGGACAAATACATTTGGAAATCAGTTAGTCAGGTCGCAATGTTTGCGTATTCATCCATCTGTGAAACTCTCCAAACCAATATTATATACCTGTAATTTTATAGTTGCCGTATCGTGAAAAATAGCGTAACGAGAATTATTGCAGAAGAATATGAGCAGTCCAGATACCTATATGCTAAGGCAGTGACGTATATTTGATCATATAAGTCATTGGCTGTACTACATGCAACTTAAACTATACAAGCAAAAAATCAATTTTCGACAAACACAAGTTTTATTGTTTCATAAAAGGTATGTGAACCCTTTCCCCGTGATCCAGATAATGAACCTTTATCATGCTGAATTTTAATTGGTGTTGTGTGTGTGTAGGTTTGATATAGTTGTTTTTTTGTAATGCTATTTTTTCGAAGTACGAGCTAAAACCCAAATCATTTTCTTGCCAAACAAACAGAATTTTGAAGAATGTTTTCATACACAAATATTTTCCAAGTAGCCTACTTAGAAGTTTTGTGATTATTTTGCCCAATGCAGGAGCCATTATTGAAATCGTTTTGGTTAATTCTTATATATTTTCTCTTTGTTTCAGACTGGATGTCAGAAGACTTAGACCAGTTTGAAGAAGCCCTAACAAGCAATCCAGGGGAGATCAATCTTAATAGTTCACTGACAGGTATAAAGAAATTACTTCAAGCATTTCAAGGTTTGGGTAGGTATATATGATAGTAGTCTACAGCCCAGGTGGGTGTATAAAAAATTAGGCTGGTGAAAGTCTTCAAAATGGCTGACATTCAAGATGGCCTCCAAAATTATGAACTTTATAGAACTGAGTGAAAAACATACCTATCTCGGGTTTAATTGCGTCTAAGTTTTTCAAATGTTGATATTTTTATATATTTTGTTTATGCGTCAAAAATGAAAGCTTTTTAAAAACAATATTTTGATGTTCTCAGGTGTTACATATGTTACTTTACATTACTCCCTAAGAATCATAATATTGACTGTTGTTGTTTGCTGTCAATGTTCCCCTTCATAGTTTTTGAAGTCTTTATTAATTTGATTTCATAAAAGGCTTAAAGCGATTTCAAATAAAAACAATTTGAGCATTCTATCCTCAGAAGTTTTTCAGCAAATGCTCTTTGAATACATAAGCCTCAGTTTACTGAAGGCCAATTTTTAAGTTTTAAATTATTTTTTTTCACATTCATCAATATCACAAAGATGAAGCTATATATACTTGTCGGATAACTGTTATATATGTTACTTACTTTAATATATATTTGTATTGCTCACTTGACCACATGCTGCCTAAAGACCTGTGGAGAGGCTGTTTAGTGCATTAAATTTTTGTCAACCACATTATATATGACAAATCTAATGTATAGTGGCTCCTTAGAAATAGATGTATTACCATGCAACAGTCAAGTCAAATACGTTACCATTAAATAATAGTGGAACTCATATTATTATAGTGCTATTAGTGTTTGTTTCATTTTTAGCTCACCTGAGCCGAAGGCTCTGAGGTGAGCTATTAGTATACCAGTGACTCTGGCGTCCGTCGTCCGTCCGTCGTCCGTCCGTCCGTCCGTCAACATTTTCAAACATCTCCTCCTCTGAAACCACTGGGCCAATTGAACTCAAATTTCATATGGAGGCTCCTTAGGATGGGGGAACGAAAGTTTGTTCAAATGTTCCTGGTCACGTGACCAAGATGGCCGCCATGCCCATATATGGTAAAAACCCTTTAAAAATCTTCTTCTCTGGGACCAGAAGGCGGATGACCCTGGGACTTGGTATGTAGCATCAGGGATGTGGGGCCTACCAAGTTTGTTCAAATAATGATCCTAGGTTGACCTTGACCTACTTAACGTCAAGGTCAAATTTGCTTCCTAATAGATTTAAATGGGAATTATTTTAGAAAAGTTGATTTTTTGAATACTGTTAAAGCCAAAGTGATTATTCTTACTTGATATGTTGAAACTAATGAGGCAATGGCTATAAACAAGTTTCAAAGGTCAAGGTTGACCTTTGCCCTTTCAGCCAAGGTTGCTCATAATGTGGTCCAATTAATATATTTAAACATAGTTTTCTCACAAACCATCGGCCCAATTGAGTTCAAATTTCATATGAAGACTCCTTATGATAAGTCAGCCAAAATTTATCCAAAATTTTTTGGTCACATGACAAAGATGGCCGCCACGCCCATATATGGTAAAAACCTTTTAAAAATCTTCTTCTCAAGAACCAGAAGGCCAGTGACCTTGAAACTTGGTATGTAGTATTGGGGATGTGGGGCCTACCAAGTTTGAACAAATGATGATCCTAGGGTGACCTTGACCTACTTAACGTCAAGGTCAAGTTTGCTTCCTAATGCATTTGAATGGGAAATTTTTTGAAAAGTTGATTTTTTGAATACTGTGGAAGCCAAAGTCATTATTCTCACTTGATATGTTCAATCTAGTGTTTATGAATAAGTTTCAAAGGTCAAGGTTGATCTTTGACCTTTCAGCCAAGGTCGCTTATATTGGAGTCCCATCAACACATTAAAACATATTTTTCTTAGACAATTGTTGGCCAATTGAAACCAAATTTCATATGACAACACCTAATGACTGGTTAGCCAAAACTTATACAAATTGTTATGGTCACATGACTAACATGGCCACCATGCCCATATATGGTAAAAACTCTTTAAATCTCTTCTTCTCTGGAACCAAAAGGTCATTGGCTTTGAAACTTGGTATATAGAATCGGAGAAAGGGCCCTACCAGGTTAGCACAAATGATGAATCTAAGTTGACCTTGACCAACTTTATGGCAAGGTCAAATATGATTCCTAATGTATTTATATGGAGAAAATTTAAAATGTTCATTTTCTATAACTGAGCCGAATTCATTATAGTTAAACCTATTGAGACAATGGTTTATTAAGTACCAAATGTCAAGCTGACCTGTGACCTGGATTCATTAGATTGTTCAGGTCACTTGACCAAAATGTATATGGTAAAAGCAAAATTTGTTCCATTATAAGCTGTAGTTGACCATGACCAATTTTAACATTATTAAGGAGATCAGGTGAGCGCCTCAGGACCTTCAGGTCCTCTAGTTTTACATACCATCTTGATCTCTGAATTGAATAAGCTTACTAGCAGAATGATAATTATTAGCTTAGGCACCTGGTATTTCTGTAATATACGTTACTTTTTGTTAAATATTATTTTTGTACAATGTTATAACTATTTGAGTTGAAACACTTAGTGGATGAAAATGAAATTGACTACCATCTAAGTGCTCAAAAATACATTTATTGTGAGTATTTTCTTTTTAAACATATCAAATGAATGATTTTCAGCTTCAACAAAAGCATAGTTGCTTTAAAGGGAAAAACTTACTTTTAAAGCACAAAAAATGTTGTACTTTTTTTCCTGAATAGTTTCAATTGGATTTTAATACCTATTTATTTTTCATAAACAAATGATGTCTAAAGAAAGATTAAATGATTCTGTTATCTCTGCCACTACCTAGTTTTTGGTTCTTTTAATTATGCATTAAATGCCATCTACAAGACATTTCCCTTCACTGTCACAGCTCAATTCAGCTGAAATAAATAAAAGCAAGAAGCAATATAGTAATAGGTTCCATAAACAATTTTATAAAAAGTAAGAAAGGTGACCAAGATCCGGAATCGATACAATCAATTAATTACCACATCTGACCCAGGATACCAAGCATTCATTTTTTTTGCATTGATAATCATCTATTGACTACAACAGCTATGTTCTTAACAAGTCACAAAAGCTAACTTACAATTCTAAGAACTGTAAGTCATTCTAAGTATAAGTCCAAATCAAGAAGTGAAACATTAAATAATGAATTCCTCCATGTAAAATAAACAGCTGAAGTTTGTGGAAATTATAATGGTTCTGTCTCACAATAAGCACCCACCATACATATCCTTGTGGTCATAGTATTTTAGTATCTACAGAGTAACCAGTTTGGTAAAAGAAATGAAATTTATGTTGGTAATGTATATAACAAAACGCGAATGAATCATTGTTGGGTAATTTAGATTTCCTAAGTTTCTGGGATTTGTTGGGTACTTACGCTTTCTTTGCTACTATTTCTAACACAGTAAGTACCCAACAAGTATCTAAATGTAAGAGCGTTGGTCTGTCCGTATTGCTATCTCCTCCTAAACCATTTGACAAAATTCAACCAAATTTCGTGATTGAGTTTCTCACATGAATGGGGCATGCAACGGCAATTTTTTTTTGGCCCAACCACCTTGGGCCCTGGGGAGGGGTCAAAAGGTCAAATATCATTTAATTTCAATTACAAAGTCAATTTCAAAGATTTTTATACCAAACTTTGCGTGTGTTCTCACAAATGAAAGATACAAAATATATCAGACGAGATTTTCATTCTGTCACCTGGATCATGCCTCAGGGGTGGGACTTGGGACACTGGGGTGCCCAAGGGGTCAAAAAATTATTGGGGTACCATGGGGGGTTGGGGTCAAAAAGATTTTTTTCAGAAATTCAACCAGATTTGGTGTGTGAGTTACTTACATGAATGACACATGCCCCGGCACAATTATTTGGTTCTCCAACCCATGGGGCCTTGGGGAGGGGTCAAAAATTTAATTTTCTGAACATGGTCATGTAGCATATCAAATTAAAGGGGAAAAGCAGTAGACTAGGATACACTGAAAAAAATTTTAACCTACGATCAAACTGGTGACCTTTGGGTGGGGTCAAAGGGTCAATTACCATTAGATTTCTTTGAGAGCGTGGGGATTTGCAATGGCGCGCCATTGAATGTGTTCTAGTTACTCTTACATCCACCAACACTCTAAAATACTTGTATAAAATCTGTTTAAAGGAATTTGAATGCCACCTTGTCAAATATGACCTAAACTTATTCTGTCTGTTAAAGTTTTTATAGGCTATATGCAATGTCTCACCCACTGAAAAAGGAGGTGCTGAAAATGCAAAAATGAAAATTCTTAGCAAACCCAAATAAATTTGGTACCAAAATATTTGTCATGTTCTGACTAAGAAAATGCATACCCACACTTGATGCTTTTGTTCACAAATAAGAAAGTTATGGGCGTTTGAAGTTCTGAAGTGAAATGCATTAAGTGAATGGAAAAAAGTCAGAGGTAATCCAAAAACACTACAGTGAAAATATAACATTTCACTAGTAAATGATATCACTTTTATTTGTTTTTGATATGTATTGATATCACTGCCAAGTATAAAATAAATACTACTATTAAGTCGGGTGCCATCAGGTGCATAAAAGCTAATAGAAAGAATTGCTTGCTTAAATCTGAAAGTTAAGGGTTCTAAACTTATATAACGTTTTATCAGAGGTCATCTAATTGAACATTTTATATACAACAAAGTATTTGTGATAGAACATAACTGTTTGCAGTTTTGAAATGGTCAGTAAATGGTCCTTTGAACACATGTTATCATAAACTAAAATACCTGTTAATAATTTTTGTCAACTGCAACTATTTAACATAATATAGTGGATTTTAAGGGTATAGTTGAAATGAAACATAAATGACATCTAAAAATACAAACATTAAATATGCATAGACATGTTCTTACAGATTGCATAACTGTTTTGTTTATTTTAACATTTCAACTGCTACCTTGACAGACAAATTTACATATTTATGTTTTTAAGAAAATGAGGGGTAACATAATTAACAACCATTTTGGAGACTTTCGCCGGCCTAATTTTCTATACACCCACCTGGATTGTATACTACCAGCATATACCTACCCAAAACAAGCATCAAAACTTCTGGCCAAGATCATGTAGGGTAAATAAAAAATTTGGATCTTGGATTCCGGACTAATGAGGGAATGATGAATGTCCAGGCTTCCCTGTGCAACTGCGCAGTCACACAAGGGCCTTTTTAGGTCGCAAAATACAAGTGTGATGTCCATGAATGTTGCGGGGAAGTCTTTGACTTTCGGATCTAGAACTATAATTATTAGTTGTGGATCCTCATTTGAGCATTCCTGTATGAGGACAGTTCTAGGTATCAGATTATGTGAGCCTTTGTATGGCAATACCGACAATTTGAATTTATGTGCAGAGAATACTCAGCTTAGCCTTGAGACCTGCCTTTTCTGATCAAAGTTTTGCTGTGTGATTAAAAATTGTTACATGTAAGGACCAATGCTTTCAATATTAAGCCAGCATACTATTATGGGCCACAATCAGCCCGCTAGCAAAACACTGTTTAAATAATATTTCGTTGGCGCGCCCAGTCTTATCCACTTGTATATGCTCACTTGGACCCCGCCCCTGGGGAGGAGCTCTTTTGTACTCAACATGTATCCGAACTGCTCACAATTATTGCTAGTTGCAAGAGTCAAATTATTGCTTTTGTCACACACATGCATATATGTTTCACATTCGTATGAAGTTACTTGTCATATGAATGAGTAGTGGAGTATTGGACACACCTTTTCAACTGTCATCTTGTCCGAGTTTCTACTGCCCACAAGGATTCTGTATTGAAGTAAATGATGATACAGAAATGAAATTAGTCACTCAGCTCCGCTGGCTACCTGCACATGCATGTATAAAAAATATGGTAATCAAGGATTTACTATGAAAATATTCATGAGCTGGTATCCATCAAAAGATACAAGTTGGCATGTGCTCTAGTTGAAGACTCAGATCAGCCTGCACATCTGCTCCATGCCAAGAATCAAATGTTACTTTGGATGGAAAACTAAGATTCTGATCAGATTCTGAGGATGCTCATACTGATTTGAATCTTTTCTGCATGTACATGTCAACTTGTACCTCATGCTAGATACCTGACTGTATACCCTTAAAAACACCAGATTCTGCTTATCTGACAAGAATTTTAGTGTAATGACCCTAAAGAACATGGAAGGAGCGCAGTGGCTCAGTGGTAGAGTGCTTGACTCGAGACCGAAGGGCCGCGGGTTCGAGCCTCACTGGCGTCACTGCGTTGTGGTCCTTGAGCAAGACACATTTATCCTAGCTTAGTACTGGTTCAACCCAGGAAGACCGTCCCGCATAACTGAAAGATTGTTGAGTGGACGTAAAGAATCAAATCAAACAAACAAACAAACTAAAGAACATGGTCACATATCGATTACACTGGATAATGACTGTATACCCTTACAAACACCAGATTCTGCTTATCTGACAAGAGTTTCAGCATAATGACCCTAAAGAACATGGTCACATATTGATTACACTGGATACTGACTGCATACCCTTACAAACACCAGATTCTGCTTATCTGACAAGAATTTCAGCATAATGACCCTAAAGAACATGGTCACATATTGATTACACTGTATACCCTTACAAACACCAGATTCTGCTTATCTGACACAGATTTCAGCCTAATGGCCCTAAAGAAAGAAATTTTCAAACAAAGCTTAATTTATTCATGTCCAGTCATTTGGAACAATTTACCAGACTGTTTAAAGAATTTAGAAACTGTTGATTCTTTTCGTTTACATTGTTTTAAGTGGATGAAATCCAGTCTATCCTTCAATCTTTGAAACGGAAGCATATGTCCAATGCATGAACATAATTTTGAGTGTAAAATTGTGAATATGTTTTGATCCCCAGTTTTATCATTTAGTTTGGTGCTCAAAAGAATTGTCTCATTGAGACGCTTCTTTTGAGTACCTAAAACATGTTTTTGAAATTGAGTAACTATTAAAGCACTTTTATCTATGTATATAAAGTTTGTGTATGTGGGTTTGAAAGAGTTCCATGCTGCTTGTATTATTTTGTATACATGTAAATCATTTTTGTACTTTATAATTGTATTATTTTTTGGTGGTAGTTTATAGAGGGTCTCATGGAAGATTAGCTTTTTATTTCGCTAAATGTGTTACCCTCTGAAAATATAGACTATTATTATTATTACCGGTATAATTATTAAGAACATGGTCACATATTGATGAACTCTATACTTGCTAGCTGTGACTTTTGTTGTTTGCTGATAACATTTGCAAACAGGTTGGATCCAGACCAGGACCAACAGAACGTCATTTCTGATCTGGATTTATACCATTTGACACTTTGATACTTTTTTGAGGAAAAAGTTAATTTTGAAAATAGACAGGCGACAAAAGCATGTAAAGATCTAAGAATCATTTTTTTAATTCTTTACAGACCTCCCAGCAGCTGCCCATGAACAAACCAGTAGCGTGATCTGCACACAACAGACCCACAAGGAAAATCCACAGTTGAAATCCCATTGTGACATAGAGGACCGTGAAATGCCTGTCCTGGAAAAAGAAGTTGATTTCGTACTGCCAGCCCAATCTGTACAGCCTGCACAACGGAACCTATTTCCATCTACAGTTACGTCACCACCTATAGCACCATTAAGCGGACTTCCCGACCTGGACGAGATCAAGGGAGAACTGAAAAATATTGATAGTCATGTGTTCCAATCAAGATCATCGTCAGTAGGAGGACCACAGCTAGAAATAAACTGTAGTGTTGATCATAAACGTGATAAATCGTACATTGTCCTGGATAAATTGTACAGTGCCATGGATAAACCCTACAGTACTAGTACTATTGATGATGTTAAACGCTACAGTATTGTGCATAAACCATCTTACAATGTTGACAAACAATTGTATAGTAGAGACAACAGACCGTACAGTGTTAGCAATAAGTTGTACAGTGTTGAAAACGAGCCATACAGTATTCAGAATGCAGCATGTAGACCAAATTCATCTAGGCCCTTTTCTCCTCAGACTTTCAGTTCTGCTCAGGGTAACGAAACTCCCCAGGACAACAAAACTCCCCAGATCAAAGAGACTCCGAAACGGAGCATATATAATCCAATGTGGAGTGGTGTGACTAAAGTACTACCTGAAGATATTACTAAGTGGACAGTAGATAATGTGGTTGTATTCTTGGGGTGTTTAGAAGGCTGTACGGAATATGAAGGTGAGTATCAAAAGGTTGGTCCTCAGACCTGGAGATAAAATAAAAATCATTTTCTTCTTTCCATCCAAAACATGCTGTGGGTGCTCAAAAGAACCACCTCAATGAGACGGGTCTTTTGAGAACCCAAAACAAATGTTTGAACTAATGGATATGAAAATATTCACAATTTTAGGCCATTTTTTTTCTTTATTTGGACATATGGCTCGGTCTCATCATGAGAAAACCTGTCTTTGGGGTTTGTCACCCAGTCATGCTCAAACCTCCCTGCTCAGCTACAGAGACAAGATAATATCTTGAAACTTTGCAATCCATGTGGCTAGTTTTGCTATCATACCTTGCAGAAAACGAACAACAAATGTGCTCATGAGACTGTGCAGGCTGGTCTGCACCTTAGTTGTTCTCAAACAAGGAATAAGGCTTTCTCTTGACAACCTGGAAACCACTCTCATAGGTCCAGATAAGGAACTTTTATTTGCGTAAAAATCTAATTATTTTCTTACCCATTAATTTAAACATGTGTTTTGGGTGCTCAAAAGAACCGTCTCATTGAGACGGTTCTTCTGAGTACCCACAACATATGTTTTGGATGAGAAATAAAGAAAATATTTTTCCAATACACACTCTTATCTGGAGGCCTGTGTCTATTTTAAGTCTTTAATCTTTGTACAAAAAGGATTTTCAAAGCTACCTGCCTCCTTCCTGTGGACAGGGAAGAATGATCAGACTGGATGTATGGCCAGGCTGACCAAGTCCTCCCTGCACACAAATTTAATTTCGCTGGTTTTCTGGTGCAATCAGTTAAACAATAAACATTTCATTATTTAGGACCAGTAACACTAAAGTTGGGTCTGCCCAGCTTCATAGATTGGTTAGAGTCTTTTAAATTATGATAACATGAGAATAGCTATTGTTCTGTGGATGAAGATATTGTTAGTAATTGCCGAAATGCTCTGTGTCACTTGATACATATCATCTTCTGGGAGTACTCTGAACACACAAAACAGTAGAAATCAAGTATGACCCTAATCAGGGAGTAACAAAGGTACTGACCAGACTGCGCATTTGCACAGACTGACATGCTGCTATGTTTTTCTTATACAACGTCACTCAAATATATTATACTGTCGATTTGAAGGTGCATAATAATAGGACTATACCATTATTAATAGAAAAAGTTAAATTATGGTAAATACATATTGACATTACAGGTAGACCCAGTGCATGATATACCTGTATGAAATACCCATTATCTAGATCAATTGGGCTTGATCTGGGTCCAAACTGTTTGCAAAGGTGGCAGTTATTGATACACATTACATCAGATGAATGTTGGATAGTTCAATTATACCAAACTATAAAACCTATAAGAATCTAAATTTCTCTAGATAAGACATCTATTTCAACAAAAATATTACAATATTGTTGTGTGGCCTGCGAAGCATGGATGAAACATAGGGATCATGTCTCTGTTGTCGTCTTCGGCGGCTTCTGCGTCCGCCTTGTCACACTTTTGGTTTCCTATCGATAACTCTTGAAGGGATTCATTAATTTCACTCAAACTTCACAGAAGGGTCCAGCATCATAAAATACAGGTCAAGTTTGAAAAGGGGGTAATGCACAAAATGTTTGAATGAGTTATGGCCCCTTTTCAACTTATATTTTGGCTTAATTGTGGTTTCCAATCAATAACTTTTGAAAGGATGCAATAATTATCCCTCGACAAAGTCGGAGGCGTATAGTTTTGACATCGTCCGTCCGTCCTTCCATCCATTCCGTCCGTCCGTCTGCACTTTTTGTCTGTCCGGAACCATCTGTATCTCAGTACCTATTGGTCAGATTCAATTCATTCTTGGTACAAATGATAAGTACCATGAACTCTCGATATCCTATAAGTTTGGTCAAAACTTGAGTTATTTCCCTTGTTAAAGTATAGGCAATTATAAGGCAAAACCTATATTTGCTTTTTTTGTGTGATGATCTTCACATTTCATCAAGGCTATTATATTTAAAAACTTCTCGTTATAGACCATGATTGCCAAGTGTCTGTAGATAAGAATGGCAGTGTCAAAGTTTTACCCCACCGTAGGGGTCAAAGGTCAAATATTTAAATTTCGCAATAACTAAGGCAATTATTAATATTTTTTGCTGAATTTTTGCATGCAGGCAGAGCAGCAATAGCTATGAAACATATCAAACGGGATTTCAGTATGAAGGCCTGAATCCGAGCCCCTTGGGTGGACTTAGGGGATGGGGCCGAGGCCAAAATTAAACTTTTTCAGAATATGGTCATGTTGCATATCAAATTAAAGCTGACGACGCTGGCAGCAACATGGTGGCAAATATTTTGCCCACAGACACACCCTGGACCCAGGGGGTGGGGTCAAAAGGTCAAACTATATATTTTTCTGAAAGTAGTCATGTTGCATATCAAATTAAAGCTGACGACGCTGGCAGCAACATGGTAGCAAATATTTTGCCCACAGACATACCCTTGACCAAGGGGGTGGGGTTAAAAGGTCAAACTATATCTTTTACTGAAAGTAGTCATGTTGCATATCAAATTAAAGGGAATTGAGCACAGAGCACCATGAAAGCTAGTATGCTGTCATTACACACACCAGCGACCCCTGGGGTGGGGTCAAAAGGTCATTTTTTGTTCTTTTCTAAAAGTGGTCATGTTGCATATCAAAGTAAAGTGGAAGAAGTGTAGACCTACATGCAAGGTAACACTTTGAATTTACATACAATCTTGACCTCTGAGGTTGGGTTTAAAGGTCAGATATTGGTATTGTGCAGATGTAAGTATATTTTTTATAGAACTAAGCACTAAAATATACTTGACAGGCGTTTGTTATGATCTGAATAATACTGTAGGTGAACTAAGGGTTAGATAGATGGGATTTATGTTTTGTGATTTACATGTTTCTCTCAAATAACCCTTCGTCGGGGATATAAATTCATCGAATTTGCCTTGTTTCATTCAAGTTTTACAGAAGGGTACAGCATGATAAAATACAGGTCAAGTTCGAATTTGGGGCTCATTTGCAAACTTTTGACTGAGTTATGGCCCTTTTTTACTTAGGTTAGGTTTATGAGCCGGGACATGTGATTTCCAACAATGTGACATTTTGACAAGTGTAGACTCAGATGAGCCTGTGCAGCCTCCTTTGAAACTTAGAAACTTCAAATGATGTTCAGTCAGTAGCTTAACAGTCATAGAATATTCAAGCGACTAGCAAAAGCTTTGATCAGACTATGCATATGCGCAGGCTGATCTGAGGTTTTGCTGGTCGCACATACCACATTGTTGGAAATCTTATGTCGCGGCTCATATTGGCTTTTTCGTGGATAAACTTTTTATTTCTCTAAAACTATAAAATCTGAAAACTTCTCACTATAGGCCATGATTACCCAGTGCCTGTAGATAAGCATGACATTGATTAAAATTTTACCCCACCACCCTGACCCCTTAGGTGGGGTCAGTGGGGTCAAAGGTCAAATATCTAAATTTTGCAATAACTCTGTAAGTTGTCAATATTTTTACTGAAATTTAGAGGTACAATAAATATGAAATATACCAAATGTGATTTTTTATCGAAGGTCTGGGTCCGACCCCCTGGGTGGACTTGGTGTGTGGGGTCAAAAGGCCAAATTGCAACTTTTTCAGAACATTGTTATGTTGCATATCAAATTAAAGGGAATCAGGTATGCAGCAACATGGTAGCAAATATTTTGCCTGCAGACCCCCCCCCCCCCCCCCCCCCACACACACACACACACCTACCCCAGATCATGGTCATGTTGCATATCAAATTAAAGGTAATCAGGAATGCAGCAAAATGTTAACAAATGTTTTGCCGGCAAACACCTACCCTAGGATCCCACCCCTACCTGGGGGTGGGGTCAAAAGTTCAAAATTCAATTTTTTCAAACACTTTGACCTTACACACACCCCTAGCATCTTGGTCTGGTTGAAGTCAGATATTGAAATTGTACAGAATCTGATAGTTTTTTTTTTTAATTACCACTGAAAACTATTTTATAGTCATCTAATTTTGATCTGTATGATACCCAAGGAGACCTTAGGGGTTGGAGAAATGGGATTTATAGTTTGTGTTTTAGAAGTTTCTCTGAAATAACCCTCGGGGATATAAATTTGACAAATATGCCTTGTTTGACTTCTGTTTTGGCAAGGGACACATCTGATTTTGGAATTTTAGTTATTTTTCTCACCAAAAGAAATATGATGTTGCACATGGAAAGTGTCTGAGTGAATGAAACTCTTGCAGTGGTTACCCATTTATAGTGAACTATTTTGAACTTTATCCAACTATATACAGTAAAACCTGTCTTAAGCAGTCACTCAAAAAGAAGACCAAAATGGTTTTCAAGACTGATTATCACTTAATGCAAGTCAAAAGTATTGCAGAATGCTCAAAGGGGAGCATTCTGCAATACTTTTGACTTTCATTAAGCTACCATTTGTCATTAAGATCTTTGTTTTATCTGTTTTTGAGTGGCCACTTAAGACAGGTTTTACTGATACAAAATATTCCAGATTTTCACGTTTCTTATGAATGCAGCAGGACTAAACTCCAGCTGTAATGTTTTTAGAACTGTTTTCTCATGATAACTTTTACTACATCATTTATTGAAAAAAATTCTCCAGATGAAAAAGTATTCAGGAACACCTCCACCAACTTCTCCAAACAGTTTCACCACCCAAGATGCTGGCGATTCCTCTATGCTTAGATGCACTCTTTGTACATTTTAAGCAAAGCGCAAATAAACCAAGTCCAAGATGCCAGTCAAAAAAGTTAAATTGCACCACCCAAATTCAATTACTAAAGCGATGGATGGCTTGTTCAAATATGATGGAAATCGGGCCTAATATTCGCTCGTGCTTTAAGCTAGTGGGTTGTCTAAAAACCGTTCATTCATAGCATGGGCATAGGAGCATACAATTGCACGTCCCTTTGTTCCTACAAATGAGCGTGCTTAAAGTTGATTCTGCATATGCATGGTAAATTCTGAGCATGTTAACGGCAGTTTTACGATGTGCACAACCTTTGAATAAACAGGATATGCACAGCTTACAAATATTTTTTGATACTACCCCTCTCTGTCACGCCTATACAAATTTTTACCTGTCAATAAAAGACTTAGAAATTTAGAATGAATTCAATTTATTTCAAAATTTTCATCTATGTACTCAAAAATCTGTTTGAGCCACAAGCACCAGACCATTTGGAGGAGGTTGCGGAAAGTCTCGTCTACAACTTTCAACGCGAACACATTTTGCTAAAATTTAAGATAAAAAAGTTATAGCAAAAATTTAGTTCTAAAAACTTTACTGCCAGAGTTTACACACAGTAATATCACTGGGACTGATAATCCACCAAAATTACACTGAATTTTTTCAAAATATCAGTCAAAAGCTAAATATATCACCGAAACACCAATATTACGGAGTAATTACACTGATATATCAGTTTCATTTTCACCTGGGGAGTTCCCATTACAAACAAATGGCAAACTACATGTTTCCATTTTTATTTTGCATGAGTCTTTAAAAACTGATATCAAGGCACATACTATATTTTGTCAATCAATAATAGTCCAGAGTTGTTGATTTGTTGGTCCACCTTTTCAAAGATGTATATCGCTAAAAAAGTTGGCCAGTTTAACCCTTCGTATACGATAAACCCCTAAATGACTACTTTTACAAACAGTGAAGACCCAGGGTAAAGTAAAAAAAAAAAGCTGCAGACAAAAATACACTATTGTTTTTAATCTATAACCTGAAACCATTGGATATGAGCAATGGACTATCCCAAGTTTATTGCATCAATCCATTATTATACAAAGCTAGGTTTCATAAATTAGTACAGGTATATCATTCACAGACTGGCTTCAAAATTTGCCACTTGTATTGTGGGAAAATTCTAGTAAGCAAATGATTTAGGCTAAAACCTGAAAAAGTCAGTTCTGTTTGATTTGATACTTTACACCCCAGTCAACATTTTTCAGTTATTTTGGGATGAGTCTTCCTGGGTTGAACCAGTACTAATCAATAATTAATTTTTCTTGCTCAAGGACACAACAAAATTTTGAAGGCATACTGCAAGTTTTAAAATTTGAATTTCAAAAGTTCAGGATTTCGGAAATTTTGAACTTTCACCCATGTCAATATGAAATAGTTACTTTCCTTCAATCATCCATATTCACGTAATACCGAAAGGTATCCCCTTTTCCGGTCTATGTCACTCTTCTCTTATCATGTGCAGTCTCAAGATTGCAACATTACTATAAAGTATAGAAATTTTGAATTGTTATACAAAAAATGTAAACTAAATTCTAAAACTATTTACAGATGTGCAGTGTATAGACTACCTGTGGTGTGCTGATTCTTATTTCCTAATTCATGGGATGAATTGGAAGATATATTCAGCATTAAAATATTGTGAAATGTTGAGGTTTCTCTTTTGCTACCATTTCTTCATATACAAATGTATACTTATTACAAAAATCGTCATTATTATGAACTTTTGTTATTCTATGTATCATTTTACTGTATTTTTTTTTTGATTGATCTATTTATTTTTGTAAAAAAATGTATATTATTGTAACATATATTTGTATCATATGTGAGGGCCTCATGGAAGATTAGTACCACAGTTTGCTAAATGTTGTTACCCTCTTTAAATAAAGACTTTACTTACTTACTTACTTACAACCCCTCAGTCTTGTGTCCAGCATTCTACCACTTAGCCACTGGCTCAAATATTTAAAAGTCATTAAATCATGGTGTATTTATTTACTTTGTGTCTTGTTTGGTTATGGAAAACCCCTGTACATTAATTTTATTGTCTTTTCAGATCCAGCTAACATGGAACAGCCCCTTGGAAAAGAACCATTCAGGGAACCTGTATCGTCTATTGCAGTTGGGTGTCAACTAGATCCTGCAGATCCATTTCTTTCAGTAGTTTTGCTTTCACCTGTTGTACTCATAATGGAATTATCATATTTGACTGTTGGTCATTTTGAGTGCAACAGGCTTCCGTTTGGTCACGGCTTGTCTGATCCCCTTTTACCTATTGCTCTCAGAATGGACTTATCTCATTGGAGTGTTGGTCATTTTGAGTGCAACAGGCTTCATTGTCATCACTTGTCTGATCCCCTTTTACCTATTGCTCTCAGAATGGACTTATCTCATTGGAGTGTTGGTCATTTTGAGTGCAATAGGCTTCCTCATTGTCATCACTTGTCTGATCCCCTTTTACCTATTGCTCTCAAAATGGAACTATCTCATTGGAGTGTTGGCCATTTAGAGTGCAATAGGCTTCCTTATTGTCATCACTTGTCTGATCCCCTTTTATCTTTAATACAGCAGGCTTTGATTTTCCAAACAGATAGAATTCCTTCAACTCACTGGGCCCTAGACATATGCAGGTTGTCTAGTGTCTCTACAGCAGAGCTGCTTGTATCTTTAATACAGCAGGCTTGGATTTTCCAGACAGATAGAATTCCTTCAACTCACTGGGCCCTAGACATATGCAGGTTGTCTAGTGCCTTTATAGCAGAGCTGCTTGTATCTTTAATACAGCAGGCTTGGATTTTCCAGACAGATAGAATTCCTTCAACTCACTGGGCCCTAGACATATGCAGGTTGTCTAGTGCCTTTGTAGCAGAGCTGCTTGTATCTTTAATACAGCAGGCTTGGATTTTCCAGACAGATAGAATTCCTTCAACTCACTGGGCCCTAGACATATGCAGGTTGTTTAGTGCCTTTGTAGCAGAGCTGCTTGTATCTTTAATACAGCAGGCTTGGATTTTCCAGACAGATAGAATTCCTTCAACTCACTGAGCCCTAGACATATGCAGGTTGTCTAGTGCCTTTGTAGCAGAGCTGCTTGTATCTTTGATACAGCAGGCTTGGATTTTCCAGACAGATAGAATTCCTTCAACTCACTGGGCCCTAGACATGTGCAGGTTGTTTAGTGCCTTTATAGCAGAGCTGCTTGTATCTTTGATACAGCAGGCTTGGATTTTCCAGACAGATAGAATTCCTTCAACTGACTGGGCCCTAGACATATGCTGGTTGTCTAGTGTCTCTACAGCAGAGCTGCTTGTATCTTTAATACAGCAGGCTTGGATTTTCCAAACAGATGGAATTCCTTCAACTCACTGGGCCCTAGACATATGCAGGTTGTCAAGTGTCTCTACAGCAGAGCTGCTTGTATCTTTAATACAGCAGGCTTGGATTTTCCAGACAGATAGAATTCCTTCAACTCACTGGGCCCTAGACATATGCAGGTTGTCTAGTGTCTTTATAGCAGAGCTGCTTGTATCTTTAATACAGCAGGCTTGGATTTTCCAGACAGATAGAATTCCTTCAACTCAGTGGGCCCTAGACATATGCAGGTTGTCTAGTGCCTTTGTAGCAGAGCTGCTTGTATCTTTAATACAGCAGGCTTGGATTTTCCAGACAGATAGAATTCCTTCAACTCACTGGGACCTAGACATATACAGGTTGTCTAGTGCCTTTGTAGCAGAGCTGCTTGTATCTTTATGCCCCCGGTATGAAGTATATAGGGGGTGTATAGTTTTTGCCTTTTCTGTAATTATGTTTGTTTGTCTGTCTGTTTGTTGGTTTGTCTGTCTGTCTGTATACTTTTTTTTCTGTCAAAGATTTCTAAGCAACTACTTGACTTAGGATTCTGAAATTTGGTACAAAGCTTGATAGTGATGAGTTGTATTGTGTAACAAAAAACAGCCACATATTGCTTATCAGTCCCTTTATTTGTTCATTTTTCTTTCTCTCCAATGGAAATTTCTGTCACATATTTCTCAGCTCCTATTGGAGCCAGTGTTTTCAAATTTTGTGTACACCTTCAGGAAGGCAAAGTGTACTGTGTAAATGGAAATTAAGATGCTTATTCTCATTTTGCCTTCTTTTTTCATTTTTTCTTTTTTCCTCTTTCAATCTTATATAATATATATATAGACATTTTTTTCTGTCAAAGATTTCTCAGCAACTACTTGAGTTAGGATTCTGAAATTTGGTACAAAGCTTGATAGTGATGAGTTGTATTGTGTAAGAAAAGAACAGTCACATATTGCTTATCAGTCCTTTTATTTGTTCATTTTTCTTTCTCTCCAATGGAAATTTCTGTCACAGATTTCTCAGCTCCTTTTGGAGCCAGTGTTTTCAAATTTTGTGTACACCTTCAGGAAGGCAAAGTGTACTTTGTAAATGGAAATTAAGATGCTAATCCTCATTTTGCCTTCTTTTTTCATTTTTTCTTTTTTTCCTTCTTTCACTCTTATATAATATTTATTTACTTTTTTTCTGTCAATTTCTCAGCAGCTACTTGAGTTAGGATTCTGAAATTGGGTACAAAGCTTGATAGTGATAAGTTGTATTGTGTAACAAAAGAACAGCCACATATTGCTTATCAGTCCTTTTATTTGTTAATTTTTTCTTTCTCTCCAATGGAAATTTCTGTCACAGATTTCTCAGCTCCTATTGGAGCCAGTGTTTTCAAATTTTGAAAGCAAAGTGTACTGTGTAAATGGAAATTAAGATGCTAATCCTCATTTAAACTCTTTTTTCATTTTTTCTTTTTTTCCTTCTTTCACTCTTATATAATATATATATAGACATTTTTTCTGTCAATTTCTCAGCAACTCTTTGAGTTAGGATTCTGAAATTTGGTACAAAGCTTGAAAGTGATGAGATGTATTGTGTAACAAAAGAACAGCCACATATTGCTTATCAGTCCCTTTATTTGTTCATTTTTCTTTCTCTCCAATGGAAATTTCTGTCACAGATTTCTCAGCTCCTATTGGAGCCAGTGTTTTCAAATTTAGTGTACACCTTCAGCTTCCTTTCAACTCACTGGGCCCTAGACAAATGCAGGTTGTCTAGTGCCTTTATAGCAGAGCTGCTTGTATCTTTAATACAGCAGGCTTGGATTTTCCAGTCAGACAGAATTCCTTCAAATTCAGAGACAGCAGTTAAAGAGCTATAGCCTGAAGCAACTTAGTTATTAACTGAGAACATGACTGGGCAGTTTTGACATATTGGATATTTTTCACATTAATTATACTGTGGTATTTTATAACTCCACAATAAAATGTTATAGTGTGATCTCATGTGATAATATCCATGAGCAAAAAGGTTCAACCATGTATATGTTTGACTGACTGAGTGTGGTAAGGTTACTTATCTTAGCTGTTTTCAACTTCATATTTGGGGAGTGCAGTGGCTCTGATTTGACCGGGGAACATAGGATTTCTAGTCTGTCTCACTGTTGGAGGTGTCACTGTGTTGTGTCTTTGAGCAACATTATCCACTGCCAAGTACTGGTTCAACCAACGAAGACTAGTCCAACATGACTGAAAAAATGTTGACTGTGATGTAAAGAATCAAGACAAACAAAAGCTTCATATTTGCTTTTCTGCTCCTACTCTTTAATTAAATCTTAAGTTTTCTTTTATTTTCTTAAGGTTTGCTCAACTCACTTGGGCCATAGACATATGCTGGTTGTCTAGTGTCTCTACAACAGAGCTGCTTGTATCTTTAATACAGCAGGCTTGGATTTTCCAGACAGATAGAATTCCTTCAACTCAGTGGGCCCTAGACATATGCAGGTTGTCTAGTGCCTTTGTAGCAGAGCTGCTTGTAACTTTAATACAGCAGGCTTGGATTTTCCAGACAGATAGAATTCCTTCAACTCACTGGGCCCTAGACATATGCAGGTTGTCTAGTGCCTTTGTAGCAGAGCTGCTTGTAACTTTAATACAGCAGGCTTGGATTTTCCAGACAGATAGAATTCCTTCAACTCACTGGGCCCTAGACATATGCAGGTTGTCTAGTGCCTTTGTAGCAGAGCTGCTTGTATCTTTAATACAGCAGGCTTGGATTTTCCAGACAGATAGAATTCCTTCAACTCACTGGGACCTAGACATATACAGGTTGTCTAGTGCCTTTGTAGCAGAGCTGCTTGTATCTTTATGCCCCTGGTACGAAGTATATAGGGGGTATATAGTTTTTGCCTTTTCTGTAATTATGTTTGTTTGTCTGTCTGTTTGTTGGTTTGTCTGTCTGTCTGTATACTTTTTTTTCTGTCAAAGATTTCTAAGCAACTACTTGACTTAGGATTCTGAAATTTGGTACAAAGCTTGATAGTGATGAGTTGTATTGTGTAACAAATAACAGCCACATATTGCTTATCAGTCCCTTTATTTGTTCATTTTTCTTTCTCTCCAATGGAAATTTCTGTCACAGATTTCTCAGCTCCTATTGGAGCCAGTGTTTTCAAATTTTGTGTACACCTTCAGGAAGGCAAAGTGTACTGTGTAAATGGAAATTAAGATGCTAATTCTCATTTTGCCTTCTTTTTTCATTTTTTCTTTTTTTCCTTCTTTCAATCTTATATAATATATATATAGACATTTTTTTGCTGTCAAAGATTTCTCAGCAACTACTTGAGTTAGGATTCTGGAATTTGGTACAAAGCTTGATAGTGATGAGTTGTATTGTGTTACAAAAGAACAGCCACATATTGCTTATCAGTCCTTTTATTTGTTCATTTTTCTTTCTCTCCAATGGAAATTTCTGTCACAGATTTCTCAGCTCCTATTGGAGCCAGTGTTTTCTAATTTTGTGTACACCTCCAGGAAGGCAAAGTGTACTTTGTAAATGGAAATTAAGATGCTAATCCTCATTTTGCCTTCTTTTTTTCATTTTTTCTTTGTTTTCCTTCTTTCACTCTTATATAATATATATTTACTTTTTTTCTGTCAATTTCTCAGCAGCTACTTGAGTTAGGATTCTGAAATTTGGTACAAAGCTTGATAGTGATGAGTTGTATTGTGTAACAAAAGAACAGCCACATATTGCTTATCAGTCCTTTTATTTGTTCATTTTTTCTTTCTCTCCAATGGAAATTTCTGTCACAGATTTCTCAGCTCCTATTGGAGCCAGTGTTTTCAAATTTTGAAAGCAAAGTGTACTGTGTAAATGGAAATTAAGATGCTAATCCTCATTTGGGCTCTTTTTTTCATTTTTTCTTTTTTTCCTTCTTTCACTCTTATATAATATATATAGACATTTTTTCTGTCAAGGAGTTCTCAGCAACTACTTGAGTTAGGATTCTGAAATTTGGTACAAAGCTTGAAAGTGATGAGTTGTATTGTGTAACAAAAGAACAGCCACATATTGCTTATCAGTCCCTTTATTTGTTCATTTTTCTTTCATTCCAATGGAAATTTCTGTCACAGATTTCTCAGCTCCTATTGGAGCCAGTGTTTTCAAATTTTGCGTACACCTTCAGGAAGGCAAAGTGTACTGTGTAAATGGAAATTAAGATGCTAATCCTCATTTTGCCTTCTTTTTTCATATTTTCTTTTTTTTTCTTCTTTCACTCTTATAAAATATATATATATAGACTTTTCTGTCAATTTCTCAGCAGCTACTTGAGTTAGGATTCTGAAATTTGGTACAAAGCTTGAAAGTGATGAGTTGTATTGTGTAACAAAAGAACAGCCACATATTGCTTATCAGTCCTTTTATTTGTTCATTTTTCTTTCTCTCCAATGGAAATTTCTGTCACAGATTTCTCAGCTCCTATTGGAGCCAGTGTTTTCAAATTTAGTGTACATCTTCAGCTTCCTTTCAACTCACTGGGCCCTAGACAAATGCAGGTTGTCTAGTGCCTTTATAGCAGAGCTGCTTGTATCTTTAATACAGCAGGCTTGGATTTTCCAGTCAGACAGAATTCCTTCAAATTCAGAGGCAGCAGTTAAAGAGCTATAGCCTGAAGCAACTTAGTTATTAACTGAGAACATGACTGGGCAGTTTTGACATATTGGATATTTTTCACATTAATTATACTGTGGTATTTTATAACTCCACAATAAAATGTTATAGTGTGATCTCATGTGATAATATCCATGAGCAAAAAGGTTCAACCATGTATATGTTTGACTGAGTGTGGTAAGGTTACTTATCTTAGCTGTTTTCACCTTCATATTGGGGGAGGGCAGTGGCTCTGATTTGACTGGGGAACATAGGATTTCTAGTCTGTCTCACTGTTGGAGGTGTCACTGTGTTGTGTCTTTGAGCAACATTATCCACTGCCAAGTACTGGTTCAACCAACGAAGACTAGTCCAACATGACTGAAAAAATGTTGACTGTGATGTAAAGAATCAAGACAAACAAAAGTTTCATATTTGCTTTTCTGCTCCTACTCTTTAATTAAATCTTAAGTTTTCTTTTATTTTCTTAAGGTTTGCTCAACTCACTTGGGCCATAGACATATGCTGGTTGCCTAGTGTCTCTACAACAGAGCTGCTTGTATCTTTAATACAGCAGGCTTGGATTTTCCAGACAGATAGAATTCCTTCAACTCAGTGGGCCCTAGACATATGCAGGTTGTCTAGTGCCTTTGTAGCAGAGCTGCTTGTATCTTTAATACAGCAGGCTTGGATTTTCCAGACAGATAGAATTCCTTCAACTCACTGGGACCTAGACATATGCAGGTTGTCTAGTGCCTTTGTAGCAGAGCTGCTTGTATCTTTATGCCCCCGGTACGAAGTATATAGGGGGTATATAGTTTTTGCCTTTTCTGTAATTATGTTTGTTTGTCTGTCTGTTTGTTGGTTTGTCTGTCTGTCTGTATACTTTTTTTCTGTCAAAGATTTCTAAGCAACTACTTGACTTAGGATTCTGAAATTTGGTACAAAGCTTGATAGTGATGAGTTGTATTGTGTAACAAATAACAGCCACATATTGCTTATCAGTCCCTTTATTTGTTCATTTTTCTTTCTCTCCAATGGAAATTTCTGTCACAGATTTCTCAGCTCCTATTGGAGCCAGTGTTTTCAAATTTTGTGTACACCTTCAGGAAGGCAAAGTGTACTGTGTAAATGGAAATTAAGATGCTAATTCTCATTTTGCCTTCTTTTTTCATTTTTTCTTTTTTTCCTTCTTTCAATCTTATATAATATATATATATAGACATTTTTTTTCTGTCAAAGATTTCTCAGCAACTACTTGAGTTAGGATTCTGGAATTTGGTACAAAGCTTGATAGTGATGAGTTGTATTGTGTAACAAAAGAACAGCCACATATTGCTTATCAGTCCTTTTATTTGTTCATTTTTCTTTCTCTCCAATGGAAATTTCTGTCACAGATTTCTCAGCTCCTTTTGGAGCCAGTGTTTTCAAATTTTGTGTACACCTCCAGGAAGGCAAAGTGTACTTTGTAAATGGAAATTAAGATGCTAATCCTCATTTTGCCTTCTTTTTTTCATTTTTTCTTTGTTTTCCTTCTTTCACTCTTATATAATATATATTTACTTTTTTTCTGTCAATTTCTCAGCAGCTACTTGAGTTAGGATTCTGAAATTTGGTACAAAGCTTGAAAGTGATGAGTTGTATTGTGTAACAAAAGAACAGCCACATATTGCTTATCAGTCCTTTTATTTGTTCATTTTTTCTTTCTCTCCAATGGAAATTTCTGTCACAGATTTCTCAGCTCCTATTGGAGCCAGTGTTTTCAAATTTTGAAAGCAAAGTGTACTGTGTAAATGGAAATTAAGATGCTAATCCTCATTTGGGCTCTTTTTTCATTTTTTCATTTTTTCCTTCTTTCACTCTTATATAATATATATAGTAATATATATAGACATTTTTTCTGTCAAGGATTTCTCAGCAACTACTTGAGTTAGGATTCTGAAATTTGGTACAAAGCTTGAAAGTGATGAGTTGTATTGTGTAACAAAAGAACAGCCACATATTGCTTATCAGTCCCTTTATTTGTTCATTTTTCTTTCATTCCAATGGAAATTTCTGTCACAGATTTCTCAGCTCCTATTGGAGCCAGTGTTTTCAAATTTTGCGTACACCTTCAGGAAGGCAAAGTGTACTGTGTAAATGGTAATTAAGATGCTAATCCTCATTTTGCCTTCTTTTTTCATATTTTCTTTTTTCTTCTTCTTTCACTCTTATATAATATATATATAGACTTTTTTCTGTCAATTTCGCAGCAACTACTTGAGTTAGGATTCTGAAATTTGGTACAAAGCTTGAAAGTGATGAGTTGTATTGTGTAACAAAAGAACAGCCACATATTGCTTATCAGTCCTTTTATTTGTTCATTTTTCTTTCTCTCCAATGGAAATTTCTGTCACAGATTTCTCAGCTCCTATTGGAGCCAGTGTTTTCAAATTTAGTGTACACCTTCAGCTTCCTTTCAACTCACTGGGCCCTAGACAAATGCAGGTTGTCTAGTGCCTTTATAGCAGAGCTGCTTGTATCTTTAATACAGCAGGCTTGGATTTTCCAGTCAGACAGAGTTCCTTCAAATTCAGAGGCAGCAGTTAAAGAGATATAGCCTGAAGCAACTTAGTTATTAACTGAGAACATGACTGGGCAGTTTTGACATATTGGATATTTTTCACATTAATTATACTGTGGTATTTTATAACTCCACAATAAAATGTTATAGTGTGATCTCATGTGATAATATCCATGAGCAAAAAGGTTCAACCATGTATATGTTTGACTGACTGAGTGTGGTAAGGTTACTTATTCTAGCTGTTTTCACCTTCATATTTGGGGAGCGCAGTGGCTCTGATTTGACTGGGGAACATAGGATTTCTAGTCTGTCTCACTGTTGGAGGTGTCACTGTGTTGTGTCTTTGAGCAACATTATCCACTGCCAAGTACTGGTTCAACCAACGAAGACTAGTCCAACATGACTGAAAAAATGTTGACTGTGATGTAAAGAATCAAGACAAACAAAAGTTTCATATTTGCTTTTCTGCTCCTACTCTTTAATTAAATCTTAAGTTTTCTTTTATTTTCTTAAGGTTTGCTCAACTCACTTGGGCCATAGACATATGCTGGTTGCCTAGTGTCTCTACAACAGAGCTGCTTGTATCTTTAATACAGCAGGCTTTGATTTTCCAGACAGATAGAATTCCTTCAACTCAGTGGGCCCTAGACATATGCAGGTTGTCTAGTGCCTTTGTAGCAGAGCTGCTTGTAACTTTAATACAGCAGGCTTGGATTTTCCAGACAGATAGAATTCCTTCAACTCACTGGGCCCTAGACATATGCAGGTTGTCTAGTGCCTTTGTAGCAGAGCTGCTTGTAACTTTAATACAGCAGGCTTGGATTTTCCAGACAGATAGAATTCCTTCAACTCACTGGGCCCTAGACATATGCAGGTTGTCTAGTGCCTTTGTAGCAGAGCTGCTTGTATCTTTAATACAGCAGGCTTGGATTTTCCAGACAGATAGAATTCCTTCAACTCACTGGGACCTAGACATATGCAGGTTGTCTAGTGCCTTTGTAGCAGAGCTGCTTGTATCTTTATGCCCCCGGTATGAAGTATATAGGGGGTATATAGTTTTTGCCTTTTCTGTAATTATGTTTGTTTGTCTGTCTGTTTGTTGGTTTGTCTGTCTGTCTGTATACTTTTTTTTCTGTCAAAGATTTCTAAGCAACTACTTGAAGTATGGTTTTGAAATTTGGTACAAAGCTTGATAGTGATGAGTTGTATTGTGTAACAAAAAACAGCCACATATTGCTTATCAGTCTCTTTATTTGTTCATTTTTCTTTCTCTCCAATGGAAATTTCTGTCACAGATTTCTCAGCTCCTATTGGAGCCAGTGTTTTCAAATTTTGTATACACCTTCAGGAAGGCAAAGTGTACTGTGTAAATGGAAATTAAGATGCTAATTCTCATTTTGCCTTCTTTTTTCATTTTTTTCTTTTTTTCCTTCTTTCAATCTTATATAATATATATATAGACATTTTTTTCTGTCAAAGATTTCTCAGCAACTACTTGAGTTAGGATTCTGAAATTTGGTACAAAGCTTGATAGTGATGAGTTGTATTGTGTAACAAAAGAACAGCCACATATTGCTTATCAGTCCTTTTATTTGTTCATTTTCTTTCTCTCCAATGGAAATTTCTGTCACAGATTTCTCAGCTCCTATTGGAGCCAGTGTTTTCAAATTTTGTGTACACCTTCAGGAAGGCAAAGTGTACTTTGTAAATGGAAATTAAGATGCTAATCCTCATTTTGCCTTCTTTTTTCATTTTTTCTTTGTTTTCCTTCTTTCACTCTTATATAATATATATTTACTTTTTTTCTGTCAATTTCTCAGCAGCTACTTGAGTTAGGATTCTGAAATTTGGTACAAAGCTTGATAGTGATGAGTTGTATTGTGTAACAAAAGAACAGCCACATATTGCTTATCAGTCCTTTTATTTGTTCATTTTTTCTTTCTCTCCAATGGAAATTTCTGTCACAGATTTCTCAGCTCCTATTGGAGCCAGTGTTTTCAAATTTTGAAAGCAAAGTGTACTGTGTAAATGGAAATTAAGATGCTAATCCTCATTTGGCCTATTTTTTCATTTTTTTCTTTTTTTCCTTCTTTCAATCTTATATAATATATATAGACATTTTTTTCTGTCAAGGATTTCTCAACAACTCTTTGAGTTAGGATTCTGAAATTTAGTACAAAGCTTGAAAGTGATGAGTTGCATTGTGTAAGAAAAGAACAGCCACATATTGCTTATCAGTCCCTTTATTTGTTCATTTTTCTTTCTCTCCAATGGAAATTTCTGTCACAGATTTCTCAGCTCCTATTGGAGCCAGTGTTTTCAAATTTTGCGTACACCTTCAGGAAGGCAAAGTGTACTGTGTAAATGGAAATTAAGATGCTAATCCTCATTTTGCCTTCTTTTTTCATATTTTCTTTTTTTTCTTCTTTCACTCTTATATAATATATATATAGACTTTCTTCTGTCAATTTCGCAGCAACTACTTGAGTTAGGATTCTGAAATTTGGTACAAAGCTTGATAGTGATGAGTTGTATTGTGTAACAAAAGAACAGCCACATATTGCTTATCAGTCCTTTTATTTGTTCATTTTCCTTTCTCTCCAATGGAAATTTCTGTCACAGATTTCTCAGCTCCTATTGGAGCCAGTGTTTTCAAATTTAGTGTACACCTTCAGCTTCCTTTCAACTCACTGGGCCCTAGACAAATGCAGGTTGTCTAGTGCCTTTATAGCAGAGCTGCTTGTATCTTTAATACAGCAGGCTTGGGTTTTCCAGTCAGACAGAATTCCTTCAAATTCAGAGGCAGCAGTTAAAGAGCTATAGCCTGAAGCAACTTGGTTATTAACTGAGAACATGACTGGGCAGTTTTGTCATATTGGATATTTTTCACATTAATTGTACTGTGGTATTTTATAACTCCACAATAAAATGTTATAGTGTGATCTCATGTGATAATATCCATGAGCAAAAAGGTTCAACCATGTATATGTTTGACTGACTGAGTGTGGTAAGGTTACTTATTTTAGCTGTTTTCACCTTCATATTTGGGGAGCGCAGTGGCTCTGATTTGACCGGGGAACATAGGATTTCTAGTCTGTCTCACTGTTGGAGGTGTCACTGTGTTGTGTCTTTGAGCAACATTATCCACTGCCAAGTACTGGTTCAACCAACGAAGACTCGTCTAACATGACTGAAAAAATGTTGAAGTTTTCTTTTATTTTCTTAAGGTTTGCTCAACTCACTTGGGCCATAGACATATGCAGGTTGTCTAGTGTTTCTACAGCAGAGCTGCTTGTATCTTAAATACAGCAGGCTTGGATTTTCCAGACAGATAGAATTCCTTCAACTCACTGGGCCCTAGACATATGCAGGTTGTCTAGTGCCTTTATAGCAGAGATGCTTGTATCTTTAATACAGCAGGCTTGGATTTCCAGTCAGAATTCCTTCAACTCATTGGGATCATAGAAATCTGTAGGTTGTCTAGTGCCTCTTTGGCAGAGTTACTTTTATCTTTCATCCAGCAGGCTTGGATTTTCTAGCTGGGTTGAATTCCTTAAAATTCAGAGGAAATAGTTGAAGAGCTATAGCCTGAAGCAAGTTACTAATACTGTAATAATATATATGTCTCCACAATATATTGTTTCAGTGTTTATACCCATGAGCAGTAATAAGCAGCCATGTATTTGTGTAACAGATTAAAAGTGTGGTGAGGTTACTGTTCTTTAATGTTACATCTTCAGGAAAACTTTTTCAAATTTGCTTTTCTCTTCTTACTCATGTATTTAATTAGATATTTCATAATGTTTCTTTAATTTGCTTCTGCTTTGACCAAACTCACAGGGGCTATAGAACTAATTGAGCTGCCGAGTGCTTCTTTAGCAGATCCTCTTGTATCATTTATATAGCAGAGCTTCAGGCCTAATGTCTGATAGAAGTCCTCTGCATCCAGAGGTAACAGTTACAGAGCTAAAGCCTGTAGCAAGTTAACTGAGTACATGTCAGTGCAGTTGTTTCAAATCAGGCAATGGTTTGACTGCTTTGGAATGCTCATACCTGTTCATTCATCAGGAAAACCTCTATATTTGTTTTCCTGATGGAGATCATTTAACTTTAAACCATTCAGTCAATTTTCAAACTCACTTATCTTTGCACCCACAGTTAGATTAGGTTGTTGTATTTCTGAATCATGATAATGGATCTGTAGGGTTCAGCTGAGAATCTGATGCAGTAGGATGTATTGTAACCTGTTTTGGAACTTTGTAGAGCAGAACAACTACAAACCATGAACTAAACCACAGTGAGGAGAACAAAAATAATGAGTTTGGAACTGATTGTTGCAAGTTCACAAAAAAGAACGACTGTGAACCATGAGCTAAATGCTACAGAGAGAACAGGTCTAGAACCGATTGCTGCAAACTCACAAAATAGATCAACTGTGAACCATGAACTAAATACAGAGAGATCAAGTCTAGAACTGATTGTTGAAAGTTCACAAATTGAACAGAATCACTGTGGACCATGAACTAAACACTACAGAGTGAAAAAGTCAATAACTGTTTGCTTTAAACTCACAAACAGACTAACTGTGAACAATGAACTAAAAACAATAAGTCTAAAATAGATTGCTGTTAAGTTTGCAATTAGAACTGTGAGCCATGAACTAAATACTACAGAGAGGAGAAATAAGTCTCAACCTTATTCTGTAAATAGAACAACTGTGAACAATGAACTAAATACTATAGAGAGGAGAAATAAGTCTAGGCCTTATGCTGTAAATAGAACAACTGTGAACAATGAACTAAATACTACATAGAGAAGAATTAAGTCTAGACCTTATGCTGTAAATAGAACAACTGTGAACAATGAACTAAATACTACAGAGAGAAGAATTAAGTCTAGAGTGGATTGCTGTAAATAGAACAACTGTGAACAATGAACTAAATACTACAGAGAGAAGAATTAAGTCTAGAGTGGATTGCTGTAAATAGAACAACTGTGAACAATGAACTAAATACTACAGAGAGGAAATAAGTCTAGACCTTATGCTGTAAATAGAACAACTGTGAACAATGAACTAAATACTACAGAGGGGTGATAAGTCTAGGTTGGATTGTTGTGAATAGAACAACTGTTCACCATGAACTAAATACTAGTGCGATCAAGCCCAAGACTGATTGCTGCACAACTGAACCATGAATTAAATGCCACAGAGAAGGGAAACAGTCTAGAAGTGATAACTGTAAGTTTACAAAAGTTTATATTTTTATCTTGTCAAATCCCAATGAGAATGAACCGTTTGAAGACCAGAAGTCCCTAAATGAGTATGTTCCATTTGGGCCGCGATGTGAGAAAACCTGTCTTTGGTGGTTTGCGAACAACAAAGGCGCAGACCAGAGTCTGATCAGCGCCTTTGTTATTCGCTTATTTGAAAGTATCATATACAAACTTGATACTAGCGAAATTTCAATTTTCTAGGTAGTCTCTGTAGCTGAGCAGGTTGGTTTGGGTATGACCATTTCAGAAACCCCGAAGACAGGTTTTCTCGCGTTGAGGCCCATTTCATCCAGATCTTCACTGTTTGTAAGATAAAATTGATCTTACAGAAATACAATATTTGAGCCGTTACGTGTGATTTCCAACAATGTGGCATTTTGACAAATGTAGACTCAGACAAGCCTGTGCAGCCTCCTTTTAAGCTTAGGAACTCAATGATGTTCGGTCAGTAGCTTAACAGTCAGAATATTTAAGCAACTAGCAAAGGCTCTGATCAGTCTGCGCATATGCGCAGGCTGTGCATATGCGCAGGCTGGTCTGAGCCTTTGCTTGTCCCACATACCGCATTGTTGTAAATCTCATGTCACGGCTCATTTTTCAAAACAAACTTGAGGCAGATCCAGAATCTGCCTTTATGAGAATTTTACTAATTCATCCCCCTCAAATTAATATTTTAGACTTCTGCTTGGCTTAAAAAGTAAGGGAGGATGATCAGGATAAACCACAATCACACACTGCAGACCAACCTACGGCACTGGGAGGAAATGACACAGAACATTTACAGTAACATCTGTAAGACAATAAGAGCAAACCAACCAGCTTTCTCTTCCTTTTCAAGATGATTGCAAAACTTGAATGGACACAAAATAATGCATACCAAAACAAAGACACAGAACCCCACAAACAATGGGAATTGAGAAGTACATTAACAAAAACGCAACATCAGAACCACCACCTTAGAACGGACAGCAACCTAAGCCACAGTGTGGCTTAAACGCTTTTGAAGTTTGAAGCACTTTCAAAGTGAGTACATGTTTATAAATAAGTCACATATTTTACTCGCTGATCAATTTTATCATTTGGGGAGGCGTAACATCAATGTGAGATCTACTGTGGACAGTGGTGCATTAATAAATTATATTCAAAACTAACTAAAAATATGAAAAGTTATTATTTGTCTACATTGACCCAGGACAAATGAATTTCAATTACCTTTCACCCAATCTTTGAGAATCTTCATAAAAAGTGTGCTTAGATTGCGGTACAATTACTTTTCTGAATGAAAAAAAAAAAACACACACACACATAATTCCTAGATAGCCTAATGGATAAATGGCTGTCCATAGCACTCAAAAGATGTGGGTTTGAGTCCAGTAGCTTAATCAACCATAAGATGAGTTACATTTTAAGCCTATGATATCTTTGTAAACTGATTCTCTGTTGAAATGAAACACCAATTAACATTAGAAATTAATCAAATGATTACTACTTTATAACCTCATTCAGATGGCAGCTGATTTTTTTGCATGAAATCACTATCACATCTGTCACATAACCAAAAGTTTTATAGGCGTATGATGCATGAGGAAGATGTAAATGAGACCACCGATCAAAATATCAACTGCTTATCATTTTAACATTACTAACAACGGATGTGAATTTTGCTTACTGACCCCTCCTGCAATTCTTGATCTCCCCAAATGCATATTAAAAGGATGGCGTCTGTAAATTTGTGATTTCATTTGCTAAGATCCTGTTCTCAACATTAAACTGATTTCATATTGTCCGTCCGTGTGTGCGTCCGTGCGTCAGTCAGTCCATAACGTTTTGTTTCCTTAATATCTTGAAGAGTCATTGCTGGTATTTTGTCAAACTTTGCAAACATATTTATATATACAAGACAAATACTTTAAACAAAAAAGTAAGGCTAGGGGCCAATTTTATTAGAGTTATTTCCCTTTGTAATTCTAAATGGCTTTTTATATAGGGGTTTATGCTTTTGCTATTATAGTCTATTAACTCCTACCACAGCTTTTGATGGAGCAATTTGATACTTTTCTTATACAATGTAGATACATTGAACGATATGCATACAGGAGTTTGGTTCAAAAAATATTTTTTGACAAAGTAACAGCTATGAGAACTTAGACAATTTTTTCCTAATATCGCTTTTGTATATGCATAGATAAGTGCCTTCATGGGCGGATCAACTCCTACCACAGCTTTTGATGGAGCAATTTGATTCTTTGCCTATCCAATGTAGACACATTGAACATATGCATGAAGGAGTTTGGTTAAAAAAAATAATTTTTGACAAAATGACAGCTATGAGAACTTAAGACAATTTGTATATGCATAGATAGTGCCTTCATGGGCCCATCAACTCCTACCACAGCTTTTGATTCAGTAATTTGATACTATGTCTTCACAATGTAAACACATTGAACATAGGCATGAAGGAGTTTGGTTAAAGAATTTAATTTTGACAAAATGACAGCTATGAGAACTTAGATAATTTTTCCCTAATATGGCTTTTGTATATGCTAAGATAGTTCCTTCATGGGCCGATCAACTCAGGAGTACAACAGCTTTTGATAGAACAATTTGATACTTGCCTTCACAATATAGACACATTGAACATATGCATGAAGGAGTTTGGTTAAAAAAAGTTTTTTTACAAAATGACAGCTATGAAAACTTAGAAAATTTTCTGATATAAGCTAATTTTTTGATATAAGCTTTGATAAATTGAACTTTCAGGTGTGAACATTTTTGTGTATTCGATCTTAACAAATGTTCCACATTGCAAGCTTTAAAGATCATTTGCACAGATTCTACTGAAATCTTCTTTGCAAAACTAAGGTCTGCTGGTTTGAACTATCACTTGCCAAAACTAAGTATTTTCACTGACCCTTACTGTGCGGTGGGTATCTAATAAGCATTGCTTATTGACTTTTTTCATTGCAATTGAAATTGTTCGATATTTCACAATGATGAGCACAAAAAGATGCGAAACATAAGAAATTGCTAAACTTATTGTGCATAGTATATATCTGGGCTCTACAGCTCAAGGTTTATCAGCATGAAATAATTCCATGCTTTTATTTTTATTGCAGCATACCTGAGGAAACCCAAGTGGCTGAGTAACCCAGCGAAGGACCCAGCGGTGGGGGGATAACTGGGTCGGAAACTGTCTTCAGGATTTGAGGAACTCGGTGAAGGACAGACCACCAAGTGAAAACCTTGCTATAGTATCAGATGAAGTGTAGACTCTACTAGGCTTACATAGGATGTTAAGAGTAGACAAAGAATTAATCATTTCTATCCATCAACCTTGATAGGGTAAAGGTTATGTGATATGAGATTGTTTTATGTTCTTACCAGAGGGCATATTCTCCTTATAAGCTGAGTGCTTGATGGGTTGTTTACACTATACTGATTTCTAGTATATCAAGTGCTGCTATTTTCGTTATCAATGTACATTCATTGCATGGTTTCAAAACGTGGAACCTATACTTCTACCACGATCTCTGATTATGACCTTCGATTCATTCGATGCATTTACAGTTACAGTCAGGCCTCAAAGCCTTTTGTGGGAGTACAATTGGCTGGCATCATCAAAAAGCTACAGAATTTAAAACAGTTATACATACTTTACATATGCATATTGTTCTATGGTACTTTAGACTCAAAATAGATTTACAAATCAGTGGATTTACCCGTATGCACTAAGACAGACCACACTTCATTGTTTTCTAATATGAAAATAACTTTTGGATCAAATGGATTTATAGATCAGTGGATTAACTCATATGCACTAAGACAGACCAAACTTCAATGTTTATTAATATGATTCTTACTATAGAATCAATTGAATTTATAGTTCAGTGGATTAACACTTATGCACTTAGACAGACCGATTTCAATATGTTCTGATATGATCCTTACTATAGAATCAAATGGATTTATAGACCAGTGGATTAACTCTTATGCACTAAGACAGATCAACTATCAATGTGGTCTAATATGAACCTTACTACAGAATCAAATGGATTTATAGGCCAGTGGATTAACTCTTATGCACTAAGACAGATCAACTATTGGGCCTTGACACAAGTAAACCTGACTGTTGTACAGTAAAACCTGTGTAAAACAGCCACTCAAAAATAGACAAACAAAGATCTTAATGACAAATGGTAGCTTAATGAAGGTCGAAAGTATTGCAGAATGCTCCCCTTGGAGCTTTCTGCAATACTTTCACTTGCATTAAGCGATAATTGGTCTTCAAACCAATTTATGGCCATTTTGAGAGTGGCCGTTTTATACAGGTTTTACTGTATGTGAACAATAAAGACTCAGACCAGCCTATGCTTTAGGGCAGCCTGTTCAGTGCCTTTGTTATTCACTATAATTTTTAAACTGACTCCATGCAAAATTTAAACACCCTATCTGGTCTCTGAATCTGAGCAGAGTTGTTTTAGTCTGACATGATTGAAAATTATGAAGATAGCTTTTCTCACGACAAGGCCTAATTAGAGTTGAATCATTTCTGAATATAAAATGAAACCTTTCGTGTCTTAAAGTATATAATGGATCAGGCCCCCAGAGAAGAGTAAACCAGGATTGGCACAGGCTTGAAAAGTGCTTGAAATTTATCTTGAAAAGTCCTGAAAATTTTGCCTGGAAAAGTACTTGTAAATCACCCTGAGACCTTGAAAGAATACTTGAATTATACTATTTTCAGTAGGACTTAACACTGTGGATAGAGAAATAAATCAGTATAAAATTGTTGTGCCGTTAGTGCAGCATGTGCTACACCAATTAAAGGCACAACAATTTTTTGCTATTTTTGTCCTGATACTAATGTCTTCGTTATATCCGAAGTAGAATTTTAACATGTAAATCAGTATTTTATCATAAACTTGTAGTCCTTAAAAACCATAATATTATATAGAATTGCCTTTCTGAAGTCCTTGAATTTTTCACAATATTGCCTGTATGAAAAAAAGTAAGTGAGTATGATCAGGAAATACCACAATCACAAACTGCAGACAACCCAGTGGCACCGCGAGGAAGGGCCGCTCAACCATCACGAGACACCAGGAAGACAAATTAAGCAAAGCAATCAGCTCTCTATTCCCCATCAAGATGATTGCAATACTAGAATGGACATAAAGTAACGTACAACAAAACATAGAACAATTACAGACTCCCACAATGGGAGTAACAATAAACAAAAAGTCAACAACAACAGAACCACCGCCTTAGAACCCTGGTGGACTCAAAAAATTATTTTGCTAGATATATTGAACAAAGCAAAATGTTGTGTGTGTACTCAGAAGAACATTCTCGGACAAAGCATATGTTGTGTGTACTCAAACACGGCCAGAACTTCTGGTTTCCAGGAAAGTTTTTATTTAATCAGTAGACAGACCAGGATCATGCAGGCAGGGGGTCAATATTTTTTGTATTATTCGTAGATTAACTCTTTGCCTACAGGGTAATCCGTATGGTCATCTGCTGATTTTTTCAAAATCATTTTTTTTTAATTCTTTAAAGCTGCATAGTCTGTAATTTTGAACATTTTTCGAAAAATTTTCTTTTCTTTTTAAATTATTTGTAAAAATTGAATTAAGTTATGTTTTCACAATAAGTATGTTCAGTACAGCTGAAAACTGCACGGAAAAGTGAATTATCTTATAAAACAGGTGTTTTTTCTCTTGTAAGTAATTATTTGCGTCCCTCCAACAATTCTAGACTGTTGATTTTTAACATAAATGCTCTTGTTTTGATTGTGATAATTTGTTAAGATTTACGAAAATGGTAAAATCTTTACGTGAATTTGAGTATTTTTAATGTATTCTTAAAAAATAGAAACTTTACTTCAAAAATTAAAAGATCAAAAGTTACAGACTATGCAGCTTTAAGGGCAGCCATATTAAATAGTGTGAAACAGTTTGAATCCAGATCAGGTCTGACAAAATGTTGGCCCTGAATTGGTTCCAAACTATTTGTAAAGGTTACCAGTAGATGACACAGTAAAGAAAAAATGCTTTATATTCTCTAGATATTAGGACAGATAGACCTGAGCAAAAACACATAAAGCCAGATTCTGAAGTAGCAGCTTTACTATATATTCTCTAGATATTAGGACAGATAGACCTGAGCAAAACACATTAAACCAGATTTTGAAGTAACAGCCTGATCAAGATTTATACTATTTTAACTTTCTGCAAACTTTATTATAAAGTCTGAATAGTTAGAGGAAATAAGATAGTGCTTTATTGTAGAAAATTGTTGTAATTTGCAAGCTTTTAGTTAAGACTGGGTATCAAAAAAAACGATTTTCTTATTTCTAAACCAAAACCTATGTTTTTATACTCAAAAGAACTGTCTCAATGAGACTTTTGAGCACCCAAAACATATATTTAAACTTGTGGGTATTAAAATATTTACAATTTTATGCTCAAAAATTGTGTTTATCAAAACCTATGGATTTATATTTGAGCTGTGACATGTGATTTCCAACAATGTGGCATTTTGACATGTGTAGACTCAGACAAGCCTGTGCAGCCTCCCACTAAGCTTAGAAATGCCAAATGCTGTTCAGTGAGAAAGAATATTCAAGCGACTAGCAAAGGCTCTGATCAGACTGCACATATGCGCAGGCTGGTCTGAGCCTTTGCTGATCACTTATTTTACTTTGTTGGAAATCTCATGTCGCGGCTCATTTGTTATTATGAAGAAATATTGCAGGACTTGAGATAATTTTATTAATATTTTGTGAATATATGCAGGACTTTAGTTAAGAATGTGTGTTGAAAAAAAATCTTTTTTCTCAACTTAAAGACATGTTGTGAGTACTCAAAAGAGCCATCTCAATGAGACGGTTCTTTTGAGTACCCAAAACATGTTAAAACTGAAGGGTAAGAAATATTAACAATATTACACCAAAAAATTGTGTTTATCCGAACGAAATATTGCAGGACTGGAGATAATTTTATTATTTTTTGAATATATGCAGGACTTTAGTAAAGATTGTGTATTGGAAAAAAATCTTATTTCTCAACTGAAACACATGTTGTGAGTACTCAAAAGAACCGTCTCACCCAAAACATGTTAAAACTGAGGGGTAAGCAAATATTAACAATATTGCAGGACTTTAGTTAAAAATGTGTATTGAAAAAAAAAATCTTATTTCTCAACATTTAAACTGAAACACATGTTGTGAGTACTCAAAAGAACCATCTTAATTAGATGGTTCTTTTGAGCACCCAAAACATGTAAAAACTGAGGGGTAAGCAAATATTAACAATATTACACTAAAAAGTTTTGTTTATCCAAACGAAATATTGTAGGACTTTAGTTAAGAATGTGTATTGAAAAAAAATCTTATTTCTCAACTGAAACACATATTGTGAGTACTCAAAAGAACCATCTTAATTAGATGGTTCTTTTGAGCACCCAAAACATGTTTAAACTGAGGGGTAAGAAAATATTAACAATATTTCATTAAAAAAATATGTTTATCTGAACGAAATATTGCAGGACTGGAGATATTATTTTGTGAATATATGCAGGACTTAAGTTAAGAATGTGTATTGAAAAAAAAATCTTATTTCTCAACTGAAACACATGTTGTGAGTACTCAAAAGAATCATCATCTCAATGAGATAGTACTTTTGAGCACCCAAAACATGTAAAAACTGAGGGGTAAACAAATATTAACATTTTTACATTAATTTTTTTTATCTTAACCGGTGTATATGTATTTAGTTGTGAGTTTGTAAAATAATTTTTGTCAGATTCTTTATTCATTCGTTATTGTCATTAAGATTTCTTAATTGATTAAATCTGGCCCAGAAGTTATACAATTTTTTCATGCTCATCTTAACTTAGCTTAAAATTAATCATGCTTATAAGTGTTACAATGCCAATAATTGTTAGCATTTTAACATTTATGAGCAAGATAAATACATCTAAGAGTTTGAAAGCAATAATATCTTGCTTTTTATGAGCAGTTAAAAGTTCTTCTCAGTTGAGTTGAGCATGAAAAAGTTTTATAACGGGGTTCTGATCATGCTGAATAATGCATGCTTTTCACCTTTCCCTAATTTGTGTCATTTTGAAATGCTGGATTCAATTTATTGGCATGTTTTTTTCACAAACAAGGAAAGTGAAAAAAAGTGTGGACCTAGATCAGCTAGGTCTCTGGCACCATCTGAACTTGAACTACCTTGTTTTCAAGATATGATTTATTGGGAGTTAGTGTTAATAACAGTTTATGTGATTTTTATACTTGATATCATATTTTTCAAAAATCATTGCCAAGTAATGTGGTCACCAATAGGGTTGTACCTAAATCAGGACAGATAAAATGTCAAGATCTGGATCCAAACTGTTTGACACTGTAAAGGTTTGTTGTAAAATCTGATAATGAAAACATTTTCTGAAAACTTACCCAGTAGGTAAAGAGTCATTCTTTAAACTTGCATTTGTAGCAACCCAGTGCGTCTAGAGATATAAGGTTTTGTCTGAAGATGCTACTTTCTGTGTGTGAATAGTGAAGGTATTGATGAGATTGTACATTTGAGCAGGCTTGTCTGAATCTCCATTGCAGTAACCTAGTGGATTGTAAGATATAAGCTTTCGTCTCACGTTGCTACTTTCTGTGTGTGAGCAGTGACAGTATTTATGAGACTGTACATTTGTGCAGGCCTGTCTGAATCTCCATTGCAGCAACCTAGTGGATTGTAAGATATAAGCTTTTGTCTTACGTTGCTACTTTCTGTGTGTGAGCAGTGACAGTATTTATGAGACTGTACATATGTGCAGGTTTGTCTGAATCTCCATTGCAGTAACCTAGTGGGTCAAGAGATGTACATTTTATCTGACATTGCTACTTTCTGTGTGTGAGTGAAAGTATTGATGAGACTACATTATATAGAAGACTAATAGGCCTATCAGTGCAGGTCTGAGCCTCCATTGCTTGACTATAATGTGATAATATCCAAAGTTTCTTTTCTTGCTCACTTTTGTTTGTTAATTGATTTGAACCGTGACATGAGATTTCCAACAATGTGGTATGTGCAACCAGCAAAGGCTCAGACCAGCCTGCGCATACCCGCAGACTGATCAGAGCCTTTACTTGTCGCTCGAATATCCTATGAGTGTTAAGCTAATGACTAAACACCTTTTTAGGTTTCTAAGCCTAAAAGGAGGCTGCACAGGCTCGTCTGAGTCTACATTTGTCAAAATGCCACATTGTTGGAAATCACATGTCGTTGCTCAATTATTGATTTACACCATGGAATTTTATATACATTGAATTAAAAAAACATTTAAACCTCACATTTGAACTCTGATTGTTCGAAATACTCACTCATTTAAAACTTCATTTGAGCCGCAACATGTGATTTCCAACAATGTGGCATTTGGACAAGTCTAGACTCAGACTAGCCTCTGCAGCCTCCTTTTGAGCTCAGAAACTCCAAATGGTGTTCAGTCTGTAGCTTAACAATCATAGAATACTCAAGTGACTAGCAAAGGCTCTGTTCAGACTGTGCGTATGCGCAGGCTGATCTGAGGCTTTGCTGGTGGCACATACTACATTGTTGGAAATCTCATGCACTGGCTCGTTTTTGACACAATAGATTCAATTAAAGAACAAGACCTACATATGAACTATTTTTTATTGATGCATCTACAGTGTATAAAAATGTTATATGCCAAACATATGTTTGATAGGAAAAATACCTGATAATTAAACATTTTGGGGGATTATATACTTGAGCCGCGACATGAGGTTTCCAACAATGTGGTATGTGCGACCAGCAAAGGCTCAGACCAGCCTGCGCAAACGCACAGTCTGATCAGAGCCTTTGCTAGTCATTTAAATATTCTTTGAGTGTTAAGCTACTGACTGAAAACCATTTGTTTTTGTTTTGTTTGATTTGATTCTTTAGGTCCCATCAACAATCTTTCAGTTAAACAGGGACGGGTCTCTCTGGGTTGAACCAGTACTAAGCTAGGATAAATGTGTCTTGCTTAAGGACCACAACGCAGTGACGCCGGTTACGCTCCAACCCGCGGCCTCTCAGTCTCGATTCAAGCACTCTACCACTGAGCCACTGCGCTCCCTTGAACACCATTTGGAGTTTCTAAGCTTACAAGGGGGCTACACAGGCTCTTCTGAGTCTACACTGTCTTGTCAAAATGCCACATTGTTGGAAATCACATGTCACAGCTCACTTCTATGTTTACCTCCTTATAATGTAAACTACTGATACTTATAATGCAAAATACATATCAATTCCTTAAGACTTCAAATTAATGAGCTTTTACTGTAAATAAATAAGAGTATCATATTTTCTCATTATTTCCAACTGATAGATCTGAACAAACAGTATAAACCTAGATCAGCGAGATTCTGAAGGAGCAGACTAATCAGGGTTTGTACTATTTGCCATTCTCACTTTTTACAGACTTTGTCACACACAAAAAAATGATAAGAAGATTGATGCCTGATATTTGGAGGAAATATTCTAGCTTTATGTGAGCCACAACATGAGATTTCCAACAATAGGGTATGTGTGACCAGCTAAGGCTCTGATCAGCCTGCACATATGCACTGTCAGATCAGAGTCTTTCCTAGTTGCTTGAATATTTTATGATTCATAGGCTACAGAGCAAACATCATTTCGAGTTTCTAAGTTTAAAAGGAGGCTTCACAACCTCGTCTGAAAAGTCAAATGTCACATTGTTGGAAATCATGTCGTGGCTTAGTTGTCATTTTTTATGCATTATAAATACAAACAAGATCATGCATCTTCTCGCCTTCTATTTTATTCCTCAATTAACACTGGATATGTGACCAAAAAATCCACAATCACACGCAAAACTCCAGAGTTATCTGCCCATTTTACACTATGATGCTACACGTTTTTGAAGTGTCAACAGGCGGATATTGAAAGCAGACATGAGTAGCTAAATTTTGAGGATACTTTCATCCTTTCTAACGATGGGTGTATTTTTGACTTAGAAAATCGAGTCCATACACCAGCCTATGTAGGGTTAACTCATCGCCACCACTGAGCCGACTTTTAAAGACCAACTCCATAGCATTGGCGTCGCTCCCATTAAGCAGTATACGCACGTGTGGAATAAAAATAGTAACACTGAAGGGAGCTCACCTTATGTGGTAAAAGTGATCTTTCACACCTTAAGGAACTGATCTTAAAGGAAAGAATTCGCTCCCTCTGGGAGCAAATTCTTTCCTTCAGAGAAGTTCCCATTTTGAAAAGGTACGTACTTGTAGAGAATCACTGCTTGATACAGTAGTCTCCCTTTGATGTGCATAACTTTTTCAGCGTTCTGGCTACGCCATTGCATAGCAGCGATGGGTTATCATAACTCCCTCTGCCGGTCATTTGCCCACACTATTGCATGTCCCCAAATGTTGTTTACACACCGCACCTTGCCAGGTATGCAAGTGATGGGCTGCCGTGTTACAGTAATCATTTAGTCTACTACACAGGTCACGCCACGAGAAGTGGCTGTATTTGGTGTACCTAATGAGTCAAAAGTAATTATTTTTAGTCTGACTAAAAATATTTTTAGTCCAACCAAAATTATATATAGGTGTCACGTATATAAATATACGCACTACCATAAATGATTTTCAGTCTCACGTATTTATTCTATGTCAAACTGAAACTTATTTTAATCTGATCAGAATTAATTTTAGTCTGACGTTAAATAATAGTGCAACTTAAAAGAATGATTTTAGTCGAACCGTAATTATTTTAAGTTGGAATGAAATTAATTTCAGTTGGTTTCAAATTAATTATAGATCGACGTAAATTAATGATGATGCGACTGAAAATACTTATGGTTGGTAGTATATATATTTTCGTCGCAGCCGATGATATTTTTAGTGGTACTAAAAATAGTTTTAGTATGACGGTAAATTTTTACTTTCGATCCTTTCAGTACACCTGCCGAAAGTAATGGGTTAAAAGGAAGATTTACCGTCCGACTAAAATTATTTAAAGTCTGGTGAAAATTATTTTTAGTCCCACCAAAATTATATATAGGTGTCATGTATATAAATATACGTCCTACCATAACTGCTTTTCAGTCTCAGGTATTTATTCTATGACGAACTGAAAAGTATCTTATCTGACCAAATTAATTTAAGTCCAATGTAAAATGATATTGGTGCAACTCAAAAGATAGGCCACAAAAATTATATATAGGTGTCACGTATATAAATAAACGTCCTACCATAACTGATTATTAGCTTCACATATTAATTTTATGTCGCAATGAAACTTATTTTAGTCTGATCAAAATTAATTTTAGCGTGACGTAAAAGCAATTCTAGTCCAACATAAAATAAATATGGTGAGACTCAAAAGAATGATTTTAGTCGACACATTAATATTTCAAGTTGGACTGAAATTAATTTCGGTTGGACTTATATTGATTAAAGTCAAACGTAAACTAATTATGGTGTGACTGAATATATTAATGGTTGGACTATTTATATTTCCGTCTCACCTATAATATTTTAGTGGGACTAAACACAATTTTAGTCAGATGGTAATTCTTATACTTTTGACCCATTTGGTACAAAATAATATGGACAATAAAAATACATGTGTCAATAAAGTATTTATACTTAATCAAGATTATTGTTCATCTTCAAGTTCCCCTCCATCAGTTGAACATATGTTTTGGGTGCTCAAAAGGACATTCTCCTTGAGAAAACTCTTTAAGAGCACACACAATTTATGATTTTGTTGGACGATAGGAAAATTAGAATTGATTTCGCCCCTTTATCCTGAGGCCTGAATTTCTTGTCTATCAGAACAGAATCATTTCTAGTACTCAAAAGAATCATCTCATTGAGACGGCTCTCATGAGTACACACAAAGTAAATTATGTTTATCACTGCGCATCACTTTTAACCAACTGATAGGTCTAGATAAATTAATACTCTGGTCTTAAACTTGTGATTATCATCATCTGGGCCTCGTCGCGAGAAAACCTGTCTACGGGGTCTCCGACAAAGCGAGTTTCAAACCAGTCTCCTCAGCTACAGAGACTAGGTAGAAAATGGAAATTTCACCTGTAGCAAGTACACGTATGCTTCTTTCCAAAAAGCTAACAACAAAGGCGCTGATGAGACTGCGCGTATGCACAGGCTGGTCTGTGCCTGTGTTATTCGCAAACCCCCGAAGACAGGTTTTCTCGCATCGTTGCCCATTTATTCAATTTGTCACCAGTTCCGAAATATACTGTTCAACAATAGTGTAGCACGGATTTTAATACGATGCCCCTCTTTGAATGAACATGAAACATTTTTTTTTGGTGTAGTCAACATGAATTTATGTTTTTTTCGTGTCCGCCAGCAAAAAGGTAACCTGGTTAGGCGTCAGTGGATTAACGTTAAATTTGATATCATGTGCATGTAAAGGATACACGGCCACATGGGAACATCGGAAATTATAAAGTTAAGCAAAAGGTTCTTAAAGATGAAAACTGTTAAAAACGTCAGAGTTTGATACCCGTTTATATCTCTTTTTACCGTTCCATTATGGCGTTTAAATAATCAAGCGGTCAAGTAATCTTAATGGTGCTTGAGTGACACAAGCACACGGAACATTTCTGTTAGTTGATTCTCTGGAAACGTCTTTAGATAGCGTTACCGCTTACATTTAGCCTAAACTTCAGATTGAGTTAAACACCCAGATACAACATTTTATAAACTTCCCTTACCCTTAATTGTATTGCCACCCTTTTGGCTTCCTCTTAAACACAAAAACCCTTTCAATTAACCCTTAAAGCGTCAAGCGCAACAAAAGTTGTCTGTTTTTCTCGTCTGCTGAAATGTTTAAGGAGCCTCTATGGCAAACAGTTTGGACCCAGATCAAGCTGCTTCTATAGGAACAGTCTGATCCGGGTCCACCCTCTTTGCTTCTATACTTAAATTCATCAGTAATGTTAGGCAATTAATTTTTTGCAGCAGACGACTTCAGCAGACGTCATTTTTAGATGCATTTTTTCTTGGCGCTTTAAAAGCTAAGCCTGTCTACATAACGAAAACAGTACTGTTGTTTTTGACTTGTAAACGTCATTATAGCAACAACGTTAGTTGTTTTCAAGGCCCACATATGTGCAGGCTGGTCTGAGCCTTTGCTGGTCGCACATACCACAATGTTGGAAATCTCACGCGTGGCTCAATTATGGGTGTATATATACTATAGCGTTTTGGTCAGAGCTATCATCTACACCTTTATGTTTGCGAGCAGCCAAGGCTCTGGTGAGACTGTGCGATTGCCCTGGCTCACCTGAGCCTTTGATGTTCTCCAATGTGATAAGTGCCAATGACTCGTTTTGAGGAAAAGCAGACAATTCGGACCTTGGTCATGACACTGACTATTCGGACTTTGGTCAACTCGGAGCATTTAATTGCCTGTGGTCTTTTCGGACTAAAATCAGTGATCATTCTGGATCATTTTGTAAAAAAATCATTGGTCAACTCTGAACAACGTTACTACATGTATCACTTCAACTGTGCCAGATCGTGCATTTTCGGACATGATTAGTAAAGTTATAAAACTAAAGCTACAGTATTTTAAACATGTTAATGTACAAGTTACATGTCAAGGAGACCCAGAAGTGTATGCGGCATGCCATGATCACAAAATATATCTTCACACCAAATTTGGAATTCCTACCTCAAATTGTATACAGATATGCTCTGGGCTTGACCTTTCTAGAACTAAAACCAGAGGTCAAGGACACAGTAAGCTGGAAACAGTTGGTGACTCGCCAGGGCCCAAGATGTATCTACATACCAAATATGGAACTGCTACCATCCATAAATAATATAGGCGATCTGCTGTAGGTGCATTTTTTCAAGACCTGACTCCTGATATCAAGGTCACAGTGGCTGAAAACAGTGAGCGACATTCCATGACCCCAATATATATCCACAAATTGAACTTGGGGTTAATATGTCATATAATATGAGACATGCTCTTAACACTATGTTTTTGCTTGCTGTCGGCGAGTTGTCTTGTCGGTGAATTGTTTTTGCTTACACAGGACTGTTATGCTAACATTATGTTACTATAAATAGACAGCCAGGTAGAGGGTATCACTATTCCGAAACAATGGTATAAGTATTCCCGTAGGGGGAATTTGACGATATAGCCAATTTTAGTCTATGTGATGATTTTAAATAAAAATTATTATGAAAAATCTCCACCGAGGATGAATTTGAAAAAATAAACTATGTAGGTCGGCACTCGGCAGCTCGGCTCGGCAGGGGCTTTCAGACCCGACCATGTCAATATGTCAATGTGTACCACCCCTCCATTGGGGAGTTTGTCTTCAATATCACTACCGGGGAGTTTAACTGAAGTTCGGTCCGGTATACCATTTTACCGATTTTTTCCCCATGACAACCGTAAAACAGCACTAGCAAAATAAACAGCAATATTTTAGTTTGTTTTTGACCAAATTTAAATAAAAGTAGGTTTCGTTGATGTATGTTGTCTATGTGATCAATTTCGACCTAAGCTGACCACGGGCACCTGTTTTCACGGCTCTATGCAAATTCATCGCAACACACCCAATTTACAACAGTCACCTATTTTCGACAAGCCATAGAAATGTACTAAAACACAGCATATTTTTTTCTTGGCCTTGGCACTGTGCTTGTAAAGTGCAATATTGATTTTTTAATCAATCAGAAGCATGGTAGCTCAGTGTTTAAGTGCCCTTATCTCTGGTGCTAGAGGTTTGATCCCCACTCGGCAAGAGGTAACCAGGGCTTATTTTCACCATTTTGGGACAATGACCCATACCCCTGGAATTGGGAATTTTAGCGCGTAAACGCCCAAAATTGGGAATTTTTTAGTGTCCTTTGCTATATTGTCAAATCATAAAATACATCATATTTATCTGAATTTGGCTGTACTGTTCAGTTATAATCAGAATTGCATGATGTATTATATGAGACTGTGCAATGCTGAATATTCCCAGAATCCCAGGGTTCCCACTCGTATTTTTTTAGGGTGCACTCTAGGATAAAATTTTGTTGGTTCATTTTTAGAGGGTACATGAAGCCACAAAAACTCTGACAGCCACTCATTTTTAAAGCACAGTGTATGTCTAGATTTGTTATTAACTGCTTAAAAATCACTATGCAAACCCACCCTAAAATTTTAGCAGGGCTCCCCTAAACAGAATTTGCTGGAAAATGACTAAGTTAACACACTGAAAAAAAAATTGGGCAGGGGTTCCCCTATACATATTGCTTTTTCGTTCACCCCAGTCCTTTTCCCCAGCCATCATAAAGTAGGTATAAGATAGAAAACTGAAGAAGTGGGGTGGGGTACTTTGAACTACAGAAACTTACACCAAAGTACCAGCTTCTTCAGGTTGGATAGACAAGAAACAGATACAAGATAGTCAAAATAAACTCTTACCTCTTTAATTTTCCATCTCACTTGAGTCCAATCCTTACACACAGATGTACCAAATTAAACAACGGTAAATGTTCTAAAATTTCGAACACTCTAAAATTACGAACACCTAAAATTATCGCCGAAAATAATTTTTAAAACATCCTAAAAAATCGAACACTGTCCTTTTTCGGAAAAATGAATTTCTAAAATTACGAACACACGTTATTTTCGGCGGAAAACCGATGTCCGTTTATCTGCTTGTGTCCCATCTGTGTTTGGTATACTTCTACCGTACAGCGCGCGAGCGGTAGCGACATTTGGAAGGTCCCATTCTACTTAGATGGGTAATCTGGCACGTGACGTTCTATTTCGCATGCCAGCGCGCGACGTTATATGTTATACATTATTCAAGGTCACCAGCATTGATTTGACTAACCCTGTTGAGTATGTATCCACCCAAATGGCTGAGATCATTATTTATTACTGACCAAACATTGACCTTCAGGCCGCGATTCAGCTAATTGTACGTGAATTATGCACGTTGACACACGCAGAGCAATTCTCAATAGTGTGCTGTACATGTGACACGTGCTCGTTTTTTTTTTCTAAAATACTAGCCTCGAACGGAAAATGAGACGATCTCTTAGGGGAGGGAGAATAAAATAAGTTGATGTATATTGATTTGCAACACAAGGGGTCATTCGGTTTCGTGCAAAATGCAGAGAAAATCGTGCAAGTCGCATGTGTTTTTTTTCTCACCGAGACATCCAATGCGGAAAATAAAGCCACCGTATATTTAATATTTTTACCGACATGCCTGCAAGAACTCACACGTGGTCTTCATCTCTTTTTTATTCGCGGTACATTACCGTTAACTTATTAGGCTTAAATATGTATGAGACTGACACCCCTCCCCTCCCTTTTAAGCATTTTAAAGGATTTCCCAGTTCGGCAATATGTCCAAGCCGCGTGCGACACGGAGGGCAATTCTATCAGTCTATGCGTGTGATCTTTTCTTGAACACAACTCGGACCCTAGCATGAAATCAACTTGCGCGTAGCCCCATGTGAGCTGGTAAATACCCTGCTAGAACTTATGACAGATGTGATTAGCCGATCGCGGCGTGTCTGTTTGTCCTCATGAAACTGCACATGGAAGGTCCTACGAGTGCATTACCGGTATAATGTACGCACAGACGCACATACATGTACCAAGAAATAAATTGATTGTAGCACGATTCTGCATCTTGATGAATTTAATATTTACATATTTAATTTGCTGAAATCAGCCAGTTCACGAGATTATGGTACCTATCGCATATGCGAGCAGCGAATGCTCAGACGAGCCTGCGCATCCGCGGAAAATCGCCAGCGCCTTAACTGCCCACATGCACAATGAAGGTGCATGCCGTGGCTGTGAATTTAAAATCAGTAAAGCCCTTTAGATGATCGGGACATCTCGGAATTCGCTTTATTTACCACACGTCTGTAGAAGTATGTTACATGCGAAGATCAGCCTGCGCACCGCAAAGTCTTATCAGCACCTTTGTTTCTAAAACAAAACATTAAACATTTTGTCGGGCAAGTTCTGGGCCCAAACTGTCTGCTAAATTAGTTTGTCACAGCCTCTTTGGGGGGGGGGGGGGGTGCCTCCTAGGTCCCACCCTGGGTCCGGCACTGCTAATAGTATCAGCAGCAGACAAAGGGACAGGGTATTGGTTCACGGACATGTTTGAGATCAAAGAAGCCGACTATCAGACCACGTGCTGTTGTTGTTTTAAGACTCGGGTAGCACGCGGTGGCTCTGGCGAACGAAATCGGACTTAGCACACAAAACATAATTGCCTAGCTGTGTCTCCTTTTCATGGGTTTGCATGAAATAATAATAATAAAAAAAAAACAATTTCAATGAACTCGAGCATGAAACGGCGCACTGCATGCATGAAAAACTAGATTTGTGGTACTTGTCTGATTTTTTCCTTTTCTTTGAGAAATGTACCCAGCGTATCGTACGCATCTGCTCGAAGCCAATACACCATAAATTGAGCCGCGACACAATGCATTTTGGCGAGTGTAGACTCAGACGAGCCTGTGCAGCCTCCTTTTAAGCTTACAAACTCCAAACGATGTTCAGTCAGTAGCTTAACACTCGTACTAGAAAAGGCTCAGATCAGATTGTGCATATGCGCAGGCTGATCTGAGGCTTTGCTGGTCACACATACCATATCGTTGGAAATCTCATGTCACGGCTCAATTATATTCTTGCAAAGTCGGACGTTCGCTTACATTATTTATTAATTCTTGGTATGCCTGTTTGCCCCTGATTTGGTTTGGCAAGACGTCGGAGATCTTCTGGATTCAAACTTTTTGCAAACTTTGAAAGCAGGTGGTAGAGAGAGAGAGAGAGAGAGAGAGAGAGAGAGAGAGAGACTAGCGCTTACATACGAATCTCTTTTAATCTCGAAAAATACCATGTATCGGTGCTGAACTTGGCTGAATGATACATGGAGATGCTTCTCGTGCGCATCGGCTTTTGCACGACAGAGTCGGATTTTCGACAGCATTGATGCTTGTCGCATGCCCAAATGTTTAAATTGACGAAACATTTTTTCCTGATTTCCATTCGGATCTGATCTGGATCCGAACTCTGACCACGTTTTTTTTTCTTTTTTAAGGGAAAGAGGATCCAAATAACTCCAAAAGCGGGCCATCATCGGCCCGCCAGCGAAACGCCTTTAAATGGCGTTTCGCTGGCGTGCCGATGATGGCCCAACGTTGAATGCTGGCTTGGGAGTTTTGAGAATTTCAGGGGATCTGGTCCAGTATTACTAAGAAATTCTATATTTTTGTGATTTTTCAGGTGGGGGGGGGGGGGGGGGGTCCAGACCCCTGTCCCCCCTCTGGATCCGCGCATGGGAGCGGACTATGTCTTCACTTATTGAGATATACTGAAACCCATTTTATCGTGCGCATGGGCTTTTGTACGACACTTTGCGTACTTTCTATCGATCGACAAAAGATGCGTGTTCTTTTTCAATTTCGTCATTTTTTTAACTCAGAGAGCTCGTCTACGTATTTCAAAGATTCGTGTATATCTTTGCAAAAAAATTTGATCGACGAGATGTCCTTGAGTGACTGTATTACATTATAAACGGCATTTGCGCAAATGGAAAGCAAGCGAAAAAAGTGTAGCGATTCATCGGTAGTCCGAGGTTAAATAAGTGGACTTTTACGACTTGTAAGTAAATTGAGTGACATAACATGCACGTGCCTGGCTCTCGACTTGGCAATTACCGCACGCGCTGGATATTTTACTGACTCAGTCCGCAATAATTTAGCGGCGGTTGAAAAGAAAAATGAGTAGATAGCGCAGAATCACATCGCCATGTTTTCAACACGTTTCTACACCACATTTTTACATGCATATATACCGTTTTTGCTCATAATACAGACCACATTCTAAAATTACGAACACTAGCACTTTTTCTGAAACGTAATTTCTAAAATTACGAACAGCGGAAAAAATAATTATTTTTTAGTGTTCGTAATTTTAGAACATTTACCGTAGCTATTTTTTCAGCTGTTTGGTATTTATCTTTTATGCATCGGGAGAACAAGTTTTAATGTTGCACTTATAGGGGCAATTATCTATTAAAACAAAGAAGTAATCCACGGCTGATATGCCGATGGTTAGAGGACATAACACCCCTGGGCCCTGATAATTAAACAGCAGGTTAAATTTATATATGACCGATAACAACCGTCGGTAGAAAAATGTAAACATCCTGTTCACACCACGCTAATTTTCGTGATTGGGAACCCTGAATACACATGCTGTACACACATTTTTAAACCAACTTTTACTAGACAAATTGATGATTTGTTTTCAAATTTTTTTAAGACTTGAAATTGGGAATTTTTCTCCGAAAATTTGGAAAAAAAGATACGTTTTGGCATTGGGAATATAACCGAATAACGGCTATAAAATCGGCCAAAAATAAGCCCTGGGTAACTCAGTGGTTAGGCACTTGCCTCTGGTGCTAGAGGTCCCAGGTTCGATTCCCGCTCGCGGCGAGAAAAATTTCAGTGTCCGAACACGCTTTCTCTAGCGTCATTTGCGGGGATGATGCTAGATAAGTGCATCGTCCTTCGGATCGGGACGTTAACTGGATGTCCCCTGTGCAGGGAAAGTCACCCCCTGTGCAGGTTAAAGAACCCTACGGTAATTTAGATATGGCTACTTGTAGGCTTTCATCCTACAACCCGGAGTGTACAAAGTACACCTGCAGATAATACTCGAAAGAGGGTCTGGCAGTATAAAGAGAAAGAAAGAAAGAAAGAGGAAAAGTTTCAGGGTCCAAGCACAATTTCCTTAGTGTCATATTTGCATGGATGTCACTTATAAAAATCGGGACGTTAACTGGATGTCCACTGTACAGGGAAAGTCACGGGAACAAGACAACTCGATGACAGAACAATTCAGCAACAGTTTTTTTAGACAATTCAGCGAAAGATTTGAGACAACTAAGCGACACTTTTTGAGACAATTCGGCGACACTTTTATTCCCTAACTGATAATTATTATAATTGATAAAGGGTTCATGGGCAGTTTTAAGACAATTCACCGACATATATGATTTATATCTTTAAAAATCAATACACTAGCAGGGCTTTATCTGCCACACCTGTGGGGCTGAATTTCGGCCCCATTCCCAATTTAAAATAGCCACCTTTTTTCCCAATTGCATGTCTATTTTTCCCAATTTTAGACCACTACAACTTATGAGAATCAATGACCCATATCACAATGTTACTTTAACACTTGCGCTTGGCATTAAACAATCTAAAATAACTTGATTTTCAGGATAAATTTTGCTCCCATAATTATATTTCATGTCAATATTTTTCCCAATTTAAACATTCAGTCATGGACGTATATATTACCTGGACTGGAAACACCAATAGATTTACCGATAATCGTTATTCGATTTTTGTCGCGCTGAAATCCAGGTAAGCGGCAGGCAATTTCTGATAAAGTGACGGATCACTTTAAGAGAAAGAGATGTGTATGGGCATTTGTGTCTTCGCCCCTAGCATCTCGGTAAGAAGCGATAGGTCTGAAAGAATAGTACCGTTTTATGGATCAGCTTCTTAGCTGCAATTTGATACCAAACACGATGTTGTTCCAGTAAAAAGTAAAATAATTCCACGGAATAAATGAACCTAAAATTACCATCTTATCCGCGTCCTGTGATGACACGGATCTTAAATTTAACCCCCCCCCCTCCCAATATACGTCCGTGGTGATGAGCGCTTATTAGCCAAACATCGCTTGGTAAAAAAAATGAAATGTGAAACTATTCAACAAAAGAAAATGAACTTTCGATAAGAATTAAAAAAATAAAACGTGGGTTACAGTTCATTCACTATTGCATGGATCATAAATACAGCTATAATATGGGCCTCAACGCGAGAAAAATCTGTCTTCGGGGGATTTGCGAACAACACAGGCGCAGACCAGCCTGCGCATCCGCGCAGTCTGATCAGCGCCTTTTTATTCGCTTTTTGGAAAGTATCATATGTAAACTTGCTGCAGGTGAAATTTCAAGCTAGTCTCTATAGCTGAGGAGACTGGTTTGAAACACTCTTTGTCAACCCCTCCCCCCGGAGACAGGTTTTCTCACAACGAGGCCCATATGATACCAAACAATCTAGTGTTCTCAGAAAAAAAATACCCAAGAAAAAAGGTAACGCATCAGGCTTTTCTTCATTTCACAGACATGGAAGAAGGTATTTTTTTTCATACAACGCAATTAACCCACATAAGCCTAACGTCCTTTTTGTGGGGCATAGGTAAACAGTGCAGAACCAGATGAGACCCAGCTGAACGCGGTATCTGATCAGGGTCTCCATCGTTTGCTTACAGAATGTTCTATAAAAATTTAAGAAAATGAAAATGACACCCAGTACCCCTTAAAACGAAATCGCCTGGTCCAATTGAGTGGAGAGGGCGTAAATGAATTAAACAGAAATTCAGTATCTTTTGTTTAATTCTTTAATTGGCTATTATTGTCAGTTGTTGAGAATACCACTTCTAAAATAAGTCGTTTTGGTTGAAGAGATATTTAACGCAGTCGCGGAAATAATTACTGCTCACAGCTGTCTTTACCAACTACATTGTTAATTGTTAAACAAAAGCTTTTTAAGGAAATGAAATGAAGTGTATCTATGGTTGACAAAGCATCATTTATAATTAAATGTATGTTTTCACGCTTTTAAACCCTGCAATGTGGCTAAATTCCTGGTGTACATTAGAGGCAATGTTTAGGTTCCCAGTGTTGGGACACCTCCGTAGAGTGGAACGTTATGCGGAAATATGAAGGAAAGACGATTTTGCTAGCATCTTATCTGCATGATTTTATTTTGTTTTTGCTAAAAAAATTAAAATTTTAGTTCGGAAATGTGTAATTTATGTATTAAGTGTTATGTATATCAAAAATACTCACATCAATTAGCTCTACAACCAACAATTTCGATGGTATAGAATATACAGATGTAGTACGAAAAGTTGAAAATTTTATCATTTTGCCTCTTTTTCATATCGTCTCTGCAACAAAAGTTTGCAATATAACGATATTCTACAAAATGCAAATTTAGGACAAATATATAAACGTTCAGGAATTTAAAGAATTACACTCATTGAGCGCTTCACATTGCCACAGTTAAAGTGACAAGTACCTCAGTAAAATTCTAACTTCCACTATTTTCAAGATGGCGGCTTGTAAACAACGCAATCTGTCCAAAATAACACGAAAATTAACCATTATCCACTGATTTTATTCCAACATAGCACATATGAGATATACTTAAAAACTTATTCTCGTATATTCCGTAAGAATTTTCTCCACATATATTGAATATTCACGGTTTTAACATTGAAAACTTTCCTATGGATCATCGCTATGAACAGCCTCTTTGAAAATGGCGGCATAAAGGTATTTATCTCGGCGTATACCCGATTTACGCGTAGGCAATAATATTGATAAAATAGATAAGAAGCCAATCCCTTCAAGTATACATCCGTGATTAAGTCTATATTTTTTCCCAATTTTGGCCAGGGGCCGCTTCCCAAGATTGCTGGATAAAGCCCTGACTAGACAGAAATTAGTGGAAAAAATTAAAATTCTTTTAACTTACGAATTAAACGAAAGATCTAAAAAAGAAAACAACCTATATGAAATGATAATAATATATAAATAATAATTATAACAATCTCAGCAGAAAGCTGTAGCAGAGAGTGCGCCACCCTAGCTACCGCCCACCATATCTATGCAATATACATTGTACTGCAATTTTCATAAGTATAAAAATGAAAAAAATGACAATTTTCTTTACCAATATAGCTTTCACATTTTAGCCGTGACACGAGATTTCCAACAATGTGGTATGTGCGACCAGCAAAGCCTCAGATCAGCCTGTGCATACGTGCAGTCTGATCAGAGCCTTTGCTAGTCCATTGAATATTCTATGAGTGTTAAGCTACTGACTGAACATCATTTGGAGTTTCTAAGCTTAAAAGGAGGCTGCAGAAGCTCGTCCGAGTCTACACATGTCAAAACGCCAAATTGTTGGAAATCTCATGCACTGGCTCCATTAGTAACATCCATGCAGATACAGAACAGCAGTCACATGTAGAAATGATTGATACTGACATTGGCATAGTATATTTGAGCCGTGACATGTGATTTCCAACAATGAGACATTTTGACAAGTGCAGACTCAGGCGAGCCTGTGCAGTCCCTTTTTAAGCTTAAAGACTCCAAATGGTGTTCAGTCAGTAGCTTAACAATCATAGAATATTCAAGGGACTAGCAAAGGCTCTGATCAGACTGCGCATATGCGCAGGCTGATCTGAGGCTTTGCTGGTCGCACATACCAAAGTGTTGGAAATCTCATACCATGGCTCATATATTCGATGGCCACAAATAACTCTGTCAAGATACATTCTGATCAATGATTATCCCTAATTGCAATATGATTACCAATTATAATTATCAGTTACAATTCAATTGACGAATCAAACAAAGGCATCAAAGAATTGTCTCAAAAAGTGTTGCTGAGTTATCTCAAAATTTGTCTTAGAATTGTCTCAAAAACTGTGTCGCCAAATTGTTCTGTCCCCGAGTTGTCTTGATTCCAAAGTCACCCCCTTTGCAGGTTAAAGAATTAACCCTCAGTAACGGTAATTTAGATACGAGATAGATATAGATAGATATATCCCTAAATATGTCAAATTATTTTGCAAACATTTACTTTGTCCAAAGAAATTACGGTCATTCTACTCCCTTCTGCTGATTCAAGAAGGGCTCTTGTCAGTTACAAGCGAAAGTATGTGCACGAAGAACTGGTTAACCACTAAGTCAAGCTTGCCCAGGAAAAAAGTCTGGTGAACTGACAGTGTCCCGACATGACCATATCTGTTGACTGGGACATAAAGGATCAAACCAAATAAATGTGTTTGAAAAATATTGCAAGTTATAAGAGAAGACTCTGGAATGTCAGCTGAGGCCAGAATTTTTTTATTAGTTGATTTAAAGGAATTGTTTTTCAGATTTAGGGTCGGGGGGACAAAAAAAAAATTTTTTTTTTTTTTAATATCTCCAGAAAAAACAGTAAAACTGGTAAGGCAAACCAACTGTCTGTTTTAAATTTTTAAATTGTCCAAAAAATCTGGACAGGACAATCACTTTTAACAATGTCACTCTCAAAACTCAAAAATACACAGACAGAACCTCAAAAAATTATTATTTTTTTGAACGAAACAAATTATATTAAGAGTCGGCAGATAAAATAAAAAAAATTTTTTAGAAAATAAATTTTATTTTTTCCTACTTTCATTACAGTAGGAGGGTTTGTAAATCAACTAATAAAAAAATTCTGGCCTGAGCCTGATAGAAAATGATGAGTAGTATAGCAAGGAACTTTAAACTTAAGATGGCCTATTCTTATCAAAGAGCACCATCCTTATTGACAAGCATATGGTTTGAGGCACAGTATTTCACCAACACATTTCCTAGCTGTTTTTTTTTTTTTACCAAATTTCAAAACAAACACTCCCTGGATTGATGGAGGCCAGTACTGAGGATACAGTAGATGTAACATTTCAAAAGTTATGGAAAAGCAAAAATAGCAAGTGGACTGTTTAAGTTGGCTTAAATTCTTCGCAGTTTAGCATGACACTTTCAAAATTGACAAGGCAAGAAGGCACTATCTGGTCAACAAAATACAATTTATTTGAAATCAGAGTTTAAAAAAAATCATCATCAAACAAATCAGTGGTATCTGAAGTCTTATTGATTGTCAGATTTGAAAAAAAAAAAAAAAATCAGCTTGTTTTTATAGTAGGAGTGTATTTTTTATGTTTCTAAAAGTTGGTCCATTTAGGAAAAAAAACTGTGTTTAGGGTACCACGACCCTACCCGAATTTACTGGTGGAACTTAGAATTTTTTTCAGGTTTTCTGGAAAAAATATATGATTTTATGCACTTTGAAAGGCATTTCAGGAAATGCCTTTCAAAATGCATAAAATTATATTTTTTTCCAGAAAAAAAATGATTTAAAAAAAATATGCGTGCCTACCCTACCCAATGGTGGCCTGACACTGTATACTGGCTGGGTTGTTGGGCCTAATCTAGGTCCAAACTGTTTCCAATGGTTATCATAAGAAACCACCAGCAGTTAAAGATGAATCATTCTCATTTTATCACAGAGATAGAAAATGCCTGCCCAAACTGGTGCCAGAGGGGAAGAACCCCCTATGTTCCTACAGAGACCGTCCACTGGAAAGTCACAAGATGTACGCCATATTTTGGCGAAGACATTTCGAGAAATATTTACACGAGATCCTATTGGTACTGATACGATGAAAAACCTGGCTGTATCCAAAGGTGGAGATGATCCCTACCATGAACGTTATGTTGATGCACTACAGAAGGTAATATACATAAGTCTAGATAACCAACAACTGTAAATAGTTTCTTATCTATCCGTTTTAAATTTGTTTTGGGTGCTCAAAGGTGTTCATTGAAATGGTTTGTTTGAGTACCCAAAGCATTTGTTTTGGTAGAGAAATAAGGAAATTGATTTATAATTCAGGGTTCACATAGGCTTGAAAAGTACTTGAATTAGGGGCTTTCTTGAAAAGTCCTTGAAAATTAAATATGCCCTGAAAAGATGGAAAATCACTCAAATGCGTTGAAAAGTCCTTGAAATCTTCTATTTCCTGTAGGACTTAACACTGTTGATAGAAATCTAAATCAGTATAAAATTGCTGTGCCTTTATTTGGTGCAGCAAAAGCTGCACCAAATAAAGGCACAACAATTTTATATAACTTTTTCCTAGTACTCATTTCTCCATTATTCAGTCTAGCATTTTTGAAGTAGAATTTTAACACTTAAATCAGCATTTTTTCTAACATTTTAGTCCTTTGAAAACTGTAGGATAGTCTTGAGAAGTCCTTGAAAATTTTACTCAAACTTGCCTATATGAACCCTGTAATTACCATGTCCATTATGCTGATGCACCAGCACTACATAAGGTAATAAAAATTTAAATCCCTATCAATAATGAAATATAAATTTGGATGTCATTGAGACATGTTTATTTTTGAGTGCCCACAACATGTGTATTGATTGAAAACTGAGAAGTAATATTTTATTACACTGAGCTATATACTGATGCTACATAAGTATAGAAAAACAAAAATGTAAATATGATTTTCTCATCCATCAGGTTAAACATTTGTTTTGGGTGCTCAAAACATTTTAATTACTCTTATCTAAAGGTTTGAATATACCCTATTTGAGATAATAGTATATGTTTTGGTGGAGTAATAAAATCATTATTTGATTACCAGGTGAGCAATTTGTTAATGCATTTCAGGGGGTAATAAACATAAGTCCAGATAAACAAAAATTTTGAGCATAAAATTGTGAATATTTTCTAAATTCATCAGCTATAGCATTTGCTTTGGGTGCTCAAAAGATTTTGATTAAACCCTCTTATCTGAAGGCTTGAATATACCATATTAAATTAGATAAATGCAAGTATGAAAATTAATTTTTCGAAATTTGAAAACAGTGTATGAGGCTTGTTCAGAAACTTTTGAGACACATGCATTTTAACATGCAATCTTTGGCATAGGCAGTTGAAATTTGCTCTGAAGTATTATTGTCCTCTTGCAAAGTTATTTTGCTATACAATGTTGGTCTAACTGCATCTACTTTCATTCTTCTGTTGCCTTAGTAACCACAGGTAGCAATTACCAATGCACGCCAAAAAACACTTTTAAGTGTTTAGAATACTCAATTTTACAATCACCATGACGTATGTAAGTAAAATATTTTGCTAACATTGTTCAACCAAAACTGCCATTCTGTGTCCATCATTTGATAACAGATTTGTAATGTTTACAGATAAATGAATGATATATTTGACACATACTCAAGGATACTCTTGAATTTCAAATGTCAAAATTACGACATTAGTGGAAAATGTGGAGCACCAAAAACAAAATTACTGAGTGCAAGGCCTAAAAACAATTTTGAAATGAAATTAAAACCAAATGATCATTTATATTTTATGTTCAGCTGGTAAACACCTTTTAACAGACTATTCAGCATATTCGCTTTTTACTATCAAAAATAAATTTGACATGCCCACATCAGTGGGTTTCCGCAACATAATGTTCAGATTTTTCACATATAACAAGTCATGCTGTATATCTCCAAAGTCCATACAGATAATTAGTTGATTCTGCAAATGCAGACATACATATGCAGACATACCTGCACATAAATGCAGACATACCTACACTTAATCTCAGAGAGGGGGTGATGCAGTAGAGATAGATAGAGATCAATAATATATGCACCAAGAATCCCTAATTTGTCAATTTATCATTGTAGCTTAATTACATGAATGATATTATTATAGGCACTGTACAATGAACGCAAATGTTATATGGCGTGCTCCGATGTGGTGGTCATCTAAAAGCTATTGCACCATAGCAATTAAAGATAACTGTAAGATAATCAGCCCACTTCCCCTTGGATGCTGCACTAAATATATATGTACTTTGTTTAAAATAATATTCAGTTGGTTTGACAAAATGGTGATTGTCTCGATAGTTTGGGAACAAGCCTCGTATATCAACAGTAAATGCTCTAAAGTTTTGAACACCAGTTGTCTGACAAAAAGCTGTAAACAAACAGTGCAGACCCTGGAGTGCAGACCCCAGATCATACTGTTTCTGAAGAGCACTGAAGAAGCAGTCTGATCAGGGTCTTACCTGTTTGCTATTCTGATACACATTTTGTGAATTCCAACCAACATTTTATTTGAAAAATAGAAAGAGAAAAGAGTTCCAAATTCTAGAACATTTTACAGTACACAGTTTTCAGCCACATTATCATGTATGAAACCATACTAATAATGAAATATTAATGTTACATTGATACATTGTTCTTTGGTTTAATTGAGCTGCGACATGAGATTTCCAGCAATGTAGTATGTGTGACCAGCATAGGCTTAGACCAGCCTGCGCATGTGCGCAGTCTGATCAGAGCCTTTGCTAGTTGCTTAAATATTCTATGACTGTTAAGCTACTGACCGAACATCATTTTTGAGGTTCTAAGCTTAATAAAAGGAGACTGCACAGACTCGTCTGAGTCTACACTTGTCAAAATACCACATTGTTGAAAATCACATGTCACCGCTCTATCAGGGGACAAAAATATTTAAATATTGCACTTGTCCTGCAGGACGAGTGACTTACAACTTTCACTGGTCCTGCAAATGCATGCACATGTCCTTTAAAAGCGTATGCAATAAAGAACCTAAATGAGTAATATGTAATACGTTTTCCTCAAGTAATTCTTCCTAAAGCACTCATCCTACAGGACGAGTGCTTTGGGAAGAATTGCTTGTCCTTTCTAGATTTCACTAGTAATTACAAGTGGACTAGTGGAATTTTTGTCCCTTGCATATAATGATATTTTTTTCTTCAGGTATTTGATGAGAGACAGCGAAGAATGGAGGAAGCAGCTATGTTGGAGAGACATATTATGCAAGCTCAAGCAAGAGCCATGTCTGCTGATGAGCGAGAACTCAACCGAGCCAATCAGAGTTGTGATAATTATGGTGACCTTGGACTTCCTCCAGGTATGTCATCTTGTGAGAGTTGTGATAATTATGTTGGAAAGACATATCATGCAAGCTCAAGCAAGGGCCATGTCTGCCTATGTGCGAGAACTGAACCAATCCAATCAGAGTTGCGATAATTATGGTGAACTTGGACTTCCTCCCGGTATGCCATCTTGTGCTATAAGGGTATGGATGGAGCATCCAAATCACTAATTGTTAAAATATTTGCCCCATGATCACTAATCAATGAAGGCATTTTCACAAAGATCAGTTTTATTTTCGATATTTTGGGCTTAATCCTTTAATTTTAAGTCACAAAAATTGCTTATATAAAAATAAAAATATTCTAGGTTTTGCTGTAATTCTCTATTCCTTGTGTAGGCCAAGTTTCCCCATAGTGATGCTTGGAAGCAACAGATGCGAGAAGATCAGCGAGAGCAGGAAAGAACCAGTCTCAACAATTTACAGGCCATGACTAACTATTCTAGAAATCCAAGATTTATCCTCCCTTCAGCTCCAGGGGCTGGCAGCAGATCCCTCATCAAGGTTGAAAAATCTAAGCCAAAACAGATTGGGATACAAGAAAAACAACTGGAAGAAAAGAAGTAAGTGGTTTATAAAGTGATACTTTTCTTATTTTGAATGAAAACTTTTGAGATGGTACTCATTAGAAGCATCTTTATGAGACAGTTCAAATGAGTATATACGGTACAACAAAAATAGGCCATGCCTATGAGATCATGGAACTTATAGCATATATACACACAGGTTTAGATAAAATAGCGTAAATTGTAAAATATTTTCTTTGGTCTCATTGAGACGGTTCTTTTGAGCACCCAAAACATATGTTTTGGTTGATAAATAAGAAATATAAAAATTTTGGTACGCACTCTTAACTAAAGGCCTGATTTAAAACCATACTTTAAATGTCCATTCTGCAATACTTTCTATCTGCCTTAAGCTACCATCTAATCTTGAAAGTCTAAAGTATTGCAGAACCATGGAATATTCTGCACTACTTTTGACCTGCATTAAGTACCAGATAAACAAAATTATTTGGTTTAAATTGGGTATATTTTTTTTAACGATCAATTATAACATTTATTTTGGGTGCTCAAAAGAACCTGTTCTTTTGAGTATGCCTACAACATATGTTTTGGTTGAGAAATAACTCACCATTATAGAGGTCATACCAAGCTGCTAGGCAACTTCTAAAGACCCATTTGGAATAAATAAGGAAGTCTTTTTTAAGTGCTCCAACTTTAAGCACATGTTCTGCTGTTTACAGGTCTGAGGATCATTCCCAGGTATTCCTTGTGTCCCCGCCAGAAGAATACAAAGTTGGACAAGTTTACAAGGTAAGACCCTAAGAGTCTATAATGGATGTGTGGGGTGGGGGTAGAAGAAACATCCATAGAATCACTGCTTGGGGTTACCAGGCTGTTGATATGGAGATCTGTCCTGCTCTGTTAAGCTGAAATATATAATAGTGGGTGTGAGGGGTGGGGGTAGAAGAAGCATCCTGAGAATCACTGCTTGGGGTTACCAGGCTGTTGATATGGAGATATGTCCTGCTCTGTTAAGATGAAATATATAATAGTGGGTGTGAGAGGTGGGGGTAGAAGAAACATCCCTAGATCACTGCTTGGCATTACCAGGCTGTTGATAAGGAGATCTGTCCTACTCTGTTAAGCTGAAATATATAATAGTGGAAAGATTCATTCTGCTGACCGTGTTTCCCGCAAAAATTGTGGATTCATTCTACATTATTGCATAAAATTCCATGCTGCATGCTATTTAACAGATGTGTGTCAACCAACACAAACCTGAACAGTTGTTATTCTAATTACAATGATAAATTATTTTTCATACTTTATCAAATACAGCCAATTCTGGAAAAAACCCATATTATTTTCATTAAAAGATGCTATTAATAAACCAGGACGCTGATCACATGCTTAAGTTCTTTTAAACGGTAGGTCAGTTTTGAAAATGTTAATCAAAAAAGCACAAAATCTTGCCCCCCTATAGTCTGCAGTGATTTGTTACTCAATTTATCACTAGACTTTACCATTTGCTGTTCTATATAAGCAAGGTGTGTTAGAATCTAGATTAATTTCCTAATTATTATTCAAAGCATATGGTTGTTTTTTTTTGTGCTCAAAACAAATAGACTGGTTAATAAGAAATAGTGACATATGTGTACTTGAAATTTTCTCCAATTATTTGATTATTAATTTTCCTCACAGCTCACATTTTATATTGTGTTATTACAGCTGACCTTGACTTTGAAAAATGTGTCATCCTGTATACGGCAGTGCCGGGCTCTACCAGTCTCAACCCCTTACTTCTCACTTGGTCTTGGTAAGTAGATTAAATGGACCTTGAACCCACAAAACCTGTCTTTAGGACTTTCAACAAAACATGACTTAAACAAGTCTCCTAAGCAACAGAGACTAGCTTGAAAATTGAAAATTTGCTTGTACCAAGTTTGGATAAGGTACTTTCCAAAATATGAATAATAAAGGTTCTGATCAGATTGCACGGATGTCCAGGTTGGTCTATGCCTTTGTTGTTCACAAACACCGAAGACAGGTGTTCTTGCATTTGAAGCCCAAATCATACTGGTCAATGTAAACGCACAGGTGGTTGCTACAACGAGCTGGTGGTTGCATTTAAAGCACCGGTGGTGGCGTAAAAGGTAAAAAAATCTATACCTGTTGACTTTATTATTTATTTATAAACTTGCATTTATTTTATTTGTGATGACACCTTGCGCACAGACCACCGGTAACATTGCAGTTTATGGCTCTGCCAAGCAATTGGTGATTTAATTCATGGTTTGGACTGCAAATCCAACAAAGTTCTAGAGTTTTGCCGTGACAGGTGCTTTTTTCTAGTGTAACTGCCTAAATTGAGTGAAATCTGCATGTCTAAGCGCAGCTGTTGTCATATTCCCATGAAATAACATCCAAAAAAACGATTACTACTTTGTTTTTTTTTCTTGGTAAACTAGCAAATGTTTTATTGAGGAATTTTTATTACGCACTGGGAGCATTTTTTGACGCATTGATACAACGCACTGATGGTTGCACAGAATTCCTGTGGTTGCTGGTGCAGCCTCACCACAGCATTCACTGTTCTTATAAACGGTACATAAATCGTTATTTGAGCCAGCACATGATATTTCAGTACCAGGACGAAGACTCAGGTGAGCCTATGCAAATGTATAGACTCGCCAGAGCCTTCTCTGCATAGAAAAAATAGAGAGTAGTAATCGTTTTTGGATGTTATTACATGGGACTATGATAACATAGCTGCAGCTGTGCTTAGACATGCAGAATTTCCTGAAGTTAGGCGGTCACAATAGAAAAAGCACCTGTCACTGTCAAACTCCACAACTGTGTCGGGTTTGTCGGTCAAACCATGAATTAAAACGCCAATTGCATGGCAGAGCCATAAACTGCAATGTTTCTGACGGTTTGTGCGCATTGGGTCATCAAAAGTAAAATAAAAGCAAGCTTATAAAGAAATCATACAGCCAATAGGCATAGATTTTGTGGTTTTTGTACACTGATGAAGGCTCAAGCGTGACTCTGCAAATGGTTAGCCTCACCAGAGATGCTCCAGAGCTAGCCCTGTTCGCACTTTGAGAGTGTTTCTGCCTATTTTTCAGATTGGCCCCAAAACTTTTAATTTAATGAGATTGTTTGTCCTTTATGATTATTATACATTACAATAGTTTATAAGCCTCCATGCGAGCTTAAAAATTTTGTGCTTCAACAACAGCAGATTCTAGGGCGAAGATTTGGTACCAGTAAAATGCAATTTTAGCACCCTAGAGGTATAGGCTGCTGTCTGTTCTAAGGCAGTGATTCTGTTGTTGTTGATTCGTTGTTGATTGTTACTCCCATTACAGGATTCTGTAATTGTTCTATATTGTGTTACTTTATGTCCATTCTTGTTTTACAATCATCTTGATGGGGAATAGAGAGAGGGCTGGCTGCTTTGCTTAGTCTGTCTTCCTGGTGTCTCGTGATTGTTGTGTGGCTATTCCTCTCAGTGCCATGGGTTTGTCTGCAGTTTGTGATTGTGATACTCACTATATTTGGGTGTCATTCGTGCGAACAGCGATGGCTTTGGCCACATTTGCTTGGTCTAGTCTGAGCCTTCGTCACAGTTTAAAATTCTCATGTGGTGACTCAAATGGCGATTGAATGCCATTTTGTGCGAGCAGCGAAGGATCTGGCGAGTCTGCACATTTGCACAGGCTTACCTTAGCCTTCGTCACTGTACAAAATCTCTTGTGCTGCCTTAATTGGCGATTTGTGTGCTATTCACGCAAGCAGCGAATACTCTGGCGAGTCTGCACATTTGCGCAGGCAGTCACTGGACAATGTAATAAATATCAAGATCTCTTGTGCTGGCAGCAAAGGATCTTGGGAGTATGCACGTTTGCACAGGCTCGCCTGAGCCTTCTATACAGTATCGAAATATCATGTGCTGGTTGAAATGGCGATTTTTGCAACGTTTATGTGATCAGCGAATGATGTGGTGAGTCTGCACCAGCAACCACAGGAATTCTGTGCAACCATCAGTGCGTTGTATCAATGAGAAAAGGGCATACAAATATAAGATTTGGTCTTATCGCATAGCCGAAAAAGCCTCTTATAATTGCTCATTCTGGCGTGTCCAGAGAGACTAGATATCTAAAAGCTGTTCGGAGTCTACTTCATTGCGGACCATTATTTTATTTTCTTATTCAGTATTATAATTTGAATAGTTAAAATTTCGAAACATTGTCCGAGTGCATATATCTAGACTAGTCAGTCTCCTTGTTATCCAAATTAATTCGAGATGCCTTTTTCTCACGATGGGCTCAAAACTACAACAGGTATATATAGGTATACAGCTGTAAAGCGTTTCACGGGTGAATAAATACACTCTGTCTTACAGATTTTTAAATGGAAATGTCCACGGGTGTGTCTTTGCTAAGAACCGCCCAGTCTCTCTTAACTGGTCGGACTATACAGTTATACCAGGGTTCTCACAGGCTTGAAAACTACTCGAATATACAGGACTGTTATGAAAAGTCCTGGAAAATTAAATTTGCCTTGAAAAGCACTTGAAAAACACTCAAAGGCCTTGAAAAGTCCTTGAATTTTACTATTTTCAGGAGGATTCAACACTGTCTTTGGAGACCTAATCAGTATAAAATTGAGGTGCCTTTATTCGGTGCAGTATATGCTGCACTGAATAAAGGCACCACAATTTTATATTAATTATCTAAAACTAATATTGTAAGTAATGCAGTCTAGCATTTCTGAAGTAGAAATTTAATGTGTAAATCTGTTTTTTTCATAAATTTTCAGTCCTTGAAAACAGGAGGAATCTTTTTTAGAAGTCCTTGAAAAGTCCTTGAATTTTACACAAACTTGCCTGTATGAACCTTGTATACGATTTTATATTTTGAGGACCATATGCTATTTTTTCAGGTTCACTTTTAAGTTATAACAGTCCATTCATATGGATCCCAATCAGCATTATTATTATAAAGGGATTTTCTGTACATGCTAACGGCTGAAATGCTGCAAGTTAACGGGATAAAAATTAAAAAATTGGGGAGGAGTGCAGTACATAAAAGTATTCAGTTAAACTAATATTTGCAGAGCTATAATTATTTTTATTTTCTCTTCAGTCCGTAGTCCACAATGGGAATGTGCCTATTCCTCCATTTGATATAAGACCTGCCGTGTTAGAAATTGCCAAAGATGATACAGTTGTCATGGATATAGTATTCCAGCCTCCACAGGTGAAGAGTTACTCTGTGGACATGTGTATGGTGTGTGATAATTGTAATGTGAAACATTTCACCATTAAAGGTAAGTATTATTGTGAGCCATGATGATACAGTTGTCATGGATATAGTATTCCAGCCTCCACAAGTGAAGAGTTACTCTGTGGACATTTGTATGGTGTGTGATAATTTAATGTGAAACATTTCACCATTAAAGGTAAGTATTATTGTGAGCCATGATGATACAGTTGTCATGGATATAGTATTCCAGCCTCCACAGGTGAAGAGTTACTCTGTGGACATGTGTATGATGTGTGATAATTGTAATGTGAAACATTTCTCCATTAAAAGTAAGTATTATTGTGAGCCATGATGATACAGTTGTCATGGATATAGTATTCCAGCCTCCACAGGTGAAGAGTTACTCTTTGGACATGTGTATGGTGTGTGATAATTGTAATGTGAAACATTTCACAAATTAAAGGTAAGTATTATTGTGAGCCATGATGATACAGTTGTCATGGATATAGTATTCCAGCCTCCACAGGTGAAGAGTTACTCTGTGGACATGTGTATGGTGTGTGATAATTGTAATGTGAAACATTTCACCATTAAAGGTAAGTATTATTGTAAGCCATGATGATACAGTTGTCGTGGATATAGTATTCCAGCCTCCACAAGTGAAGAGTTACTCTGTGGACATGTGTATGGTGTGTGATAATTGTAATGTGAAACATTTCTCTATTAAAGGTAAGTATTATTGTGAGCCATGATGATACAGTTGTCATGGATATAGTATTCCAGCCTCCACAGGTGAAGAGTTACTCTGTGGACTTGTGTTTGGTGTGTGATAATTGTAATGTGAAACATTTCTCCATTAGAGGTAAGTATTATTGTGAGCCAAGATGATACAGTTGTCATATGGATATAGTATTTCAGCCTCCACAAGTGAAGAGTTACTCTGTGGACATGTGTATGGAATGTGATAATTGTAATGTGAAACATTTCACCATTAAAGGTAAGTATTATTGTGAGCCATGATGATACAGTTGTCATGGATATAGTATTCCAGCCTCCACAGGTGAAGAGTTACTCTGTGTACATGTGTATGGTGTGTGATAATTGTAATGTGAAACATTTCTCCATTAAAAGTAAGTATTATTGTGAGCCATGATGATACACTTGTCATTGATATAGTATTCCCCCCTCCACAAGTGAAGAGTTACTCTGTGGACATGTGTATGGAGTGTGATAATTGTAATGTGAAACATTTCTCCATTAAAAGTAAGTATTATTGTGAGCCATGATGATACACTTGTCATTGATATAGTATTCCCCCCTCCACAAGTGAAGAGTTACTCTGTGGACATGTGTAAGGTGTGTGATAATTGTGATGTTCAACATACTCCATTAAAGGTAAGTATTATTGTGAAACATGATGATACAGTTGTCATGGATATAGTATTCCAGCCTCCACAAGTGAAGAGTTACTCTGTGGACATGTGTAAGGTGTGTGATAATTGTGATGTTAAACATACTCCATTAAAGGTAAGTATTATTGTGAGCCATGATGATACAGTTGTCATGGGTATAGTATTCCAGCCTCCACAAGTGAAGAGTAACTGTGTTGGTATGTGTATGGTGTGTGATAATTGTAATGTGAAACATTTCTCCATTAAAGGTAAGTATTATTGTGAGCCATGATGATACAGTTGTCATGGATATAGTATTCCAGCCTCCACAGGTGAAGAGTTACTCTGTGGACATGTGTCTGGTGTGTGATAATTGTAATGTGAAACATTTCTCCATTAAAGGTAAGTATTATTGTGAGCCAAGATGATACAGTTGTCATGGATATAGTATTCCAGCCTCCACAAGTGAAGAGTTACTCTGTGGACATTTGTATGGTGTGTGATAATTGTAATGTGAAACATTTCTCTATTAAAGGTAAGTATTATTGTGAGCCATGATGATACAGTTGTCATGGATATAGTATTCCAGCCTCCACAAGTGAAGAGTTACTCTGTGGACATGTGTATGGTGTGTGATAATTGTAATGTGAAACATTTCTCCATTAAAGGTAAGTATTATTGTAAGCCATGATGCTATACTTGTCATGGATATAGTATTCCAGCCTCCACAGGTGAAGAGTTACTCTGTGGATGGTGTGTGATAATTGTAATGTGAAACATTTCTCCATTAAACAAAATATAATAATCATAATCGGATTTTTGATTAACGTGCAGGTGCAGGGGCATCAACCACATCAGTGGGCCCCTTTCCAGGTTACTGGCTAGCTGCACGCATAGCAGATCTCACACCTGATCTCCAGGTGCTCCTTTCTTGAGGGTCAACTGTGGTGGGCTTCCACTCACGGCAGTCTTTCTCTGTCAGTTTCTTCCATGTTTGCTTGGGCCTCCCTGCCCCCCGCTTGCCGCCAATCTGCATATCATTTGCTGTTCTGATTGCACCACTCCAACGCGCCAAATGCCCAAACCAGCGAAGCCTTCTCTCTCTCAAAATGAGGTCGAGGTCCTCAAGCTGAAGCTTTGCCAGTAGCTTGCTTGACCTTACCCTGGCCACATCCTCTGGCTTGATACTGCAGATCTGTCTGATCATGGCCCTATCATTACGTTGCAAGTGCTGCAGGTTCGTCTTGGTAAGTGGCCAAGTTTCACTGGCATGGAGCATGGTGCTCCGCACGCAAGAGATGTACACATGGCCACGGGTCTTGTAAGAGAGGTGGCGGGATGTGAGAACTGGTAGTAGCTCCCTGAACTTCTTCCAGGCGGTTTTCACACGAGTAGTGACCGCCATTTCACAGCCTCCACCAGCAGAAAGCATGTCACCTAGGTAGCAGTAGGAAGCTACCACCTCAAGCTTATCAGGTCCAACCTGGACTTCACTCTGTGGTCTGCCGTCAATAGGGCGAGCATTTCCCATGCACCGTGCACACCTATAATCAGGATTTGGTGTCAGTCTTTGTAGCCCACTGCATTTCTTATGCACCCAAAGTTTGCAGCCATTGCAGTAGATGCTGTTGTTGCCTACTCCTGTACGACAGACAGCGCATGGGTATTCGCCTGAACTCTGCAAGAGGTCCAGGCCTGTACCACAGATCATGACTTTTGTCTTTCCTGCATTCACCCTCAATCCCTTCTTCTCCATGGCATCTTTCCATATCAAGAGCCTCCTGACACATTCCTCTAGTTAGTCAGCAATGATGACAAGATCATCTGCATATAGGTCCTCCCAGGGAGCACCAGCCCGAAACTCACGTGACAAGGCCTCCAGCACAATGATGAAGAGCAAGGGACTGAGTACGGATCCCTGATGGACCCCGACCTTCACCTCAAACTCTTTGCTGAAACCCTCGCCAACACGAACCCGGTTTCGTGCATTAGCGTATAGGTTAGTGTTATTGTAAGACATGCCTGGGAAATTCTGTATTTGGGCTAGCTCCTGAGATATTAATGCTCAAAGCATAGGTGTCAAGTTCAGTGGTTAAAATTTGCAGTGGATGCACTGATTTCAGTGATTTTCTTTTATTAGACACAAGTGTAATTTCTTTAAAATCAGCATTCTTTTCAACATTTTTTTTTAATTTTTTAGCAAAAATAGTAAGAGAGTATGATCAGGAAATACCACAATCACAAACTGCAGACAACCCCGCCGCACCGCGAGGAAGAGCCGCTCAACCATCACAAGACACCAGGAAGACAAATTAAGCAAAGCAATCAGCTCTCTCTTCCCCATCAAGATGATTGCAATACTACACTGAACCGAAGTTATAAGTAGCCACCATACAATTTTTGCTCCCGTTCAGAATGTAGAAATCGCTCTCACAAAATTTAAATTCTATAAAAAGGTCCAAGGCTTTGTCAAGACTCTGCAAATTATGTCATTTCAAAATGACTTGTAGAACTTGCACAGACGAGCTCCAAGTAAAGGTACCATCATTTCAAAAAGTCACACTTTTTAGTGTGATATAAACTATTCATTAGATACGTTATCCATTTATATTTTAATTAGTTTGAAGATGTATATAACAGCTCTGATATAAGCTGTAAATAATCAAAAGTTTTTTTGACAATTGAACACTCCATTTCTCTTCTACGTTTACATGAAGACAGCCACGGCCAACAACTTAATCAAATAATTTTAGCTTAATCATGCAGTTTGCATTCTCACTTTGCATTGCTCTGTACGCTTAATTATCTGCGGCACAGCAGTGCAATTTTCAGGGGTTCTTCATTATGAATTGGCGTCACTGTTCTGCTTAAAAATTAAAAGAAATCTTTAACAAATGTCATTTAAACGACCTTTAAAGTTTCACATTTAAATCGGAAGTGGATAGCTAATGAGTAACAAATATCGTTAGAAAATGGGCTCATCAAGTTGCATGGTGTTTTGTCAAACATATTAACATAAAATAAAACACATACAATGATTTTAGTATGTGCAGCTGATAATTTCAGAAAATTTGGAAAATTATCAATTTTTGAAAATTCATAAAAAATCTGTCATAAGCAAAATGTCAAGTGTTTGGTGTTTTTCCAAGTTGACTAGGCAGGTTTGCAATCGCTTGTACTTGAATTCGATAAAAACTGCACTCAAACTCTTACTTTCTTCAAAAAGTTGATTTTTGCATTTTTGAACCCAAAAATCGTGAAGTGATAGAAAACTATTCCAAATCACCGCTTAACTTTAGTCCATTACAATGCACATACTTGGGTAAATATTCATTTCAATATCACTTGGGCTTAGCCAGAAAAAAAGAAATTGAAAAGTGGCTACTTAGAACTTCGGTTCAGTGTAGAATGGACATAAAGTAACATACAACAAAACATAGAACAATAATAGACTCCCACAATGGGAGTAACAATAAACAAAAAGTCAATAACAACAGAACCACCGCCTTAGAACGGACAGCAGCCTAAGCCAGGGGGGGGGGGGGGGGGGGGGGGGGGGGGGGGGGGGGGGCTCAAATGCATTTTACTGGTACCAAATCTTCGCCCTAGATTCTGCTGTTGTTGAAGTACAAGAAATGTTCAGCTCGCATGGAGGCCATCTAACTAATGCAATGTATCATCATTGAAAACACTCTAATTAAATTAACACTCCATGATGAAACAAAGAAAAGGGCTCATGACCCACAGATAGTCAGAGCTAAAGAAAACCTCAAGTTGAGCCTCAAAGTTTGTCAAAGGCTGTCCTCAAGCCTGTATTTGATTTGTTTGATTCTTAATTGTCTAAGTCTTCAGTTACCCGTGAACAGATGCTCATGATGGCTTCTTTTAGATGCAAAATTAGCCAAAAATAGTAAGTGAGTACTGAGTATGATCAGGAACCATGTAGCACAAAAATATAGACAAAGTTGACATTAGAACAGGTGATTTATGGTAAACTTTATATTTAATGGCTTGTGTGCAAATTAGTCACTTTTCAATGGGAAAAGGTGCAAGACAGTAATTTATCACAAATATTTAATGGACAGAAAAGACTATGAAAATCTGTCTATTTATAGGTCATATAATTTTACAAGAATCTATCGTGAGAGTGGGTAGAAAAATTCGTCCTGAGGATCACTGTTTGGCATCACAAGGCTTGGGAAAGGGTTGACCTCTTGGCTCTTGTTTCGTGGTGTCTAACTGTAAGTTTGTCACTTTCCCATTGGTATCCTGGGTCAGGTGTGGTATGTGATTGTATTGATTCCTGATCTTTGCACCCTTACTTACTTTGCCTTGAGGCTTGATTATTCTATTCCACCCTCACAGGAATAATAGATTCTTTTTCTTGCTCACCATTAATACCATTTTTTACCTTTGAAAAAGATTGAAAAGACTTCCAGAAGTTCCTGAATATGCTGAGACGTGACATATATATCACATGGTGATGTCGTTTTAACATTACAATGACATCATAGATTGACATGCAGCTGTTCGGTTTTTTTTTATCTTTCTAGCTGGTTGGTATGGGGTATGTGAGATAGAAGTTTTTCATATGGTTAAAAACAGCGGAAATCCCAATCTGATGTACGAGAATGTTTAATATACAAAACTGCTTCTATTGACTTATTTCCTTCCTTTCAAGGTGAAGCTGAGAAGGCTGGTGTGGATTTAGTTTCCGTGGAGCGAGGCACAACCCAACCGTTGCCGGGAGAATTGACAGATGCTACTGCTCAACATCTGATAAGATTTGATAACCTCAATCCCTTCACTTACACTGACAGATCTTGTGTTGTCAAGAATGTGACGTAAGTAATAACCAGGGGTGTGGAAAACCCATGCTCGACTTGTCTGACCTGGTCCTATTTCATTCAGGACAAGCTAGGAACTTCTATTGATTTTTCCTGGGACAAATTTAAAGAAAATAATACAATTTTTTTTATGTCAAAAAATTATTATGCACTCATGTGTTGTGTTGAACACAGTGTAGATTCTGATCACCTTACCTCTTCAGAACCCACTTGATCTGTATCTAAACGCTTTCAGTAGAATTTATATCTGGTTTCATACTATTTTTTAAAGAGTTTATTCATCTCTCCATTGTTTAAGAACAGTAAGGGCTCAGTTAAGTTTTTGTACATTATTCTTAGGGACAAGTAAAACTCTCCTGACAAGTATCTTATGGCAGTTTACTTGTCCCTTGGCAAGTATCAACTTTTGCTATTTCCACACCCCTGAAGTAACCACCATAATTGAGGATGGCAGTGGCTCAGTGGTAGAGTGCATGACTCAAGACCGAGGGGTTGCGGGTTCGAGCCTCTCCGGCGTCACTGTGTTGTGTCCTTGAACTCATTAATCGTTGCTCCCAGGAAGACTCATCCTGACATAACTAAAAAATTGTTGACTGGTATGTTAAGAATCAAATCAAACAAACTACAATGTTTTTCAGAAATGTCAGCCTTCCATTCCAATGGATGATCTACAAGCCCCAGTTTGATAGTCCGGGTTCCAACTCAGCCAGTAAGAAATATGACCGGGTACCAGATGTAGACTCTGTCTTCAGTATTCACCCACCAACAGGAGTCCTACCACCAGCGGAACAAATGGAGTTTAAGATTACCTATGCCCCGCCTATTGTAAGTTATTTGGTAGTTTATTACATCCAGATACGCAGACATTTAGCATTAAATTGTGACTATTTCCTTATACCCATCTGTGTAAACCTGTGTTTAAGAGTCCATACTTGAAAAATTATTTTCTCATTTCTCAACCAAAGCATATGTTGTGTGAACTACCCACAACATATGCTTTGGTTGAGAATGAGAAAATATTTTTTTAAGTATGCACTCTTTAATTTGCATAATTTGAGTAAATGCGGTCTAATCTAATTATGCAGTCTGTTCTGGAGACTTGAACTTGTAAAAGAATATGTTTCAAATAGTAACATAATATTGATTTACCTAATTGGACTAATTATGGAAGAGAAAGGCCCATATTAGGTGAAAGTAAAAAATATTAAATTATATAATTGAATGTTAACAGGGAAAATCCATCTTTTTACTGAAATTTAAACAATACTGCATAGGTCTAGACAAGCAACTTTTATTTGTGTAAAGTTGTGATTATTTTCTCATCCATTAGTTTAAACATGTGTTTTGGGTGCTCAAAAGAACCTTCTCATTGATATGGTTCTTTTTGAGGACCCACAATATACATTTTTGTTGAGAAGTGAGAAAGTAATTTTCCAAGTATGCACTCTTATCTAGAGGGTTGATAATGATTTGCATAATTCGAGTAAATGTGGAAGGGACAGTCTCCTCTTTTGTTGAAATTAAAAATTAATGAATTGCATAATTTCAGTAATCATAGAGAAATTATGTAATAAAATATCGCATTGAGGCAGCTGAAATTGGACAATATTTTTTTGCATGATTTAAGTTTTTTTGTTTTTCTTTTGGAAGGGAAAGTCCTATTTTATTGCTGAAATCAAAAGGAGCGCAATGGCTCAGTGGTAGAGAGTTAGACTTGGTGTCAAAGGGTCCCTAGTTCAAAACTCACCAGATGCACTATATTGTGTCCTTGAGCAAGACACTTTCTCCTCTGTTTAGTACTGGTTTAAGCCTGGAAGACAGGAATACATGACTAAAAAATTGTTGACTATGATGTAAGGCATCAACACAAAAAAAAAACAAACAAACATATTGCTTAAAAATCAAAGCAATATTAGGTTTTCAAAAACTGAATTTTACTTCTCAACATTCTAATCATATGTGCTAATCATGTATTGAGAAAACCTACCTTTAGGGTTTGCTTTAAAGGTTAATTGTTCCTTAAAGTGAGCAAGTGAGTCTGACGTACAAGCCCTTATTATACCATGCAATCTGCAACAAACTTGGTCAAAATCCGATATAAAATAAGAAAGATAGAGCAATTCAAAAATCAAAACTCTGACTTATATTAAGCCATTGGAGGCCACCATTTTGAATATCTAATTAACTTCCTGTAAATTTTGAAAAAAACAATAAAATGCCCATTTTCAATGCAAACTGTACATATTTTTTCAAAGTTAACTATTTTTATTAAATGAATGAAATCAAATACAATGGCAGAAAACTAGTATTTCTGTCTATGCATATTAAATTAGGGCTGCCCTCAATTGCTTTCAATTATCTACTATGCAAACATCTGTAACTTTCTTATTTTTAGCTCACCTGAGCCGAAAGCTCATGGGTGAGCTAATAGTATACCAGTCACTCTTGCGTCCGTCCTCCTTCTGTCCACAATTTCAAACATCTTCTCCTCTGAAACCACTGGGCCAATCAAATTTAAATTTCATATGGAGACTCCTTAGGACGCGGGAAAGAAAGTTTGTTCAAATGATCCTGGTAACATGACCAAGATGGTCGCCACGCCCATATATGGTAAAAACCCTTTAAAATCTTCTTCTCCAGAACCAGAAGGCCAATGACCTTGGGACTTGGTATGTAGCATTGGGGATGTGGGGCCTACCAAGTTTGTTCAAATGATGATCCTAGGTTGACCTTGACCTACTTAACGTCAAGGTCAAATTTGCTTCCTAATACATTTAAATGGGAAAATTTCTGAAAAGTTGATTTTTAGCTCACTAGAGCCGAAGGCTCAGGGTGAGCTTATAGTATGGGACTTGAGCCGGCGTCCATCCGTCCGTGCCTGTATTAGGTTTTGGGTAAGATCGGATCAGAACTCTGGTTTCCATGGCAACAGATAGCTCCCATAGGGTTATAATGGGGAAAATCTTGTGACCACTCTAAGCTCCTTTATTTTTGATTTGTTCTTCTTTATTCTTGCAGGTAACAAGGACAACCATAAAGTCTCGAATGGCCTCGAAATTCGGCAGGATCCGACTAGGGACTTATGAGTTAGCTGCCCTTGAGTGTCTGGAAAAATCCCCATTGACTTATAATGGGAGAAATATTGTGACCACTCTGGTACCTTCATTTTTAGATGGATCTTCTTCATTTTTGCAGATAACAAGACCAACCATAAAAGCTTGAATGAGTTTGAATTTCGGCAATATTCCATCACTGACTTCGGAGTTAGCTGCCCTTGAGTCTCAGACAAAATAATGAATAATGTTGTGACCACTCTAGCTTCTTCAATTTTGATTGGATCTTCTTCATTCTTGCAGGCAACAAGTAAAGCAATAATATCTCAAATGGGTTAGAAATTCAGCAGGATCCGACCAGGGACTTATGAGTTACCTGCCCTTGAGCGTTTGGAAAAATCCCCATAGACTTATAATGGGAGAAAAGTTGTGACCACTCTAGTGCTTTCAATTTTAAATGGATCTTCCTCATTCTTGCATACAATGAGGACAACTATAAAAGCTTGGATGAGTTTGAATTTCGGCAAGAATCCATTACTGATTTAGGATTTAGCTGCCCTTGAGCATCAGAAAAACTAATGAATAATGATGTGACCACTCTAGCTCCTTCATTTTTGATTGGATCTTCTTCATTCTTGCAGGCAACAAGTAAACCAATAATATCTCATATGGGTTTGAAATTCAGCAGGATCCGACCAGGGGCTTGCGAGTTACCTGCCCTTGAGTGTTTGGAAAATTCCCTATAGACTTATAATGTAAGAAATGTTGTGACCACTCTAGTGCTTTCAATTTTGAATGGATCTCCTTCATTCTTGTATACAATAAGGACAACTATTAAAGCTTGGATGTGTTTGAATTTTTTCAAGATCCCATCACCTATTTTGGAGTTAGCTCCCCTTGAGCATCTTAAAGATTGATGGATAATGTTGTGACCGCTCTAGCATCTACATTTTTAGCTCACCAGATCCGAAGGCTCAGGGTGAGCTTATAGTATGAATCTGGAGCCGGCATCTGTCCGTCCGTGCGTCCACACTTTCAAACATGGAGTTAGGTGCCCTTGAAGTCTGGAAAAAACCCATAGACTTATAACGGGAGAAATGTTGTGACAGCTCTAGTTATTCAGATTTTTTTAAGACATGCAGATAACTAGAACTGGCATAATATCTTATGTTATTGAATTAATTTCTGGTCACTGTTTCAAGTTAGTCTGCTTCTGAGATTCGTAAATTATGGTGTCATCAAACATTATGCTGGCTCTCAGGTGAGCGATCGTTGCCCAATGGGCTACTTGTTTTGAAAACTGTGGAAGCCTTAGTCATTATTCTCACTTGATATGTTTAACCTAATGAGATAATGGCTATAAATAAGTTCCAAAGGTCAAGGTTGACCTTTGACCTTTCAGCTTAGGTCACTCATAATGGAGTCCCATCAATATATTAAAACATAGTTTTCTCACAAACCATTGGCTCAATTGAACTCAAATTTCATGCGAAGACTCCTTACGATAAGTTAGCCAAAATTTATGCAAAATATCTTGGTCACCTTTAAAAATCTTCTTCTCCAGAACCAGAAGGCCGATGACCTTGGGACTTGGTATGTAGCATTGGGGATGTGGGGCCTACCAAGTTTGTTCAAATGATGATCCTAGGTTGACCTTGACTTACTTAACCTCAAGGTCAAATTTTCTTCCTAATGCATTTAAATTAGAATTTTTTTGAAAAGTTGATCTTTTGAATACTGTTGAAGCCAAAGTCATTATTCTCACTTGATATGTTGAAACTAATGAGACAATGGCTATAAATAAGTTTCAAAGGTCAAGGTTAACCTTTAACTTTTCAACCAAGGTCGCTCATATTGGAGTCCCATCAACACATTAAAACATAGTTTACTCAGAAACCACAAGACCAGTTGAAGTCAAATTTCATATGAAGACTCCAAAATTTATACAAATTGTACTGGTCACATGACCAAGATGACCACCATGCCCATATATGGTAAAAACCCTTTAAATATCTTCTTCTCTGGAACCAAAAGGCCAATGGCCTTTGGACTTGGTATGTAGCATTGGGGATGTGGGCCCTACCAGATTTGCACAAATGATGAATCTAGTTTGACCTTAACCTACTTTATGGCAAGGTCAAATTTGATTCCTAATGCATTTATATGGGGAAAATCTTGAAATGTTTATTTTTTTTCTATAACTGTTTAGGCCAAAATCATAATACTTGCAAGATATGTTTAACCTAATGAGACCACGGTTTTATATAAGTACCAAATGTCAAGCTGACCTGTGACCTTTTATCCAAGGCCACTTATTTTGATTGCAACATACCTATCTAAACATCTTTACTCAGAAATCACTGGGCTGTTTGATGGAGTATTCATTAGATTGTTTTAGGTCACTCAACCAAAAGGGCAGTAACCCCCTTAAAACAAAATGTGTTTCATTATAAGCTGTAGTTGATCTTGACCTATTTTAACATTATTAAGGAGATCAGGTGAGCGCTTCAGGACCCTCAGGTCCTCTAGTTTCATTTTATTTTGATCCAGTTTGCAGCAAATTGCATGATTTAATAAGGGCTTGCATTTGCAATGCACTTGTTTTGAATGTTAATGCACCTTTTAAGGTAATACTCAATGTCTCTGCTAAACAACAGAGACTAGACATAATCACAGGGTTCCAACAAGCTCTGGAAATCATGGAAAACCTGAAAAATCACTAAAAAAGTTCCATGCATGGAAAAACCATGGAATTTGAAAAAACCTGAATAATCATGGAAAAAGCATGGAAAAATCATGGAATTTTGTGAATTCATTTGATGAAACCACCAGTAGACAGAAAACTAGTTTTCTGGATACTGGTGGTTTCAAGTTTTAATTATTTCAAAATGCATGCATGGCCCACATGCATGCTCTTGTTGCTGCATTCTGCATTTATGCTCTGTGTGGTACAGATGCTGCTAAAACGAGAGGTTGGCGGCCTCGAAGTAAATAGTCATGGAAATTACATCGTTAATCATGGAAAATCATGGAAAAATTATGGAATTGTGTTTTTTGAATTTCTGTGGGAACCCTGTAATCTTGAAAATGTGGATATAGCATGTTTGCCTTTAATCTTATCTTAGAAATAAGCAACAAAGCAACTGCTTTTGTCATTTGCTGAATTATTTAAGAAGCCTCTAGGTCAAACAGTGTGGACCCAGATCAGACTAGAAACAGTCAACACTGTATGCCTCTTTACTCTTATTAGTCAACAATGTTAGTAAATATATGTGTTATCCTCTGGTTAGTACTTACTGGTTCAATCTATGAAGATCTGTCCCAATATGACTGAAAAATTGCTGACTTGGATGTAAAGAAGCAAATAAACAAACAAAAAATATATGCATCAGATGCCTTTATTCTACAGGTGCTTTAAGGGTTAATAATTTTATATTGAAAGTTAATTTTTCTTCTAATATTCTTTAGCAATGTTGTTATAAAAGTTTTATATATTTATTTTCTGAATTAACCCTATATAGATTGGTGAAGAGGAAGTACGCTAATTGTTTGTTGTTTGATGATTTATTCTTGCTTTATCATGATTGGCTTATAATTGTGAGCAGTTGAAGAATAAGCTAGTGGTGGCTGGATACTGCTTTATCATTCTGTAATACGTCTTTCTCATTAGTAGGCTGTCATCTAGTACTACCGGTACTTTATGCTTCTTCATGCGATGCTGTCTTCAGCAGAGTTCAAAGTATGTTATTGTATTCACTGTCCTGTCTCAAGTTGTCATTTGCTTAAAGCCTACAGTTCAATGTATATTCAACAGTTTGACAATCTTATTGCTTAAAGCCTACAGTTCAATATATATTCAACAGTTTGACAATCTTATTCATCTAGTACTACCGGTACATTATGCTTCTTTATGCCATGCTGCCTTCAGCAGAATTCAAAGTGCTGTTAATGTATTCATTGTCCTGTCTATTTGCTATAAGCCTACAGTTCAACAGTTTGACATTCTAATTGCTTAAAACCTACAGTTCAACAGTTTGACAATCTTATTCATCTAGTACTACCGGTACATTATGCTTCTTTATGCCATGCTGCCTTCAGCAGAATTCAAAGTGTTGTTAATGTATTCATTGTCCTGTCCATTTGCTATAAGCCTACAGTTCAACAGTTTGACATTCTAATTGCTTAAAATCTGCAGTTCAACAGTTTGACAATCTTATTCATCTAGTACTACCGGTACATTATGCTTCTTTATGCCATGCTGCCTTCAGCAGAATTCAAAGTGTTGTAAATGTATTCATTGTCCTGTCTATTTGCTATAAGCCTACAGTTCAACAGTTTGACATTCTAATTGCTTAAAACCTACAGTTCAACAGTTTGACAATCTTATTCATCTAGTACTACCGGTACATTATGCTTCTTTATGCCATGCTGCCTTCAGCAGAATTCAAAGTGTTGTTAATGTATTCATTGTCCTGTTTCAAGTTTTCCTTTGCTTAAAGCCTACAGTTCAATGTATATTCAATAGTTTGACAATCTCATTGGAATTTGTTTTAAACTGTATTAACCCTAAATATTCTGATACTAAATCTCAAGGCTATTTAACTATTTGACTGGGTGTGTAAAGCACATTGACTGATTGGCAGATAGTGGAGACCCTGGTTTGGCCCCATACACTGTTTGCTCACACCTATTTGTCTAGATCTGAATATCTCGGGTAACTACAGTATTAACTCAGTGATGCTGAAATAATATAAAGCTTTATAAAATGCTTTGATAATTGAGTGAATTTCTTTGTATGTATCATTTCATTATTACTTTTCATCTCAGCTGAGCAGGAAGTGCTCTAAAGTCAGTCTTTATCAATTGTCGTTCTTCATCAACAATTTGCTTTTAGCTACAACTCCTCCTACACTACTGGACCAAATTTTAATTAAATTTCACAGGTAAATCCAGTTTGACCTCTCCAAAAACATGGCCGCTAATGGACATATGATTTATTGTAGCGACGGAAGCTCTAAAAATCTTCTGATGCGATCAAAATCAAAAATGATTTGACAGAAATGGTTACTGGGTGACATTTTTACAAATATAGCTAATTATATATTTGATCTGTCAGAAAAAACATGGTCACTAAAGGGCGTGGCTAGTTTTCCGTATGTACATACAGTGAAATCTGTCTAAAGTGGCCACTCAAAGGAAGACCCAAAAGTATGTTATCAAGACCGATAATCGCTTAATGCAGGCCGAAAGCATTGCAGAATGCTCCAAGGGGAGCATTCTGCAATGCTTTCGACCTCCATTAAGCTACCATTTGTCATTAAGAACTTTGTTTTGCCTATTTTTGAGTGGCTGCACTGTATATATGAAACATCTCTGAAACCAATGGCAAGAATTGAAAACAATTTGGCAGAAATGGTCAATAAACATAATAGTATGTCCCAAGTAAAAAATATATCAAAGACCTCATAAGGCTTCAAAAATCTTGTTTGCATTTACAGTACTGATTACATGAAATTGGAGCTTATTTTAATTTTTTATTGCCATATTCTGAAAATGCTATATTTTTTATATATACATTTCATGAAAATGGGATATAAAATAACAAAAGTGTGCATTTATTTATGAAAAGTAAAGTTTAAAAAAGTTTTTCAGACCTTCCAATCATCTTCCAAACTGATGCTAAATTGAACATGGTGTATTTTAACTAATAGAGTACTGTATGCAATATTTTCTAGATGGTAAAAAAAACTTTAGCATTGAATAGAACAGAATAGAACTAGCTGCCTAGATTGTTTATACCTAGAATATCTTTGCAGTGGTTCATGAAAAATAATGAACTTGATAGATGTCATAATTTTAATATTTGATTGCATATACAGGTACAATGATATTATCTTTGCAGTGGTTCTTGAAAAATAACGAACTTGATAGATAGCATAATGTTTATATTTGATCGCAGATACATGTACAATGATATTATTTGGTGAACATGTCTGAGATAATTCATTATTTTGTGTATTTGTTTATACATTTATAGGTGGATAACTTCCACAGTGTTCTACATCTGTTGTTGAACATGGTACCACCTTCTATTGAGAGTATGTCACATAGCAGCTCAACAAGTAAAGACAAAGATGGTAATGATGATAAAAATAAATCAGAAGAAGATGACAATATTTCAGAGATCATTCTACACCAGAAAGATAGTAAGTGCACATCTGAATCTGTATTTATAGGGATGGAGCACCAGGAGCCCTCTAGAAGCATCTACATTAGTTTCATCAGAAAGAATACCTAGTCTGATCGTAAAATAACAATACTATACACCTTAGTAATATAGCAAGCAATACTACAGTACAGTGGAATCTCATGAAGTTTTACCTTGCTAGAGGCAACTTTTGACCGTCATCTGCTAATGTTGACAAACAGTTTGGACCAAGATCAGGCAAAATTTCATTAGGGACTGCACTGTTTGCTTAGATAAAAGCAATCTTCAGGGACAAAAATATTTATTAATTTAGAAATTTTGACCAGTTGCCCCTTAAAAATACAAAAAGAATATTCCCAATCTTATTGTATCAACCTGTATGACAGGCCCCCAGATAAGAGTGCGTAGCTGAAAATTATTATACCCCCCGCAAACTTTGTTTGTAGGGGGTATACTGTTTTCACGTTGTCCGTCCGTGCTTCCGTCCGTCCGTGCATCCGTCCTTCCGTACGTCCGTAACGCTTTGTTTCCTTAATAACTCGAAGAGTCATTGCCGGATTTTCATCAAACCTTGCAAACATGTTCTTATATGCAAGACAAATACTTTAGACAAAAAGGTAAGGGCTACGGGCCAATTCTATTAGAGTTATTTCCCTTTGTAGTTCTAAATGGTTTTTAATATAGTGCTTTATGCTTATGCTATTATAGGCCATACACGGGCCGATCAACTTCTACCACAGCTTTTGATGGAACAATTTGATACTTTACCTATACAATGTAGACACATTGAACATATGCATGAAGGATTTGGTTTAGAAAAAATATTTTTTGACAAAATGACAGCTGTGAGAACTTAGACAATTTTTCTCTAATAAGGCTTTTGTATATGCATAGATGGTGCCTTCATGGGCCGATCAACTCCTACCACAGCTTTATATGGAGCAATTTGATACTTTGCCTATACAATGTAGACACATTGAACATATGCATGAAGGAGTTTTGTTCAGAAAAAATATTTTTTGACAAAATGACAGCTGTGAGAACTTAGACAATTTTTCTCTAATAAGGCTTTTGTATATGCATAGATGGTGCCTTCATGGGCCAATCAACTTCTACCACAGCTTTTAATGGAACCATTTGATACTTTGCCGATACAATGTAGACACATTGAACATATGCATGAAGGAGTCTGGTTGAAAAAATAATAATTTTTGACAAAATGACAGCTGTGAGAACTAAGACAATTATTCCCTTATATGGCTTTTGTATATGCATTGATAGTGCCTTTATGGGCCGATCAACTCCTACCACAGCTTTTGATGAAGCAATTTGATACTTTGTTGATACAATGTAGACACATTGAACATATTCATGAAGGAGTTTATAATTTTTGTTGGAACTTAGACAATTCTTCCCTTATATGGCTTTTGTATATGCATGGATAGTGCCTTTATGGGCCGATCAACTCCTACCACAGCTTTTGATGGAGCAATTTAATACTTTGTCTATACAATGTAGACACAATGAACATATGCATGAAGGTGTTTATAATTTTTGTTTGCACAGATCCTACTCAAAATCTTCTTTTTAAAACTAAGGTCTGCTGGTTTGAACTATAACTTGCCAAGTTTTTTCACTGACTCTTACTGTGCGGGGGGTATCTGATAAGCATTGCTTATTGACTTTTTTCATTTTTCTTACTTCTCAACCAAAACATATGTTGTAGGTACTCAAAAGAACCCTCTCGATGAGACTGTTCTTTTGAGCACCAAACACACATGTTTAAACTGATGGATAAGAAAATAGTCGCAATTGTACGCTAAAATGTTTTGCTTAACTGGCCCTATGGAATGAGATGATCCATCAGGATAGAAAGGGTTTATTGACGCCTTGTGGTCACCTGCTGGGAAAAGGCTGACTTCTTGGCTCTCGTTTCTGATGTTTATTTGTGAAGTTGTCACTTTCCCATTGGTATCCTGGGTCAGGTGTGGTGCTTGATTATATCGATGCCTGATCTTTGCCCTTTATCTTACTTATTTTAAAAAGTCTTTTGTTATAGTTTTTATTTTCCAAGGGTGATGGTCAAAAGTATCACCAGAAAATACAATTTTCTTTTGATGCAAAGAGGTTCTCATTCATTAGTCATTTGAGATTTCTTTTTCTTGCACACCAGATGGAAAGGGGCTCTTTCATGGTATGGGAAATTAACATGGGAGTCTGCCCACGCTTGGAATTTGATAATATGTTTACTAATTGACTTGGGTATGACTGTTATAATTATGGTGCATTTGAGTTTTTATGCAATTTCATTGCTAATTTATGACGTCATGTATGATATCACTACAATTCCTCAGGGTACCCAGTTATAATCATTTCTAAAGTAATTGACATATCATGTAACGGGCGCAGAAATGTTTTATTAAATAAATATATCATTGTTACGTTCATTGATGCTATAAATGGCTTTGTATTTATTAGATTAGTGGGTGGGCATTCTTTTTTATGACATGGTACCCCAATTTTCAACTGTAAATTATGTATTCAGTCAAATTTGGAATTAGAATTTTTATGCGTTGCAGTCTTTGTCAAGATACCACTTCAACATATAAACTAGCCATATATGTTAAGAATTTGTAGACCAAATTTCATGCAATTCAAGGACTGGTATTAACATATTTTTTCAACTTGGTGTAAACACATGGCCCTAATTCATCAAAATGTAAAAAATACAATAATTATGTTTTAGTGTAAAATATACTTGATTACTTGCTTAGTTTGAATCACCATGCTAGCACGTTTATTTGTAAAAGTTGATATGTGCAGTGTTTTTCCTTATTATGGATTGGCAAAGAAAAAAAATATAGTATTCTTTGATATTAAATGCCATGATTCTTATTCAATGAAGTGCTTACACAATAATATTACCCAAAATGATACAATATGGTGACACCTGTACTTACCACATCTAGTTTCTAACGCAAAACTACATCTAACCAATGTTACACGTAATATCTGACATTATTAAGAATTTTAATTCATACAGAAGAGAAACCTTATGACAAGTCAGTTCATACAGGAGAAGAACCTTATATCTATGATTTTATAATTGTAAGCCTCATAGATAAACCTGGTTCACAAGAATAGCCCCCTGTCAAACCTATTGGTTAAAATTAACCATTTTGGTCAAAGAGAGCTCTTGGCCCCAGAGGTATTGCTAATTTAATGCTCAATTCTTCTCTGATCGTTCTGTTCTGTAAAACTGATGCTGATTTCCATCAAATAGGAACATTTATACTCTAGCTGGCTGTATATTCTAGGCATACAGTTACATTTTTGAATCTCACTTATTCATCTAGAACACTGTTATATGATACCTTTGATAAGACTCTGTTACACTTTATCCTGGTCACGGCACCAAAATGTGGTTACTCTAGTTCAGTTGGGATGTAAAGAAATATTAAGTCTTCTTGCTTTCACACGTTTATTGTTATGATATTATGTTTCTTAAACAGTATCATTCAGGACTTGAGAAAGTGATACACATTGTCTAAGCCCCATAGTGCCATGGCATAAGGCCAAGTCCTTCAGCATTTCCAGCCATTGAATCATTTGAAATTGTCTAAACATGTCTTTCTTCAAGAAAATTGGAAGTTGATTTAAAAAGATCCTCCTTCTGTCGAGTTATTGATTCATTTCAACTAAATAATTATATTTGCTAAAATTGACCTATACCCATAAGAGGTAGGAAATGACAAAGTTACCGGGTTTGGATTTTCATGAAATTTGGCTCAGATCAGCGGGATATATATGGCATGTTTTTGTGATAATATGATATCTTGACAAAGACTAGAACTTTTCTATCTTTGGAATTGAATGTTGAATGTTTTGTAAATTTTTGAGAAAAAATATCAAAATTTTATAATCACTTCTTCAGAAAACGTAAATCATACTTTATCCAAATGGTTTTGTGGTATTAATATAATGTCTATGGTATTTTGGATTCCATCTAGATGACAAATCATAGAAATAAACAAAACCATAGATATAGGACATAGAAGTTTAGAGACAGGTACCACCTCAAAGGTGGAGTACGTGAGGGTTGCTTCCTAAGCCTTATTCTTAACTATCTTATTCGATAAATACATTTTCGTAGTTTGTATATAATGAGTTATTAATATGCAAAGTTCAAAGAAAATCCATGCGTGGGCACAGATGCAAGTACCCCTTTCTGTTGTTTTTACCCATGCAAGATAATTCTCACATACCCATACAAGCCCGTGGGAAAGATAAAAAATGAACAGCCGCATGTCGGCGCACATCGTCCGTGACATCATTGTAATGTTAAAATGATGTCACCATGTCACATCTCAGGGTAGTCAGGATTTTCTGGAAGACTTAATCATGCTTTTATAATATAAAAAAAAGTATTTAGTGGTGAGCAAGAAAAAGAATTCATTATTCGTGTGAGGATGGGATAGAAAAATCTGTCCCTCGTGATCACCGTTTGTCATCACTCTGCAAGCCTCATAATGCCATTAGGTGATCCTCTGGACAGATTTTTCAATCCCACTCTCACACTCATGATGGATTCTTATAATCTCATATTTCAGTGGCACCATTTGTTGATGTGACAGCTCTTTAAATTGAGGTGAAAGGGGAGCGCACTCCACTTAATGTAGTTCTCCACCCCTATGCTACACATTAGTCAGTTGAGATTTCTTTATCCCATATTTCAGTGGCACCATTTGTTGATGTGACAGCTCTTGAGATTGAGGTGAAAGGGGAGAGCACCCCACTTAACGTAGTTCTCCACCCCTATGCTACACATTAGTCAGTTGAGATTTCTTTATCCCATATTTCAGTGGCACCATTTGTTGATGTGACAGCTCTTGAGATTGAGGTGAAAGGGGAGAGCACTCCACTTAATGTAGTTCTCCACCCCTATGCTACACATTAGTCAGTTGAGATTTCTTTATCCCATATTTCAGTGTCACCTTTTGTTGATGTGACAGCTCTTGAGATTGAAGTGAAAGGGGAGAGCACTCCACTTAATGTAGTTCTCCACCCCTATGCTACACATTAGTCAGTTGAGATTTCTTTATCCCATATTTCAGTGTCACCTTTTGTTGATGTGACAGCTCTTGAGATTGAGGTGAAAGGGGAGAGCACTCCACTTACTGTGGTTCTCCATATTAGTCAGTTGAGATTTCTTTATCCCATTTTTCAGTGGCACCATTTGTTGATGTGACAGCTCTTGAGATTGAGGTGAAAGGGGAGAGCACTCCACTTAATGTAGTTCTTCACCCCTATGCTACACATGTGCCAGGGAAAAACCTTGTTGGAACAACGCTGAAGAAAATGATAACAGTAACTAAATATGAGCTGCAACATGAGATTTTCATGTGGTATGTGCAATCAGCAAAGGCTCAGGTCAGCCTGCACATACCCACGTCTGATCAGAGCCTTTGGTAGTCACTGGAATTTTCTATGAGTGTTAAGCTTCTGACTGAACATTATTTGGAGTTTTTAAGCTTAAAAGGAGGCTGCACAGGCTTGTCTGAATCTACACTTGTCAAATACCACATTGTTGGAAATCACATGTCACGGCTCATATGTCTTCTTAGACATTGTTACCTATGCTACACATGTACCAGGGAAAAACCTTGTGGGAATAATGCTGAAGAAAATGATAATGGTAGCTAAATATATATTATTAGGCCTTTAGTTAAGAATATGTACCAAAAAATTAATTTTCTAAATATTTCTCAGCCAAAACATATGTTGTGGGTACTCAAGGGGAAGGGCCGTTACTAATGTTGGAAAAACTTGTGGCCAGACCCACTGCTTTATATTGTCAATAAATATGTTTAAACTAAGCATCTCAATGAGATGCTTCTTTGAGCACCCAAAACATGTTAAAAATGATGGTTAAGAAAAAAAATTACCTGAAAAATTTCTGAAAATATCTAAACCTTGGTTACCTATCAGCTAGTCCTCCTCCATAAATCAACAGAAAGACAAAAAGCATTTATATAGTGTCATCTGCTCAGTAGATTTCTTAACCCTCAGCCCACCACTAATTTTTGTCTTGTAAACGTTGTCTGCTTTTTATGTCTGCTGCATATATTAAAATGTACTTTAGGCTACCTAAGAGAAGAGCCCACATAAAATTCCTGAATACAAGTAGTGGGAAAAGGGTTAAGTTCTCAGTATTGCTCATAAAAATGTATTGCTCGAGAAGGCTTTATTATTATAATTGTCTTGTAGATGGCGAACCACAGCCATTCAACCATCACATTCCAGTGGGAGCCTTATATAGAGAAATATATCCTAGAGGTGGAACCACCATTTGGTGAATTAGGTAAGATTGCTTACAAAATTCATTATTTATTTATCCCAAATACAGAGACATGTTTATTCTTTGTATAGGGTCACTATAGAAAATTAGAATATTTGAGCTATATTTCATAATTGTTACCTAAATATGTAATTCTTTAGTGGTTTATAAGCCGGGTTTTGCGAAGAAAAAATCTGGTTGTTAAATTAGTGATGTCCGGGAGGGCAGCGCATTCTTGGTTAACGTTTAGGTTAACCTTTTGGCAGATTCGATTTTCTCGCAAAGTATTCAACCTGAGTTCTTCAAATTCCACTCATGGTTTCTTCAGGGTCTCTGCTTTCATGTGATGCCATGTTCTTTTCAGTTGGTTCCCAATTTTTTTTTTTGTGAAAAATGCATTTTTTTGAGATAGGTATTTTTTTATATTTATTTTTTTTCACAAATTTCTGTGTATATTCCATAACTCCAAAACTATTCAAGGTATTTAGATGGACCTTTATAGGGATGTAGATCCAGATGATCAGGCACACTGCACACAAGTTGCATAACTCTAGCTTGCTGACTTTCCTAGTTATTTCCCTTTGCATTTTTTCACAATTTTTTGTGTATGCTCAATAACTACAAAACTATTCAAGATATTTGGATGATACCTTATAGGAATGTAGACCCACATGAACAAACACACTGTACACAAGATGGATAACTTTAGCTTGCTTACTTTCTTAATTATCTCCCTTTGCAGTTTTTTAACTGTAGATATTTTTGCATCTGAACTCCAAAGCCATTTCAGGTATGTTGACAATACTAGGTAAGAATGTAGATCCAGATGAGTAGTTGAGCTGCTCACAAGATGGACAACTCTTGGTTTCTTATTTTCTTAATTATCTCCCTTACCGGTTTTTGGCCTTATACTATTTATTTGCATGTATCTCCAAAATCCTTAGGTATATTTTGATAATACCTTGTAGGGATGTAAACCCAGATGAATAGGTGTACCACACAAGAAGAACAACCATTGTTATTTCTTCTCGGTTGTCTCCCTTTGCAGTTTTTAGCTTTTGACATTTTTCCTTCTGTAATTCAACATCTCTCAGTTATATTCATATTACTTCGTAGATATGTACACCCAGATGAATAGGTGCAATGCACACAAGATAGATAACTGTAGCTGACTTTTCACTTATCTCCCTTAGCAATTTTAGACTGTGCTTTTATTTTAAAAATAGCATCTGTAAATTCAAAACCCTTTGTGGTATTTGATAATACGGATTTTCCAGTTATCTCCCATTTTTATTAAACTCCACAGCTATACACTGAGGTATGTACATCTTGGTTAGTGGGCATGTCCTGTGCGTGAAAAAGATAACTGCATAGTGCACTAAATAGGTCGAATATGGTAGCAACATTAAACATAGAAAGTTAAACTTACAAGTGGACAGCCAGGAGTATAGCACCTTCCCAGCAGGTGGTCGCCAGGCTAGACTAAAAACCAATAAATAATTTGAATATACATACCAAAAATTTTGATATTACACTTAACATTCGACAAGCTATAGAATGTTGTGCACAAGTTAAAAGATTGAAATATTTGAATCAAAACATGTTCCTCCATATTACTCATAATTATGCTTATCAGATATGTATCGAAAAAAAACCCCAGCTATAATGCCTTTTGGCATTTTATTCTTGTTGATTTTAATACATGGTCATGTGGTAGAAAACACTAAAACTACTTGTGGGGAAGAGAGAGCATAAAGTGTAACTTTCCATATTTTTGCCACAGAAAGAAATACAAACACAATCGTTGTAGAAATGCATTTAGTAGGTTAATAAGAGAAATTAACAAATAGACTTCCCTTTTCGTATGCTATATTTAGCAATAAATGTTTCTATTTCTTGTCCCTATAATTTCTATGGTCCATACTGTCTGTTGTATGTTCCAAGTTATCCAATTTCTGCCGCTATCCTGACCGCTGCACCGTTTCTAGTTTCTCTGTTTTGTCCTGCTGTTCTGCTTAGTCCATCTTTTTGTTATGTCCTTGGTTACTAACGTTTCCAACGTCGTTACGTTAGCTAAGGTCACTTTTTACTGACAGTTGCAAATTATTATATTATGTTATGCTACATTGTAGTAAGTTATTTAAATCACGGAAACTCCGTGACACTACTTAAAATTGATTTTTATATGTGTAAAAATGCTTAGATTTTGCCATATATACATGACGTTATTAAAGGTGTCATTACATTATGCCAGGCCTTTAGTTAAGAGTGTGTAACGAAAAATTTGAATTTCTTATTTCTCAACCAAAACATATGTTGTGGGTACTCAAAAGAACGGTCTCAATGAGACAGTTCTTTTGAGCACCCAAACATATACCAAAACATATGTTGTGGGTACTCAAAAGAACGGTCTCAATGAGACGGTTCTTTTGAGCACCCAAAACATATGTTTAAACTTATGAGTAAGAAAATATTTACATTTTTACGCTGAAAATTTTTGTTTATCTAAACTTGTGTTATGCTACTGAATATGTAAATCACTGGTGGTTTATCAATTTTAATTCATGGCATTATATCACTCCAAGATGTGAGGTCATGTGATAAATGCTGTATTATGATATTTTCTCAAGGATTGAGACTTCACACGGAGCATTGACAGTTTCCATAATATTAGACTTATAATTAGGGCTATTCCAGAAAAAAACACCTGGGGGGGGGGGGGGGGGAAGAAGGCACTTTTTTTTTTACCCAACCACCCATGGAATTCAATTTCCTCCAACACCAACCACCCATTGAATTCAATTTCCTCCGACACCAACCACCCATGTAATCAGAAAGTTCCGTACACCAACTACCCATAGAATTCAATTTTCCTAAGGCCCAGTGGTGTAAAATTCCCCATTTGCCCACTCACATTGGCTAAACGTGGGGTTCGACACGTAAAATGCATTTTTTCCTTTAGAAAAGATGAAACAAAGGTAAAAATACAGCTGGTCGATCTTTTTCATCGCAAACTGGATGTTTATACCAAACAGTTGCAAGTACACATGTGCATCTCTGTGATTAACTCCCCAACTCCCCAACGGCTTGTTCGTTGAATTTTGTAAAATCTATGGGTAATTTTTGTAAGGTGTTTGCAGCCTATAAACAAGTCAGAGAGTCCACGGCTTTTCTTTATCAAATCACTGGTATTCTGCTTTTGTTGTCTACCACAATAAAGTCTTGGTATCTCTCAAAGGTTTCCGCTCATACTGTTTCTCAAACCTAGTGGTGTTATCAAATGGAATATGCTTAACTTTATGACAATAGTATATATTAGATTAGATAGTACTGAGTGTCACTGCAAGCAACTGTAGAGAAACAATTTTATTTTTACCTTTAAATTCATCCGAGGGAGGTATTAAAGTCAAAATGAAATCCCTGAAGAGCAATCATACAAAAATCTAAAACAGTGTTAAGTGTTATGGAACACACTAGCTTTCCCCTTAAATGTTCACGCAAGGAAGATAATTCAAGCATATAGCAAAGGAGACAACTATTTATTACTGCACTGTCTGCACATAATATGCCACATTGCCCTGATAAATATGCCTGCCATGTATCATCTAAATATTTCAAAATGTATAATAGTTATGGATTAACAAGGTTTCCACTTTAAGTTCTTTCAAGAGACAATTAAACAGGAAGCATGGGAGAGCAACCATGCTTGCACAAGACACATCACCTAGATCTGATATGTATGCCTACCAATTACCATTAATATATCTCAAACGGGGTTTAATTTATTGAGCGCATAAGCTTTCCCCTGTCAAGTTTGTTGAAGGGAGATAACTCAAAAGGACAGCTAGAGGAGGCAACCATTCTAGCATGTGACACACCGTCTTCACCTGATATATATGAATGCCAAATATTAGCAAAATATCTCAAAGGGTATATGAGTTATTAAGCACACAAGCTTTCCCCTTAAAGTTCTTTCAAGGGAGATAACTCAAAAGACAAGCAAGGGAAAGCAACCATTCTTGCATGTGACATACTGTCTTGATCTGATATAGATGCCTACCAAATATTATCAAAATATCTCAAAGGGTATTGAAGTTATTGAGCACACAAGATTTTGTCTATGGATGGACAGAGAGACAAGACGGACGTATGCCAGGCTGGTTACTATATCCTATGAAATTTGCCTGTCAGGGTAATAATATGTTTAAATTGCAACTTGAACAATCAGTATGTAGTCATCAAACAAGTGTATGTTAATAAGGTGAAGAATTGAACAAAAGCCAAAAACCGATAACTTGTTAGATGTTATAAAGGGAGACAACCAACCTTTTTTTTTATCAAAATAACTATTTTTCAAAAAACTAAATGAAATTTCTTAACTTATCTTAAATGGAAGAAAAAAATAATAATGAAAAATATTGAAATGCTGAAAAATCAAATGGTTTTGATTCAAAGCAGAACTGAATTTTACATGCTATTCGTTGTTACAGTTTTAATGTTCAATGACAAGTGAAGTTCATTTTTTTTAATTTTGCAAAACTATATATACCAACCACCCATGTAATTAGATTTGGTGAAACACCAACCACCCATGTAATTAGATTTGTGAAGCCGCATGGTGTAGGGGATAAACCTATGTCTTGTAAACCAGGGGTCGCAGGTTCGATTCCCGGCTTCTCCAAGTCTGTCGGATGAGACTTTAAACCGTGGACACGTCTTCTGAGACGCTTTAAAACCAGAACCACTGCCAGTTGAGCCTTCGGGAGTTCCTGGACATAGAACCACAACAACCCAAAACTCACCCGGCCAGTACTGGTTCAGCCAAGGAACACGGCCACAAAAACATAATTAGATTTGGTCGAACACCAATGACCCATATAATTTGAAAACTTTCCGCACCAACCACCCATAGAAAAATATATCGCCTGCCGTCTTCCCCTCCCAGGTATTTTTTTCTGGAATAGCCCTTACCAGAAACTACTGGACAACAGGGGACAAAAATATTTCAATATTGCACTTGTCCTGATGGACGGGTAACTTACAATTTTCACTCGTCCTGCAAACACATGCACTTGTCCTTTGAAAGCGTATGCAATAAATAACATAAGGAAAAAAATATGTTTTATGACTCCCTTGTATAATTCTTCCCAAAGCACTCGTCCTACAGGAATTAATCGTCGTTTCTAGATTTCACTTGTAGTTACGAGCAGACGAGAGGAATTTTTGTCCCCTGGACAAGCCATCTGATCAGGGTCTACACTATTTATCATCTGATCATTATATTTTACACACCTATTAGTGTCACCAAATGCCCTTGTTGAAATTGTAGGAAAGTAGTGTTAGTATTTAAACTCTTGTCCTGTTGAACCCAGATTTATCCTTTTTTTGAAAACACTGTAGATCCATTCAGCTGGCATCTGACAAAACCATCTGCTATCACCATCATAATCAGATTTTTGATAAACGTGCAGGTGCAGGGGTATCATTGGCATCACTTGACCCCCTTCCAGGTAACTGGCAAGCTGCACGAATAGCAGGCCTCACACCTGATCTTCAGGTGCTCCTATGGGCTTCACTTACTTTGCAAGAGACCAGGAGTATTCATGATTCCATGAAAATTCCAAAAATTGAATTCATTTCTTAATAAATTCAATTTTTGATCTGTTAATACTCACAGGGGGTTAACTCAGTCACAGTGCGGGGTGATTCTTTATGACAGTTGTCAATGATGCTTTATGAAAGGGTTACGGGTGCTTTATGATTTCCTTAATCAGTATGAGGTAGGTGATGGGAAACGGCATTAAACTTAAGATTTTCGAAGCCCGAAAGTATTTTATTTCTGTTAATTCATTTATTTGAAAAGCTAAAGGTTTTACTCTTTCAGTCTTTGCGATGACGGTTTATGTGTCGGGGATTAATTGGTGGTTTAATTGGCGGTTTAATTAAGATAATGATAAAACCCATAATAAAATTCAGTATTTTTATCAAAGTACATACTCCATCAAAGATATTTAGCATACAACTTCAAGTTCAATCTAAATGTCTTTGAAAAATCAATTGTCTCCTCATGTAAAACTATAAAGAGTTTATATTCATGATTAATTATGACAAGCTAAAAACTGGTCATAAAGAATCATTAACACATTTTGGTAACAGGTTCTTTACCAGTTCGAATGATGGATAACTGGTTCTTTATGAAAGGGTTCGGATGCTTTATGAAAGAATTGGCAAATATGTTAATGGATTTAGGATCAAATATCAGGGCAATAAGACCTATTACTACAGCCCTGGCTTGTTTATTGATTGAGTTAAGACTTAAAGTCCAAGTCAACAATATTTTTGTCATGATGGGACTCCTCCAAGAGACAGGGAGAGACTAAAAGGGCCCAATCCCATCCAAATTTCGCCCAAGTCAAGCAAATCACGCCCTATCATTACGATTAAGGTTAATATTTATTTCAATATTATATCAGTGATGCCGAGACATAGCCTCTGAATTCGTTTCATTTAATTGTCATTTGATTTGATTGGCTGTCTATGGTAAACAGCTGTGTTTATCATAACTACAATGTTCCTATGCAAGCCTACTGTAGGACAGTTTACCATTACTTTTGCTCATTCTTATACAAGTTACTGGCAACTTGGTCTTCTTGAAACATCAGGAGAAGAAACAATTCTCCGTGAAAAATATGCCGGGTGCGATCTCTTGTCTGCTTGCATATTAAGCAGATAGGCAACTGACCGAGCTACAGAGTCCAGATTGTTAGCTAAGCATCGCATGTGTCGCGTGTCCCAAGGGTGGGGGACAGAGGGTTTTCACCCCAGCTGGAAGATCAAAAGTTGTGATATGTTTCCTTAGAAATACTATTATTGACAACCTCGGGAAGAAGTAGGACCCCGTGGGCCCAATTGCTTCGAAAGGGAGGTCAGGTCCGCACTGCCCTCTGTGAAATAAAAAAATCTAAAATAAAGATCTCAGGACACCCAACCCCCCAGACAGAATTTTTTGGATCCTCCCATGCATCGTTAACATCCAAACCCTGCTTTCAGCATCCAGTACTGTATCCCGTACTGTATCCGAGACATCAATATGTCTTTTTTGAAACTCCCAATAGGAGCATGTGGTGGATTAATGGGGATGGGGTGGCTCAGCGTATTTTGAACGTCCCAATAGGCGGGGACTTAACATGAATTAGTGAGTTGAGCCTGACAGGTCAAAATAGCAGCATTTGGTTTTTCGTTTGCTCGTCTTGGTTCTTTACGTCCGAGTCAACAATCTTTCAGTCTTGTCGGGATGGGTCTACCTTGGTGGATCCAGTACTAAAGCATCGGGTAAAACACTGACTCTGACGTCTCTGAGTCTCAAAATAGCAACCCTTCTATTGAGCCACTGCGCCCCACACAGGCATGGAAGATTGAGGCAAACATTGTCCATAATAACTTTTATCTTACTTGATATTCTACTCTTGATTAACAAAAAGAGACATGCAGACAACAACGATTTACATGTTTGGATTCTCAAACGAAACGTCTCATTTAGACGGTTCTTTTGAGTACCGAAAAGAAATACAAATGAGTTTTTTTTTTTTACATTCACAAACTTACCTCGCCTATTGATATATCCAATCATTAGAATCTAACAATCAACCTATAAAAAGCAGACTACTTGTGAACCCAGAAGCCAGATTTCTCGTTCTGGGTACCTGCAGTTGCAGTTATAGTTCTCTTCGTCGGAGTTGTTTTCTCATAATTTGAAGACGAAAACAGAGCCTTCAGTCGGTAGTATTAGTTATTGTATTCCGTGCAACATCTAACAATGCACAAAGCTGGTGCAATATGAGAAACATACCGGGTAGGCGGCAATCGATTTTTGATCTACGTCTGTCGATAGTATTAACGTTTTCGATTGCCGCCTACCCGGTGTTTGTTTTGTTTGTTTTTGTTGCTTTACGTCCCATGTCAACAGCTATGGTCATTGCGGGACGGTCAGTTCACTTAACCACACTTTTTCCTGGGCAGGCTTGAGCAAGCGGTTAACCAGTAATTTATGCACATACTTTCGCTTGTAACTGACAACAACCCTTCTTGAATAAATCAGCGGAAGGAGGAGAATGACCGTAGAAATTATTTCATGATCAATCTCCACGAAAGTATGGTACCGGGTCGGGATCGAATTCGCGACCCCTGGATCTGCAGTCAGACACGCATCTGTAGCCAGACACGTTACCGATGTGTGTCTGACTGCAGAACCTACCCGGTGTGATAAAGCCTATACGGGCGATAATCCTCACTTAATGCACCAGTCATTTGTATCCACTGCTCCCTTAATGCACCAGTCATTTGTATCCACTGCTCCCTCACCTACGGGGATGAGCGGGGATAGTGACTTTTCCCTTTTCAGAGTCCTGTGGGGACAAGCTGATGGCAACAACCCTACTCTTAGCCCCGCCCTACACTACAGAAAATCTCACAGGGGTAAGTGTCCCAATGTTAAACCCCCCGCAGTTCCCCGGTACTGCGGGGACAATCAAAAAGTACTTGCACTGCACCATAGCCCACCGCTATCCCCGTAGGTGGGGGCGTGGATACAAATGACTGGTGCATAAGCCTTTAAGGCTACGCTTACGACATAGGCTACGCTTACGGCATATCTAAAGTTTTGACCAATAAAAGCCAAGCTTCATTGGTTCCTCAATGTATATCTGTCTGCCAAAAACATATTCTTCTGTTCGGGTAATAAATTACTAGTCTAGAATAATAGTTTTTATAGTATGCTTAAGGTAGACCAAACATTTCTATAAAGCTTATGCTTGTATAACTTAAAAAATGGACTTCATCTAATAAATTACAGATTTTCTTGAATACCGAGGCAAGTTCAATAATGCGAGCGCTCTCGGGCGCTCGTTGTACTGATGCCAGGCTTTACATATTATGAATAAAGATAGGTACCAATCAACGAGCGCTCGGCGAGCACTCGCATTATTGAACTCGCCTCAGTTTTGACATGTTTGAAAAGAAGTCACTGCTATGTAAGCGAAATTGTCCAATCACTTGTGATCCTTCAGAAAATTGATAAGTTGTACTGTGTGTGTTTCCTTTCAGTTTGCGCCCACCATGACAATGGCCTGGACATTAAGTATTACCTCTGTCTGTCTGTCCGTACATACGTCTGTCCGTCCGTGCATCTGTCTGCACGTCACACCAATGATGTATGCTCTTTTTGATCAGAATTTTGGCCACATTGTTTAGTACCAGTTCAATGCTCCATGTCTTCAGGAGTTATGGTCCTTTGTTAACCCATATAAGCCTAGCGTCCTTATTGTGGGACATAGGCAAACAGCACAGACTCCGATCAGACGCTGCAGAACGCGGCCTCTGATCAGGGTCTCCACTGTTTGCTTTCAGAATTTTCTATTGAAATTTGAATAAAATTAAAAAATACCACCCAACAACCCTTAAAATGAATGGACTTGTCCAATTGAAAACAGTGGGAAATTCCTTTCGGCTTAAATGGGTTATGAAAATGCATCATTTTTTTATGGTGTCTGGTCTATAAGTCCAGTATTTTTTATCAGAATTTTATGAAACTTGGGTCACATTGATTAGTAACATAATGTCTCATGATGGTCAGTATCACACCATGCCTTCAAGAGTTATTGCCCTTTGTTCATCTAAAAAGTCATTTTTTTGCTTCTGAAAGATATACAAATATTGCATCAGCAGGGGCATCCTTGTCTCATGTACACATTCTTGTTTGGTATATGTTTTAGTGTATCAGACTGGTCAGAAGCACAGGCTGATCAGTACACGTGTTGTGCACCTTTTAATAGATTTTTTTTTCGAAATATACTGTTTCTTGGGCCGCGTAGCGCAGTCAGTAACATGTCTGGCTACAGATGCGTGTCTGACAGCAGATCCAGGGTCGCGAGTTCGATCCCGGTCCAGTCCCATACTTTCTTGGAGATTGATCATGAAATGATTTCTACGGCCATTCTCCTCCCTTCCGCTGATTCATTCAAGAAGGGTTGTTGTCAGTTACAAGCGAAAGAATGTGCACGAATTACTGGTTAACCGCTTGTTCAAGCCTGCCCAGGAAAAAGTGTGGTTAGGTGAACTGACCGTCCCGCAATGACCGTAGCTGTTGACTTGGGACGTAAAGCAAAAAAAAAAAAGAAAGAAAGATACTGTATTTTATCTGCATTTATGGCGCCTAAATGGCCGAAAGTAGCTAGCCCGGCCCAGAAAATATGCACACTCTACTTTCAGTTCTTTGGTGCATTCTTTGCTTCCAAAGGATACCCTTTTTAGAATATATTTGTATATATTTTTCGTACTTCTCTTTGTTTGTTCATTCTTATTTTGTCTCGTTATTATAGTTTGACTCGGTTTTGCACTTACGTTTCTAACTTATTAAAACTGTTTCTTTACTCCGGTGGGTTTAAGCTTAGGGTGGGGGATAGAGGTCCAAATCTAGGACGCATTTAACGTGATTTTATCAATGTTTTGTTATGGAATCATCTTTTTAAAGCAAATTGTTTTCCTTTCCAGACAATACTGTACATTAACAATATGGAGATATCATTTGAAGAAGGACACTCCATATACGTGGAGGACATTAACAGTATAGGTCATCAAACGAGCACGCCCAGCAAAGAGAATTTGATTCACGATACGGAACATGATATGGATATATCGTGTGTTATTGAAGTTTACTCAGCTAACGATCCAATGTTAAATGTAAATGAAATGTCCACTGATGTTACAGAGAAGCCTAGCACCGCTGTAGATGTAGGGGCTGTAGAGAACGATAATGAAGTGGTAGATGATCTGGCTTCTACAGATAATACTGCTGAATCATCTGGAAATAAAGCACCTGTCCTAAAAAGTTGTACAACATGTGAATATCACACATACTCTAGTGGCAACCTATCAAGGCACAAAAAGTCTGTACATCTAGAAAGAAGATTTGATTGCTCAAATTGCAACAAAACATTTACGTCAAAATATTACCTTTCACAACACAATCGTACTGTTCATAAAAACATTCAATTCATGTGTGAAATGTGCCCCAAAAAAGTAAATTCAAGACAAGCTCTCTATAGACACAAAAAAATAATGCATTCAGAATCACCCAAATATGTATGTAATTTTTGTGGTCGAAACTTTCATGAAAAGTCCCATTTTCAGGGGCATGTGAACAAACACATAGACAATAAAGCCTACATTTGCCCGAATTGTCAAAAACCATACCACTTTAAACAAAACATGATGAGGCATGCTAAATCGTGTGATAAAAATGTAAAGAACTACCACTGTGAAGAGTGTGATAAGCATTTTAGTACAAATGAAGCATACAATGATCATTGCCAAGGAATGCACGGTCCCAAAAATAAGATATGTCTATGTGGGAAAAAATTTGCATGGAGGAGTGCATTCTCAAGGCATTTAAAGAAATGTAAATACTCTAAATAAGTATTAGAATTATAGTAAACAGAAATTCCTAAATCCTGTATTTAAAGGATAAACGCTACATTAAACGTTAAAATAACAGCCTCTTTAGGCGTACGACAATGAAAAGTAATCAGTGTAAGAATGGTATTGTATTTAGCATTATATTGCTTCATACCATGTGTCCTGTCAAATATTTGCAGTTTTATGAATTTTAATTTGATACGTTTGATCATTAGAAAACACTGACACTGCAGTGAATTGAATCATTTTACTAAGAGTTGGAACTTGAATAACAAATTGTGTTTAACAAACTGTTTTCCATTAATTGTCTTAGCCAGTTTTATGTTTATCAGGAGGAAGCACTCCGTTGGTTTGTACCAGTTGTTTTTCAATCAGTTGGTTAGTTAATTACGTGTTTTAAAATATCCAATCAGGTATGTTCGTGTGATTAAATTTTTTCCAAAATGTTTATTAACTGTTAACCTTAGATAGAATTTATTGTTTCTTTGCACATTTTGTTCTTGATGCCTTTCAATATAGTTTCAGCATTTATACTACTAAAGGTACTATACTCATTTATTTCCACTACTTGCAATGACAGAAACGCGTGGCATGTTTCTAAAGAGAAGTTATGGAATGGCTCCTAAATGTTTAATTTGGTAGAAAGTTTCACAGTAGACCAACTGGTAATAAGTGTAAATGGGAGTTGATGCGTGAGTAGAGAAGAGCGCAGGTAATCAGTGAAAAATAATAGATCAGGGCCCGGAATAACAATGCCTCCTTAAAGTTAAGGAAGACTTAAGTTAAATATTGATATTTCAGGATGCTATATTAAATGCTAAATAAATTGCCTGGATCGATGCAGTACGTGTGGTCAAATATATCATTGTGATCTACCGAAAAAAAAACTATTTTGATTTTTATCAGTTTGAAACGTTATTTTTCGCATCCTGAAAACCCAATACATAACTTAAGTCTTCCTTAACTTTAAGGAGGCATTGTATTTACGGGCCAAGGGGTAGAATGGTCACTAGTTTAAGACTCACCACAGGGACTGTGCTGTGTCTTTGAGCAGGACACTTTATACTCTGCTTGTTATTGGTTCAACACAGGAATACATGTGTACAGCCAGACATGATGGAAAAAATTGTTTGCTGAGATGTATTTAGCATCAAACAAACCAATGAAAATGGGGATTAGAAGAAAACAACAAATTGTATTCAAACCAGTTAAATTTGAATATATTGTCCACAAAATGATTTTAGCAGGGTTTCACTTATCTATACACAGAAAGCTGAAAAAGGCGTTTAAGACCTTATGTCACGATAAAATATAATACTCACATTTCAGATGCGAGTCATTATAATAATTAGTTTACCTATTACTCTGACAAATCAATTCAATTTAATTGTTGACGCAGTTAAGTATGCTCTAGCTGGATGTGAGCTGTTAAACATTTCTGGTCATTCAACTTCTGGAAGATTAAACCGCCAATTCATCTTTATCTTGGAACTATCTACTCTATAAAGGCTACGTATGGGTTGTGTTCCACGTGCAGGTTCATCAACATCTGGAACTTTTGCACACTTTTTCTTTGGATTTCTGGATCCTCTTAGTTTAGTGTCAAAGTAGTGATCTCTTAAAATAAAAAAAAAAACAAAAAAACATTGAATTAGATATTATTTAAGTAAGAAAGATGGAAAAGCTCAAGAATCGATATAATCAAGCACCACACCTGATCCAGGGTACTAATGGGAAAGTCTACAGTACAGCCTAAGTATGTTAGAGTGACCACGACAGCAGCCAGTTATAGGTGGCGGCCATTTTGTCAGGCATCTCGGTTATCGTTTATCTAACAAAACCCATATTCAAGCCAAAAACAATAGAGCTCCGCCAGCATTCGTTCACTGGGCACAAATTAAAGTAAACAACCAGGTCCTGAGGTTATAAAACTTTTTCATGCTCAAGTGAGCTGAGCACGAAATATATCCTGCTCATAAATGTTAAAATGCCAACAATTGTTGGCATTTCAACATTTATTATCAGGATAAATACAATATCTGAGAGACTTAAAGTGAAGAAACTTCTTTATTTGTAGATATTTTAGTTTTTATTAGCAGTTGAAATTTCGTGCTCAGTCGAAAAAAGTTTTATAACCTTGGGGCCAGCTCTTTCTAAAATTGAATGCTTACCACAGGTCAATGTGTGTCAGTTTTGGCACTGACAAGGTATCATCTGAAAGTTCATCTTCTGTCACCATGTCCTGCAGAACCACATTGGCTGGATACACACGTTCAGCTTTAGATGTCTGCATCAAAAATTGCCTGAAAACACAAATTATGAAGCATATCTTTTAAGTTTTTTAAATCCAAATTGAGTTAAGAACCAGAGCATGAATTTTTTGGCCTTATCTGATTTTAATTTTTAACAGTGAAATACCTATGACTTCATAAGTAATACGTTTGTAAGTTATCAATATGGCATTTTCTCTGACACCCATGGCTCTTTTGCCTTTTTATCATTGTTTATAAGTATAGATATAAACGGAGAAACATGTTTTATATGCGAATTGAGAAAACACTGCATAGTATTTTAGTTGCTTTGCTATAGAGGAGGTTTATGCCACATGTTCTACACAAACGGTATGCTAGCAACTAGTAGTTTTGACACCTGTTGATAATATTTCCCGCACAAATTGACCACTCTTAGCCCCAAGTATTGTGATTTGTTATTAAAAATGTATTTTGTAATTTCTCCACCAATCGGATTGTGGGCACTCAGACCAATAAAACAATTTTAAGTTGAACAATTGTTTATCTGTACAAATGCTCTCTAATTATGATAAAAGTTGTAGCTTCTGCTAATTCATGTTGTGATTCTAATAGAAATTTTCTTAAATGATATACTTTATAGATTGCAATCTCCTAGAGCAGGTGTGAGGAATTGGCTAAAAGACTAATTAGAATTGTTTTAACAAAATTAATGGCAATATGGGCCACACTGTGTATTTACAGCCTTGGTAGTAATGGTGATTGTAACTTAAAGCTCATTTACACAAAGGAAAAACGACATTTCTGTGCCAGAGAATGTGTGCATTCTGGGGTTAACAAACTCTGGGACAGTAGGACAGGGACTATATTCATTGTGTAGTATCGAGAGAGAGAGAGAGGAAACAAACGAATATTTATTTTTAGACAAAATGAAAATAAATCTGAAATAAATAGACACAGTTCAGGACATTTAATACATTCTGAATTCTTAACATGCATTGTGAAAAAGGCCTGTTTGTGGTTTTATTCTCTTCCTCCCCCCCCCCCCCCCCCCAAAAAAAAAAAAAAAAAAAAATTATTCAAAACATGAAATGAAGAAATGTAAAGTGTGGAATTTTTTCCAAGTCAACTTTTTAACTCAGATAGCAAATATCCTCCAACATAGGACATCTTGTTTACATGTTTTAATCATAAACTTTGCTAATATTTACCTGTCTGGATCAAGTCTCATCTGCATCAAATAACTGGCAGTTTCTATGGCACTTGGAATGTCATCTGCAAGCAGGGCGCCTGATGACTTTGGGTCCAAATCCTGAAATTCGCTGAAGAAATTCTCTGCATCCAGACTGTTTGGAGCACGAACATTATAGGATCTGCCCGGAACCAGAGTATGTAGCTGAATACGTCTGTCAATGTTTGTGAGGAGTCCTTCAAACATTATAATTGGCATCCCAGCCACATAACTTCCTGGAGGAGGAAATTGTGCAAGTTTAACACTGTCTAAGAGAAGGTGCCTTAAATCCATTCGTGCCTTATGACGTTCTACTGCACTCAGCCCTGGTTCATCCTCTGCCTTATACCAGTTTCGAAAAACAGAACAAAAGATTGCCTCTTGAATCCAGCCTAATTCTTGTAGTCTATTTTCAACCTTTTCGCTGAACATTACTTTTGCCATTGCGTTTGACTGGCGATCAATAACATCCTTTACCATAGCCAGATTCAGTCCAACATTTGCTTCCTTATTTGTTTCAGCAACAGCTATCCAGCCTTCTTTCTTGATTCCCAGGCCAGATATACCATTCTTACAAATAAAACAGCGTGCATTAACAAATAAATGATGGCAATCCAATAAGAATTCAATATATTCTCCAACTGAGGAGTACAACTCAGGCTGACAATACCATACATACGGATTTTCGTCTTTTCCTACAAAAACACCATCTTTGAACAAAGCTTGGGCACGCCACTTTGGTAAATCATTCTCTAAAAAGTTGTAGGTAGCGAAAATGGCATTAAGAATATCCTTACCAAATCTTTTGTTAACAAATTCCTTTACAATATTACGAAGGCTTTTTGGGGATTTTTTAGTTGCCAGCTTTACTTTGTTACCTAATATCTCTGAAAACAAGTTGACTAGTTCCAGCTTTGTCAGTGATTGAATTGAGGAACCAGCAAATTTATCAAAGATATCATTTAAATGTGTTGCACATAGCACAAGTTCCACTTTAGTGAAATATTTATTAACTTCAGGTTCTGAAGAAAGAATTTGTTCTAACTTTGTTTCATTCAACGTTGACCACTTTTGGTTTTTACGTTTTTTATCACCTAATTTTAAGTCATGGACCATTGCTGAGAATGTAAAAGGTTGTAAGTTCCTCAACATGTTGGAGGTGTGTTCATCAGAAATGTCCATTGCTTTTTCAGGTTCGTCATCATTACAGGAAACATTATCCTCTTCAGGAGTTTCTGTATCCATTAATACATTATATGTCTCATTTTCCTGCATAACTAGACGTAGGTTGATATCTTTAGGAATATCATTCATTGTATTTCGAACATCATTGTCCAACCTAACTTCACTTAGTACATCAGCTACTTCATTGATACCTTCAGGTAGCAGTAATTGTGCAACACTTGTACTGTCAATGTCTTTTGTTTTTGATTGTTTTTTGTTTTCTTTACATTTCATAATTTTCTGGAGGTTAATGGGATTATACAACCTTATCCACTTTTTATTCTTTAACCCCTTCACCACAATTTGGCTTTGGATTCCACTATCTTTTCTACTGAAATCATCAAGGTTTCCCATATAAACTTTCTCAATATCCAATTCATCACCATCGTCTTTTCGGTTGAATGACATAAGCTGCTGCATTTGATGTTGTTTAGGCATTTTTCTTGCAGCTTCCCATGTATCTTTGGCTACCTGAATTATTGTCAGAGGTTTACCTGCAGCGTCACGAACACAAAGTTTATAGAATTGGCCATCAGTTGAAATGCAACCGATCGTTATGCCTTTTTCGTGACACACTTTAATAATTTCTGAGACCATTGATCTAACTGACTCTACTTTCAAACTATAGCCTGAGAGATCATACGCAACAGGAAAAGCATGTGGAATTTCTATTTTCTTCATTCTATCAAGATCAGAAACAAGTGCTACAATGACTTCTTTCGCTGGAATTCGGAGAACATTATATATCTCATTGAGTTGGGTTTCTCCTTTCATCAGTATCTCTTTTGCAAATGATATAAAACAACTAGTTGGTTTGAAACTGCTGCTTTCTCTGATGGTTGTTTCATTTGACAAACCATGGTAGCCTCTTACATCCTGTACGTCAGCAGCCATATCAAAGTGATTGCATGGTTTACTAAAAACTGATGGAAATTCAGCAAGCAAGACAACCTTTTCCTCTGTGTATTTCCTCAACATTTGTTTCAGTTGCTGGACAGTTGATCTTTTCTTTTTTGGTCTACTTGCTGTGTCTTTTTCAGCTCCATACACTATATTAAGTTCATTAACAATAGATGACCACAAAGTTTCATCAAATTTAGCACGGAAGACTGTGCAGCTTTCTGGTGTCCAACATACATACAATAAAGATATCACTTGTAAAGCAGCCATCTCAGATAAAATTTGGCAGATATAATACTGTGGAATATTGTAATGAACGTCTGGAACAAAAATCTTTCCCGGTATAGGACATTTTATTTCTATGCCCTCAACAACATTTTCATCTTGCCTTAGGCTTCCATCAGGACTTACAACAAGAATGGGTTTGTGATCTAAACTGCGCACTACGTAACATCCTTCCTCATAGAACTTACTTTCAGGGGCAAACACTGGGATGATTTTTCCAACAATGGCTCCAACAGCATTTATTTCGTTTTCCTCGCCATGTTTTATGATTCTTTTGACTTCAGTGGACAATCCTTCTTCTGAGCTTGTTCCAGGATCACTTTTAAATAGTTTGTCAAAATGGTGTTGTTGTTCACGGAGAGTACTCAATCCGACTGCCTTATGAAGAGTGCTACCTGTAGCTTTCCCAATTTTTCTCAGTTCAAACCATTTATCAGTTCTCTGTTTTGTAATGTCTGGTGTTATTTCAACTCTATCATAAGACTCTAGTTTTTTCAAACACACGTAATTAGACTGGTGATTAAGGTAGATTTCCTTGTTTGAACAGTACAGTTCATGTTTGTCATTGCATGAGGCTGCAATCATACCTAAGTTGCAATTTAACTGTAGAACATCAGCTATACAGATATTAAGCCTATGAATATGTGTTTTCATGCTGCTTATAGCAAGACAATATGGTGATTTTTGCCATGGTTGTTCTGACATTTTCATCAGTCTTTCAACTGCCTGTTCTCGTTTTATTTTTGTCAATCTTAATTCTTTTATATGCTCTGTAAATACAGATATGATATCTAGAGAGGAATTTAACAGATCACTCTTGTTGTCCTGGTTCAGTTCTTTGATTTTCAATTTTCCCATCTCTAACATTTTATCCAGTTTCTCTATTTGATTACTTACAAGTATGCATTCTACATTTAGGGGATAACTGTATTCAAAATTTTCATTTGGGGAGGTATATCGTCGGATATACGGTCGGAAATTTAGTTTTAAAAACGTAAAACGTGATTTCCAAACGTATATCCGACGATATACCCCCCCAAATGAAAATTTTGAATATGGTTATTAATTTTTTCCTTAAAAAAGACAGTGAAAATATACTTTGTTGCGCCTATAAGTCCAGCGGCTGCCAGCTGCATAAAACCGCTTGCCAGCTGCATATGTTCTCTTGTCAGCCAATGAAAAGCGACGTTACGTAATGACGTCGGGTTTCCAACAGTATATCGCAGGATATACTGTCGCAAATTTATGACGTTATCCAATCAGACGTCGCGTTGCATTTGCAACTGCATTAGAATTAGGCGTTCACGTTTTTCATTTAAGGTTGGTGAGCTTTCGTGTCCATATAAGTCAACTTTTTCCAAAACCTACTGTTATTTTCTTACCATCAACACATAGTTTGTAGTTCTTATTTTGTACATCAGAAAAATCTGCTATTGCGTTTATATTACTATGTATGATTCCTGGAGACTGACATGATATTTCTCTTTTTTGAATCTCCTCTTTAAGAATATTTTTATGAGGCACAACAAAATTTACATTTTTAAAATCAGTAGTTAGTTTTTCTTTGGATTTATTATCTTCCCATACTAACTGGCCGCGACCTTTAAAGCCACCCATATACCTTATGAATTTTGAATGAAACAATGCTAAACCAACAGCCCAAAATTCTTTAACGGCAGGTGTAAACCTCATTCCTTGTATGTTGTCAGCTTGTGAAAACTTAATCACATCCCAGAACAACTGGCTTGCAATGTGGTCTACGCTAAAATTGCCGTTAGAGACTAAGTGAAAAAAACCGGTCCACTCCTCAAGACGATTGTGATCAGATAAATGCTGTGTAACCTCCGGTAGTAATGAAATTAACTTTTCAATGATTGGTTTTAACTCCCCTGGACTTACAGTTACAGGTATGCTTGATTCATTTGTTGTCATGTTATCGTCACCATCGATATATTCAATGTTTTCAAAACTTTCTCCTTGAGCATCATCAATATCGTCTTGTCCTTCTTTTGGGGTATTAACGAACAATTTTTTATGAACATGCTTTGTAGGAGTGATCAATCTTGCACACTTATGGATTGGACTTTGTTCAATTGTTCTGGTAGGAATATGAAGTTTGTTTTCCAGAACTTTGATATCATTGATGTTACAGTCTATTTGGCTTCCCTTTATATGGAACATACGTGGCTTGTACTTGATAAGTTGTCCATTTGCATTAAACAAGGGCCACAAGAAGCCAACATTTTCGTCAGGATGGTCTGTGACGCAATGCCGGACAACTGCATCAGTGTCAAAGCATGTCTTCATACAGTGCTGGCATTTGCTGTGCTTAGGGTTGTTACTCTGTAAAGTTAAAAATAGACAAAGATAGCATTATTCATGTAATATCTAACCCTTCCTCAAAATAAGTCATGCTTATTTTATGAATCATAATGCATTTTTAATCTTCAGTTACAGTATCACTTATGGCTTATTGGAAGAAGGCGTATGCATAATAAAAAAGACTAGACAAACACACGACACAGTGATCAGTTTCAGAAGTTGGCCATAAGATTGCTCATTTAAAAATGCATGTATTTGCATATTATTTCCATTTCTTATTGTAGTTCAAAGCAAGCAAAGCCTGCTGATCTAGAACTACTGTAAGGTAACACATATAAACGTTTTGTGGTTACAAGATTGGCTAATATAGGAACCTGTCACGTGGCAAAAGTAGCACCAAGACCCATATCAACATGGATATCAGTCTTTTTTTTCACAGCTCTTATTTTGGATACAGATTTAGATCACGGCTAAGGTTGTGAGCAGTCTGGGAAGATTCCAACACCAATACGAGTCTTCATGGGCTGCTCTTTTTTGTCCTGCCAGCCCATGGAATGACACCTGCGACCATCTCACTATTAATATACATGTGAAATGTGTAGATTCAGCGACTCGCAGACAGCATGGGTGGGCCCAGAGGGGGTGGGGGCAGAGGTCCAGACCCCCTGGAAAATCACAAGCGCTATAGGTTTCCATAGGAATACGCATTAGGGATCCCCTAGGAAAGCTTGTACCTCAAAAACATATTAGTTTCCCAGTTTTCCGTGGAATACGCTTATATTCTTTGCGAAACTTTGTAAAAGGCATTCCCCTTTAAAATAGGATGAAGACCATAAAAACTACGACAGAAATCATCTCATACTTTTGTGGGCGTGGACCCCCCTCTAACGCATCACGACAAAATTTTCTGGATCCGCCCTTGAATAGTGTCTACTGCTTGGTAGTTTGAGGTACCACGAAAAGTGATAAAAGCATGCAAGCTGGCTCAAAGGCGCTCCGTGAATTTCTTCTTGAGCTATAAAAGCTACTGTCCTGCCAGGCAAGAGTGACAGTGACGTCATGTTTTGTTTACAATGTTATCAGGGACTTATAATCGATAGATCACTTGTGTATTAATCCTATCCACAGGATAGGATTAATTCACAAGTGATCTATCGATTTGCGTTAGCTCAGCTGGAGTGTAAAAGTTAATGCTTTACCTAACAAGTGTAAACAAAACATGACATCACTGTCACTCTTGGCTGGCAGGACAGTAGCTAGACTTGAAATATTGGGTGTAGTTTTTTGAAATTGACAAAAATAACAAATTTGCGCCATCTGTCTAACATGTCGTCATTTGATGAGTGACAATCAAGTTTGAAAGTATGCATAAAAATCAAAGGATGTCTGATACAACCTCCGAAAGCCAGCCAAAAACTGCGGTTGATCATTTCACCCAATTTTCGGCTGCTGCATATATTTGTTTAGATTATTGACTAATATATAAGCACAGAAGCAAACAGCAACAGTCTGTTTAGGTCTACACTGTTTGCCTAAGAGACTTCAAAAACATTCAGCATACGACAAACGCAGACAGCTTTTGTTGTAATTGGTAAGTGGATCAAAGTAAAGCAATTCTAAAATCGATGTCCATGCACGTTAGAAGAAAATATTTCTAGTCTTACCATAAACAAAAATGGTTATTGGGCGAGGTACTTCTATTACAGAGCGGGCACGATTTAAATTGCAAAATCTACAATTTGCCGTTTTAACGGGCCATAATTTTTTTAAATGGGTAATAGAGAGCTAAAGTCTTTGTGTTTTACACGTCGTCTTATGTTGATTGATATCTGTTTCATGAGGATATCTTAAACTGTAATGAGATACAGAGCTAGGGGACACGAAGCATGTATGATCTATGGACAGACATCTGAGTTGAAGTTGTTACCTTGAACTTGTGAGATGGTGGATGAGTGGATTCTTTATGTCCCAGTCAACCATCTTTCAGTTATGCCAGGACGGGTCTTATTGGGTTGAACGAGTATTAAGCAACGATGAAGGTGTCTTGCTCAAGGACACAACGCAGTGACGCTGGTGAGGCTCGAATCCGCAACCACTCGGTTCTGAATCAAGCACTCTATCACTGAGCCACAGCACTCCCTTGGAATGGTAGCGGTTGGTATGGATTCATAAGGGAAATATTAGCATCTATGACGGATATCAGTCTAGTGGTACACCTTCATGCTATCGGTAATATTCGTATGAGAGTATAATTTTTTATTGGGTCCTGTAGCACAGTCGGAGGCAAGCCCAGTGGTTCATCTAGGGTTCGTAAGTTTCATTGCGACCCTCCTAAAGTCCATTATTACCTGGAGATTGGTCATGAAAACGAATATACGTTCATTCGCCAACTTCCGCTGATTCAATAAGGGTTCTTGTCAGTTTCAAGTGAAAGTATGTGCAAAAAGTACTGTTTTATACCCCTATTTCACACAGGGCCGAATCCCAGGAATTGACAAATATTACAGCTGACATACGAGGATCATTCATTTTGGAACTGATGCCCCCGAAGCTTGGATGGACCTTTTTTATAACTGTCGTGAGGGCAAATCTCGCGAATCATCACGAATCGCCGCGGATTTCTGTTAATTCGTGCCCAATTCGTGCTGCATTCGGCATATTCTCAACTAATTCGTGGTCGATTCTTTAACTTATTGCAGTATTTCCACTACATCGTAGAACATCACGTATGGGTTGAAAAAAAATACAATTCTCCACGAATCCTAACATTTATCGATTCTATATGATTCTGGGGATTCGTAGTCTGTGTGGAATAGGGCATTACCTCCTTAGCTAAGCTTGCCCAGTAAAGTGTTGGATGCCGTAATATGACGGAAAAATTGTTGACTTATCCCTCTCCTACCCCCTCCTCTCCTACCCCCCCCCCCCCACACACACACACGACCCTGAGGATAGGGTCAATAGGTCAAAATTCAACTTTTTCTGAACAGCAACACAAACCAACAAAGACATTTGAGCCGGGACAAGAAACTTCCAGCAATGTGGCATTTTGGCACGAATAGACTCAGACGAGCCTGTGCGGCCTCCTTTTAAGCTTAGAAACTACAAATGCTAATCGGTCAATAGCTTAACAGTCATATAATAGTTAAGCGACTAGCAAAGGCTCAGATCAGACTGCGCATATGTGCAGGCTGGTCTGAGCCTTTGTTGGTCGCACATACCAGCGGCCCATTTATTGGGGCAAAAAATACATTACGGCTGTATCACGCTTAGGGATGTCTGTTACAACGCAAGGTGGTTCTGGACGACAATTCGTTACAGGCCCATGACGACTGCTTACTTGTGCTGGACGACAGGTAACGGGTTTTAGGTGACAAATTTAGGGTTTTGGACGACAGTGGAAAGGGGTAACACACACAGACGTCGCAGAAAATGATAATATAGTGTGTTTGGCTATTTTAAATCATTTCTGTCATATAAGTGTTTGTAAGTTCGGCATTAGAAGTACAAATACCGTAGATATTTGTAGTTATATTGTAAAATTCCAGTGCTGGAATAGAAACTTCAGAAATATGTAATTTGTATTTAATTACTTGCGTTCCCATCATGAAATAAGCATAAATTGTCAGACAATAGATCTCACATGTTTTTTCAGTCAATTTTAACATGTCATTCTTAAAAGAAAATTGAAAACCTCATAATTTCATTTTTCTAATGTTACTGGTGAGAGACGACGGTGTAACAGGCAATAGACGACGTCAGTTTTTCTGTTACAGGTGTGAGACGACATTTTTCTTTAAAGCATACTTAATAAACAAACATCTATTAATTATTTGTTTGTTTAATTTGACTCTAAACGTCTGAGTCAACAATTTTCCAGTTATGCCAGTACATGCTTCCTCAGTTGAACCTGTACTATAAAAGGGATCATGTGTCTTGCTTAAGAACACAACGCAGTGACGACATCTCCTCAGTCTCGTGTCAAACATCCTACCACTTAGCCACTGCGCCCCTCCAACATCCATTGCTATTTATAGTGTGAATTTAAAGTGACGTCAACAATTTGATACAATATATTAAGTGGAGTAGCGTAGTTTTTTTTGTTAAAATATTTGGGAAAGTTTATTACCGATTCTACGGTGGGAAATCTTGCTTGATGGAGATAAACAGACGACCACTCTGTAAACATTCGCCTGATATTTAGGTTTTGGTATATGTACAAACTATGCACAAACTATGCAAAAGCAGAGATGCGAGTTCAACGATGCGAGCGCTGTTGAGCGCTCTTTGTACTGGTGCCAGGTTTTACAGGTAGACGTTAGGAATAGGTACCGGAACAACAATCGCCTGCAAACGTCAGTTGAAGTCACATCTGGCTAACATGGCTGAGCAAACCTTGATCTTGTTCACACATTATCCTTCAATTATCATTTAGTTGATTATATAACGCTAAGTTCATGTTGAAAGCTTCAATAAATTCCATAAAATATGTCATTGTCACATTTTCACATTTAAAAGTAGGAAAGATTGCAAAGATCAGGAAAGTTGCAAAATTTTAACCTAATTGTAAAATAGGGTAACGTCAACACAGGGTTATCGTTTATCAAAATGTGATAGTTTGACATTGACCTGTTTTACAGCAAGGTCAAGTTTTGTAACTTAAAACTATAGCAGCCATTTGACATAGACTACAACGTAGCTCATGCCTGAGGCTCATGGGCAAGATGGCGTATTGCATTTTTAAGTAGATTTCTGCATAAGTATTGTGTCTATTTAAAATCTGGAGCAGTACCAGTAGCTTGAAGTAAGGTTTTCAGGGGGTGTTGGATGGGGGGGGGGGGGGGGTCAGTATATTATGGTGTAATATTTTAACCCCCCCCCCCCACATTTAAAGTATACTTTTATGTTAAGTATGTAACTTTTCGGTTGCTTTGTTTGTTTGTTTGTTTGTTTGTTTTGTTGCTTTACGTCCCAAGTCAACAGCTATGGTCATGGTGGGACAGTCAGTTCACCTAACCACACTTTTTTCCTGGGCAAGCTTGAACAAGCAAGCAGTTAACCAAAACTTCATGCACATACTTTCGAATGTAACTGACAACAATCCTTCTTGAATGATTCAGTGGAAGGGAGGAGAATGACCGTAAAAATTATTTCATAATCTATCTCCACAAAAGTATGGGACCGGGCCGGGATTGAACTCGCGACCCCGGAATCTGCAGTCAGACATGCATCTGTTGCCAGACATGTTACCGACTGTGCTACTTGGCCTGGTTCAGTTGCTTTAACCTAGGCGAATTTGAAATACTGCATCATGGTTAAAGCTTGAAGTAAGGTATTCAGTGGTGTGTTGGATGGGGGTGGGGGGTTAATATATTATGGTATAATATTCTGACCCTCCCCCCCCCATTTAAAGTATACTTTTATGTTAGGCATGAAAGTTTTTGGTTGCTTTTACCTAGAGAAATTGGAATACTGTATCATGGTTGAAAGCTTGAAGTAGGGTATTCAGTGGTGTGTTGGAGGGGGGGGGGGGGTAGTTAATATATTATATAATATTTTGACCCCCCCCACCCATTTTAAGTATACTTTAATGTCATAATATGACCCGCAGGTCACTTTTTAGGCGGGTCAAAATATTATATGACACTGGCATTAAATCTATTAAAAACGTTTATTTTGCCAACATACTTTGAATTTTCTTAAATACATATACATTATAATTGTGCGATGACCGCCATTTCGGTGACGTCATTACTCAGGCCAGACGCGGAACACAGATGGGTGAACTGGTTGAAATTGTTGCAAACACCCCAAAGTTTAATTTTATATAGGTCACCAAAAATCGTCACGAAATTTACAGGAGACCTTTGTTTTGGCCCATTTGACATAGACTAACTGTCGTCTCCACCTGCAACGCTGTCGACACTTACCTGTAACAAAATATTTGCAGTCGTTACACATCTGTAACATGGAAAAATGACTGCAGAACATTCGTTTCGATTTTAAAAACACATTCGTCTAAAAGTAAGCAGATTTATCAGAAAAATCTTTCTTGGTCTATGAGACGGACAGTGCAATATCTAAGCGTATCAAGTCATAAAATATTCAAAGAAAACGAAAGGGAAAGTACTAAATAAGGATATTCGGACATGTGTAGTAGTAAAATACAGATTCAAGAATAATAATGTATCATATACACGTTAACTGGATACAGTCGCCATGCTCTACAGGATTAATTAAGTTTAGATAAGTATTGTGGACAAATATGGAAAGACAAAATAAGATTCTTGCGGTTTATTGTGTCTTAAGTCTCCCTAAAACGATACACACTCAAAGCCACAAACCTATATTTAGAAATATTTCGTCCTGGACCCGTAACGTACTGTCGTCCAGAACCACCTTACGTTGTAACAGACATCCCTAAGCGTGTGTATATCAGGACAAAATTGCATTTGTCTCATAAAGAACTTGTAACTTCTTTCATAAAGAATATGTTATAACTTTCTAAAAGAACCTGTAACCCGAATTTTAGGCTCATAAAGCATTTGTAACCTTTCATAAAGAACCATTAACTTCGAAAAATGTTGAAATTGGCTAAAACGTATATCAAAGGAAGAATTTAAGCTTCAGATACCAAATTTATAATATAATGGTTCGTTTCCAAGCGTTTTTGGCTCGATAAAACCATGAAATATACATCTATGGCATTTGTTGCAACTTAGCATCTCTAGTGTAACTGGTGAATTGTTGGACAGCTAAACTGTATGATAAATGCATAGACTATCATGAAACATGCTGCTTATATGTCTATTAACAAAATTTGACTCTAAAACTGTCGAATATTACCATTTTCACCCCGCGTTTGGCATGAGCATAGAAACTTGTAAAGAATCATTGACCCAAAGTAAAGAACCTGTAACCCTTTTCATAAAGCATCATTGACAACTGTCATAAAGAATCACCCCGCACTATGACTGAGTTAACCCCCTGTGATACTTCGGGCTTCACTTACTTTGCAAGAGACCCGGAGTATTCATGATTCCATGAACATTCCAAAAATTGAATTCATTTCTTAAATAACTGGAATGCAGCAGGTTAACAGAATAACAATTGGTTTAGGAGCGCAGTGGCTCAGTGGTAGAGTGCTGGACTCGAGACTGAGGTGCCGCAAGTTCAAGCCTCACCAGCGTCACTGCGTTGTGGTCCTTGAGCAAGACACATTTATCCTAGCTTAGTACTGGTTCAACCCAGGAAGACCCATCCCTGTTTAACTGAAAGATTGTTGATGGGACGTAAAGAATCAAATTAAACAAACAAAATCAAACATAAGAATTGGAAAGGAGTGTAGTACATATAAATCTCCAGCATGGCAAGGATTAAGTGTTAACATATTAGGGGTATAAATCTTGTTACTCAACCGTCTATATACAGAGTAATTGTCTATCTTTTGCTATGTCATGAGTCACTGAACTATTGACCAGGCAATATTTTCGACTAATGACTGGCACTATACCATGGCCTGGTTTCCAGCTTCCCTGTTTAAAACACACAGGTGCATATCAGCATGGGCGACAACAATGCACGTATGGTTCGTTTATGAAAGGAGACGTTATGCAACAATGGTGAAAATGAGGCATGGTTTGGCAACTTTGAACTCCGTTGTTTATGGTCAGATACATAAAGTGTGGGTACTTGTTTTCTTAGGTAGAACGAGCGCAACATTTTGAGACCAAAAATTGAGCAGATTTGATGAAATTTTCTGTTTTGCAACAAAACTGCATCATCTAAAGCAACTCCATTCAAGGAACGCTGCTAAGTATATCATCAAATGGGTTGGGTAATTAATAAAACAGTTATTTCATGCCTGTTTGTAGTATAGTCAAAACTATTACCCCTCGGTACCATGGACGACCTGATACACTATTACACTCAGCCTTCGGCCTCATGCAATAGTGCATCAGGTGGTCCACGGCACCTCTGGGTAATAGTTTTGACTATATTGCAAAGAGGCATGAAATAATTGTTTATTGTTATTTGTAATGTTTCAGATCCTGGCATGGCTATGGACATGGAACTATGTATCACTGGTCCTGAACCTGGGAAGATAGATCATACCCTGTACTGTCATGTGATGAACCTTGAGGAACCACTCCACCTACAATCTTATTATTATTTGAAATGTTTCAGACCCCGGTATGGCTATGGACATGGAACTATGTATCACTGGTCCAGAACCTGGGAAGATAGATCATACCCTGCACTGTCATGTGATGAACCTTGAGGAACCACTCCACCTACAATCTTATTATTATTTGTAATGTTTCAGTCCCAGGTATGGCTATGGACATGGAACTATGTATCACTGGTCCTGAACCCGGGAAGATAGATCATACCCTGTACTGTCATGTGATGAACCTTGAGGAACCACTCCACCTACAATTTTATTATTATTTGTTATGTTTCAGACCCAGGTATGGCTATGGACATGGAACTATGTATCACTGGTCCTGAACCAGGGAAGATAGATCATACCCTGTACTGTCATGTGATGAACCTTGAGGAACCACACCACCTACAATCTTATTATTATTTGAAATGTTTCAGACCCAGGTATGGCTATGGACATGGAACTATGTATCACTGGTCCAGAACCAGGGAAGATAGATCATACCCTGTACTGTCATGTGATGAACCTTGAGGAACCCCTGCACCTACAATCTTATTATTATTTGAAATGTTTCAGATCCTGGCATGGCTATGGACATGGAACTATGTATCACTGGTCCAGAACCCAGGAAGATAGATCATACCCTGTACTGTCATGTGATGAACCTTGAGGAACCACACCACCTACAATCTTATTATTATTTGAAATGTTTCAGACCCAGGTATGGCTATGGACATGGAACTATGTATCACAGGTCCGGAACCAGGGAAGATAGATCATACCCTGTACTGTCATGTGATGAACCTTGAGGAACCACACCACCTACAATCTTATTATTATTTGAAATGTTTCAGTCCCGGGTATGGCTATGGACATGGAACTATGTATCACTGGTCCTGAACCCGTGAAGATAGATCATACCCTGTACTGTCATGTGATGAACCTTGTGGACCCACTCCACCTACAATCTTATTATTATTTTGAAATGTTTCAGACCAGGTATGGCTATGGACATGGAACTATGTATCACTGGTCCTGAACCAGTGAAGATAGATCATACCCTGTACTGTCATTTGATGAACCTTGAGGAACCACTCCACCTACAATCTTATTATTATTTGATATATTTCAGACCCAGGTATGGCTATGGACATGGAACTATGTATCACTGGTCCTGAACCCAGGAAGATAGATCATACCCTGTACTGTCATGTGATGAACCTTGTGGAACCCCTCCACCTACAATCTTATTATTATTTGTAATGTTTCAGACCCAGGTATGGCTATGGACATGGAACTATGTATCACAGGTCCTGAACCCGGGAAGATAGATCATACCCTGTACTGTCATGTGATGAACCTTGAGGAACCCCTCCACCTACAATCTTATTATTATTTGAAATGTTTCAGACCCAGGCATGGCTATGGACATGGAACTATGTATCACTGGTCCTGAACCAGGGAAGATAGATCATACCCTGTACTGTCATGTGATGAACCTTGAGGACCCACTCCACCTACAATCTTATTATTATTTGAAATGTTTCAGACCCAGGTATGGCTATGGACATGGAACTATGTATCACTGGTCCAGAACCCAGGAAGATCGATCATACCCTGTACTGTCATGTGATGAACCTTGAGGAACCACTCCACCTACAATCTTGTTATTATTTGAAATGTTTCAGACCCCGGTATGGCTATGGACATGGAACTATGTATCACAGGTCCAGAACCAGGGAAGATAGATCATACTCTGTACTGTCATGTGATGAACCTTGAGGAACCACTCCACTTACAATTCAAGCAGAATTTAAGGTACTGCTAACCGTTTATACACTAATGGAATCTACCTTCTAGTTTGATATAAAAAACTTGGGATGGTCCATTTCTGGAGCTGCAGTACCAAAATTGCAACACATACCAAGGAACAGATATTTACAAAGCACTTAATGTTTTAAGGCAAAATTGTTGAGACATAATAATGATAAGGATTGGTTATTTCGTAATTCATTTAGACATTTTGATTTTTTTTATACCCACCCACCTTGACAACAAGCAAAGAGCTCATCATCATCATACATATTTATTTTATACGTAATGAGTCAGAATTATTCCTCCCCCAATGATAAGGCCTGTCTGACTTACCTTCTTTTAAGGTTTCCTCAGCAGTTTGAGGGTCTGTGGAATCAAAGAGATAAATCTTAAGAAAACTCTGGCTATTATGACAACAGCTAAGTACATTGCATATCAAAAATTGAAATAGTCAACATTGAAGGCTTTGATAATAAGTGTGGTGATCAAAAGCCTGACCTGGCCCTGTGGTTATAATACTTTTTCATGCTCGACTCAACTGAGCATGAAATTTGAATTACTCTTAAAAGGTAAAATGGTTAAAAAATAAAGTTTTCTTGCTTTAAATCTTTCAAATACTGTATTTAACCTGCTTATAAATGTTAAAATGCCAAAAATTGTTGGCATTTTAACATTTATCAGCAGGATAAATTTCATGCTAAGTTGAGTTGAGCATGAAAAAAGTTTTATAACCGCCGGGCCTGGATCTTTGTATCTTCTTGAATCCCTATATAATAACATTGCAGCTTAACTCATTGTTGCTGCTTCTAATTTCAGGGACCTGAGATGTCTATTGATGAGCCAGATATCAACTTTGGCCTGGTGAGACTTGGTCATTACTGTGAACAACATGTCTCAGATCATCACAACATGGTCCATTCAAGACAGTCCAGAATTTGCTTCCTCTGAGGATGATATGGTAGGTTAAAATCTTTGCAGGCCTTTAGTGGGTTTACATTTGAGCCATCCGGAGGGGAGTTGAAGCCTCTGGAGAGTAAGAAGGTCAAGGTCACCTTCCAGCCAGTTTCAGCAAAGTCAGTGAGGCGTGTCATTGAAGTCATGGTAGAAGATGGAACCGATTGGTAAATTCATCAACACATTTATACTAGAATCCTGCAATAGGTTCATTGATGTGAAAACTGACAATATATGTAGACTCAGCTTCAGCAGTCTGCAACACAGAGACCAGGGGCCTGTTGCATAAACCGTCATTAAAAGTTAACTGCCAGTTAAGTCGTCATTAAGTCGCTGTTAACTTAATGCCGACTTTAACTCTGTTGCATAAAAGTCCATTAACTTTAAGTCAGCATTAAGCTCCCGTTAAAGCTGTCATTAACTAAAGTACCTTAGGAGGTACTTTAAAGCTGTCATTAAGTATGGATTTCACTGCTGTACATGTGCATTTCCATGATTTGCAGCCATTTTGAAAATTCACTGAAAATGAGTAATCATAATCATAAAAACAGCAAAAAATGAGCATTCAAATGATTATCATTATTATTTCAAAGTGACTATTAGCTTCCAGTGCCTAACTACAATACGCTATGGGGAGCAAGGGATTAGATGAACATGCCAGGGGGCATGCGCAGATCCGGGCAGGGGGTCTGGACCCCATAGGAAAATCTCACGTTATATGGGTAGATCTAGATCTCCCGCCCCTGACAAAATTTCCTGGTTCCGCGCATGGGGGGCAATTTATTTCACTGGAATGCATTAGAACAGATTGCCTAATGGAGGAACAGGCTCGGGGGTGACTCTATACCAGCTAGGGGCTTGGGATTGGCTGAAAATGATGGCTTTCTGATGGCTTAGATAATACAACGAGATACTTATATATATAACGTCCTTTTGAAATTGGCATTTTGGGCCTTGCTACTTTGCGAGTCGCAAAATGAACGTGCATCATATCACTGGGTAAGAATGATATACTCTGACCTTTTTTTGAGTGTCGGTGAATACAACAACAATATTGGCACGCGCGCTGTGACGTAAGCTGTGGCGTGCAATAAGTCACACTGGATAACCTGATCGATACGCCACGGCCCGACCGAGTAAAGAAACACCGTTTATTTCTTGATAATCATCAAGCCTGATCTCCTAGATAACAGACCATACATAAATGGTGCGATTTTTTGTTGTTGCAATGCATGAACCACGCGACGTATATAGGGGGACCGGAATAGGGGATAGTGAAAAGCACACGTGTATCACAGTTGTGTACCTCATCCAATGACAACTCTGAAAGTATTTTTTATTGTGATTGGTATTCTTTCTAGAAAACAATATCATATGATTCTATACTCGAGATTCTATAAAGAGTGCATTTGGAGAGAAAAAAAAAGAAACAAATTAAACAACTACCATGACTACAGATGGTGGACAAAAGTACTCGTCACACTCACTGTTTTTGCAAAATAATTCCTGGAAAACTATTGAAGCTACAATTATGAATTTCAGAAAATAGTACCAAATAATAGCAAATTAGTTTTCGTAATAAACATACTTACAGTAGTTTACTGTTGTTTATTGTTTTCTTATACCAACCGTTTTAGCACAAAGAAAAAAAATCATACCATTTTTTTCAATGACGTTAACGTTAGCGTCACTGGAAAAATAGTACTCACTTTGAACGCGCGTTACATAGTTTAGAACCAAAAGAGTTATCGTTTTGATATTTAATTGTATATTGTTAGTTTCTATTTGCTATTCTGTGAAATTACACCCATGCATTAACTATTTTTTTTACCAAAAATATCTTGAAAAGAAAAACTGTTTTATACAGCGACGTCATAGAGTGACGAATATTTTTGTCCACCATATGTAGGCTATATGCATGCACTGTTGAACCATGCTGCTTTCAAACATGCGTTTGAACTATGTGTATAAATGATTAACGGTTAGCGAATTTTTAGGGTTAATCTTACCGAAAAGTGGAATGAGAGGTGCTAGTGATTAACGAATTTCGGCCTAAAATATATAGTGTTTAGCGATTTTGGGCCAAAAAATTACCAACGCGTTTAACCGTTAGCGAATAATTAACCCATTTAAGGGGTAAAGCCCGGCGTTCTTTTTGTGGGACATTGGCAAACTGTGCAAAAACCATATCAGACGCCGTCTGATCAGGTTCTACACTGTTTGCTAACAGAAGTTTCTTTTAAAAAATGAATAAAAATGAAAAGTACCACCAAACAACCCTTAAAACGGAAATGGACTGGTCCAATTGATAGAAGTGGGAAAGTCCATTCGGCTTAAAAGGGTCAAACTTATTTTATTGCCAAATATGATACAGCAATGGGGTTCACCCCGGTTGGGTCGCAAGTTCTCACAACATTAGTTACAACCCTTCTTGAATAAATCAACGGCAGGAGAATGACCGTAGAAATTATTTCACGAAAGTATGGGGCCGGGCCGGGATTGAACTAGCAAACCCTAGGTCTGCAGTCAAACACGCACCTAGTCAGACACGTTATCGACTGCGCTACGCCGCCCGGTGTCACTGGCTTGTGTCCCTGATAATTCGTGGTCACCTACACGGTGTGGTATTGCCGGGGGGGGGGGGGGGGGGGGGGGGGCACGGCAGGAGAATGACCGTAGAAATTATTTCACGAAAGTATGGGGCCGGGCCGGGATTGAACTAGCAACCCCTAGGTCTGCAGTCAAACACGCACCTAGTCAGACACGTTATCGACTGTGCTACGCCGCCCGGTGTCACTGGCTTGTGTCCCTGATAATTCGTGGTCACCGCCTACACGGTGTGGTATTGCCGGGGGGGGGGGGGGGATGTTGCCTTTTACGATGCCTTTTAAAATATTTCTCTTAGACCCATCCATTTTATGGAGTAAGATGTGAGCGTATGCGTGCGCTGTATGAATAAACCTATAAGCAATGCTATTATCCAATAGCAAAAAATGGATAATAAAATAAAATAAAAATAAATAACAGCTTGTAGTGTGTTTTTTTCTCTGAGTACCCCGGCTTTCCCTGTCATACAAACAGGCTGTGACCGCCTTGTCTGTATATTGTACCAGGATGCTAGTTGTCGTAGATAGAAAGCCCTATTTCTGGGGTCCTGTATATTTTGCTCTGATGAAATGTTAGGAGCACAGTGCAGTGTTAGAGTGCTTTACTCTGAAACCGATGGGGTTGCGGGTTCGAACATCACCCGTGTCACTGCCTTGTGTCCTTGAGCAAGACCCTTTAACTAATCCTTGCTTAGTTCTGGGTCAACCCAGGAAGACCCGCCCCGACATAACTAAAAAAATTGTGTACTGAGACGTAAAGATTCAAATCAAACAAATTGTGGCTTGAAGGGGTGCGCCGGTTTAAGTCACTGGCGAAAAATACAATGTTCAATGTCAACATGCATGTCCCATGGAAACGGATGTAAACAAAACGGCCGATGGTTTTTAAAAACGTTTTTTTTTTCATAAAAGATACACATCGTCGTATGTGCATTAGGCTTACAGCCTTTCAACCATTTCTTTTATGGAACTATAACATCTTGATCTAGAACTGATGATGGGGTGAAAACCGTGTTTTTTTTTCTAAAGTGAAATAAACGAATGAAGCGGGTCACAAGAAAACTTAATTATACTTAAAACTTAACTTACTGATTTAGTCCTAACATAGGACGAACCGTCTTCCAACTCGAACAACATCTTTACGGCGCAATTTAGCATAAACTGACATTTTCGGGATTTGATCTAGATTGTTTTTCTGCAAAGAAGTTTGTTTTTACCTTGTTGGCTATACATGCCAGTTACAATATAGTTTACAAAGCTCAAGCTGTCAGTTTCGTCGAAGCGTCACTGTGAGTGTGATTCGCCGCCATATTGGAAGCTGTTGTTGGAGCATTTGCACGTGAAAAAGTCTTAATGTCAGCTTTACCAGTCTGTTAAGTCGTCATTAGTTAAGTTGACAATAAAATTACTTTATGCAACACAAAAATAATGCCAACTTAACTAATGGACTGGTAAAATTTTAATGACAGCTTAAACCTTAATGATAGCTTAACTTTAATGACGGTTTATGCAACAGGGCCCAGTATCATACTCTTTTTAACCCATTTATGCCAAATGGAATTTCCGACTGTTATAAAACGGACCAGGCCATTTCAGTTTTAAGGGTTGCTGGGTAGTATTTTTCATTTTTATTCAAATTTTGAATCAAATTCTGTAAGCAAACAGTGGAGACACTGATCAGACACAGCGTTCTGCTGTGTCTGATCTGGGTCTGCACTGTTTGCATATATCCAACAAAAAGGACGCTAGGCTTATATGGGTTTAAGGTTTTAGATGGCTTATGGTATATAAAGAGACGAGGGGAATACCTAAGTTCCAAATAATTTTACATCATGAAGTCTTGAAAACAGCCTTTTGTTTAAAAAATTCTTCCTCTTTGGTCACATGAATATGTTTTATCTACAATATCATCCATCTTGATTTACTAGATACACTTACTTTGGTTACAATTGCTCCTCAAAACCCACACCAGCCATGTAGATAAGCCTGTTCATAGCATTTTCTTTTTTCCACAGTGTTTTGGCATCTATAGAAATCATAGGTTTAGATATTCAGATTTTTGAGCGTAAAATTGTAAGTATTTTCTTACCCAGCCGTTTTAACGTATGTTTGGGTGCTCAATAAAAACATCTCATTGAGACGGTTCTTTTGAGTACCCACAACATATGTTTTGGTTGAGAATTAAGAAAATTCTTTTTTGGTACGCAGTCTTAACTAAAGGCCTGGAAATGTTTCAGGGTTTCTCCTAATCCTAACACTGTTACCTTATATAATGCCCTTTGTCAAAATTGCCAAAACTTGTTCTGCTCCACTCAACAAGATGATTGCCATAGCAGAAGATAGAAAAATCTACATACATCTCCTCCTGAATCAAAAAAGAGATGAATGATCGAGGAATATGAAAACTTTTTGGTATCATTAGTAGCTAAGGCCAAATGATAAAAAGTGTTTAGGGTAACGGGTCTGAAAATTTTAAGTAGGGTAGGCACACATATTTTTGACCCCCCCCCCTTTTCAAAGAAAAGCGGAGGGATTTAGTTTTACCTCTCCATCTTTCCGTCCTTCCATCCTTCCATCCTTCCGTCTTCATGTCCTTCAGTCTGTCCATCCTTCCGTCCCCCTATAGAAGTAGGTACCTTGTGGGTGCAACTTCTGCTACAGTTTTATACCGATTCTTTCAAAACATCACTGGTGTTTTGGTCAAGGTCTGAAGATATGCATGTGGTTTGGATATAATCCTCAGATTATTTTTTGTCACTTTTTTTGTCAAGTTGAACCTAGCCATTTTTTGGGCATTACCTATAACAAAGTGAATGGACAGGGGATACTTTGTGGGCGCAACTCCTCCTACAGTTTTATACCAATTCTTTCGAATCTCCATTGGTGTCTTGGTCATGGTCTGAAGATATGCATGTGGTTTGGATATAATCCTCAGATTATTTCTGTTACTTTTTTTGCAAGTTGAACTTAGCCATTTTTCTGGCATTATCCATAGCAAAGTGAATGGACAGGGGATACCTTATGGGTGCAACTCCTCCTACAGTTTTTTACCGATTCTTTCGAAACTTCACTTGTGTTTTGGTCATGGTCTGAAGATATGCATGTGGTTTGGGTATAATCCTCATATTATTTTTGTTACTTTTTCAAAAGTTGAACTTAGCTTTTTTTCTGACAATTTCTATAACAAAGTGAATGGACAGAAGATACCTTGTGGGGGCAACTCCTCCTACAGTTTTATACCAATTCTTTTGAAACTTCACTGGTGTTTTGGTCATGGTCTGAAGATATGCATGTGGTTGGGATATAATCCTCAGATTAATTTTATCATTATAAAACCTCAGCTTAACGTTTATCACTTTTCCAGCATTTATCGCCTTCAGTGCTATCAATATCATCAATGTCTATATATATACTCAGCGTCAATGAAAAGTTACCAGTATCGAAATTTCGATATTTCAAAAAATATATTATACAGCTCTTTGGCTACTGTTACGTTCATGTTTCTGGTCAACGACACGCTGGTTTGGAGAGATAAAACAGTTACACGAGCCCTGAAACTATGGTGCACGTGATGTACGTGCATTTTATGTTTTTTGCAGTTTTTAAGAATTTGAAATCATCATTTTCAGAAGACAACATGCCAGAACATGCCCAAGACATGTTCATTGAAAACGCCACCAAAATGGTTTAGGTTATCCCATTAAACGCGAAAAACTTTAAGGTAGCACCAAAACTTTGCATTTTCCTATACAATGCAATGGAAACTCATGGGTCCGTCACGGAATGATTACAACGCATTCGGGTGTGATGGATACCCGATTCCATAATGGTGATGCATGGGACTCTATGCCATAAAATTGAGTTTTGAAATATCCGCAGTTCTTCGTACAGAACGAACTAAATATTGACCAATGTTAAGTGTATGTGATTTACTGGTAACTTTTCACTGACGTTGAGTATATGTAGTACCTTTGAGTGCAAATGCTTCTACAGCTTTATACAATTCTTTATGAAACATCTGTAAGTGCTTACGTCATGGCCTGAAGACATGGATATGCTTTGGATAAAATTCTTAAGTTTTGTTTCTGTTTTCTGGTCTGCGAACTTAAGTTGTTCCATGATAGTTCATAATTTTTTATTATATTCAAAGACAAACGTAAAGTGGCGGGGGACATAAATTCTCTGAACTTGCTTGTTTTTAATCATTTTTTTTTCCAGAAAAAAATACAATTTTATACATTTTGAAAGGCAAATTTAAAATGCATGAAATTATATTTTTTCCAGAAAACCTGAAAAAATTCTAGGTTTCACCAGTAAATTTAGGTAGGGTGGGGTTACCCTAAACACAGGTGTTTTTTTTATTTGGCATGAGGATTGTATTAATGACATCAGATGTTTATCTTATTATTCGTATCAGATGAAAAGTTCTCATTTTTGAAGGAAATGGTCCCTCAAATTAATACTCTTATAAAAAGACAGTTTAATGATGAATCTAAAATAAAAATTTTGAACACTTTTGTTTTTCTGTGCTATTAAGGCTGGAATTTTCAAAATGCTTTTCCAAAAAGCAAATAGAATTGTTTGCCTAGGCCTTTCTGTGTAAAACGGCCACTCGAAAATAGACAAAACAAAGGTCTTAATGACAACTGGTAGCTCAATGAAGGTCAAAAATATTGCAGAATGCTCCTCTAGGATTCAGCAATACTTTTGACCTGCATTAAGTGATAATTGGTCTTGAGAACCAATTTTTGGTCTTTTTGAGAATGGCCTTTTTACACAGGTTTTACTGTAGTGTACAAAACTATAACATGTCAACAGTAATCTTGTTTTCTGAACAGCAACATTTCCTGCTTTGCTGAAGTGCTAGTGGCCCAAGTATGCCTAGAACGATGTGAACTGGCTATTCCAGAAATCTACAAGAAAGTACCAGTTCTAGCAGCCATAAAACTCATAAACCAGACCCTCCTGCCTACAGTGTTTGAATGGGGAGATGTAGGTTCTATTGATTTACCCTTATTTTTTAGGAAGACAAGTCAGACCCCCACCCTCAGATAATGATATACTGGAAACCTGCAAAGGAGAACATTGATGATAATGATATACTGGAAACCAGCAAAGGAGTACATTGATGATAAGTGGTGACCCAGATAAAATACTGCAGAATGCATGTCACTGTCATGTAATGATTGTATGAATTTATTGGAGTTACAGCCCTTTGATAAAATCTTGTCCATTTGAATTTTCTGCAACTATTGACCTAATACCAACAAAACTGCATGAGAAGCTTCAGTATGAACAGTTGAGAACCCCACAATTCTAGATAATTGGCGTATCTACATAGGGCCAGTTAAGCAAAAGTTTTGAGGGTAAAATTGCGATTATTTTCTTATCCATCAGTTCAAACATGTGTTTTTAGTGCTCAAAATGTAATCGAGATGGTTCTTTGGAGTACCAACAACATATGTTTTGGTTGACATTGCGAGGCTTGCCGAGCAATTCAACATGCATTATCGAAGCCGAGCCTGGTAAACTTGATGTCAAAAGACACGAACCTGGTATTCTATTTATCAGTTTACCCATTGTTTCACTTTCCAAAATAGAGATATTGGCAAAATTTTCGATTTTTGTGTTGATTCAGTGTTTTTAGCCAAGTCATTCAAAAAGTACAACGTCATCATGACCTGATAAAGGCACATGCTGTGAGATAGACAATGTTTATCAGGCAACGTGCAGCAATGCAGTTAATATGCGAGGTAACTGATAATTCTTATTACATGCATGCACAGCAATTTAGTGGGCACAGAAATATAAAATTTGACATTAATGAGCCGTGACATGTGATTTCCAACAATGTGGCATTTTGGCAAGTGTAGACTCAGACGAGCCAGTGCAGCTTCCTTTTAAGCATAGTAGCTCAAAAAGATGTTTGGTCAGTAGCTTAACAGTCATAGAATATTCAAGCAACTAGCAAAGGCTCTGATCAGTCTGCGCATATGTGCAGGCTGGCCTGAGCCTTTGCAGGTCACACATTATACCGCATTGTTGGAAATCTCAATCATGCTGCGGCTCATATGTCTTTATCCAGGTCATTACTTTTTGTGTGGGGGAGCAGCAAAGACTCTAGTTAAACTTGTACTTGCACAGGCTTGTCTTAGCCTTTGCTACTTTTATATGTGTAAAATACCAAAATCTCATAAACTTGCTCATTTTCTACTGGAACTTATTTTGCTGATCTTGATCAAATTGCAAGGTCACCCAGAAGTGGATGGGGGCCATATGAGCTGTGACATGAGATTTCCAACAATTTGGTTTGTGCGACTACCAAAGGCTCAGATCAGCCTGCGCATATGCGCAGTCTGATCAGAGCCTTTGCTAGTTGCTTCAATATTCTATGACTGTTAAACTACTGACTGATCATCATTTGGAGTTTGTAAGCTTAAAAGGAGGCTGCAAAGGCTCATCTGAGTCTACACTTGACAAAATGCCACACTGTTGGAAATCACATGTCACGGCTCATTTTTGTGTGTTATTCAGCCTGTTGGAGATGGCACAGAGAATTGTAGAATTGAGCTGGAACCCAGGAGTGGAGTGCTGGAACCCAGGGAGGAGAAATCAATTACTGTGTAACACTTTATAGCTAACAGAACGGTAGGTATATGTGTTATAGAGAAATCAATCACTGTATACTTTATAGCTAACAGAACGGTAGGTATATGTGTTATAGAGAAATCAATCACTGTATACTTTATAGCTAACAGAATGGTAGGTATATGTGTTATAGAGAAATCAATCACTGTATACTTTATAGCTAACAGAACGGTAGGTATATGTGTTATAGAGAAATCAATCACTGTATACTTTATAGCTAACAGAACGGTAGGTATATGTGTTATAGAGAAATCAATCACTGTACACTTTATAGCTAACAGAACGGTTGGTATATGTGTTATAGAGAAATCAATCACTGTACACTTTATAGCTAACAGAACGGTTGGTATATGAGTTATAGAGAAATCAATCACTGTACACTTTTGAGCTAACAGAACGGTAGGTATATGTGTTATTGAGAGAATTGTAGAATTGAGCTGGAACCCAGATGTGGAGTGCTGGAACCCAGGGAGGAGAAATCAATTACTGTACACTTTATAGCTAACAGAACGGTTGGTATATGTGTTATAGAGAAATCAATTACTGTACACTTTATAGCCAATAGAACGGTAGGTATATGTGTTATAGAGAGATCAATTACTGTACACTTTATAACTAACAGAATGTAGGTGTATGTGTTATAGAGAGATCAATTACTGTACACTTTATAGCTAACAGAACGGTAGGTATATGTGTTATAGAGAGATCAATTACTGTACACTTTATAGCTAACAGAATGGTAGGTGTATGTGTTATAGAGAGATCAATAACTGTACACTTTATAGCTAATAGAACGGTAGGTATATGTGTTATAGAGAAATCAATCACTGTACACTTTATAGCTAAGAGAACGGTAGGTGTATGTGTTATAGAGAGATCAATTACTGTACACTTTATAGCTAACAAAATGGTAGGTATATGTGTTATAGAGAGATCAATTACTGTTCACTTTATAGCTAACAGAAGGGTAGGTATATGTGTTATTGAGAAATCAATGACTGTACACTTTATAGCCAATAGAAGGGTAGGTATATGTGTTATAGAGAGATCAATTACTGTACACTTTATAGCTAACAGAACGGTAGGTATATGTGTTATAGAGAGATCAATCACTGTACACTTTATAGCTAACAGAATGGTAGGTGTATGTGTTATAGAGAAATCAATCACTGTACACTTTATAGCTAACAGAACGGTAGGTATATGTGTTATAGAGAGATCAATCACTGTACACTTTATAGCTAACAGAACGGTAGGTGTATGTGTTATAGAGAAATCAATTACTGTACACTTTATAGCTAACAGAACGTAGGTATATGTGTTATAGAGAAATCAATTACTGTACACTTTTTAGCTAACAGAACGGTAGGTATATGTGTTATAGAGAAATCAATTACTGTTCACTTTTTAGCTAACAGAACGGTAGGTATATGTGTTATTGAGAGAATTGTAGAATTGAACTTGAACCCAGATGTGGAGTGCTGGAACCCAGAGAGGAGAAATCAATAACTGTACACTTTATAGCTAACAGAACGGTAGGTATATGTGTTATAGAGAAATCAATTACTGTACACTTTTTAGGTAACAGAATGGTAGGTATATGTGTTATTGAGAGAATTGTAGAATTGAACTTGAACCCAGATGTGGAGTGCTGGAACCCAGAGAGGAGAAATCAATTACTGTACACTTTATAGCTAACAGAACGGTAGGTATATGTGTTATAGAGAAATCAATTACTGTACACTTTTTAGCTAACAGAACGGTAGGTATATGTGTTATTGAGAGAATTGTAGAATTGAACTTGAACCCAGATGTGGAGTGCTGGAACCCAGAGAGGAGAAATCAATTACTGTACACTTTATAGCTAACAGAACGGTAGGTATATGTGTTATAGAGAAATCAATTACTGTACACTTTTTAGCTAACAGAACGGTAGGTATATGTGTTATTGAGAGAATTGTAGAATTGAACTTGAACCCAGATGTGGAGTGCTGGAACCCAGGGAGGAGAAATCAATTACTGTACACTTTATAGCTAACAGAACGGTAGGTATATGTGTTATAGAGAAATCAATTACTGTACACTTTTTAGCAAACAGAACGTTAGGTATATGTGTTATTGAGAGAATTGTAGAATTGAACTTGAACCCAGATGTGGAGTGCTGGAACCCAGAGAGGAGAAATCAATTACTGTACACTTTATAGCTAACAGAACGGTAGGTATATGTGTTATAGAGAAATCAATTACTGTACACTTTTTAGCTAACAGAACAGTAGGTATATGTGTTATTGAGAGAATTGTAGAATTGAACTTGAACCCAGATGTGGAGTGCTAGAACCCAGAGAGGAGAAATCAATTACTGTACACTTTATAGCTAACAGAACGGTAGGTATATGTGTTATAGAGAAATCAATTACTGTACACTTTTTAGGTAACAGAATGGTAGGTATATGTGTTATTGAGAGAATTGTAGAATTGAACTTGAACCCAGATGTGGAGTGCTGGAACCCAGAGAGGAGAAATCAATTACTGTACACTTTATAGCTAACAGAACGGTAGGTATATGTGTTATAGAGAAATCAATTACTGTACACTTTTTAGGTAACAGAATGGTAGGTATATGTGTTATTGAGAGAATTGTAGAATTGAACTTGAACCCAGATGTGGAGTGCTGGAACCCAGAGAGGAGAAATCAATTACTGTACACTTTATAGCTAACAGAACGGTAGGTATATGTGTTATAGAGAAATCAATTACTGTACACTTTTTAGCTAACAGAACGGTAGGTATATGTGTTATTGAGAGAATTGTATAATTGAACTTGAACCCAGATGTGGAGTGCTGGAACCCAGAGAGGAGAAATCAATTACTGTACACTTTATAGCTAACAGAACGGTAGGTATATGTGTTATAGAGAAATCAATTACTGTACACTTTTTAGCTAACAGAACGGTAGGTATATGTGTTATTGAGAGAATTGTAGAATTGAACTTGAACCCAGATGTGGAGTGCTGGAACCCAGGGAGGAGAAATCAATTACTGTACACTTTATAGCTAACAGAACGGTAGGTATATGTGTTATAGAGAAATCAATTACTGTACACTTTTTAGCAAACAGAACGGTAGGTATATGTGTTATTGAGAGAATTGTAGAATTGAACTTGAACCCAGATGTGGAGTGCTGGAACCCAGAGAGGAGAAATCAATTACTGTACACTTTATAGCTAACAGAACGGTAGGTATATGTGTTATAGAGAAATCAGCTACTGTACACTTTTTAGCTAACAGAACGGTAGGTATATGTGTTATTGAGAGAATTTTAGAATTGAATTTGAACCCAGATATGGAGTGCTGGAACCCAGGGAGGAGAAATCAATTACTGTACACTTTATAGCTAACAGAACGGTAGGTATATGTGTTATAGAGAAATCAATTACTGTACACTTTTTAGCTAACAGAACGGTAGGTATATGTGTTATTGAGAGAATTGTAGAATTGAACTTGAACCCAGATGTGGAGTGCTGGAACCCAGAGAGGAGAAATCAATTACTGTACACTTTATAGCTAACAGAACGGTAGGTATATGTGTTATAGAGAAATCAATTACTGTTCACTTTTTAGCTAACAGAACGGTAGGTATATGTGTTATTGAGAGAATTGTAGAATTGAACTTGAACCCAGATGTGGAGTGCTGGAACTCAGAGAGGAGAAATCAATTACTGTACACTTTATAGCTAACAGAACGGTAGGTATATGTGTTATAGAGAAATCAATTACTGTGCACTTTATAGCTAACAGAACGGTAGGTATATGTGTTATAGAGAAATCAATTACTGTGCACTTTATAGCTAACAGAACGGTAGGTATATGTGTTATAGAGAAATAAATTACTGTACACTTTTTAGCTAACAGAACGGTAGGTATATGTGTTATAGAGAAATCAATTACTGTTCACTTTTTAGCTAACAGAACGGTTGGTATATGTGTTATTGAGAGAATTGTAGAATTGAACTTGAACCCAGATGTGGAGTGCTGGAACCCAGAGAGGAGAAATCAATTACTGTACACTTTATAGCTAACAGAACGGTAGGTATATGTGTTATAGAGAAATAAATTACTGTACACTTTTTAGCTAACAGAACAGTAGGTATATGTGTTATTGAGAGAATTGTAGAATTGAACTTGAACCCAGATGTGGAGTGCTGGAACCCAGAGAGGAGAAATCAATTACTGTACACTTTATAGCTAACAGAACGGTAGGTATATGTGTTATAGAGAAATCAATTACTGTACACTTTTTAGCTAACAGAACGGTAGGTATATGTGTTATAGAGAAATCAATTACTGTACACTTTTTAGCTAACAGAACAGTAGGTGTATGTGTTATAGAGAGATCAATTACTGTACACTTTATAGCTAACAGAACGGTAGGTATATGTGTTATTGAGAGAATTGTAGAATTGAACTTGAACCCAGATGTGGAGTGCTGGAACTCAGAGAGGAGAAATCAATTACTGTACACTTTATAGCTAACAGAACGGTAGGTATATGTGTTATAGAGAAATCAATTACTGTGCACTTTATAGCTAACAGAACGGTAGGTATATGTGTTATAGAGAAATCAATTACTGTGCACTTTATAGCTAACAGAACGGTAGGTATATGTGTTATAGAGAAATAAATTACTGTACACTTTTTAGCTAACAGAACGGTAGGTATATGTGTTATAGAGAAATCAATTACTGTTCACTTTTTAGCTAACAGAACGGTTGGTATATGTGTTATTGAGAGAATTGTAGAATTGAACTTGAACCCAGATGTGGAGTGCTGGAACCCAGAGAGGAGAAATCAATTACTGTACACTTTATAGCTAACAGAACGGTAGGTATATGTGTTATAGAGAAATAAATTACTGTACACTTTTTAGCTAACAGAACAGTAGGTATATGTGTTATTGAGAGAATTGTAGAATTGAACTTGAACCCAGATGTGGAGTGCTGGAACCCAGAGAGGAGAAATCAATTACTGTACACTTTATAGCTAACAGAACGGTAGGTATATGTGTTATAGAGAAATCAATTACTGTACACTTTTTAGCTAACAGAACGGTAGGTATATGTGTTATAGAGAAATCAATTACTGTACACTTTTTAGCTAACAGAACAGTAGGTGTACATGTCATGGAGAGATCAGCCGTTATGACTCTTTTTCTGCTGAACCCGAATGTATCAAATCCTGTTTTTGGTCTTAACTATATAGAGGACCTCACATGAGTGCTCTTGATTGAGCATTTTATCACTTTTCCCCGGCAAGTTTGATAAATCTGCTAGTCTTCCTGGACTTGAATGCTTTGAAAAAGTTCATTTTGAAAAACGTCAGCAGATGACAAAAAAGCATGAAAAATACCCAGCATGGAGAGCATTAATTCTGTATCAGTCATCAGGTAACAGTACTGTAATGTACTGTATACTGAGTACTGAGTACCAATTGGATAAATGGCTCTACAAAGATCTCAGAATTCCCTGTAAAATTTACAGATCAACCCTTTCCCTTATGAATATTCATGCTAGACTCCACCCACTATGAATGATTATATAAGGAGACACTGATGTTGGTACATAGAACAAAGATATTACTTGTTATGTGCACTAGTGTAGGATCATATCTAATCATAATCAAAAGGTATTTGAACACCCCTTTGCAAAGATGTCTTACACACCTATTTAGACTTCATGTGACATCTTATCCTTCTGTAAATGTAAAATGTTTCTATATACGTATATTTGTTTTTGTGGGGAGATTACTTTGTTAAACTTAATGCAAGCTATATTCATATTCTGTATGTTTAATGCTTAATAAATTTATGTAATGTTATGTTATATTTCCATATGCAAACAGAGTAGACCCTGATCAGAAGAGCTGTCTGATCTGGGTCTGCTCTGTTTGCAACAGAGTTAAAAGGTGTATGTATGAGGTAAAAGTTTGAACACTTTATACCTTACTTTTGTAGTGTTCTTTGATGTGATTAACAGGCAAATACAGTAGAACTTCAATGGCTAGAACTCTGATGGCTCATTCACCTTGGCTGGCTAGAACTATCATCATGGTCCCTACAGGTTGCTTAATCGACCCTGAATGGCTGGAACTACCCTTGGCTAGAACTATTTTTCATGATCCCAAGCCTGTTCGAGTGATGAAGTTCTACTGTATGTTATTAATAACAGCTAAATGTTAAATATTTCAGGGTGATTTCTCCGACTTTAGAATACCATGTAAGATAGAAGGAATGGACTCTCCTCTGATCCTGTCAGTATTCTGTGATGTTAAAGGTCTCTCTGTGACTTACTCAGTCTCTCAAGATGCTGAAAATACACAGTGAGTAGTTCATTTTCTCAAAATAACAAAGGCAACCAAAATATATGTTTTAACAGTAACTGATGGTTAAGAAGTTAATCACAATTTATGCTTAAAACATATGTTTATCTTGATCTTTGTAGTATTATTCAACTATAAGGTCACTGTCTAGCCACACCCCTACCGGATACAATCTCCGTTAGCTTAACAGGAGACTGGAACATTGCATACCATGTGATGGTACAGTAACAGAATGGCTGAATATCATAGAAGTCAAATTGTCTAATTCAAATTCTAAGATAAAAATGGTTGGGAGTAAAAATGTCCCAACAAACTGAGAAAATACACAAGCACTCAATCATTGACACAAGCTGCTAAAAGGTGAATTTTCCATAAACTTTGATACAGTTAAGTCAGGATGGTCCACCATAAATATTGAGCGGTCAGCTTATAATTTCCTAAAAATATATTGTATTTCTTTATCTGAAGATTGATTTTGTCTTAGCATACAGTGAAGACCCTTATGAAATGCCACATTATGTTGCATTTTATCTGGGTCTTCACCGTTAACCAAGGTACCCATTTAATGGTTTTGGTCTACAAAGGGTTGAACCAATGAAGTTGCAGGGAAATGAAATTCATATCATATCATTTCATTTCATTTCAGAAAAAAATGAAAATATAAAACTCAATTTTGGAGATAAAGTTGAACTGGGTTCTGTGCCAAAGTTGTATCTTCATGTCCAGAATAGAACAGCGATTACAGCAAGATATCCTATGGGGATGGAAAACTTCTTCTCAAAGCCACCTACCCCTCCAGATGTCAGCAGAGATGATGTGGGAAGGCCGAGTAGGTAAGTAAACACTGGTAGATGAGTGGTAGAGCAAGTCAGAGAGAGCCGGGCGGCGTAGGGCAGTCGGTAACGTGTCTGGCTACAGATGCGTGTCTGACTGCAGATACAGGGGTAGCGAGTTCGATCCCGGCCCGGTCCCATACTTTCGTGGAGATTGATCATGAAATAATTTCTACGGTCTTTCTCCTCCTTTCCGCTGATTCCTTCAAGAAGGATTGTTGTCAGTTACAAGCGAAAGTATGTGCACAAATTACTGGTTAACCGCTTGTTCAAGCCTGCCCAGGAAAAAGTGTGGTTAGGTGAACTGACCGTCTCGCAATGACCATAGCTGTTGACTTGGGACGTAAAGCAACAAAACCAACCAACCAAGTCAGAGAGAAATTAACGTTGGTCCTGCCAAGTTAATTCTGATATATGGCATGTTCACTTTTGATTTCCAGGCAATTAAGTTGCATAATTTCAATTAACTCTTTCCCAGATGAATATTCATGCTAAGCTCCGCCCACTATGAATAATTACATAAATAAACTTTCAAGTTTGTACATAGAAAAAAGAAATTACTTGTCAGAGTAAGAAAGAGGGCAAAGATCAGGAATGGATACAATCAAGTACCTAACCTGACCAAGGATACCAACAAGAAAGTAACAAACTCACAATTAGACATCACAAACAAGAGCCAAGAGGCCAGCCCTTTTTCAGCAGGTGAGCACAAGGCATCAATGAACAGACGCAAACAAAAGCATAACAAACACATACAGTAAATAACATGAAAGATGCACAAAACGAAGTACTGCCTTGGAACGGTCAGTAAAAAATATTTTACTTGAGGGCTTAAACCTGTTTCACGGCGCCAACCTCACCCTTAGTTCAGATGTGGATCAAGACACATAGATGTTTGGTTTGCATCAGGTCAACTAGTTTAGAATCATATTTTATCATATTTCCATGAGCAAACAGAGTAGACCCTATTCAGCTGCTCTTACAAGAGCTGTCTGATCTGGGTCTGCTCTGTTTGCAAAAGTGTTAAACGGCATCTCTGTGAGGTAAAGGGTTAACTCTTTTATATACTACACTTTTATGTACTGTTATCCTGTTAACCTGCAGCATTCTAGAGTTGAAAACAATGTGGATCCTGATCAGATGGCTTCGTCAGAAGTCAGCTGATCTAGATCTTCAGTGTTTTTTTTTTAAAAAAAGGTATAAATCCAGGTTCAGCATGACAAGAGGTTATAAAGTAGAATCTGAAGCTGCATAGCAAACAGTGCAGATAATGATCAGGTGGCTGGATCTGGATATACACTGTTTTCTGAAGAGAATATATCTTGGTTCAATCAAACAAGAGTTTAAACAGTAGCTTCCCTTCCTTTGTTGCAAAGGAGAACAAACTAAATGGAAAAGAAAAACAAGCCAGTCTGTGTATTAGGTTAGGGATCATAGCCATATTGAATGTTTTCATTTGGCAGTTTTTATTCTGATACGTTTACTTCATGGGGAAGCATCAGCTTATGAACTATGCATTTTTTTTCATTTCCAATTTGTTTTAAGGTCTTTACTATGCAAAATGTATATACCGTAAAATGGAATATTTTTGCGTCGCCAAATTTTTGCGTTTTTGCCTCAAAAACATGAAGATAATTATTCACGTTTTTTAATTTTCGCGGTCTTTTGTACCCACAAAAATTATAATTGCAAGTTAAATATCCTGTGAAATGTTTGACGTATGTTTAGTTGGTCAATTACATTGGTTGGAACTAGATGCTTTCCATATTTCATCTGGAAGACGAATGGTAGTTTCTCTTTGGTCTCAAGTTGAAACTACTGCATAGAATAGCGGTACATTTTAAGTGTCAACTTAACTGGCAATGTAATGACATCGTCTTTTTTCTCTCCAAAATCAATCACTTTGTAGTACCATTTACTTAATAATTATCTTAACAAAGGCCAACAGAAATATGTGAAAACATATTGACAGTCACTGGTCCAAATCTGAATAAATGATCAGGTTTTTAAGCAATATTAATCCATTATTTTTCCCGCTTGTCCAAGCCTTCTATTGTGTAACGGTTGTAATCTCAGGAGCTTGACCTTGATTGATCTATTCACGTTCAATGAACAGTATACATGTAGCTTGATCTGTAAACTACGCTGAACGGTGTTTTATGAACACAAATAAATACACAATTATTGGTCTGTATAAAGGTAAATAAACAATTGGTAAAACTTGGAAAATATTTCGCGGATTTCAGTTTTCGTCGTTCGGGATTTCCCATTTTACGGTATACATGATCAAATTGATTTTTTGATGTTAAGATATATTATAGCCTCAAATCATCAGCTTTTCACAGTACATGCTTACAAAAACATTACAATGTAGTGACTGGTGATCAACAGGGTTCACACATGCTTGAAAAGTCATTGAAAATAAAATTTGCCTTGAAAACTACTTGAAAAACACTCAAAGACCTTGAAAAGTCCTGGAATTTTACAATTTACAGGAGGATTCAACAGTGTTTTTTGATACCTAAATTAGTATAAAATTGTCGTGCCTTTATTTGGTGCAGCATATGCTGCACCAAATAAAGGCACCACAATTTCATACTAATTACCTAAAACTAATATCTTTAGTAATGGACTCTAGCATTTCAGAAGTAGAATTTTAAAGTGTAAATAAGTATTTTTCTTAAGTTTTCAGTCCTTGAAAATAGTAGGAAAGTTTTTGAGAAGTCCTTGAAAAGTCCTTGAATTTTACACAATCTTGCCTGTATGAACTCTGATCAACACAGCCAAATTTTGCCAAACTGTATGCAATGCTTTTATTTTCAATTTTCTTTAGTACAAGAAGAATGTTGCTGGGTAGAACTCCAAACTTAGCTGATCCCTTCAGTAAAACCACAGTTAAAGCCACTGCCGGTAAGAGAGATTTTGTTTTATGATTTTAGCCAGACCATAAGATAATGTCAAATAAACATTAAGTAATAGACTGGTAGTTATTTTCCAGGAAACAGCTAGAAATCACTTTTGGGAGGCCAGAATGTTAATGCAAAGTTATATGCTAGATAGTGTTCAGTAACCTATGCTGAACAATACCTGCCCTGTCTGCACTCCAGAAAATGGCCCTTATGCAAATTACAGAGGTCAAAGGTCAACGACTGCAGTTTTGCTTTTGTAGCTTCATACTAATGTAAACCAATAGTTTTGTGGTTACGTTTTCGATTGATAGTTTACAAAAAAACATCTGAAGGTGGCTTTAGGTTTGTAAAACATACGTTTACAAGTAAAAAAGATGCATCTTTGTGTTTTTTACCAAATCAAAGCACTAAGAGTACTAAAATTTTAGCGAACAAAGGCTTATGAGTTTCTTGTGTTATAGGCCTATCCTGATATACATAAAATGTATTCATTTACATGCATTTTGGATATTACAGACTCATACAAGTTCAATTTGTATGACTTTTATAGTGAGGGGACTTGGTTTTTATTCAAATGTATAAGTATTTGATTGGGTATTGGGCGTATATATGTGTATTATGTGTGTAAATGTATCGGATCGTTTTTACAGCTACTAATTACTAAGTTGAAATTGAATAGCAGATGATACATACATATAATTCACCAAACCTAACACCAATTTCTTTTCTTTTGCATACTTAAAGCTGTTCATAATGAATCCTGTCATTGATTTGGGGGGACCTCCATCTAAGAAGGTAAAAGGTTGTACCAGTGATGTTATCAAGTGTGTGTGTTATGTGAAAAGAAAGACAAGAGGTTAAACTTGCGGCACCTTGTAAAACATGGTAAAGATTAACTGAAAACTAAAGCAGCTGAGAGAATCAAACTTGATGATCAGTATGACAGAGAACTTATCAATAGAGTTTTTAAAACTAACTTTGAAGCCATACCATGAGATCCCAATGTTCTCTATCACAAAAAGTGCTATGATAGGATTGTGAATTACAGAATACCAAAAGGTGCAAAAGGCCTATTAACAAAAGATGAACATCCTTCTACAGACTCAGATATAACAACTGAAGTTGCAGCCATGAAATTGAGTAGACCAGTTACCAGAGGTTCGTTTATATCATGGGACAAGTCTCTGTTCATTTTCTGCCAGAAGGAGTCAAGCAGAGAAACAGTGTTGATAATGACTAATGCAGATGCTACAAGGTCCCTTTTATTGAGGCTTGGGAGCTTTCATACAGCCTTGACTGTTATGCGTGCTATAGGAAAACATATGTCAGATTCAGGACTTGCAGAAGTTTGGACTGAGAGTGTTGTATTTGGTGAAAATACAACAGCAAACAATTTTTTTAGCTAAATCCTGCAATCATGCCGTGCGAGCCCATAAGTTAACATATGAAGCTCTATTGCTTATTTTGTGGCCACAATTTATAGAATGATTAACTGAGCAACAACGCCAAATTGATTCATCAGTTGAAGAGAGAATATGTACACTAATTGGTTTGTCTGAAGACAGGGATGATATTGACAAAATTGTGGATGCCTTCAATAGTATAAGAGTGTTTTTTTTTGTATATCTGAATGGTTTTTCGTCAATTTCAGAATTGTAAGTGAGAGGCGAGTCCAATGAGTTTCAACATATTTAATTTTATTTTAAAGAAAATCATTGTAAGCAAAGTAACTGTACATGTCCATCCTCCACCTTATAGCTAGGCAAGGGGCCAGGCCCCTTGCAATCTCTTGATTAAGTATAAAGTCACATTTTGATTTTCTTGGGTTTCTTCACTTTAAAACTATGACCTGTCCTTTCCAATATCTATCTTAGACTGACTATCTCTGTAGAAGACTAAACATTTGTTCTCAGATCTCTTTGTCATCTAACTCATCTGAATTATTTATTATTTAGGGTGTTAAAGTCAATAGAAAGTAAAAGAATTCTATGACCATGTGAATTGCTATTTATGCAATTTTGCCTATATAAGCTTATAGATTTAATTAAACAATTATTGTGGAGAACACCTGTTTCATCTTGTCAATGCTAGTATTATAGCTACCGTATATAACATTGAAAAAGACCAAGTTTCATGAAATTTAAATGTAATGCGATGAGACCTATTTTCCCCTGTCACAATAGTGTCGAATCTGTAATGAAGGCATCAAACATACTTCTTCATATGCAGGACTTCCAAGCGACAAGATCTCCAACTGTGAAATAATGGCAGCAGTATCTTGCTATGGTCTCTGTCTTATCACATTTTATAAAAGCTGAGAGGAAGGGGATTGGCTTTTGCATTTGTCTTCATTTGTAGCCATGCTGCAATGGTTTGCCATCTATGACTATGTTAAATATACCCGCTGGGGATCCGCCTACCTTGCAGATATGCACCAGATAGAATCAAATCATCCTGATGTGCATGAACAGTTTATGGCAGGCAACTTGGAGTGGCTCTTCCTCGCGGTGCCATGGGGTTGTCTGCGGTTTGTGATTGTGGTTTTTCCTGATCATCCGCACTTACTATTTTTGTGGTAAAGACAAGTAAGCAGAATTTCAATCAATTATCAACAGATCAAGCACTTGAACATGTAAACAAGATAAGTAAAACTGTTGGGAGGGACTCATAGGAATTACAAGGGAGGACAGTACTCGTGATCGATAGTGTTTGACATACAATCAAAGAAGCCAGGTCTCTGAAAGCACATAAGAAATGCTTGGTATCTGTGATCTTGATAGAGAATATACAGTATGGGAAGCAAAAGAGTCAAACCCTACACGTCTGAATCGTGATGAACAAGATGTTAAGCTTATTATGGATCAACATCAACTGAATCGCTTTGATGCTTTCAAGCAAGTTCATCCAGACTTGATAAATCTGACAACGATGGATGTTGCACCTGATTATATAGCGACAGCATGACTTAGTGCTCTTGTACGGGGAAAGGAACAAATTAATAATTTGTGTGTAACAGACTGATGCAAAGGCAAGCAAAGTTTCACGATTCAATCAACCAAAACAGCAAGTGCGGATCCAGAGGGGGGACAGGGGGTCCCCCTGGAAAATCACAAGATATATGGGTTTCTATAGGGAATAAGCAATTGGACCCCCCCCCCCCCTGGAAAAAAGTTGGACCCCCCCCCTGGAAAATGTTGGACCCCCTCTGGAACCTTTAAAAGTGATATATTTCTTTGAAATTGACCATTTGACTTCTGTAAAATAAGCTGAGGACTAAAAAAAAAAAAACGTTGTCAGAGCTTTTTTGTCAGACTGACCTGGACCCCCCTGACGAAAATTCCTGGATCCGCGCATGAACAGGTCCCATGCTCTTTCTTCAATTTATGAAGTGACTTTGCAAACAACTATTGTGGAAAAGACTTTTTCAAAGACTGCTAGTCAGTAAGGAAGCTGGTCGTGATATCAACCTAGAGGAGATTTTATGTCATGAGCTTTCAAATATCCCTCTATCTATTGCTGATACTTCAGGAAAACTCCTTCCATGTGACAGTAAATCAGACCTGGCTGCCATTTTGGAATCTGGTGCTACATCACAACCATTGCCTGAATCATCTTTGAAAACAATAACAATTATTGACGGTCAAGCACTGGTTCACACAGTCGGTAGAAAGATCAAGGCAAAAAACTTTGGGGATTTTGCAGACGACTTCACTGAAGCAGTCAATAGAAATATTGGATCAAGGATAAATGTTGTTTTCTATAGATACCAAGACCATTCATTAAAGATGCAACTAGGGATAGGAGAACTGGAAGCAGAAGATCAATAAGTCATCTGATTGAAAATAGGGATGTTCCTTTTCAAAAAAGTTGGGAGCAATTCGTATCAAGTTCAAAAAATAAAGCCAATCTTGCCACTTTCTGCCTAATGAACTTATGTCCTCGGATGTATATGGAGATAGTGAAATTGACAGCAGGTGGTTTCAGTGATATTGACAAATCTGCATCAACTATGGGACGCGACATTGAATCCCTTAAGTCAGATCATGAAGAAGCTGACATGAGAATCATTTTACATGCAAAAGAGGCATCAGATACAGGATATGAAAGACTTGTCAGATGTGCTTGTATTGTTAACATTTTTTGCATATGAATTGTGTCAAGAGATTTGGATTCAAACATGCAATTTTAAGTCTCCTAAGTTCATTAATGTGTACCAAATATATATCCAGAATATAATGCGAGAAAGTTTATTGGGAATTCATTCTATAACAGGGTGTGATACGGTTAGTCATTTCAGAGGTTATGGCAAGAAGAAATCGTGGAAGGTATTTGAGAAGCATTCAGAACTTCTCAAGAATTAAGGTGTTGGGAGTCTAACCGAAGAAACAATTTTAGTGCTGAACAGTCTGTCTGTAAAATGTACTCAGAGTGCTCTGATATAACATCTGTGAATGAGTTGCGCTGTCGAGTGTTTCGTCAATGGAGAGTAGAGCCAGAAAAAATATCACAAGTCAAAGACACATTGATTCAACATATCCGTTGAGCTCATTACCAGGCTTCAGTCTGGACATCTTCTTTAAAAGCATAGCAGCAGCTTGATCTTCAGAATGGCTGGCAGTTCGATATAGATGGTAGACACTTAAAACCCATACTAACCACTATTTAACCAGTTCAGCAAACCTGTGTGGCTATAGATAGCTGCGGATGCAAGTCTTGTTCAACAGCATGATGTAAATGTCGGCGAGGGATGATGATCTGCACACCTGCATGTTCTTGTGTCAACAGTGTATGCTCAAATCCATATAATGAGCAGTATATGCATTGACCAGAGACGTAATGTTATATGGCATGTTTACACAGGAACCACAGTGTGATCAAATCAAAGATTTGGGCTTTGTGCCCAAAGAAGACTCAGATCAGGCTGCGCATCTGCAAAGTTTGATAAAGAGTCCTCTCTGTGCACCTAAGAGGTTGATATGAGCCTTCTAAAATTTCTTCATGAGGACAGTGGCGGATGTCAAGGCTATTTTGAGTCTTAGCTGTACTCAAATCCCCCAAATACGTATTTTAACGGGTCATATTTCGATGTATTTGTTTTCGCAATGGAACAAAATAAAGGAAAAGATGTTTAAGTTTATAACTGGGTGTATATTTGGTGACCAACCTGAAAACGACGCCAATATCAAAAGTAATAACTGGCTAAATCTATCTTCAAGTGGACTTTTTTTCCATTGAAACACAAGAAAAAAATGGTATACTGTGCTTTTATCAAGATCGATTACGTTCGCAAATTTCAGTACTTTCAGTGCTTTGATTCTTTTTTTCACTAATTTGGTACTGCAAGGAAGCATAATATCATATAAAATCTTATTTGCACTGATACACATTAAAATAACCCCTAGTTAGGTCTTTTGGGGTGCTTAAAACCATATAAATTGCTTAAACATTTAATATTTTAGCCATTTTTGCACTCAATGACCTTTGACCTCTGCCCTGACCTAAATAACCAATGGCGAATCTGCAGACAAGCATAGTTTTGTTACTCAGACATTGAGCAAGCAGAAAAACATTGTCTGCATCCATTAACAAGCCAGCCTCCCATGTCTGAAAAAACGGGTTTGGACTACTAGACTAAACTGGTTTAGATAAACAAAACATTTTTGAGTGTAAAATTGGAAATAATTTTTTACCTATAATTTTTACCATATGTTTTGTGTGCTCAAAAGAACCATCTCATTGAGACGGTTTTTTTGAGTACCCACAACATATGTTTTGGTTGAGAATCTAGAAAATTATTTTTCTGTTACACACTTGTTTATGCTTGAGTGTGCCATTATTATACTAATACTAGAGATTCAACTTTTTGAAGCGTTTTCCTGAAGTTTTTGAGCAACAACATGACTTTATGCAATAATAGAGATCAAACATGTTTTTCTGATACATTAACATGTGCTAGGCCCCTTTAGGGCTTGTAAAACCCTTGGCTTTTCAGGGCCTGGTTACAACACCACACTCAGGGCCCAGCAGATGTTAATGCATAGAAAATCATGTTGATCCCTGTAATAAAATATACACATGTGTTAGGTTCAGCGGCTTATATGAATATAGTTTGGAGATGACAATACCAAATGTTGTTTGATTGAATTAATGTAAATATTTTAAAATTCTGAACACTATTTGCCTGCCAAAAAGGCATAGACAAACAGGGCACATCAAGATCAGTCTGTTCAGGGTCTTCTCTGTTTGCTATTCTGACATGCATTTTGTAAATTCTAGCCCTATTAACCAAAAATTTGTTGAGTTCATACAAAGAAACATGTTCCAAATTTTCGTATTTTTACTGAACATAGTCTAAATGAGATACTGAGAAGAAAGTTATGAAAGAATCTTGTATAGTATATATCATTTCTGACAAGGTATAAAGTTTTTCATGGAATTGACATATGAGGCACTGCATGACAAAGCCAATTATGTGACTGCCCAGTGAAATTAAGAAATCTTGCATCATTACCTGCTATGGCTGATCAGCGTCTTGCTGGATCAGCTTTTGTTTGGCTGGTTTTAGGTTTGCTTTTGTCATGCCATGGCTTATAAGAGCCTCAAGGTGACAAAATCTGTCTTCGGAGTTTCTGACCAGGTCATGCTCAAAACAACCTGCTCAGCTACAGAGACTAGATAGAAAGTTGAAATTTTGCTTGTATTAACTGTTGATATGATACTTTCCAATTAGTGAATAACAAATGTGCTGATCAGAATTCGCAAACTCCAAATGCAGGTTTTCTTGTGTTGAGGCCTATATACTCAAACGCCATATTCTCACGGCATCCTTACTCTCAGGGTAACCCATTATTCTAGTATAAATGAATCACCACACCATCTATCAGCAATTTACATATGCAAATAAGTGAACTAAAGGCTACAAACCACTCACAGAATAGAAACTTAAAAAATGTTAAAGTTGTGAATGAAAAATATTTTTATCACTCTAACAATGCAAATGTCATCTGCCTTCCCACCTATGTCATACAAATTTTATATTTCTCTAAATATTTTTAGTTAATGCCCACAGCTTTGACAGCTACAAGTGAGTTACATATTGATTTTCATGAATTTGAAGAAAAAATTACATGACCAGGTCAGAAACTTCCTGCATAGTTACCGTGAGAATATGAAGTCCCAATTCAATACGGCTGCCGTGTGTGGTAGTCGTTACATTGGAAGCCAGATAGAAATTCTAGGCTATAACTGTCAATAGATGATATGTATTGATAGACTGGATAATAAGCTAACAATGTTGCCAATGTTTATGATTGATTTGATTGTATCTTCAGTAAGCATATAAATATTGATCACTGAACTGTTAGTACCGTGAGAATATGGAGGACCAGGCTATATCAGTGAAGTTCATGCCATATATTTCAGATCTCAGCTCAGCATTATTAAGTCAAGGGAAAGGGGCATCATTTGTGCCATCACCTGCTTCTGGAGTTCTCTCCCCTTTTAATGAAGAAATCATAGAGATCTCAGGCTACAGTGATATCTGGGGAGTTTATTCTGACAATTTAATCTGTCGGGTAAGTTCATATATGCATACTACAAATGTAGATATTCAGCTTTATTTTATGTTTGTGAGATCTACTTTTAACCAGTTATCTGCAACTGACTCCCAGGAGACAAAAATATTTCAATATTGCACTTGTCCTGCGGGATGAGTGACTTACAATTTTCACTCGTCCTGCAAATGCATGCACTTGTCCTTGAAAAGCGTATGCAATAAAAACATAAGGGAGTAATATGTAATATGAATTTCTCAAGTATTTTTTCCCAAAGCACTTGTCCTGTAGGATGAGTGCTTTGGGAAGAATTACTCGTCCTTTCTAGATTTCACTTGTAATTACGAGCAAAGGAGTGGAATTTTGTCCCCTGGACTTCTAAATGTGTACTTTTGCAAACAGTGAATACCCCGATGAAAGGCATTTATTCTGGTAAATACTTTTTGCTGAAACAAAAAGGATCTTCAAAGTAAGAAAAACATTTTTTTTTTCACAAAATTTTAACCTATGTCCCCTCAATATATACAATGGATCATCCTAAGTTTATTGTATCAAACCAGAAGGAAGAACCCATCAGGTCATAAAGGGTTAATTGCAGTTGGACTATTCTGAAAAAATATTGGTCATTTTCAGTCCAACCAAAAATTTTGTGTGGTTCAATTGGTATTTAAACAAAATCCAAAACACACACACACAAAAAACACACACACAAACCAACTTAAACACAACAACTAAGTCAAGTTTTTGGTGTTTCTATTTTGGCTTTATGATAGCTAATCTATCCTCCATACCTATTAAAGAAACAAAAGTAAGTGTGAGTGGCTGAGGAGGTCCAGACTCCCGATGTGCATAGCTTCCTGTCAAAATAAAGCATAAATAAACAGCAACATACCTAACTAGTTTTGTCCAATAGTTATAGATTTCATCAGCAGATTTTACAGCCTGCTCTTGAGGCAATCTGTTCTGGATTTATAGTTATCAGGGGGCCGGTAAACAAGCCCCAGGGAACTTGTTCAAACCAGTCCTTGTTTGACAATATACTGGGCCATTACTGGCCTCTGGGGCGGGATATTTGCTCTATCATGTAACCAGACCCAGAGGGCCCAGTTACATGCATTACCACTAAAATACCATTGTTAACTAACAAGATCACGCCTGAACTAATGAATTGAACATTGCCATGGGGACTAAATCGTCAAAAGTAATATGTGGTAGTGGAATAGCCCTTTCAGAATAGGTTACCTTGATCTTAATTTATTTAATTCTGTCCATGCTTGCATAGTTGGGATGTTTACCTCTAAGGTGATATGAATGCATCTAAGCTATTTCACTTGATTGGAAGGCAACCATTGTGAAAGTTTTAAGGCTTATAAATTGGTCGCATGACGGTCAGGATCTATGTTCCTAAGTAAACTGGAGTTTCCCAGCCACTCTTCTACTGTCTATTAAAGAAACAACTTGGTTAAAACTGGAAAATGTGTCAGACAGAATTTCCTACCTGTCTCTGATATCTGGAAAGTTTAAGACTCTATCAGATGGTCACTGCCAGATAGAATCTCTGAAAATGTAAGGATTTAATGGCAAACAGTGTAACCCCTGGTCAGACTGCTTCTGATATAGATTACGAAGGCTAGAAACTTGACAGACAGCCTAGACACCTTATGGGCCTCAACGCGACAAAACCTGTCTTGGGGGTTTCAGACAAAGCTAGTTTCAAACCAGTCTCCTCAGCTACAGAGACTAGCTCGAAAATTGAAATTTCACCTGTAGCAAGTTTACATATGATACTTTCGAAAAAGCGAATAACAAAGGCGCTGATCAGACTGTGCGGATGCGCAGGCTGTTCTGCGCCTGTGTTGTTTGCCAACCCCTGAAGACAGGTTTTCTTGCGTTGAAGCCCTTATCATATCAGTTTTATTCTGAAGTTTAAATGTGCTTATTCAAAGTAATTGGTTCTGAAGACTTCAAATTAAGGAAATTCAACTGTTGTGAGGCCTTTAGTTAAGAGTGTGTACCAAAAAATTAATTTTCTTATTCTCAACCAAAACATATGTTGTGGGTACTCAAAAGAACCGTCTTAATGAGACAGTTCTTTTGAGCACCCAAAACATAAGTTTAAACTGATGGGTAAGAAAATATTTACAGTTTTGCGCTCAAACATTTAGTTTATCTAAACCTGTTGTTGTTATTGTCTTCGTTTATAGAAAACAACGAAAATTATATTTCAGAATTTATTAACACAATATTGGCACCATAGGGACCAGCTCAGCCGAAATTGCAAAAGAATGATAATTCTACCTGTAGGCACAGGCAGGTAATTATCAGCAGCAATGAAATTTGGGGGGCTCGAGCAAGTGTTGCTGAATCTTAAGAGAGATTTCAGGAACATGAGCCTATCCCCGTCCAAGTCTGAGGTGTTAGTTCAGAGAGCATGCAATGCTTCAAAACAAAAGCCTGCAGCAGAGCTTTAGCAACTGTTGAGAAAGGCACATTGCAAGTCTAGAACAGTATCCAGCAGAACTCAGTAATGCTAGTCTGAGGTGTTAGTTCAGAGAGCATGCAACGTTTCAAAACAAAAGCCATTGGCGAGCGTTATGAACAGATCCTATTGCAAGTCTAGAACAGTATCCAGCAGAGCTGAGCAATGCTTAGGCTGAGGTGTTAGTTCAGAGAAACATGCAGCATTCTAGAACAGTACCCAGCAGCCAAGCACCTATGAATTATGGTGTTGGTTCAGTGATGTTTAAACTTAAGAATAAAGGCTTTTAGCTGACAGCTTTGGCAAATATTCTCAAGCTTAAATCATGATTGCAAGGATTGCTTTTCAGCGTAACTACCAGGGAAAGAAAATAAAAATACATTAAAAGGTAGCTCAAGTAGGCTGCACTGGTCCCTTAAAGATCCAAACTTTGAAGGGTGGTGGACTTGGGGTTGTGGAGGTAGTTTAAAAATGTCAGCACAATATCTTAGATCCTTTCACTATGCATATGCAGAAGAAACTGACCAATTAACCTGACCCACATACTGAATACACAATTGATTGTTATATAACACAGCTGCTATTATATTACCTGGAGGTCACCTAGTTCTGGAAAATGATAAGGGTCAGGAAATAATGTGTATTTACTTGCTGAGAAGTCAGATAGACTTCATTCCAAAGATCATATGCAAAGCTCTGCCTGCATCATCTTATGTATCTATAAACCTTACTTAAATCTTAATCATTTAAGTTTTTCATTTATAGAAAACAACGAAAATTATATTTCAGAATTTATTAACACAATATTGGCACCATAGGGACCAGCTCAGCCGAAATTGCAAAAGAATGATAATTCTACCTGTAGGCACAGGCAGGTAATTATCAGCAGCAATGAAATTTGGGGGGCTCGAGCAAGTGTTGCTGAATCTTAAGAGAGATTTCAGGAACATGAGCCTATCCCCAAACGAGATGTGTTTAGGTCTAGTCAATAGAGAGGTCCCTGGTGACTGTATTATCTAAATTATATTGACACCTGAATTATACATCGAGTTGACCCCAAAATTTAATTGAATGAGAAAGAATTTAAAAAAAAAAAAAATAATAATAATAATAAGTCCACCACAATTCAAAGAATGAACCATAAAAGTTCTAATATGGATGTTGAAATGTTCTGATTGAAGCATCTGCTTCTCCATGAGTCATATGGGCACATCAAAGTTCTCTGTGTGTGATACACATTGATGCTAATGTTCACATCATTGTCTGTTAAAATAGGATAAGCATACATATTTGTCGCAACATGAGATTTTCAGCAATGTGGTAGCCTCTGATCAGCCTGCACATACTTGCAGTCTAATCAGAGCCTTGCTAGTCGCTTGGATATTTCATGACTGCCATGCTACTGGCGAATCATCATTAGGAGTTTCTGAGATTAAAAGGAGGCTGCACAGGCTTGACTGATTCTACACTGGTTAAAAACTATGTCACATTGCTGAAAAGTACATGTTGGGACTCAAATATATATATACAATAGGGGGAAAAAAAGTATTATTCCACAGAAGTACATGTTGTTTGAATTGAAAGGAATTTATAATGAAATATTATGATGAAATATTTCTCCTTATTACTGCTGAGTATTATTCCGATTCTGAATGCTGAATAAGCACGACTTTGTATTCCAATATACACTGGATGGTGAATAAACACTATAATTCTGTTTAACAATGCCACTTATGTAGACATCAAATAATGATGAAATACTAATTCCAAGGTATGTATTCCAATACACTGAATGGTGAATAAACACAATAATTCCGCTATGAATATTAATTCCAAGAATTGACACAGAATACAGAAAACACTTTAATGATCCTATAACATACACCATAACCTCTTTATAACACTTATCTGGTCCCAATCAAGTCTGCATTAGCTACCTGATCACTGCTATAACCAGAGTTATAAGCAAAAATCAGTCCAAGACATTTGATGGTCCGGCAATGACTTTTTATATCCAAACCCTGTATAAAGAATAGTGTTATATAGAGGTTGATATGTATACATGATCTCAACACTTGTTTACTGCACTGAAGAAAATACTTCATTCACATTATTAACACATCTTATGAACAAGCATATATGATCCAGCAGGGAATCCCAGGTATTATTAATAGCACATTTTTCTCTGAGCTTCAGACACAGCTGATAATGGTGTGTGAATGTACCTTATGTAACAATCTGAAGACCACCTTCCTAGTGTTTTAATTAAATGGTCTTCAATTCCTGCTTTACTACAACTGCTAGCTGCCCCAATTCTAAATGAATGACCTTGTCCCAGTTGGCTATGATCCAATCCCATGGATTGCAACACAGTTTTAAGCTGTTGCAAGAAAAAATGTCTTGTGAGAGGCTGTAACTTGTCATTTAAGAAGAATGGCCGACCTTTTCTCTTCAAGTGGCTAGGAATAGTTTTAAGGTAATTAAGCACAGCAGTGACTGGACATACAGAGTGTCCAGTTCTAAATAAATTCACAACTACTCCTCGTCGGAAAGGGTCAGTTTTTGATGCTTTCAAAAGTATCTTGACACTTGATGAATCTTCTTCAATAGTAACATCATCCATTGTTAAATTTATCTGTGGGTCAAAAACACTTTTGCAAGTGAATTCACCACATCTTAGAAAACCAAAGAAAGCTACAGTAAAAGCAGCCTCTAACATTATATTTAGAAATGGTGAGAAAAGTCCCTTTCTTATCCTATTGCACATGTTGTGCAAAATGTCAAAAGTTATAGGCAGTCTACTCCGTACCGTTGAACCTTGAATTCTCTTAATGGCTCTTAAAATTGTATGTAAGCGCTCAAGATTGGGGCTAGAATCACACAGTGGGTTCTTGATGCCCAGTTGTAAGTAATGAAATCTAATTCCATTCAAGTATAATTTGATTGTACCATATTTCAGATGTAGGACACTGAAACAATGGGCCACGAATAAGATGAGCATATTTTCATCAACCACATGTATTGATCCATCACAAATAAAGTTATTCAAGGCTAAGAATGTTCTGAAACATCTCATACCTGTATTGTATGCTTGTTTAGTTCTACCACCCACAGCTTCTGACCATAAATAGTCCACAACAGAGTTTAAGGATAGATTATTTCCTGGTAGGGAATACATGGTACTGGATCCTTCTCTGCATCTGGAGCTAGCTGACGAAACCTCTCCTCCTGAAATCTCGAAATAGCATCACTTATAGAATTTTTTATACCAGGTATAAATTCTGAGTAGAAGCTGAAATTGTTTGTGGCGGCACACCATGTTAAACGTCTCATTAACAACATTATACTTGAGCATTTTGACCTTCCTTTACGTAGAATATGAACTGTGCCTAAATTATCACATCTGAATATAATACGCTTCTTAGACCATTGATGTCCCCAAATCATTGCTGCCATGACTATAGGATACAATTCTAAAAATGCCATAGACAGAGATTTGCTTTCTGAAGTATTCATTGACAGCTCCTTTGGCCAGGAGCCCTGGAACCATTTTCCAGCATAATAACCACCAAAACCTTTAGTAGATGAAGCATCGGTAAACAGTTCAATATCTTCATTTGTAACTGTGCTATCTATAAAAAATGAAACTCCATTCCAATGTTGCAGGAATTTTTTCCACATTTTCATATCCTGTTTACAGTCATCATTTAAGTACACAATGTCATGGTTATTATTTACACCTTTTGTCAACTGTAACAAATATGACATAAAACTACGTCCAGGCACAATAACCTTAGAGGCAAAACTCATGTGTCCTAATAAACTCAAAATTGCCAATTTAGTACAACTAGTTTTCTTAGAAAATTTATGTAACATTTTTATAAGTCTCTGCACTTTATCTTGTGGTAGCTCAGCTTGCATGTTCACTGAATCTAAGATGATTCCTAAGTATTCCAGCTTAGTGAGGGGACCCATTGTCTTTTTTGGAGATAAAGGAATGTTTAATTTTTTGAATAACATAGTCAGTAAAGCCATTGTTCGATCTCCTTCATTGGTAGCTGGTTCAACAGTCAAAAAATCATCTAGCAAATGTATGATATTGTCTATTTTGTATTTATGTTTTGCAATCCAACATATAGCAATTGAAAGTTGGTCAAATAATTTAGGACTTGAGCGACACCCAAATACCAATCTTTGATAGAAATAGTATAAAGTCCTCCATTTGATACCAAACATACTCCATGTCTGAGGTTTTAAGGGAACTAATTTGAATGCGTCAGAGATATCACACTTGCACATAAGGGCTCCTACACCTGCACTTTTAATTAGTCCAATGGCACTGTCAATGGTTACATAAGTTAATGAGTTTGTTTCCTTATCTATTAAGTCATTAATACTGATCACACTTGAGTGTTCATATGATGCTGAGAGATCAACTATTAAACGTTTTTTCTTTGAATACTTTCCTTCAGCAATGCCAATAGGTGATACTCTAAATATGCCAAATGGAGAATCTTTGAAAGGCCCTAACAGGTATCCCTTATTCACTTCATTTTCTATTAAATGGTCAACGTCAGATGGCTGTTTACGTGCAGATTTATTATTTCTGCATACGTAAGTCTCTTTGGGTAACTCAGATATTCCAGGATCAAAACCATCTTTCAAGCCAGTGCATAAATAATTCACAAAGTTTATATCTGGGTGTCCCTTAAGATCTGATCTAAGTTGTTCAATGTTTATTGGTGTTGTTGCCTGTAAGTTTAAGTCTAGGGGTAGTCATTGATTACTTTTCTCAAACTTCTCTTGTGGTTTCTTGTCCTTCCCTTTGACATTATTTTCTCCATTGTCATGAGTTTTAGCTGGACATTTCATTTTAGGATGAGGGCTAAAACAGTCAAAACACAAATGCAAGAACTTGCAAGCTGGTCGTTGACATGATCTTTCGTTGAAATTAATACAAAGTTGTCTTCCTTGAAAGAGAGGTGCTTTTTTGGCATTTCCAATAGTACCATAAATTGTCTGGGGTTTATTATATCCAATATTTCCTGGATTATGTTTCTTCAAATTTGGGTTAACCAAGAGAGGGCAAAAGTCAGATGCATGATTAACACTGGCACAAAGTCCACATACATTTATTTTCATTCCAGCAAACATGGTGCAGAACAAACCATTGTCACGGATAGACCAATCCACTTTAACCTGTCTTTGATGCAGCAAAGCTGCCGCTTTGGCTGAGAATGCCTTATGGTAGTCATAAAAACGAGTCCCTCCAAAATTGTTCGCCATTTCAACTACATCTCTTTCGTACTGATCCAATTCTGTTCTACGATGTGGCATGACCTCACATATTATGTTTTTGTATTTCCCAAAGGCAACAATAAATTCACCCAAAGTTAGATTTTTTGATAGTCTAGGATCCCCAGGTTTCATGATATATTCAATCCCATCAAAGTCTACTCGCCTGTGTTCAGTTGTAGAGTCATTGCTGGGTATTAATAACAGAGCTAAATTAATGTCCTTACCAGCAAGTATCTGTGACCTGAGATGGGGTGAAACAATTTCTACATTTCTGAAGCTCTCGGCTGCCACTCCTGGTTGCCTCATTGTTCTCATAACTTTGTCCATATCGAAAGTCTGATGAGATGTCTGGTTTTGCATTCCATTTATATTCCTTTCCACGGTAAAAACACTGTCTGGCACAGAGGCTGAAGCTGTACTACTACTGAGCCCTGTGTACATATGATTGGCTGGATAAGTATGTTCAAGGCCTTGAACATAACTGGCATTCTGTACTGATCCACTGTTTGCCATAGCTGTCAACGCTTGCGCGGCTGCTGCTTCAACTCCCACAGTGGAGTTCTCATTTGTGACAGTTCTTATGACTTCATTAGAACCTGCAGTTTCTGGAATAATGTCTTGAATATTATCCTGAGGAGTTTTATTTTCCATAAAAATCTGAAGTAGTGCTGTAACACGTAAATTATGAGGCACTTTAATGCCAATGTTATTTATTTCTGTAATCAGTTTTTGTTTAGTCCAATTCTTTGGATTACTCATATCCAGCTCACTGTCTATTTCAGAGCTCTTTCTTTTTGAAGCTCTTCTTTTAGAAGACATTTTACTTTTACTGAAGAATCACAGTTTATTTGAGAATAAATCACACTTTAATAAATTGTTCATTTATATCGAATGATAGAGAATTTAATGTAACAAACTGATATTTAAATATTAAATTGTTTAGTTTAAAAATGTCAGCACAATATCTTAGATCCTTTCACTATGCATATGCAGAAGAAACTGACCAATTAACCTGACCCACATACTGAATACACAATTGATTGTTATATAACACAGCTGCTATTATATTACCTGGAGGTCACCTAGTTCTGGAAAATGATAAGGGTCAGGAAATAATGTGTATTTACTTGCTGAGAAGTCAGATAGACTTCATTCCAAAGATCATATGCAAAGCTCTGCCTGCATCATCTTATGTATCTATAAACCTTACTTAAATCTTAATCATTTAAGTTTTTCATTGTTTCAGATAGGAGAACTTGAGGAGACAAAGATCCCGGTGTCAATGACAGTTGTAGGATGCCCTCTATCCTTCCAGAAGACAGCTGCACAACCAGACCTTAAACCTGTAGTCAGGTCTGTTCCATTATAATTCTCAAATTTAAACCTCCTTCTTGCTCTCAGAAAAAGTTTGTATCCCATTATAGTAAATGTCCTAAAATTTCGAACACTAAAAAATAACTATTTTTTCATGTGTTCGTAATTTTTGAAATTATGTTTCATAAGAAACGCTAGCTTGTGAAAGTATAGAATGTGGACTTTATCATGAGACAAAAACGTTAAATATGCATGTCAAAATGTGGTAGTAGCATTGTGAAAACACAGTGTTCACGAATACTTTCCAGACATTACCAGACATTTGGTCTGGTGCAGTCATGAATTTTACCAGACCAAATAATATTTTACAGGACCGAAAAAAAACCCGAACAAGTTGAATGATAAAATATAATAATTTCTTAATACAATACACAGTAGGTCTAGATTTTCTTTAAAATTATGTTGCAAACCTACTGCTTTAAAACGACTTTGCAAACCCACCCTAAACAAATTTGAGCAGGGCTACCCTGAATACAATTTGCTTGAAATTGTCTAAGTTAAAACACTGAAAAAAATTGTTGTTAGTCTGTCTGCTCATTTCTGTCTTCTTTATTTTCTTTATTAATATCAACGCTAAATCATTAGTGAAAGTTGTTGTAAAATAAGTACCAGCATGTCCAGTGGTTGCTGCAGCAGTAGTAGTAGTAAATACATAAAAATAGCCACATGCACCTTTATGGTTTATGTACAGTGCGTGCTGTATTTGCCAATGTCATGTCACTCAGCTTACAAGTCGTAAAAGATTTAGCTGTTAGATGAGCTGAGACTCCTATGTTAAAAAATATTAAAATTTTGCACTTGTACCAGACTGAGAATGCATGTGGGGATACAGATGGGGGAACAGGGGGTCCATACCCCCCCCCCCCCCACACACACACACACACTAGTGTTTTATCAATTTTAATGCATGACATTCTATCACTTGCAGACACGAGGCAGGCAGGACGTCATATGATAATGTGTTGTTTGTTGCAGTACGAATTGTTGTTTAAGAGGGTAATAACAGGTTTCTTTTTCTGTTTTTTTTATGCCCCCAAAGGAACTTTGGGAGGCATATAGTAATTGCACTGTCCGTCCGTCCGTCAGTCCGTCAGTCCGTCCGTCCGTCAGTCCGTCCGTCCCGCTTTCGTGTCCGGTCCATATCTCCTATATTCTTTGAGGTAGGAATTCCAAATTTGGTGTGTGGATACATCTTGGGATGGCGGAGTGTCGCGTACCATTTTCAGGTCACTGTGACCTTGACCTTGACCTCTGACCTAGTTTTTAGAATAATCGTGTCCGGAGCATATCTCTTATATTATTTGAGGTAGGAATCTCAAATTTGGTGTGTGGATGCATCTTGGGATGACGAAGTGTCGCGTACCATAATTGGGTCACTGTGACCTTGAACTTGACCTCTGACCTAGTTTCTTGAAAACTGCATTGAGTCTGGTGTATATCTCCTATATTCTTTGAGATAGGAATTCCAAATTTGGTGTGTAAATGCATCTTTGGATAACGGGGTGTCACATGCCATTTTTGGGTCACTGTGACCTTGACCTCTGACCTAGTTTTAAGAATTATTGTGTCCAGAGCATATCTCTTATATTCTTTGAGTTAGGAATTCCAAATTTGGTGTGTGGATGCATCTTGGGATAGCGGAGTGTCATGTACCATTTTCGGGTCACTGTGACCTTGACCTTGACCTCTGACCTAGTTTTTAGAATAATCTTGTCCATAGCATATCTCTTATATTCTTTGAGGTAGGAATCTCAAATTTAGTGTGTGGATGCATCTTGGGATGACGAAGTGTCAGGTACCATAATTGGGTCACTGTGACCTTGACCTTGACCTCTGACCTAGTTTTTAGAATAATCTTGTCCATAGCATATCTCTTATATTATTTGAGGTAGGAATCTCAAATTTAGTGTGTGGATGCATCTTGGGATGACGAAGTGTCAGGTACCATAATTGGGTCACTGTGACCTTGACCTTGACCTCTGACCTAGTTTTTAGAATAATCTTGTCCATAGCATATCTCTTATATTATTTGAGGTAGGAATCTAAAATTTGGTGTGTGGATGCATCTTGGGATGACGAAGTGTAGCGTACCATAATTGGGTCACTGTGACCTTGAACTTGACCTCTGACCTAGTTTCTTGAAAACTACATTGAGTCTGGTGCACATCTCCTATATTCTTTGAGATAGGAACTCCAATTTTGGTTTGTAAATACATCTTGGGATGACAGGGTGTCACATACCATTTTTGGGTCACTGTGACCTTGACCTCTGACCTAGTTTTAAGAATTATTGTGTCCCGAGCATATCTCATATATTCCTTGAGTTAGGAATTCCAATTTTGGTGTATGGATGCATCTTGGCATAGGGGAGTGTCATGTACCATTTTCGGGTCACTGTGACCTTGACCTCTGACCTAGTTTTTAGAATAATCATGTCCAGAGCGTATCTCTTATATTATTTGAGGTAGGAATCTCAAATTTGGTGTGTGAATGCATCTTGGGATGACGAAGTGTCACTTACCATAATTTAGTCACTGTGACTTTGAACTTGACCTCTGACCTTGTTTCTAGAAACTGGTGCATATCTCCTATATTCTTTGAAATAGGAATTCCAAATTTGGTATGTAAATGCATCTTGGGATGCCTGAGTGTCACAAACCATTTTTGGGTCACTGTGACCTTGACCTCTGACCTAGTTTTCAAGAATTATTGTGTCCAGAGCATATCTCCTATATTATTTGATGTAGGAATCCCAAATTTGGGGTGGAGATTCCTCTTGGGATGGCGGAGTGGTGCATACAATTTTGAGTCATTTTGACCTTGACATTGACTTCTGGCTTCATTTCTAGGTTTTTCTTGCTATATTATAGCTATCTTTCCTCAAATGTGTCTTGTGCTAGACCAATTCCTTTGGGGGCATTCGTCACGTGTTTGTGACATTTCTTGTTTTACAAAAAATTGCCACATCGGTAAAATTTTAATGTTATAATTCAATTATCTTTCTAGATTTGGCAGCCATGTAGCTGGGACATCAACTTGTAAGAGAACTATGCGAGTCAATAATACCAGCCCTTATGGTAAGCAATCAAGGAAAAATTGTTCATAGGTCCAGATAAGGATAGTTTGTGCACCTATAATTGCATTTATTTCCTAACCCATCAATTTAAACATATGTTTTGGTGCTCAAAAGGACCGTCTCATTGAGACGGTTCTTTTGAATACCTACAACATATGTTTTGGTTGAACAATAAGAAAATAATTTTCCAGTACACACTCTTATGTGGGGGCCTGATTGTGGTCCAATCTCGCTTATTCAAAGTCCTCAGGACCAAAGCTTTTATTTCCAATTATCAGCATAGGTCTAGTTAAGAGAAATTGTTAGTGTATAACTGATATCCTCACATATTTAAGCCAAATGGAATTTCCTCATCTTATCAATTGGACCAGTTCATTTCCTAATTTAGGGTTGTTAGGTTGTATTTTTTTATAGAAATTCTAATAGGATTTTCTGTCAGCAAACAGTGAAGCACCTGATTAGACGCCGCGTTTTGCGGGGTCTGTTCTAGTCTGCACTGTTTGCCTATGTCCCACAAAAAGGATGCTAGGCTCAAATGGGTTAAAGGTTAAAACACTATTTTCTGCAATAACCCGAAGTCTGCATATGCGATAAGCACCTTTTCGCCTACATGTTGTCTGCTACCATGATAATAACCATAAGTCATGTCTTGAATGGAAAGAAGTTATCATGCTCAGCACGAGACGTTCAGGACATGATGTCCGATGTAAACAAATGAGGTGACACGACTTAAGTTTTTGTAGTTTGAATGTGGTAAAACAGTGAATTAGAATATGTGATTAACAGATAATAACACACGGTTTCGGTTATAGCCCCAAGACCCCATCATCAGCCTGGGAGCTTTGGGCAAGAACCAAAACTGTGTGATAACTTACTAATCAATTTTAACATATATTTTGGTTTATCAAAAAAATTGTCTCATTATGAAAAATAATTTCAAATAGCACTTTTTTATCTTGAGGCCTGTTTATCTTGAGGCCTTGTGTGTTACTGAAAATTATTTTGCTTATTTCTCAACCAAAGCATATGTTGTGGGTACTCAAAAGAACCGTCTCAAGACATTTCTTTTGAGCACCCCAAACACATGTTTAAACTGATGGCTAAGAAAATAATTGCAATTTTACGCTAAAAAATGCTTTACTGGCCCTATGATTATTATCCTTAATTCCTTTCAAAACCTATGTTTTTGGGGATACATAAAACAAACAACTTAGGGAGACTTTCTTTATGCACCCAAAATGTGTGTATTGATAGGAAATAATAATTTTGAAATGTTTCATAGATATGCCCTGTACTCAGAATCTATTGTATCCTAAACTTAGAATTGAATATGCAAGCATTATTAACTGTCAAAACTCTAATTGTTGGGTTTAATACGCACATTTTGAAGAAGAAAAAAATGTTCATTATTGCATAGTGCTGTCTGTCCTTCCATCTGTCCATCCCTCCATCAACCAACATTCTTGTACTCTCCATAACTGTTCAGGCTAATTTGTTATAATTATTTAAGAATACATATTACATCAAGACAATGTGTAGAGCAAAAGAATTACAGTAAAATCTGTCTTAACCGGCCACTCAAAAAGACCAAAATTGTTTTTCATGACCAATTATCGCTTAATGCAGGTCAAAAGTATTGCAGAATGCTCCAAGGGGAGCATTCTGCAATACTTTCTACCTTCATTAAGCTACCATATATCATCAATATCTTTGTTTTGTCTATTTGTGAGTGGTCGCTTAAGACAGGTTTTGCTGTCTTGTCCTCTTTTTCCTAGTTTACAACTTATGTCCCTTTGATTAAAATTTTCCAAAAATTCTTGTACAATCGCTAACTCAGTGACCTGTAGAGATATCTTCATGCAATTTTAAAGGAATGTTTATAAGGTCAGGATGACATGTTTGCTAGTTGCTTTTGGTTTCTTCCTTTCAGAGTTATGTCCCGTTGATTGTGCTTTTATGCCAATTTTGTACAAACATTCTTGTAAGCAGCATGACTCTGTAAGGTAGGCCTTTTTGGTAGGCAACTAGTGTTTTAAATTTAAAAAAATCTTCCATACCCATGCACCTTTTATTTTACAAGAACTTTTTGAAAGCAGCAACTTTTGAAATCTGCTGATAGCCTTTGCAAATAGTTTGGATCCAGATCAGGTTTGAGAGAATGTAACTCCAATTCTAGATCCAAACAGTTTGACAATCTAATAGTGTTCCATAAAGATTTATCGAAAAACTACTATCCTCACTGGCTTCACTGCCTTGTGGTCCTTGAGCAAGACACATTTATCCTAGCTTAGTACTGGTTCAACCCAGGAAGATCCATCTGTGTTTAACTGAAAGATTGTTGATGGGACGTAAAGAATCAAATCAAACAAACAAATTCTCACTCTTGTCCCTCCCATTATTCAAGAAACAAATAATTACAACCTAAGGAATGCTGATGACATACAAAGTATCCATGCTCGCACAAACTTATACTATAGTTCCTTCTTTCCATCAAGCATAAGGGCGTGGAATAGCTTGCCTGATGATACAAAGCAATACCCATCCATTTCTTCCTTCAAATTCCGACTTAATAGAGACATGAACAAACCACCAAAATATTACAGCGCAGGCACACGCATGGTTCAAATCCTCCATACTTGTATTAGACTTAAATGCAGCTCATCAAACACCCACCTGTACAGGAAAAAACATAGAACCAGAGCCTACATGCCAATGTGGAGGTTTGGAAAGTTCTTACCACTTCTTTTTTGTCTGTCCAATATTCATAGATGCTAGGTCAGGATACTTACCAGCAAGCTTAATCAATTTAACTACCAGTGATCTTTTGTTTGGTATGGAAAACAAAACAAACCACAAAAATGCAGGTACAAGAATTCATAGTGGAATCAGGAAGGTTCGCTCCAAACTAGTTAAACATGATAAAACAATATCCACAATGTTCAATGCTCAGCATAGAAAATTGTAGTCATTACCTTCCCCCTCTCCCCCACATTTTTTCTTCTTTTTCTCTTTATCTGCCATGCACTGCTGTTGATATTACTTAGTGACATTGATTGCCAGTCTCATTCTCAAATAATTTTTGTATGATCCACATTGTAATAGGAAATTACTTAAATATAAGCTTCAGCTTACTGTTAAATCCTGTACCACTGTACATTATACAATTATTGACTAATGAGGCATTGGATATGATGTGATATCGACCAGATAATACCAATATTGACCGAGGCGAAGCCGAGGTCAATATTGGTATTCTCTGGTCGATATCACATCATATCCAATGCCTCATTAGTCAATAACTGTTTTATTATATAACATTTAGAGAAAGATGTACAGGTATCATTGCACCTGGAAAAAATACTGAACTTATATACACGTTTTGGGACAGTCAAGCATTTAGCAGAAACGGTGCAAACCTAAATAAGACCACTCTTTTACTATTGCATATATGTTGTGCATGAGTGTCATCATTCAACATTTACAAACAAGAATTCTAACACACTTCGCATGTGGAGCCTATGATAAAATAAGTGTGATATGCCAAACAATAATTCACAGCTTTGAAAGCGCAGGGAAAATGTGTGATAGCTGACGTCATATGTTACTGGTAAACGACGTCATTCATGGCGATAGACGGTGTAACGTCATTTTTACGCTTGAAAGACGTTACAAATACATGTAAACGTATGCGACGTGGTCTAAGTATTGGCGGGAGTTCTTCAGTGCAAAGGCGGAAAGTTGGAAGAAGCTGAAGACTTCAAATTTGTTTTCGTCGTTTATTGTGCATCAAAATCGAAATAGATCAGCTCAAGTGCGTGATTTGTTGCGTTTTCAGCAACTACGATATGATTATTAGCCACGCTTTAGAAAAGCAAAACCGGAAAAAAAAAAAAAACAAGGAGTCTAATTTTAGTAACTAATATACACTGGCAAGCGCGGGCAAGCCAGTGAATATGACAATATATTGACTGGCCACGTGAACGCTCTAAGCCAATGAAAATCAGTCTTTTTTCTTCGTTATATAATAATAGTATATATTATATTATGCTTGTAAATTCAGAAATAAAACATTGTTTAAACTAAAGATTTTTTGAAAAAAAAATCAATTTTGAAAAAGTCAGAAGATGACAACAAAAATGTGAAAAATTACCTAGCGCGCAAATATTCAAATGAATTTCCTTGATTTTAACTGAGAAACACAATTTGGTTGAGAGTGACAACACACTCACAGATCTCGTTGTGACTTACAGTAAACTTTTAACTTTGAATGAATTACATTGTTTTTAACAGATATCTGTGTTGACTGGTTAGCACACAATGTGATTGAAGGTGACAAAAAACTCACAGTGACTTATTGTAAACTTTTAACTTTAATTTGATGCATTGTTTTTACCAGATATTCGTGTTGACTGGGAAACGTACAAAGTGGTTGAGGGTGACAACAAACTTATAGATCTTATTACGACGTATGGTAAACCTTTCCCTTTGAAAGACAGTGATGATACTAAAATAGTACCGCCTACAGAACGTAAGTATTCTTCACACATTTTGGCATACAGTAAAACCTGTGTAAAACGGCCACTCAAAAATAGATAAAACAAAGATTTAAATGACAAATGGTAGCTAGCTTAATGAAGGTTGAAAGTATTGCAGAATGCTCCCCATTTTTTTGGTCTTTTTAGGGTGGTAGCTGTTTTACACAGGTTTTACTGTAATCAAGGTGCAAAATGCAAAACAACATCTTGCTAAGCTTCCTATGACATTAGCATTGCAACAGGGTTCCCACAGACTCTGGAAATCATGGAAAACCTGGAAAAACAGGAAAAAAAGTTCCATGCATGGAATTTGAAAAAACCTGAATAATCATGGAAAAATCATGGAATTTTGTGAAGTAATTTGAAGAAACCGCCACTAGCCAGAAAACTAGCTGTCAGACACACAAAACTTGTGTGTCTGACAGCTAGTTTTCTGGCTAGTGGCGGTTTCAAGTTTTAATTGTTTCAAAATATACGTATGGTCTACAAGCATGCTTATTTATATACATAACTGTTACTGCACTCTGCATTTATGCTTTGCTTGGTGAAGATGCTGCTTAAAAGGGAGGTTGGAGGCTGTTCATTAAATAGTCATGGAAATTACATTGTTGATCATGGAAAATCATGGAAAAATCTTGGAATTGTGTTTTTGAATTTCTGTGGGAACCCTGTTGCAATGCTGATGCCTTTATGTGATCCTAGATTATTTACATCATTCTCTTCCATTGATGCTCAGTAAGACTTAGTGATGCTAAGCCTTGGTGCAGTGATTCTGAATTACTTAGATGCAATGTAGTTTTTTGAAAAACCCTTTTTTGGAGAAAATGGATAGTTTAATCAACCCAATATAAGAAAAATAGCAAGTGAGTATGATTAGGAAATACCACAATCACACACTGCAGACCAACCCATGGTATCATGAGGAAGAGCTACAGAACAATAACAAAAACAAGACATTGGGAAGACAAACAAAATAAAGCAACCAGCTCTCTCTTCCCCATCATGATAATTGCAAAACAGGAAACAAAGGAATGCACAACAAAACATGGAACAAACACAGAATCCCACAATGGGAGCAACAATCAACAACAACAACAACAACAACAACAGAATCACTCCCTTAGAATGGACAGCAGCCTAAGCCACAGTGTCAGCTTCAATAAGAGGATAAAACATTCTTTTCTGTATATTAACGTTTGCCAAGCCGGAGTGTGATAATGTGTTGCAGCCCAAACCGCAAAGCGGTTAGGGCTGCAACACATTATCACACGAGGGCTTTGCAAAAGTTAATATACGGAAAAGAATGTTATATTGTCATTGTTATATACCTTCCTTTCAAGCACAAGCAGTTCCAAATAATTTTATTCCATTGTATGCAGAAACGTTCACCGTAACATCATGAAGCATACAACCAAATCACACCTGATAGGCAGCAATCGAAAACGTCAATAAATCGACGAACGTAGACCAAAAATAGTTAGAAACAGAGTTTTTGTTTGAATTTTAGTCACCCAACTGGCGACAAATGGCAATCAAAAACACTGTTTATGGCCATTTCTGGTCTGTGTTCGTTGATTGTTAAGAGAGTTTTCGATTGCCGCCTATCCGATGTTGAAACAATTTTTTTCAACAACATGAAAATGTAAATTATTCCTAGTAGCCCTTGTTTTGGCTACATATTCAGTAGGCCTATATTCAATAAACACTTCAGATAGGCGAGTCCCTGATTATATTATGATCCTGAGGGTAAGATGAACAGGCCTGGATCATAATGCTTCATTGCATCAGGGTCCAAACTGATTACTAAGACAAAATGCCATTATGTTCTTGAGAAAGAAGCATAGGTCCAGATAAGGAAATTTTATTTGCGTAAAATTTTAATTATTTTCTTACCCAATAATTTTAACATGTGTTTTGGGTGCTCAAAAAACCGTCTCATTGAGATGGTTCTTTTGTGTACCCACAACATATGTTTTGGATGAGAAATAAAGAAAAAAAAATTCCAATACACCCTCTTATCTGGAGGCCTGAAGAAGTACAATATTATTTGGAATTAATGAATTACCTATGACCCCTCAATATATAAAATGGACCATCTCATTGTATCAAACCAGAAGGAAGAATCCATAGATGCATTTAGTGTTAAAATATCTCATGGGTTTAGATAACAAAATTGAGCGTAAAATTGAAAATATTTTCTTACCTATCAGTTTTAACATATGTTTTGGGTGCTCAAAAGAACCGGCCTATTGAGATGGTTCTTTTGAGTACCCACAACATATGTTTTGGTTGAGAAATAAGAAATTTATTTTTTTGGTATGCACTCTTAACTAAAGGCCTGTATCTTATCCTGTTTATTATACCACACAGAGGAGTATAACAAGAGATATGGCAAAGGTAAGATCAAGTGTTGTGGTATGGCTGCATGTCTGCTTCTGTCTTGTGTGTGATAAATATCCTTATCATATGATGTCGTGTCTGGGAGTTTTTGTTTGTTTTGTTTTGTTGCTTTACGTCCCAAGTCAACAGCTATGCTCATGGAGGGAGGGTCAGTTCACCTAACCACACTTTTTCCTGGGCAAGCTTGAATAAGCAGGTAACCAGTACTTCGTGCACATACTTTCGCTTGTAGTGAAATAACGCAATGCAATAAAATCGATAAACCACTAGTGGTTTACAGATTTTTGGGAAACATTATGACGTCCATAACAACGTTGCATACATAATGACAAAATTATAACGTTTTTAGTGCAAAAATGAGACTTCAAATAGAATCTAACATTCCTGCTCTTGTATTATTGAATTTATTAAACTCATTGCGAGAAAAAGATAAAATGCTCAGCAAGCCTCACATTTTATCTCTTTTTCCCAACTTGTTTAATAAAATCAATATAACATGAACACTCGTGTAAGATCCTATATTTCGGTGATAGTTCAAAGTTGATGAATGAGGCACATTCTAAAAATCACAGGAAAAGGAGCATTTAAATTTTAAGTAAAAGAGCGGGCTTTAAGAATTGAGTATGAATTACATTATACTCATGTTATATTGAATTTGTTAAACAAAGTTGGTGAAATGAGATAAAATGCAAGGCTTGCCAAGTATTTTATCACTTTTTTGTAACTAAGTTAATAAATTCAATATTACCTGAGCAGGAATGTTAGATTTGCAATTATATTAAATTACTTTCACTTTTTTGGCATGTAAACGTTTGTCATTATGTAGGCGAAGTTGTTATGGTTACCACTAAATAATGTCATTTAAGGGTTCGCACAGGCTTTAAAAGTACTTTCGTGAAAAGTCCCTGAAATTTAATCTGCCTTGAAAAGTACTGGAATATCACTCAAAAGCCTTGAAAAGTCCTTGAATTCTACTATTTTAGGTACTCTCGGATTTGATCTATTCTTAGAAGACCATATTTGAAATTTTAGAAGATTCATTTTATCAGACAAAAACTTAATATTTGCAATTGCTGCTTCACCCATAAGCCTTGTCACACAAAAAGTACCAAAATGTCATTGTAATGGCTAATGTCCAAGTCCGTGTGCAGTGGTGGATCCACAGGGGGTTCAGGGGGTTCACTCGAATCCCCTCTCCGCCCCCTGTATTTAAATATCCTATGAAAATGAAATAGTTTGGTCTCAGTGAGACCAAATTATTTAATTTTCATGGGATATTTAAGAAAAAATAGATAAAATCAGTAAAGCGAACCACCCACCCACCTTTATACAATGAACCCCCTTTTCAGAAATCCTGGATCCGCCCCTGGTGTGTGAAAGTAACCAGATAGCACAGGGCTTTCTTTGACTGAGACTGGTTAAGAGAAGGCATGTTTTTGTCATATGTTAACAACAAAAGCCTAGATCAGCTTTAAACATCTGAGGAATGTGGTTGTTGTTGAGTTCTAGAAAGAATTGATGCTATGCTTACTTCATCCAAGTTTTAAATTTTATATATAGCATAAGGTTCCTTTTTGTGTCACTTGGCTGGATCATGTGTGCAGTTTTGTTTTGTAACATTGCTTTATGTTTAAGTTTGTTAGTTAGTTTGAGTGAACTACCATATGGGTCGATGCGAGAAAACCTGTCTTTGGTGGTTTACGAACAACAAAGGCACAGACCAGCCTGTGCATCCATGCAGTCTGATCAGCGCCTTTGTTATTCGCTTATTGGAAAGTATCATGTCTAAACTTGCTACAAGCAAAATTTCAATTTTCTAGCTAGTCTCTGTAGCTGAGGAGACTGGTTTGAGTCTCGCTTTTTCAGAAACCCTGAAGACAGGTTTTCTCGCGACGAGGCCCATATTTGGCATAATAACTTTTCAAAACACTATACTCTCTTTTGTAAACAGTGTAGAGCCAGATCAGCTGGCGGCTGTTGAAACCAGCTGATCAGGATCCATACTTTCTCATTCAAAGAGTCAATCCGTATCAATGGCTCAGTGGGAGAGTGCTTGACTTGAGACCGAGGGACCTCGGGTTCAAGCCTCACCGGCGTCACTGTATTGTGTCCTTGAGCAAGACACATTTATCCATCTTGCTTAGTACTGGTTCAACCCAGGAAGACCCGTCTCGACATAACTGAAAAAATGATGACTGGGACGTAAAGAGTCAAATCAAATCAAAATCAATAATGAAGTCACCCATCTGGGTTGACTGGAAACAGAAGTTCATCTAGGATAAACACTTAAACCCTTTACCGCATGATAGTGCTTTTTGACGCCTTTGAAATATCATGTATTTGAAAATATCGTGAAAAATCAAGCATTTGCTACTTTGAAGCAAATGCTCCATTCCCCATAAGATTTTCAAAAGTATTCAAAACTTTACTTAAATTATTCTTGAATTTTTTAAGTGTTGTCTAAAAATAGAAATGATGTCATGATCTAAAAATAGCCTAATAAAGTACTCAGTGTGTGCTTACAAGGGTGTACATACTTGAAAATAGAGAATACTAGGTGAGTGTCTTTTGATATCATCTTTACCAGGCAAGGCTTTGAGAACAGAAAGCCAAGCCATGTGAACTTGATATCAAAAGAAAGGTACCTGGCATTCTACAAGTTCACCAGGTTCACTCTTGAAACCAGCAATTATGACGTAGTTGCACCTCTTTGTCATAGAGCTTGGTCAAGTTGGCTTGCAGGTTAACTTAAATTTACTAAATCAGTAAATTTACTAGATCAGTAAATTTGATAGTTCTTATCATTCACCGAGTATATTTACAAGGTATCTACAATGCGTTTCTTGGCTTGTAGCAACTTTACTATCTTTTCCTGTTGCCAAATATGGGTGGTGTTACATGTTGCTTTGGCATTTGTGTCTGTTGCATGCTATTAGTCTATCTGCAATGTGGGAGTGCAGTGGTTCAGTGGTAGAGTGCTTGACTCGAGACCGAAGGGCCGTTGAGCCTCACTGGCATCACTGCATTGTGGTCCTTGAGCAAGACACATTTATCCTAGCTTGGTACTGGTTCAGCCCAGAAAGACCCGTCCCTGTTTAACTGAAAGATTGTTGATGGGACGTAAAAAATCAAATCAAACAAACAAACAAACTATCTGCAATGCTATTATAGTATGTACAAAGTAAGAAAGACAGCAAGGATCAGGAATCGATACAATCAAGTACTACACCTGTCCCAGGATACCAAATAGGAAAGTAACAAAATCACAATAAACATCACAAACAAGAGCCAAGAGGTCAGCCCTTTCCTGGGTGACCACAAGGTAGCAATGAACTGATGCGAAAGCATATAGGCCCAAACCGGCCCCACAGCATGCCAACCTCATCCTTAAGCCCATTTGAGTGTGGATTATGTCAGCCTGGACCCATCAGTGCTACATTTGGGCCTGGATGATAAAATTTTGAACACCAGAAAGGCCTAGACAAACAGTGCAGACCCTGAAAAACACCTACAGTTGATGCCTCTTCAGAAGCGTCTGATCAGGGGTCTTCTCTGTTCGCTATTCTGTTGAGTTCTATCCCTGTAAACAAAAATTTTAGAAGAGAACAGAATAAGAAAAGTGTTCAAAACTTTTGAACATTTATTGTAACTGCATTTGTGAACATTTTCGGGATTATTTGTTAATTCAGTATTTTGAAACCGAGTTTCCATAGAAATTCAGTATTAAAATACTGAATAAGGTAGATTGTAATAGCTGCTCTGATTTATTTTCAGTGCATCTACAGACAATTGACCCTTTAAGCTTTTAATTGGTTTTGTGAGCATTGCAGGAACTATTAACATGTGAATTTCTTAAGATCAGGATTAAAAACTTTTTTGAACTTTCTGGGTGAAAGTTCAAAAAAGTTTTTAAATGTAACAAATCTAGATTCGATAATGCACATGGAAATACAGTGCAATCTCTCTATAACAAGGTATTGGGGTCCATCAGAATGGACCACGTTTTAAGAGAACTATGTTATAAAGGGACAATTTTTTAAAGGAATTATAATTCCTTTGTAAAATCCCATGGTAAAAAAAATTGGGAGCCACAACATGACAGTACTATATCCAGATTGATGTTATATCAAGGTGTTTTATAAAAGGACTGCTCTGTACTAGGGCCTATTTATTTGCAATATTTTATGTCAGTAAAAAAAAAATAAAAGATTTTCTGTTTTTCTGTTAACCTTGCATATGTATTATTTGAACACACAAGCAACTCTTCTACATTTCCAGAGCCAGAACCTTATGTTCGAGAACCAACTGACTTTATTCCTGATTCTGAAGACACTTCTGCCGCTACCAGCCGAGAAGTAACACAGGCCAACATTTCTCAGAAAAATGGTACAGCTGAAGAGACCAAAACTCAACAACGACCAAAAGTTGTCTCCCTTGTTTGCAGAGCACATGAAGGACAATTGTCAACAGCTCCATATAGCATCAAGCCGACTCAGTTGGTAAGTTTAAAATACCTTATACCAGGCCACGTAGCGCAGTCGGTAATGTGTCTGGCTACAGAGGCGAGTCTGACTGCAGATCCAGGGGTCCCCAGTTTGATTCCAATCCGGTCCCATACTTTCCTGGAGATTGATCATGAAATAATTTCTAGGCTCATTCTCCTCCCTTCCGCTGAATCATTCAAGAAGGGTTGTTGTCAGTAACAAGTGAAAAAGTATGTGCACAAAGTACTGGTTCAAGCATGCCCAGGAAAAAAGTGTGGTAAGGTGAACTGATCGTCCCGCCATGACCTTAGCTGTTGACTTGGGACGTTAAGCAACAAAACAAACAAACAAAAATGAAATACCTTATCAGTTACCTCTCATATTAACTGTATTGTTGACCTGATAAATGTTCCCTATCTCACAGCATGTATCCTTATCAGGTATACATGACGTTGCACTTTTTGAATGACATCATCAATGACAATGAATCACACGAAACATCGATAATAACGACATAATCCCTAGTTTGAAGAGTGAATCAACTTGGTAAACTGATAAATAGAATACCAGGTTTGCATCTTTTGATATCAAGTTTACCAGGCTCGGCTTGGAAAATGCATGTTGAATCGCTTGGCAAGTCTCGCAATTCAACAGGTGTTCTCGAAGCCTTGCCTGGTAAACTTGATATCAAAATACTCTCACCTAGTATTCTCTGTATATTGACAAGCTAAGCACACTTATACCCCTGGTACGAAGTATATAGGGGGTTTATAGTTTTTGCCTTTTCTGTAATTATGTTTGTCTGTTTGTTTGTCTGTCTCTCTGTAAACTTTTTTTTCCGTCAAAGATTTCTCAGCAACTACATGGGTTAGGATTCTGAATTTTGGTACAAAGCTTGATAGTGATGAGTTGTATTGTGTAACAAAAAAAAAACCAGCCACATAATGCTTATCAGCCCCTTTATTTGTTCATTTTTCTTTCTCTCCAATGGAAATTTCTGTCACAGATTTCTCAGCTCCTATTGGAGCCAGTGTTTTAAAATTTTCGTGTACACCTTCAGGAAGGCAAAGTGTACTATGTAAATGGAAATTAAGATGCTAAACCTCATTTTGTCTTCTTTTTTCAATTTTGCATTTTTTCCTTCTTTCACTTTTATATAATACATATGGACATTTTTTCCGTCAAATATGTCTCAGCAACTACTTGAGTTAGGATTCTGAAATTTGGTTCAAAGCTTGATAGTGATGAGTTGTATTGTGTAACAAAAGAACAGCCTCATATTGCTTATCAGTCCCTTTATTTGTTCATTTTTCTTTCTCTCCAATGAAAATTTCTGTCGCAGATTTCTCGGTTCCTAATGGAGCCTGTGTTTTCAAATTTTGTGTACACCTTCAGGAAGGCAAAGTGTATTGTGTAAATAAAAATGAAGGTGCTAAAGCTCATTTTGCCTTTTTTTTTTCAATTTTTCTTTCTGTCACTCCTATATAACACATATGGACGTTTTTGTCCGTTTTCTCAGCAACTACTTAATTTAGGATTATGAAATTTTGTGTACACTTTGAGGTAGGCAGAGTATTGTGTAAATGAAAATTAAGGTGCTAATCCTCATTTTGCCTTCTTCTTTCAAATTTTCAATTTTTCCTTCTGTCACTCTTATATAACACATATGGACATTTTTCATCAAAGTTTTCTCAGAAATAACTTGATTTAGGATTATAAAATCTTTGACAATTTTGTCTTTTCTCTGAAAGTGTTACAACCTCGGGGGTATTTGAGCTTTGCTCACTTCTTGCTATATTTTTTCTTATTTCTCAAACAAAACATATGTTGTTGGTACCCAAAAGAACCGTCTCAATGAGACGGTTCTTTTGATCCCCCAAAACACATGTTAAAACTGATGAGTAAGAAAATATTTACAATTTTACGCTTCAAAATTTTGTTTTTCTAAACCTGTGTGTACATCTATCAAAGGATAAGCCTATTTCATGGCCTGAGCCAGCATCTACTTCCCTACTTTGTGTGATCAAGTAGTGAAGGCTCTGGCAACAATGCCCTGGTGCTCAGGTCTGTCAAACTGTATATTGTATAAATCATCAGACCGGATGTGATGGACCATATTTAAGGATTGAAATGCAGATTTTTTAGTTTGCACTGGATGATGCAAAGTATTATTCATAATACTGAATAAGAGAGATTTTTTATTTACAGTTTATCTGAAGACAATTGTCTATGAGCCATTACATGAGATTTCCAGCAATGTGGTATGTGCGACCAGCAAAGGCTCAGACCAGCCTGTGCATATGTGCAGTCTGATCAGAACCTTTGCTTGTCGATTGAATAGCATTTGGAGTTTCTAAGCTTAAAAGAGGCTGCACAGGCTGGTCTGAGTGTACACTTGTCAAAATGCCACATTGTTGGAAATAACGTGTCGCAGCTCAATTGAGGATTCACACGTGAAATTGTTTATATTTTGTAGGTATGTTGAAAGGTTTTAGATTTGAATTTCATATGTTTGGGATTGTTTAGAAATTTAGAACTTTCACCTAATGTATTTAAGGTGATCCCTGCCAAAAGCCATGCTAATATTGCGTTGAGCTTCACGCCATACCCCACAGCCGAGGTACCTAAAGACATGGACTGTATAGGATACATGCTTGGTTATATGAGTCTTGACAACGATAAAGCTGTCAGACAAGAGGGGTTGGTTACAAGATCTCAGGTGTATAGATATGACAGCCCATCTCAAGCCAGCACTGTAAGTGAGATACTTGGTTTAACTACAGTAAAACTTGTCTTAAGCGCCCACTCAAAAAAAGACAAAACAAAAGTCTTAAAGACAAATGGTAGCTTAATAAAGGTCGAAAGTATTGCAGAATGCTCTCTTGGAGCATTCTGCAATACTTTTGACCTGCATTAAGCGATAATTGGTCTTGAAAACCAATTTTTGGTCTTCTTTTTGAGTGGCCGCTTAAGAAAGGTTTTACTGTATTTCCCTCCAAGAGGTGATTTTTTGCCTGCAATTGCAAGCAATTAGAACCCAGATCAGGAATTACAAAACATCGATCCTGATCTGGATCCAATTTGTTTGACCCTCTGGTAGTGTTCCTGAAAGAATTTTTGAGAAAAAAGTGTTTTGGAAAAAGTCAACAGACGACAACAAGGCATGAAAAATTATCCAATATGCAAATACAAGTAACTAATTTTAAACTTATTTTTATAAAAACCATGGAAAGAGCTACATAAAATAATTTTAACCCTTAAAAATGCATCTGAAAAATGACGTCTGCTGAAGTCCTCTGCTGCAAATAATTGTCTAACATTATGCAATTTAAGTATAGTAGCAAACAGCGTGGACCCAGATCAGACTGCTCCCATAGGAGCAGTCTGATCTGGGTCCACACTTTTGCCATAAAGGCTTGTTAAACATTTCAACAGAGGAGAAAAGCAGACAACTTTTGTTGGATTGGCGCATTAAGGGTTAAAGATCTGAATGAAAACTTTTGAAATACACAATATGAATGTATTTCTTTTCACAGAATAGAAATAAAGGGGGAGTTCCAAATCTGCCCACGCATGGATTTCGATAATATTTTGCATGTTGATTACCTACGTTATGACAGCTACAAAAATGAAATAATTTCATTCCTCGAAGGCTGTTAGGCCACAGGGGTGCACCTTGATGTACACCCTCTTTGTACTAATATATGACCTATTAAATATCAGTCTCAAATCAATAACAATATTGACTGCAACATTCTTTGAATGGTATATGAAAGAAGACTTTCCAGGGTATACCTTACTACCATTAATGTATATGAATACATCTAGATATTCTTTTTCTGACCCATCAAAAGGGGTACGTGCATTTAGAGGCTATTTTGGCCCCCCTATGGGGTCAAAAAATAAAAGTTGCTCTTCACAAGTTTCTTCTTATTAGTTTATTAGAACAATAGCCGAAGTATAAAAATCTGGTATTGATTTGACTATATCTGTTGCTATGGTAACAAAAATGGCCGCCAAATTAGGCTGAAAATAGGAAAATGATCATTTTGGAGCAAATTTGAGACATGTAACAGAGGAATTAATATAGAGCACAAGCAAATACCAAAAAAAAATTTTAACAGATGATGAGAATTATTATGGCAAACAATATATTAAAAGGTTTTTTTGGTATTTGCTTGTGCTGATATCTAATTCTTAAAAAATCGGTCTCCAAAAGCCTCAAATTTGGCCCAAAATGGCAATTTCTCTATTTTAAGCCTATTTTGTCAGCCATTTTGGTTACCATAGCAATGGGTAAAAGTAAAATAAATACCAGAATTTTACACTTGGGCTATTCTTCTAATAAACCAATAAGATGAAATTGGTGAAAAGCAACTTTCAGTTTTTGGCTCTAAAGGGGGCCAAAATAGCCCCTTAATGCACGCACCCCTTTGAATTATCCCCATGTTGACCACTAAAGTTAGTGTCTATAGGGGATTCTTTCCTAATATTTACCATGTTCCAGTTTTTGTCAACCCATAATATTTTCAGAAAAGTAGGTCAAATACATCCTCTTTATGCATGTAAATTTTCATAAAATTCGGACACCGGTAAAAGTTTTATAATTTGAATGAAATGAGTTAAGTCTGTTTTGATTCTAAAGTGATTTCAAATAAAATACTCCAGTTAGGTCTTACAAACCGCAGTTTTTCCACCAGTATTATTCTAAAAACGCATTGACTATCACTATTTAGTATCTTCATCCATACTAGGTCCAAAATATTTTTGGTGTCAGAAGTTTTAGCTAATTCAATAGCATAAAACTGGCATTTTTGTAAGCAGCACTTGATAAGTAGCACTTGGTATAGAACTTAGTTGTACGGGTGGATGTCCAGCAGATATCATTTGAGAATTGATCTTCCACTGGTTTTTAAACTATTTGTGGACTGAAGCCAACAGGTGGTTATGCTCTTAATGTCTTTCAGCCATTGAAAAATTCAAACAGATTAGGATTATGCTAGGTAATTCATCGGCTGCCTCTACATTCTATGTTCCTGTTGCACCTAGAATTGCCTCAATTTTATGTCCCTCCGAATCAAATATTGAGGGTAAATTGGTTCAGGACTAAGTGCATACTTCTCATTAACTCTTATAAACTAAGTGAAACCAGGTCAAGTGTTTAAGAAATTGTATTTGTTCTCACTATTTTGGTAGGTTCTTTTTCAGAGAACTTGGATATCACATCAGCTTTCTTTGTATTGGGTTAAACTTTCCCCGTACACTGATAAAGTGTATTTTTATATTCTGTTTCTTCTGAAATATTTAGTTTCAGTAGAAAGTAGAAGACAAATTAAGCTAGTGCTAGAAGGCATGAGAACTGCAGCACTTTCCATTTAGTGCCATGCAGAGACTGAGTGAAACTGAGTCTTAAGTTTTAAAACTTTATAGTTTATTTCTATTATGGAATGATCCGTTTTCCCACATTATTTAAATATTATCCTTACTTTGCAGTCCCTTAGTCACTCAATGTGTAAATTTTAATGAATGGTTTACAGAATCTTATTTGAATTGCATTGTATCTTAATTGGTATTGATTGTGGTTATTTCTCCTGCATTAACCTTTATCCGCCAAAATATTTCAAAAGCGTATCCAAAAATACTTATCATAAACCCCATTTAAAATCATTAATACTCCAACAAGAGCTTTAAAACTTCTCCAATAAATAGAAATGGAGTTAATGAAAATAAAAATGATACTTTTTAAGATTATAAATGGATTTTCAAACATTAAGAAGCACTTAGCGAATTTTTGAATGTATACATACTGAACATCTTGCATTAGACGAGGTGAAACAGTCTTTGTGCTGTTATTTCCATCATGGTTAAATGACCTCATAATCATTTATTTTATACATTGAAATACATGAATGGTACATACATTATAACAAATTATCAGGCATCATGTTGAGAATAAATTAGGTTGAAAAATCGAAAGAGCTTGCCGCCTATGGCCACTTTTGATTAAGGTGTCCATTTTTTTTAATTTAAAAAATTAAAATTATTTAAATTTAACAACTGAAATAGATGAATGGGTAAATATCTCACAAATAGAACACACGTGTAATAGACAATCTTTCTGCAAAATTTTATAAAATTCTATGCGTGGGCAGAACCCTATGTAAATTCCATATAGGGTGGAACTCCCCCTTTGTATATAAGAAGAGGGTTATCAAGTTAAAGATTTGATGTCAGTTTCTCTTGGTAAAGCTTAAAAATAATGTTGAATTATTCAAAGCATCCCCCACCCCTGGCCGCATTTCTCACCAACTTTATGATTTTTTCTATAGTTAACCCTTAACCTCATAGAGACCCCTTTTGTTGCTTTTGCAAACAGAGCAGACCCTGCCTGATCTGGGTCTACGCTGTTTGTAAGAGCTGCCTGATCAGGGTCTCCTCTGTTTGCTTCATGGAAATATGATTAGATATGACCCTACACTAGTGGACCTGACAAGTAATTTCTTTGTGTTATGTACCAACATGAAAGTTTATTAATTTATATGATTATTCATAGTAGGTGGAGCCTAGCATGAATATTCATGAAGGAAAGGGTTAAAAGAGTATACAGTGTTAAAAATTGCATGCTCTGGTGTAGATTTGCTCTCGATAAACTACCATTGGTTTACAGATTTAGTAATGTTAAGTAATTACGTCCAATTTAATGTTGGGTAAAAGTGGCAAAATCTTGAGGTTTTCACTCAAAAAATGTGATTTTTAAGTAATTTAACATCATGTGATAAATAGAATTTAACATTCATGCTCCATTATTATTGAATGTATTAAACTTGTTGCTTGGCAAGCCTCGCATTTTATCTTTTTTCCCCAAAATCATTTAATAAATTCAATAAAACATGAGCACTCATGTAAGATCCTCCAATTTTACAATTGGGCAGTGGAAATCTACTCTGTACCAAAACTTTCAAGAATGAGCAACCAACATGCTTAAAACATATTTAACCCTTTCCTCCATGAAAACTCTTGCTAGGCACCACCCACTATGAATAATAATATTAATAAACTTTCATGTCGATACTTAGGACAACGAAATTACTTGTCAGGTCCACTTGTGTAGAATCAGATATATCATATTTCTATAAGCAAACAGAGTAGACCCTGATCAGGCATCTGGGTCTGCTCTGTTTACAAAAGCGTTATAAGGCGTCTCACTGCAGGAAAGGGTTATACCAAATTACCAAGCTAGTCTCATCGTAATTTAAATGGTACAAGCACAGATAACATAAGTCCCCTACTGTTGCAGCCACAATTTTCATCCGACCACAAAAATAAAATGACGAGCATAATAAGCACATTGCCACCTGTTCACATACAAAGTTTCATCAAGCTAGCTTGAATAGTTTTTGAGTTACAGTAAAACCTGTGTAAAACGGCCTCTCTCAAAAAGATAAAAAAGACCAATTATTGCTTAATTCAAGTCAAAAGTATTGCAGAAGGCTCCAAGGGGAACATTCTGAAATTTGACCTTCATTAAGCTACCACTTTGTTTTGTCTATTTTTGAGTGGCCGTTTTACACACTCAGGTTTTACTTATTCTCAAGATCTGTATGTTTTTGCAACATTTTGACTCTTTTCATTACCATAGTAGCCACAATTTTCATGCGACATCGAAAAAATGACACGCATAACCTGTTCACATACCAAGTTTCATCAAGCTACCTTGTTTATCTTGAGATCCAGTTTTCAGTGGACAGATGGATGGATGGACAGACAGATGGATATATAGACTGAGGGCAAACCTGTAGTACCTGCCAGGTCATGTAGCACAGTCGGTAACGTGTCTGGCTGCAGATATGTGTCTGACTGCAGATCTAGGGGTTGCAAGTTCGATTTCTGCCCGGTCCCATACTTTTGTGGAGATTGATCATGAAATAGTTTCTACGGCCATTCTCCTCCCTTCCGCTGGTTCAAGAAGGGTTGTTGTCAGTTACAAGCGAAAGTATGTGCACAAAGTACTGGTTATCCGCTTAGTCAAGCTTGCCCAGCAAAAAAGTGTGGTTAGGTGAACATGACCATAGCTGTTGACTGGGACGTTAAGCATCAAACCAAACAAGCATAACCTAGAGTACACTGGGGTGTGAACACTGGTAGGGGACTAAGAATCAGCACACTTTGGGTTTATCAAGGCTGCAGTAAATATTCTAAAATTTCAAACACTAGTTTGATACAAAAAAGTTATAGACAAACAGTGCAGACCCAGATCAGACTGCATCTGAAGAAGCACTCTGATCAGGGTCTTCCCTGTTAGCTATTCTGACATGCATTTTGTGAATTCCACTACTGAAAACTAACATTTTATTTGAGAGCAGGAAAAAAGTGTTTGAAATATTAGACCCTTTACTGCAATACAGAAAAAGAGCTGCAACATGAGATTTCCAATAATGTGGTATGTGCGACCATCAAAGGCTCAGACCAACCTGCACATATGTGCAGTCTGATCAGAGCATTTGCTTGTCGCTTGAATATATTCTAAGACCCTTAGGCTACTGACCGAACATCATTTGGAGTTTCTAAGTTTAAAAGGAGGCTGCACAGGCTCATCTGAGTCTACACTTGTCAAAATGCCACCTTGTTCGAAATCACATGTCACGGCTCAGATGTCATATTCTATTCTTTCAGTTTAACATTAGAGTGTGCAGATGAAGACGGGATGAGATATAGATCTGTCATGAGCAGCCTGCTACAAGAATATGGTGGGGTAGGCATCTTTGTTAAGGCCATGCATAAATTGACATGAAAAAACAGAACAGCAGAATTTTTCTCATGATTTGGCTTATGAATGGGTGTAGGAGAGAGATTCATTGTGTAATGGAAACTGGCCAATAAATTGAAAACTTTTATATTTGCTCACATTATATTTACTTTAATAGAAAGATCTTTTCTTGGCTATGTAAAAATAAAATTGCAGTTGTCCAGCTCTATTTCAAATTTACACAAGCCGCTGTTAAGATAGGATACTGAAATACAGTAAAAGTAAGAAAGAAGGCAAAGATCAGGAATCAATACAATCAAGCACCACACCTGACCCAGGATACCAATGGGAAAGTGACAACTTAACAATTAGACATCACAAAACCTGTCTAAAATGGCCACGCAACAGTAGACAAAACAATGGTCTTAATGACAAATGGTAGCCTACTGAAGGTCAAAAGTTTTACACAATGCTCTCTAGGAGCATTCTGCAATACATGTACTTTTGACCTGCATTAAGCAAAAGTTGGCCATGAAAGCCAATTTTTGGTCTTCTTTTTTAGTGGCCGCTTAAGACTGGTTTTACTCACAGTACAATAACATGTGTCATGAAACAGTGTTTTCAAAAACAGAATACTAAATGAGCTGATGAAAATTTTAGCCTATTCCTTTATGAGGTGAATATCTATATATTGGTGATTAATAACTGCATATATCTTTAATATTAAATATATAATTCAATATAATAATTCCATAGGGAATAATAACTATAAAGTCAATGAATTGTATTCACTCTTTCTCAAATTTTTGGCCAAAGGCTTTCTTCAAAATATTAGAAACAATTTTCACAGCTAAGTAGCATCCATGATGACCATTATGATAAATACAGTCAACCCTCTTTATAACAACACTGTTTGTTCCAAGCTATCTTTGACGTTAAAGTGAATTTGCTGTTATAAAGAAATTCTGACCATTACAAGATTTCCACATAATAATCATTTGGTAAAAGAAAATATGATACAAATGTAATAAAATACTATTATTCCAAATGTTTACATCAGTTCAATTTCATATTGCATCAAAATGCACAAAGCTTCCCACTTATCAAGTGAGAAAGAAACCTGTTCATGCAAAAAGACCTTGTTCTGATCACAAAATTGTCTGATACATGGTAACAATTCTGTTATAATGAATTTATTTTCAATAGAAAATGTATATCTGTTCCCAGAAGTTACTGTCGGTGTCGTTAAGTGAATATTCTGTTATAAAGAGGGAATATTAATGGAAACAGATCCGTTCCCAGCAATTTTATGTCGGATATTGAATATTCTGTTATAATGAGTGACGTTATAAAGAGTTTTGACTGTACCATAATGGTTATCAAAGAAAGAATGCAATTCATTGACTTTTATATTAAATATGCTGTAATTTAATTGACTTTTTCAATTGGTTTTGCAGCTGAAAGCAGAAAGCCTGGCAGTGAACAGTGTGATGTTGTCTAACCTGACCTTGACCCCTCTGACCTTCAGACTGGTTACACAGAAACCATTCATGTTAGTAGAACTTGATCCCTCGAGCAATAAAGAAGGAAACACAAGAGCACAGTCTACAGATATGCACACTCTCAAACCAAGGCATAACCTTGTGGTAAGTTTCTTAAAGACATTGACCCCTTTAACCTTCAGACTTGTTACACACAAACCATTCATGCTGGTGGAATTTGATCCCTCGGGCAATAAAGAAGGAAACACAAGAGCCCAGTCTACAGATATGCACATTCTCAAACCAAGGCATAACCTTGTGGTAAGTTTCTTGAGAGATTTTTTTCTTGCAGAACATGCGACACATGGCAACTTTTTATAGGAATTTCTAAAAAGCTTGTTTCACAATGAGTAAATATGGCCTTAGAACAAACATTAGTAATTTAATGTGAATATGGTGGAATAAAAAAGATAAATTACATGAATTTGTTAGAATTTTTAGAAGGAATAAAATTAAGGCTTATGATCCATATCATTTAACTTTTTATACCCCTACCTTCAGATATTCCTACCTATTACAATGGGTAAATATGGCCTTAGAACTAACGTTAGTCATTCAATATAAATATGGTGGAATATAAAAGATAAATTACATGAATTTGTTAGAATTTTTCAGAAGGAATAAAATTAAGGCTTATGATCCATATCATTTAACTTTTTATACCCCTACCTTCAGATATTCCTACCTATTACAATGGGTAAATATGGCCTTAGAACTAACGTTAGTCATTCAATATAAATATGGTGGAATAAAAAAGATAAATTACATGAATTTGTTAGAATTTTTCAGCTAAGGAATAAAATTAAGGCTTATGATCCATATCATTTAACTTTTTATACCCCTACCTTCAGATTGCATATGAGCCGAGACATGAAATTTCCAACGATGTGGTATGTGCGACCAGCAAAGCCTCGGATCAGCCTGCGCATACCCGCAGTCTGATCAGAGCCTTTGCTTGTCGCTTGAATATTCCATTACGGAAACGGCTCCGTGTGAAATTTAATATTTACGGGACTACTTTCTGCTGATCGGAGATTTCCGTATATACCCGATAACGAGTGTATCAGAACAAGTATTGGCTTTATAAACCAATAGCAGTCTTTGCTGCAATATTAATGCATCGGCCGTGCACGCGTGCATGTTTTTACTTTATTTCCCCATATTATTGTTTTTGTAATAATGTGTGCAAATTCCTGTAAATGCGTTTCATATTCGAAGGCTTGTTACTTAGGGGAGTCTTTATCCTCGTAGATGTCATGAACTGGCTTGGTAATGTTCCAATGTACAATGGCTATATGAAAAATAAATAAAAAGAAAAAAAATGAGTCTGATAGTACGCTAAACTTTCACTACTAGCCGCCTAAATACATCAGAGTCTCTCGAAACAGGCGTGTAGAACGACCCTGAGCGCATGTTTCTCCTAAAATAAAACCAACAATATGACTTGTAAACGAGTCCGGGACATTTTGGCCCAAAGCAAACTGGGCATTTAATCGGCACATAAATTCGACTCCTCATAATTCGGTGCCTTTGATGCGAAAAAACGTTTAAGAGACCATTTAGCGCGTATGAATAAACACATTTTTCTACACGCCTGGTCTACACACTCGGACACGCTCGAGATACGTATTCAACATAATGTAACCCCGGATCAGAGCCGGTCGGATTTGCATCGGATTATCGATATATTGATTCTTTTCATGCGCAGATCCAGAAAGTTTTGTCATAGGGGGTCCAACTCTGCAGCACTGACAATAATTTTAGACCGGGAGAGCGGATCCAAATACCACTAAAAGCGGACCAATGTCGGCCCGCCAGCGAAACGCCATTTAAATGGCGTTTCGCTGGCGTGCATATTATGGTCCACATTGAATGCTGGCTTCATAGCTTTGAGAATTTTCGAGAATTTCAAGAAAACCTATATTTTTGTGATTTTTCAGGGGGTCCGGACCCCCTGTCACCCCCTCTGGATCCGCGCATGCTTTTGAACACCCAACTTATATTGGGGAGGATTAGGTGGGGGTCTCGGTAATTCAGAAAACCTTGTAGAATCCCTTACAAAGTAGAAGGAAGGTTCCATCGGTTAAGAAAGTGTTTAGATGCTCCAGGGGAGAAAACAAGAGGTTAGAGGGCCTGTGTAGGCCGGGTTAACCCGCCCTTATTTTGGGAAATTGACTAACAGTGCTGATCCAGATTAGACGCCGCATGGTTCGCCGTCTGATCAGGGTCGCCATAGTTTGCTAAACATAATTATCTATTAAAATTTGAATAAACATGACAAATACCGCCCAACAGCGGAAGTGGACTGGTCCAATTCAGGATATTTCATTAGGCATAAATGGAAGATAAGAGACGTGTTGTATCCTAACAAAAAGTTTTATGGTTTTTTTTTGCGTTTTACGTCCAAGTCAGCAGCTGCGATCATGTCGGTTTTCAGTTCACATAACAAAGCTTGAACAAGCGGTAACCAAAACTTCGTGCACATACTTTTGCCTTTCACTGACAGCAAAAATAGTAAGTGAGTGTGATCAGGAAATACCACAATCACAAACCGCAGACAACCCCGTGGCACCGCGAGGAAGAGCCTCTCAACCATCACGAGACACCAGGAAGACAAATTAAGCAAAGCAACCAGCTCTCTCTACCCCATCAAAACCTTCTTGAATGAATCAACGGAATGGTGGAGAATGACCGTAGAAATTAATTTATTTCATGATCAATTTTCACTAAAGTATCGGACCGGGCCGGGATCAAACTCACTGACACCTTGATCTGCAGTCAGACACGCATCCGTAGTTACCGACTGCGCTAAGCGGCCTGGTATTAACAAATATGTAAAGATCACAAGAGATGGCAACTGCTAATATGTATAAGCAGTTTGGATGTAGATCGAGTCATAAAATGTCCGGCTCCGGATCTAAACTGCTTGAAACTAGATGAGCCTTATATCTACATTAAGGAATGGCTAATACGGGAATGATGTTAAATATACTCAACTACAAAAGAAACCAATCAGTTACTTTTTTGGGCAATTATAGAAAAATAATGAAGAAATGAAAATATATTTTACACCATATTCATTAACAATCAATTATGCATCAAAATATTGAAAAATGTAACAGTTTTACTTTAACCCGCTCATGCTGTACGCCAAGATATAGACAAGAAGTCATTTCTAAAAATGACAAGTTTCAGACACTTGGTTTTCACTCTAGTTCTAGTCTAAATCAGTTTACTTTGTCCAATAACCGGTGTGTCCCTCTCTGACGAGGCCATCGAATGTGTGTAGAAGCCAAACCAAACCGGGATAGTTTAGTAAGCCCGGATCTCAATCCAATAGAGCAGCTGTGAGATTAGCCCTTTTGGTGCATCCAGGACCGTTCAGTGAAACCTCGGAATCTTCAACAGATTCAGGTTGCTCTCCATTAAGAATTGGCGCTGATTCCTTAAGAATGTTGTGCGACGTTAAGCGCTTTCAATTCGACCTCAGTTATGATGCAGTTATTGCTGCAGGAGAGAGTCATGCCCGTTTTTTTTTTTTTGACGAGTTTAAATCAAGTGAACTGAATTGGACGAGATCGAGATACTCATTCTCCAGTGAAAAACTTGTCATTTTAGAAAATGACCCCTTGTCTATACACTGGCGTACTGCATGAAAGGATTTAAGTAAAATTGTTACATTATTCAATGAATTGATGCAGAACTGAGTGTTAAGGAATATGGTATATTTTCATTTCTTCAATCTGTTTTCCATAATTGCCCGGAGAAACGACTGATGGGTTTCTTTTGTAGTTGAGTATAGTTTCGTCGCACCACATCTGGATTGACCTGATTGAACAGTGCAACCCAGGTCATATGCATCAACGCGCGACAGTCGAGCTGTGTCTTCACTGGTTGCGTTTCGCCGGATTATGTGTTTTGTACATTCCCGTTTAAGGACATTTGTTAGTAGCGAAAACCCAGGTTAAACGGTGTACGTCTACTATCAATCAGGGACAACACCCATCGTTTTTAATTAAAAATCTTTGTTCAAATAGTACCTTATTTATAAATATTTACCGCAGATGAACATCTTACGGGCAGGTCAGACCCCATTCAGATGCCGCATGATGCACCAACAAAATCTACCTTCAAACTAGCACCCCATTTTCACTAAACTTCCGTACGCTCTACTGACTTGACTAGCAGTAATCTTAAGACGGCAGGGATGTGCAGGCTGACCCGTTTGTTGCATAAAAAAATCATGAATTTTGCGGTAACGAGCCTGCCTGATCTATAGAGGCGGCTGGTCAAAATCGTTTGACTCTTTTCTCAAATATTATCTATGCGACTGATAGACAGTGTTTAGCTGTGCCTAGTGAAAACTTTAACATGTATAAACCAGCCTGTAAACCATTGCCGCCTGGCAGTGACTTGGCTGGTAGAGCGTTAGACTGGCGGCAGTGACCTATATACGTCACAAACTGGGGATAGAAAGGGATAGAAGAGTCCGAGACCCACCGGTCACTGGGCAAGACTTCGACACTTTATCCGCTGCTGTGTACTAGTTCAAGCCGGGATGACGGGGAATTGTCCCGACATGACTGTAAAAAATTGTTGACTGTTATGTAAAGAATTAGCACAAACAAATTCAAACCAGTCTAATCATAGTTGTTTTTGTATTGTTTGATTTTTGTGTGTGTGTGTGACGTCCCAGTCAAAAATTAAGCTATGTCGGGACGGGCCAACCTATGTTGATCATGTACTGAGCAAAGATCGAGGACACAATGCAAGCTTGGACCCGCAACTCCTCGGTCTCAAGTCAAGCACTCTACCACCGAGCCACTGCGCCCCCTTTGCTGTTTGAAGAAAATGCAATGCAGTTTTATTACCCCAGTTATGCCTTACGGGATTGCTAGTTATTTTACAGCAACTTATGTTGACCCTGCCTCGAGCGGTAGCCGTGTCATAAGATTGCCGCCATCAATGTGGCGTGAATGCAACGAGCCTATGCCGCCACCTTTTTAGGTTACGGCTCCAAATGATGTTTGGTCAGTAACTTAAACACTCATAGAATATTAAAGCTAGCAAAGTCTCTGATCAGACTGCGCGTATGCGCAGGCAAGTCTGAGCATTTGCTGGTCAGACATACCACATTGTTATTGGTCTGCGCTGTGTGCGAAATTTCCATTTTGGGTTTCAACCCTTGTATACCTATAACTCCTTATCGTGTACTTTGGCAAACAGTAAAGACCTAGATTTCATCAGGGTCTTCACTGTGTGCCTACTAGTGGACAAAACGATTTTTCAGGAATAGATTCGCAAATTGTAAAACGTGACACCTCAATACCGTGACACAATAGACCATCCCAAGTTTAAAGTATCAAGCCAGATGGAATAATCTATTAGTGCCTAAAGGGGTAATAACATGTAGACACAGATCTAAACACAGTTTCAGTGATGTGTATTTTAAGAGACGTTACACGATTATAAGGTCAGTACTGAGGTATTAACCAGATGTCATTTTATTGCGCCAGGTATTGCAGACTTCCTGTTTCCAAAAGCCGTACCAAATGAAAAACACATTTCTACTTGTCTACCGCAATGCTATGACGTCCTTTTCACACTTTGATACCAGTAAATATCTACTTTGGCAAACAGTGACGACTCAGACGTCTCAGCCACCGACACAACAGGCATTTTCGGACAGATTTTGAACTATATTAATTCATAAGTACTTAAATAAGTGACAGTGCTCCTTTTCTGTAGCGCGTGAACGGTGCGACGAACGGCGAATCGTCCCCTGAGAAAACTGAGATTTATTATATGAGGACAGCAAAGGTACAGATCAGCCTACACATTTGTACAAACTGGTTTGCAGCTATACTGTTGGTATCCATGAAAATATTTCAAATTGAATTTAGAAGTATCCCAGCTGATCAGACCAGTTTGCGCTCTATACTGGTTGGAAACTCAATATGACCTTTTACCATGGTATAGCTAAAAAACGATTGTACCACACGTCTGCTTCCGGAAATTGCCGAGTCAGCGTAGTAATATTTATGAAAGTGCGATGATATTTTTTATATCAATTTAATGTTTTGATTTTATTAAAAATCAAATTAATCAAACAGTTAACTAGTTTCTATATATATTTAATCTTTTGGGTGCTGTAGTTGCTTTTTTAAAGGAAATATAGCTCATTTTTAGACGCACTATCTTTTTGCTATTTCAACCCCACCGATCCCCTCGTATTACTATATGTTAGGTGCAAATCTGGGGTGTTTTTCGCACGGAGACGTTTCCGTGATGCTATGACTGTTAAGCTACTGACCAAACATTGTTTGGAGTTTCTAAGCTTAACAGGAAGCTGCACAGGCTCGTCTGAGTCTACACTTGTGTAACATGTATGGTGTTTATCTATTCATATTTTGTTTACTTAGTTTCTGATTGACCCAGATATTGGAGAAATTGATGGTAAATAAGTTATTGTAAACAAGGTATTTATTTGGTTATAAGAATTTTCTAGAATGATGACTAATTATCTGGAACCTAAAGAAGGTACTGGAACCTTGGAGTAAAGACCAGAACTTACTAGAATTTTCTTTTCCATGCAAATAGAAACTTTGAGTAGGTTCTGGAATTCGGTAGAAGTTTGTGGAATTTTCCAGAATAAATAAATATAGCATATGATATAATAGTCTTTCTTGACCGTTCTAGAACTTTCTTAAAGGGTATATATAAGAGTAAATTTTTCATAAGGGCATCTTTGAAATAGTTTCACCTTTTAAAAGTCTAAACCTTTTGTGCTGGAATTCTATATTGGAATACATAGTGCTTAACTTATTCATTCTGGATTACTTTGGATTATTCAGTTTTGGATTCAGACTTCATGTTTATTTGGATTTATCTTCAAAATCTGGGATCAGAAACTGCTGAAAGACTTGTGTTGATAAATATTCTGAGGGACAGTTCGGACATACAAGGTATTGTAAATTAGACTTTCTTTGATTGTATAACTATTTTCCATTGCTTGTTGTAAATGATAATTTTGTTTTTAATAAATTTTGTTATATTTTAAAAGTGCTTTTTGCTGACTTTCCAAATAGCAAAATTTTGGTTTCCTGAATTTGTTTCTTGTTACGCCTGGCACGTAACAGAAATTGGGGGCTCGTCCGGGATTGAAATTATTTTTGCACCAAATAAGTTTAATATTTAAAAAAAAAAATTTACTGTTTGCTGTTTTACTAGCTGAAGCCAGTAGAAAGCAAATATGTCATTCAAACTTAGTGATTTTATTGCGTCACCTTCTCAGGAGCTGTTAGACCTGGCAAAAAAGTCTGATCTTTTGGACATTGCTGACCATTATGGCCTACCCAATGTGAAAAAGACTATGTTAAAACATGAAATTAAGAATATTCTCATTCAGTTCTTTGTAGAAGAAGAAATATTTGATTCCTCAGCCATATCTCAGATTCTGGTTACCCAGACTGATTTGCAGTTGAGAGAATTAGAAATTAAACGGCAAGTTGAGATGGAAAAATTAAGATTAGAACATGAGAACAGAATAAGGGTAGAAAATGCAGAGCGTGAAGAGAGATTGAGACATGAGAAAGAAGAGCGAGAGGAAAGAATTAGGCTGGAAACATTAGAACGAGAAGATAGGTTGATGAGAGAAAAATTAGAACATGAGAAATTAAGGTGAGAAATGGAAGAACGAGAGAAGGAAAAACAAAGAGAAATGGAAAGAGAAAAATTAGAACAACAAGAGCGCATTGAAATTGAAAAAGAAAAATTACACTTTGAGTTAAAAATGAAAGAACTTGAGTTAGAAGGAAAATCTAAATCAAAACCTTTGCCTTTAGACTCTGGCAAATCTTTTGATGTGACAAAACACATCCGACTTGTTCCTCCATTTCAAGAAAAAGAAGTTGACAAATATTTTTTACATTTTGAGAAGGTTGCAGAAAACCTGAAATGGCCAAGAGAGCACTGGACCTTACTTTTGCAGAGCGTTGTAATAGGCAAAGCTCGAGAAATTTACACTCAGCTTTCACTGGAACAAAGCTCAGATTATGACAAAGTAAAAGAACTTATTCTTAAGGCTTATGAGTTGGTCCCTGAAGCTTACAGGCAGAAATTTAGAGATTGTAGGAAAGAACCTAACCAGACTCATGTGGAATTTGCTAGAACAAAGGAACAATTATTTGATAGGTGGTGCTCTTCAAAGAAAGTAGGCTCTGATCATGAAAAACTAAGACAGCTCATGCTTGTTGAAGAATTCAAATGGTGTATACATTCTGACGTCAGGGCTTTCTTAAATGAAAAAGAAGTTGAAAATTTGGATGTAGCTGCTAGACTAGCTGACGATTATTCTTTGACTCATAAGGCTTCTTTTGTTAACAAGCCATTTCCTAGGAAACCATTCAACCCTCAATTAAAATTTACCCCTCAATCAAGACCATTTTCCCCTCAGTCAAAACCATATTCCCCTCAGTCAGCTCCAAAATCCAACCCCAGTAATCCGTCTGATAATTCCAGCCAGTCATTTACCCCAAAACCTAGATTTTCTGGTGAAAACAAAGGTCAAAGTCCATTATCCCAGCCAATTTGCAATTATTGTAAACAATCAGGCCATATTATTTCTGAATGTATAGCTTTGAAAAGAAAGAGAGAAAAAGAAAGACAGGAGAGTCCTAAACCCACAGATCTCACCTCTTTAAGGCTAAAACCACAGTCTTCTATTCAGGATGAGAATCCTATTTTGGCCAAAACATCTGAGACTGATACCGTTATGGAGATTTATGAACCATTCTTATCAGATGGTTCCGTGTCACTAAATAGTGACTTTGCCCAGTCTACCCCTATTAAAATCTTACGAGATACTGGTGCTTCTCAATCTCTTATCTTAGCAGATACCCTGCCTTTTTCTGAGAAGACTTCTTCTGGGACAAGTGTCCTTATCCAGGGTGTAGAGTGTGGATTTATTAATGTACCGCTCCATAACATTTATTTGTCCTCAGACTTAGTTACTGGTCTCGTGGCTGTAGGTATTAGACCTTCTTTACCTTTTAAAGGTGTTCACTTGCTGTTAGGCAACGATTTGGCTGGAGATAAGGTTGTGGTAGACCCACTTTTGACCAACACACCTTGTGTTGATCAACTGCCTGATCCTATTGAGCAGGAAATTCCTGACCTTTACCCTTCTTGTGCTGTCACTAGGGCAATGGCAAAGAAAGCCAAACAGAATTATGGGATGCAGGATATTAATTTAGCTGACACTTTGATAGGTCAGTCCTTTAATGATGAGATTTCAAATTCTCTTTCCCCCAGCCAGTCTGACATTCAGACTGACTTTGACACTTCAAGGTCAAACCTTGACCTTTCACCTTCAATTTCAAATGACCAGCTGTCAAGGTCACAGCTTTGTAAGGAACAACACAGTGATCCTGAGATATCTCCTTTATTTGATAGAGCTTTAGATGAAAGTGAAATGTCACAAGTCCCTGTTTGCTATTATTTAAAAAATGACATTTTGATGAAAAAATGGCGTCCTCCTGATGTCTCAGCAGATGATGAGTGGACTGTTAACCACCAGATTGTGGTCCCTAGGGCATATCGTCCTGAAATTTTGAATTTGGCCCATGAAACTCCCATGTCAGGCCATCTAGGTGTAAAAAAGACCTATCACAAGATTCTAGATTCTATCACAAGATCATTTCTTTTGGCCAGGATTAAAATCTGATGTTTCTCAGCACTGCAAATCCTGTCACACTTGTCAAATGGTAGGAAAACCCAATCAGACCATTCCAAAAGCTTGTTTACAGCCCATTCCTGCCTTTGATGAACCTTTTAGCAGAATCATTATTGACTGTGTAGGTCCCCTACCCAAAACAAAGTCAGGTTGTCAATATCTTTTGACTATTATGTGTGCTTCAACACGCTTTCCTGAAGCCATTCCACTCAGAAATATCAAGACTAAGACAATTGTTAAGGCACTTGTGAAGTTTTTCACCTTTGTGGGACTTCCAAGGTCTGTACAATCTGATCAAGGTTCAAATTTTATGTCAGGAATTTTTCAACAAGTCATGCATGAACTTGGCATTAAACAATACAAGTCATCGGCTTATCATCCTGAAAGTCAGGGTGCGTTAGAAAGATTTCATCAAACTTTGAAAAACATGATCAGATCTTACTGCTTTGACACAGAAAAAGATTGGGATGAAGGTATACATTTGCTTTTATTTGCTGTAAGGGAATCTGTACAGGAGTCTCTTGGGTTCAGTCCATTTGAACTGGTATTTGGGCATACTGTGCGCGGACCCTTGAAACTTCTGAAAGAAAAATTTCTCTCAGTTGATGACAGTTCTTTGAACTTACTTCAGTATGTGTCTGATTTCAAAAATAGACTATCAAAAGCCTGTGAAGCTGCTCGGTCCAATCTCAAATCAGCCCAAAGCAAAATGAAACTACGTTATGATGAAAATGCTCAGGATAGAAATTTTGAACTTGGAGACAAGGTACTTGCTCTTTTGCCCATTCCTGGTAAGCCATTGCAAGCTAGATATTATGGTCCTTATACTGTTGACAAAAAGTTAAGTGATGTTAATTACATTGTCAACACTCCTGGGAGGCGTAAGCAAAAACAGTTATGTCATAACAACTTGCTTAAAAAGTACATTGATAGGGATAGTTCTGTTATTTCATCAGTAAATCTAGTTAATACTGTCCCTCTTGAACAAAATCAAATAGACTCTGAAGATATGAATTTTGTGAGATCTGATCCCGCGTCGTCAAAACTCAAGAACTCTGATATCTTAAAGGATCTTGACCAGAAATTGTCTCATCTTAGTTCAGACAAGAGACTTGAACTGAAGCAGATAATTCTTGAATATGAGCACTTATTTCCAGACATTCCATCCAAAACTGACAAAATTTATCATGATGTCGAACTTATTGATGGTTCAAAACCTGTGAAACAACATCCATACAGAATGAACCCTGTAAAACAACAAATTCTCAGAGAAGAAGTTCAATATTTGCTGGATAATGACTTTATAGAACCTAGTCAAAGTGAATGGAGTTCTCCTTGTATTCTTGTACCAAAACCTGATGGGACATTTCGCATGTGTACAGACTACCGTAAAGTAAATTCTGTCACCAAAACAGACACATTTCCAATTCCTCGAATCGATGACTGCATAGATAACATTGGACAAGCCAAATACGTTACAAAATTTGATCTGCTTAAAGGATTTTGGCAAATACCTCTGACAAATAGAGCAAAGGAGATCTCAGCATTTGTTACTCCAGACGGATTGTATCAGTATAAAGTTATGCCGTTTGGAATGAAGAACTCCCCAGCAACATTTCAACGCTTGGTTAACAGCTTGATATTTAATCTGGTTGGCTGTAAAGCCTATATCGACGATGCTATCATCTTCAGCGAAGAATGGGAACAACACTTACAAACTATTAGAAACTTCTTTGACAGACTTAGTGAAGCTAAATTAACAGTTAACTTGACAAAGAGTGAATTTTGCCATGCAAATTTGACATTTTTAGGTCATCTGGTGGGACAAGGTCTGGTAAAACCTGTAGAAGCCAAAGTTGAGGCTATCTCAGATTTTCCCGTACCTTCTGGCAAAAGACAACTGATGCGCTTTCTCGGTATGGCTGGATATTACAGGAAATTCTGTAATAATTTCTCTGTCATAGCAGAGCCTTTGTCTAACTTACTTGGCAAAAGGGTCAAGTTCATTTGGACTGATAATTGTCAGAAGTCTTTTGATAAGCTTAAAGCCATACTTAAAAGTGCTCCAGTTCTCTTAGCACCAAGCTTTAACAAAGAATTTAAGTTGGCCGTAGATGCCAGTGATGTTGGTGCAGGCAGTGTATTGTTACAAGAAGATGACAATGGTGTTGATCATCCTGTTTGTTACTATTCTAAAAAGTTTAACAAGCATCAGAGAAATTACTCTACTGTAGAGAAAGAATGTTTATCTCTCATCCTTGCTCTTCAGCACTTCGAAGTTTACCTAGCCTCTTCAGTTGCACCTATTGTCATTTTCACTGATCACAATCCACTGACTTTCATTCATAAAATGAACAACAAGAACCAGCGTTTACTCAGATGGAGTCTCATGTTGCAAGAGCACAATCTAGATATCAGACATATTAAGGGAAAAGATAATATCATCCCAGATGCGCTCTCTAGGGCTTAGTTGCCACTATACTGTTGATGTGAGTTTGTGCTATTGCTCTTTATTGTTCTGATGTGATTTAACATTATTGTTTGTTATATAATTGTTCATTATTGCAAAAGAAAGCTTTACTTCATAAAACTTTCTTTTCTTTGAGGAGGGGAAGTGTAACATGTATGGTGTTTATCTATTCATATTTTGTTTACTTAGTTTCTGATTGACCCAGATATTGGAGAAATTGATGGTAAATAAGTTATTGTAAACAAGGTATTTATTTGGTTATAAGAATTTTCTAGAATGATGACTAATTATCTGGAACCTAAAGAAGGTACTGGAACCTTGGAGTAAAGACCAGAACTTACTAGAATTTTCTTTTCCATGCAAATAGAAACTTTGAGTAGGTTCTGGAATTCGGTAGAAGTTTGTGGAATTTTCCAGAATAAATAAATATAGCATATGATATAATAGTCTTTCTTGACCGTTCTAGAACTTTCTTAAAGGGTATATATATGAGTAAATTTTTCATAAGGGCATCTTTGAAATAGTTTCACCTTTTAAAAGTCTAAACCTTTTGTGCTGGAATTCTATATTGGAATACATTGTGCTTAACTTATTCATTCTGGGTTACTTTGGATTATTCAGTTTTGGATTCAGACTTCATGTTTATTTGGATTTATCTTCAAAATCTGGGATCAGAAACTGCTGAAAGACTTGTGTTGATAAATATTCTGAGGGACAGTTCGGACATACAAGGTATTGTAAATTAGACTTTCTTTGATTGTATAACTATTTTCCATTGCTTGTTGTAAATGATAATTTTGTTTTTAATAAATTTTGTTAAATTTTAAAAGTGCTTTTTGCTGACTTTCCAAATAGCAAAATTTTGGTTTCCTGAATTTGTTTCTTGTTACGCCTGGCACGTAACACTTGTCATAATGCCAAATTGTTGAAATCACATGCCACAGCTCATATAGATTCGCTTTTGTCCATCCTTGTGTCAATCCTAATTTTGCATCCCACCTATTGCTGAAAAAACCCATCTAGGCCACTTGATCTTTTGCAGGAAGCGAAGTTCACCCAATTATGAGGGACCATGATGTACTGGCCTCTGATAATAATGATAAATGAAAATTTTATTATTTCTCAACCATAACATATGTTTAACTTTTTACTCCATATTATTATATATCCTATAAATAGACATCTTTTGATTGGCCCAGATGCCCATCCACTCGAGTCCATAAAACTACATATCACTCGGGCTGCTGGTTTTTCCCATTCATTATTAGTTACTAAAAATAGACTTTGTACAAACTTTCCATAACAGGTGTGCTTTCAGCATGAAACTTGCATGATTTGCTGTATATACAATTCAGTGAGTGACAGCAGCACGAAATTCACAAGATTTGGTGTTTCATAATATACATGTAATTCAGACTTTGCTCTTAATTATAGTAATTAGCAGAACTCTTAAATGAACTTATGAATTCTGTTTAGAAATAAAAACCTGTGACCCCTTGAATTATACAATGGACCATTCCAAGTTTATTGCATCAATCTTTTCCCTGAAGATCATTTTTGTCTTAGCAAACAGTGTAGACCTTGATGAAATGCCACATTATGCCGCATTTAATCTGGATCTTCTCTGTCTGGAGTTGTAATTAAAAATAAAGTATGCATTCATTCCTCTTTTAACTGAAATCAGTTATTCATCATGAAAAATAGGAAATTCAAGACTGTCCAAGACATAGTCCATAGCCAAGATTTTGTTGTTGTTGTTGCTTTATTTTGTTTAGATAAATTATATAATAAAACAACTGTTGACTATTGAGGCATTGGACATGATATGATATCAACCTGAAAATACCAATATTGACCTCGGCTCCGCCTCGGTCAATATTGGTACTCTCAGGTCGATATCACATCATGTCCAATGCCTCAATAGTCAATAATTGTATAATAACACCTTATGACACCTTTGAAATATCAGATATTTGAAAATATATTGGAAAATGGAGCATTTGCTCTTTTGGAGCAAATGCTCCATTTTCCATAATATTTTCAAAAGTATTCAAAATTTAACTTAAACTTTTCTTGAATTTTTTCAATGTTTTCTAAAAATAGAAAATGATGTAATGTTCTAAAAATAGCCTATGGAGTAAAGGGTTATACTGTCTTATAAGGAGATAATCACACTTTTATGCAATTATTTCTTGTTTCTGGGCCAACTGAGTTCAGTTGTTGTCCAAAGAAACTTATAATTTTATAATAATAAGTTTACAATTGCTCTTGGGACATGTTAAAATTTCAGGATGCACATATAGGGAGCGCAGTAGCTCAGTGGTAGGGTTTGAGCCTCACTGGCGTCACTGCGTTGTGTCTTTGAGCAAGACACATTAATCCTAGCTTAGTACTGGTTCAACCCAGGAAGACCTATCCCTATATAACAGAAAGATTGTTGATGGGACATAAAAAATCAAATCAAACAAAAATCAGGATGCATATAGTAAGAGGTATGGATGTCCAAATATTAAGTGTACATACAATTTTTTAGCATGAAATTGTGAATATTTTCTTATTACTCAATTGAAACATAAGTTTTGGTGCTCAAAAGAACTGTCTCATTGAGACGGTTCTTTTGAGTACCCACAACATATGTTCTGGTTGAGAAATAAGAAAATAATTTTCAGTTAGGCACTCGTATCTGGGGGCCTGGTACATACAATTTTTAGCATGAAATTTTGAATATTTTCTTATCAGTCAATTCAAACATAAGTTTTGGGTGCTCAAAAAAACATATCATTGGGATGGTTCTTTAAGTACCCACAACATATGTTTTTATTGAGAAATAAGAAAAACAATTTTTTAAACATGCATTCTTGTCTGGGGACTTGGTTAAATATGATAAATTCATCTCACTATTTTTGCAGGTTAAAGTGGCATTTCAGACTACATCAGATCTATTGTCTGAGATAGCCAGTGACTACTTGAACAATGAGGATGACTTAAGCAGTGCTGGTAGAAAGATTGAGTTAAAAGATAAACTTGTGGTGGAGTTCAACAATAAAGCTTCACAGGTAAAACCCTGCCTTTAGAATGTTAGTCTAAGCTCATTTATTATAGTAAACATCAGATCTATAGTCTTAGATAGCCAGTGACTACTTGAACGATGAGGATGACTTTACCGTTGCTGGTAGAAAGATTGAGTTAAAAGATAATCTTGTGGTGGAGTTCAACAATAAAGCTTCACAGGTAAACCTTGCCTTTAGAATGTTAGTCTTAGCTCATTTATTATAGTAAACATCGGATCTATTGTCTGAGATAGCCAGTGACTACTTGAACAATGAGGATGACTTAAGCGGTGCTGGTAGAAAGATTGAGTTAAAAGATAATCTTGTGGTGGAGTTCAACAATAAAGCTTCACAGGTAAACCTTGCCTTTAGAATGTTAGTCTTAGCTCATTTATTATAGTAAACATCGGATCTATTGTCTGAGATAGCCAGTGACTACTTGAACAATGAGGATGACTTAAGCGGTGCTGGTAGAAAGATTGAGTTAAAAGATAATCTTGTGGTGGAGTTCAACAATAAAGCTTCACAGGTAAACCTTGCCTTTAGAATGTTAGTCTTAGCTCATTTATTATAGTAAACATCGGATCTATTGTCTGAGATAGCCAGTGACTACTTGAACAATGAGGATGACTTGAGCGGTGCTGGTAGAAAGATTGAGTTAAAAGATAATCTTGTGGTGGAGTTCAACAATAAAGCTTTACAGGTAAATCCTGCCTTTAGAATGTTAGTCTTAGCTCATTTATTATAGTAATCATTGGATCTATTGTCTGAGATAGCCAGTGACTACTTGAACAATGAGGATGACTTGAGTGGTGCTGGTATAAAGATTGAGTTAAAAGATAATCTTGTGGTTGAGTTCGACAATAAAGCTTTACAGGTAAATCCTGCCTTTAGAATGTTAGTCTTAGCTCAATTTAATATAGTAAACATCAGATCTATTGTCTGAGATAGCAAGTGACTACTTGAACAATGAGGATGACTTAAGCAGTGCTGGTAGAAAGATTGAGTTAAAAGATAATCTTGTGGTGGAGTACAACAATAAAGCTTTACAGGTAAATCCTGCCTTTAGAATGTTAGTCTAAGCTCAATTTAATATAGTAAACATCAGATCTATTGTCTGAGATAGCAAGTGACTACTTGAACAATGAGGATGACTTAAGCAGTGCTGGTAGAAAGATTGAGTTAAAAGATAATCTTGTGGTGGAGTACAACAATAAAGCTTTACAGGTAAATCCTGCCTTTAGAATGTTAGTCTTAGCTCATTTATTATAGTGACATTTAAATTTACAATTTTTATCCTATTTTTTGCTATTTGGACCAGCTCATAAGAGATATTGTTACTTATCACATATTTGGGACACTTACCAACTGGTTATATGCCTGCAATGCTCAGAAGAGCCAGCACATCTGTGCATTTACACAAGAGGCTTCTTCATTGCTCACACATACAATATAGGGATGTAATTTATGGCTTCTAATTACATTTGCTAAAGAATTAATTTTACATACTGATAATTAGTGATTGTATGATCTGTGTGATGTAGCAAATATGAAATCTTGACAAATTATTTCATTCACTGATATCTGTAGTGATTTGATATGGGCCTTGACATGAGTCTTTGGGGGTTGCGAACATCAAAGGTGCAGACCAACCTTTGTATCCACGCAGTCTGATCAGTGCCTTTGTTATTCCTTTTTGGAAAGTATCATCTCAAAACTTGCTATAAGCTAAATTTTACTATTCTAGCTAGTCTCTGTAGCTGAGGAGGCTGGTTTGGGTATGATCTGGTCGGAAACCCCCAAAACAGGCTTTCTCAGATGGCGGCCCCTAAAATTGGCAGTGTTCTCTTTCTGTGCAAATTAGTGATGTTTGAAAGAGGAGACTGTTGAAAGTGCTTGGGATTTGGGATAACTGACTCTGTGCTTAAAATTATTTAGAGAGGTAAATTGTGATAAGGTAATTTTTTTTAAATTTCCAACGCTAGTTGCCTGGCAAAAATGCCTGGACAAACAGTGCAGACCCAGATCAGACTGCTTCTGAAGAAGCAATCTGATCAGGATCTCCCCTGTTTGCTATGCTGACAAGTGTTTTGTGAATTCCAGCCGTGATAACCAACATTTTAGTTGAGAACAGAAAGAGAAAAGTGTTCGAAATTTTAGAACTTTTACCGTACATAAACTTTTCCATGTAATGTTGAAATTCTTATAATCATGATACAAGTGGCTTTTCCAGGGGTGTGGAAATAGCATTTTTTTTACTTGCCCAGGGACACTTAGTAAATAGTCATAATGTACTTGTCCAAGAAAATTTTATTTGTCCCAAAGGGCAGATATTGCACAAACAACTTAGCTTAACCCTTATTTTGCTGATGCCAAAGGTATACTATTTTTGAAAAAAAGTATGAAACCAGATATAAACTCAAGTGAAAGCAGTATAGATCCAGATCAGCTGGCTTCCTGATCAGGATCCGTATTGTTTTCCAAACTGCATGCAAGTTTAATCCAAATTGAATTTGAAAGGCAAAATTGCATTTGCTTTCTTTAGGCTTGTACCAGGACAAGTAAATAGAAATGTCTAATTGTCCTGATTGAAATGGTGACCAGGTCAGATATGTCGGGCATGGTATTTCCACACCCCTGGCTTTTCTGATTTCTACAAAAGTACATCTGTATAGGTACTCATTGGGGGCCTTTAGAAATGCTTCTAATGAGTACCTAAAGAAAAGTATCTTAGAAAAATAACAACTGTAGGATAAGATAGACAAATAAATAGAGGATCATACATAAGTGCTTGTGAATTTTTTAAACAAGTTGAGGAAAAGAAATAATATGTGAGGTTCTGCCAAGCATTTTATTGATTTTGCATGGAGTTGAATAAATTCAATAGTACAGGAGCACAACATATAAGATTCTATTCATGATATGAAACTAAAATTATTTTGAAATACGTTTTAACATGAAAACATCAAGATTTTGCCAAATATATATGGCATTGTTTTGGGCATCACTTTGTAACATGAACAATAAATGTAAATTACTAGTGGTTTATATTTTTTTTATTGCAAGGTGATATATCACTCCCAGAAGAGAGATCATATGGGCTTTGACACAAGAAAACATGTCTTTGGGGCTTGCGAATAACAAAGGCACAGACCAGCCTGTGCATGCGCGCAGTCTGTTATTCGCTTTTTGGGAAGTAACATATCTAGACTTGCTACAAGCGAAATTTCATTTTTCAAGCTAGTCTCTGTAGCTGAGTAGCCTGGTTTGAATCTTACTTTCTAGGAAACCCTGAAGACAGGTTTTGTTGTGTTGAGGCCTATATGATAAGCTGCTGTAATGTTATATCAAAACAGATCCCACAACTCCTTGTTTTCTGTGGATCACTTTTGTACGAAGATGTTGACTGATTTTTGTTCTATTTCAGCTTGTCCCCTTACATGCTACATTGACTGTACCACACTTTTTACTTTGTCAGGATCACTTCTGTACCACAGTTTACTTTGTCAGGATCACTTCCATACGAAGATGTTGACTGATTTTTATTCTATTTCAGCTTGTCCCCTTACATGCTACATTGACTGTACCACAGTTTACTTTGTCAAAGGAATCATTAGATTTGGGTGTTTGTCTGGTGGGTCAGACAAGAGAGTTACAGTTGATGTTGTCTAACCTGACCTCTTCCCACACACAATGGTCAATTTCACAAGGTCAGTAATAACATCCTAAGAGTATCAGTAATAAACACAAGATTTCTTTTAACCCTTTCCTTCATGAATATTCATGCTAGGCTCCACCCACCATGAATGATTGATGTTGTCTAACCTGACCTCTTCTCACACACACTGGTCAATTTCACAAGGTCAGTAATAACATCCTCAGAGTATCAGTAATAATTAACCCGTTCCTTCATGAATATTCATGCTAGGCTCCACCTACTATGAATAATTGATGTTGTCTAACCTGACCTCTTCTCACACACAATGGTCAATTTCATAAGGTCAGTAATTCTATCCTCAGAGTATCAGTAATTAACTCAAGATTTCTTTTAACCCTTTCCTTCATGAATATTCATGCTAGGCTCCGCCCACTATGAATAATTATATAAATAAACTTTCACGTTTGTACACTGAACAAAGAAATAACTTTTCAGGACCACTAGTGTAGGATCATATCTAATCATATTTCCATAAGCAAACAAGGCAGTTCCTACAAGAGCTGCCTGATCTGGGTTTGCTCTGTTTTCAAAAGTGTTTGAAGGCTTTTTCAGTGAGATAAAGGATTAAATACAGGGATTGAGAGTCATGCTTCATGATCATAGTATAGGTGGTCTTATCAGTAAAATGCATCTCAACACTAGGGACACCGAAGTACATGTAATATAGCCCATATATAATAAATAATCTTTCTGAAGCAGGAAACTCATTTTTGTTGTATTATGGCTGTAATATTCCTCTGTTCCGTAAAAAAAGTAATTCCAATAATTTATAAAAATCCTAAACACCCAATAAACATAAGAAGAATTGTACTTTCAAAGGGATGCTGCTACAAGTTACTAAATTACTGAAGGGGCATAAGGCTGAAGACCAGCAATTAAAATGTGTTTTAATTTCAGTTTTAAAACAAGTTACTGAAAATATATATAGAACAAGTAATATGCCATGCCAATAGCATTTGTACCATTTTTTTCTAAATCCAAAACTGGAAAGTGGGTTACCCGGTATATAATTTTTCATCAACAAAATCATTTAGGCACACTTCCTATATAGAAGGTTTGCAACTTGGCTGGTTCAGAACCTCACTAAAGGATTATCAGATAATTACCAGCTATTTGTTATTTTATAGGCATAAGCCATTATATCCCTAGACCCTAGATCTAAAAGCAGTTAAAGGATGATTATATTGAATTCATAACTGATATCTTATACTCCCATTATTTTTCAGAATCTAAATCAGACACCTGTGCCACGGACACATTTAGAGTAGAACCAACTCAAGGACTTCTTGAAGCCCACATTACCCACATCAGTGATAGCAAGATCCTGCTACGCGTTTACTTCACAGCTAAGTAAGCCCTAATGTTATGTATCATGAACAAGAAGTAGCTTTCAATAAAGTAGCTGCAACTAACTTACATCAGTGAAAGAAATGTGATTGAGCATACAGTAAAACCTATCTTGAGTGGCCACTCAAAAGAAGACCAAAAAATAGGTTTTGGAGACAGATAATTGCTTAATGCAGGTCAAAAGTATCCATTGGAGCATTCTGCAGTACTTTTGACCTGCATTAAGGTACCACATGGCTTTAAGACCTTTGTTTTGTCGGTTTTTAGTGGCCACTTAAGACAGGTTTCAATGTATTGTGGAGCATTCTGCAGTACTTTTGACCTGCATTAAGGTACCACATGGCTTTAAGACCTTTGTTTTGTCTGTTTTTGAGTGGCCACTTAAGACAGGTTTCAATTTATTGTGATGAAACAGAATATACAAATAGTAAGGCTCAATGATCAACTTCTGAGATGTTTTAGTCCTGCTGGATTTTCTCATTCATATTTATATATATGGGATCATCCATTATACATATTTAAGGGGGCACAGGTTGGAATTCCAAATGAGCTGTGACATGAAATTTCCAACAATGTGGTATGTGCGAACAGCAAAGCCTCAGATCAGCCTACGCATACACATAGTCTGATCAGAGCCTTTGCTAGTCGCTTGAATATCCTATGAATGTTCAGCTACTGACTTAATATCATTTTGATTTTATAAGCTTAAAAGGAGGCTGTACAGGCTCGTCTGAGTCTACACTTGTCAAAATGCCACATTGTTGGAAATAAAGTATCATGGCTCAAATTGTGTTTTTCTGCACCTAAGTATAGACCCAGAGGTCCGTGCCAAATTCTGAGGCATTCCACTGTTTACCAAGGTACATGTTTGCTGTTTTGCAGTTTTCAAAGATTTGTCCATAGGAAATCTTTAAAACTCTTGAATTCCTTTTATTTCCTTTTGGTCAATGTCATTTAGTGTAGCATTAAAGGTGAAGTGATCATGCAGCAGACTGATCTTAGATGTTGTCATCAGTATACAGTAAAACCTGTCTTAAACGGCCACTCACTAAGAAGACCAGAAATTGGTTTCCACAACAGATTATCGCTTAACACAGGTCAAAAGTATTGCAGAATGCTCAAAGAGAGCATTCTGCAATACTTTCGACCTTCATGAAGCTACCATTATCTTGAAGACCTTCATTTTTCTTCTATTTTTGAGTGGCAGCTTTAGACAGGGCTTACTGTATTACGAAATGTATGTTCTATAATGTACGTGCTTATAGCAGTTTACGTCCATCTTATGGCTTAGATATGTTCTGTCAGAGCATGGTTCCAATAGTTTTAACAGGATTTTAGTTGTTTTGGGGAGCACAGTGGTAGAGTGCTTGACTCAAGACCTAGGGTTCAAGCCTCACTGTGATGTGTCCTTGAGCAAGACACATTAATCCTAGCTTAGTACTGGTTCAACCCAGGAAGACCAGTCCCTACATAACTAAAAGATTGTTGATGGGACGTAAAGAATCAAATCTGACAAACAAACAAGGAGTTAAGTTGTTTTAAAACATTTTCCAGTTGATCTTACCACTCAGTTTGGTGCAGTAAAATTACCCAAATTTGTAAAAACTGCTAATTTTTTTTTATTAAAACTAAACAACTGACCCTGACACACAAGTTTAAAAAAAATACCTTAGAGATTTTACTAGGAGTAGTTATAGTACCAAGAAATCAGCATACCTGAGAGATACTTTGGCCAAAGGGCCATTAACATCAACAACAACATCAACAACATTTTAAAAACAAATAACCCCAGAAGTGCCAATCAGACTGTTGCAGAAAACGGATGTTGTGCTTCTTTCTTGATTTTCGACTTTACAATTCATTTGGTATACATGATTATTAAAATATCTATGATTTACAAAGTAGGAACAAAATTTTAAAACTTGTGTCTGGTGCAAAATTTTGGAAGTTCTTTAACCCTTTGTATACTAATGGATTTTCATACTGGTTTGATACATTAAACTTGGGATGGTCCAGTGTATATATCTAGGGGTTTCAGGCTATAATTTTTTAATGTATTTTTTGTTTTACCATAACAAACAATGTCTTCATTGTTTGTTAAATACCCATTTAGGGGGTTCCAGTATACAAAGGGTTAAAGGTAATTTATTTAGCAGTGCATCTGCCTTGAAAATCAATTTCATTAAGCAGAGAGCACAGGTTTAGATAAACAAAATATTTGCCCTTAAAAATTGTAAATGTTTTCTTACCCATCAGTTTTAACATATGTTTTGGGTGCTCAAAAGAACCGTCTAATTGAGACGGTTCTTATGAGTACCCATAGCATATGTTTTGGTTGAGAAATAGGAAAATTAATTTTTTGTTAAGCACTCTTAACTAAAGGCCTGAGAGAGTTTAATGAGACTAGGCCCTCATGCCCATAAATCAGACTTTTAACCATTCACAGCAGGGACAGGGTCTAGGTATGTAATAATCAGTCTAGTTATTGTGAATAGTAAAAGTTGTCATTAACAATAGAATATATTATTTTTCAGGCATGCTGAGGATTATGAGACAGTATTTACAGTACATGGGGTCCTAGGGGAGACTCCCAGACGTTTGTACATCAGAGGTCAAGGCTTCTATGATGGAAAACATGAAGCTATTCTCAACATTTAGATTGACTATTTTGAAAAGCACTTAGTCTCATGCTTTTGTTGTCTGCTGAATTTTATCAAAAAATTTTTTTTTTTTAAATTATTTCAGTAACACTATTAGAGTTTCAAACAGTTTGGATCCAGATCAGGACCAACGTTGTGTCGGTCGTGATCTGGTTCCAAGCCGTTTGCAAAGATTATCAGCATATATGGGCCTCGACGGGAGAAAACCTGTCTTTGAGGGTTTGCTAACAACAAAGGAGCAGACCAGCCTGCGCATCTGGGCAGTCTGATCAGCACCTTTGTTATTCGCTTTTTGGAAATTATCACATCTAAACTTGCTACAAGCAAAATTTCAATTTTCTAGCTAGTCTCTGTAGCTGAGAAGACTGGTTTGAGTCTTGCTTTTTCAGAAACCCCGAAGACAGGTTTTGTCGCTTCAAGGCCCATATAAGGGATGATACCTAGGTCTCTGCTAGCAAAAAAAGAGTTAAAGCATCAGTATCAACTTTGGCAGACTTATGGGTGAAAAATCAAAATTTTCAAAATCCTGAACTTTAGAAATTCTAGTTTTTAAGCATGCAGTATGCCTTGGAAATACCAAAAATTTTAATTTCAATGGTCTATTGTCTTAATATGAATTGAAAACAAATTGGAGAAGCTATCATAATCAGCCTAATTCAGCATTTCAAAATCCTGAATTCAGGAATAATCCTGAGGGAGTGCAGTGGCTCAGGGGTAGAGTGCTTGACTTGAGACTGAAGGGCCGCGGGTTCGAGCCTCACCGGCGTCACTGCGTTGTGGCCTTGAGCAAGACACATTTATCCTAGCTTAGTACTGGTTCAACCCAGGAAGACCCGTCCCTGTTTAACTGAAAGATTGTTGATGGGACGTAAAGAATCAAATCAAACAAAACAATTCGGGAATAATCCTGTGACAGAAGGTTTGACAGTTTATGCTTTTCACACAAACCACTAAACGTTTTGAGGTTTGTTTAATACGCAATTTTTTTTTTACGTTTAAGTTAGTTGTACTGCAAATTCTAGAATGGACGTACTTTAATGGTTAACTGTTCAAGTTATGAGCCCATTGTTTAGAAAGCTCTAGTCCGTTCCAGCTTGTTAGAAATGCAGTCTTAAGAAAGAAAAATACACCTGTACAGTGGTAGCTAGCTCTACTGATTACAAACCTGTTGTGTCTTTACAATTTCAATGGTGGAGAAGCAATTTTTTGAGTGTAAAATTGTAATTATTTTCTTACCTATCAGTTTAAACATGTATTTTGGGTGATTAAAACAACCGTCTCATTGCTGACTTTCTTTTGAGTACCTACAGCATGTGTTTTGATTGAGAAATAAGTAAAATAATTTTCAAAAATACACTTTTATCTGGAAGACTGTAAATTATAGTCTGATCCATACCTATAGACAGACTGATCAGATCCTTCATTTTCCTCATATTCATGTACATTGTACTTGAAGAGGTCAATTCGTTTCTAACATTTAAAAGAAAGCATTGTGAAACAAAAAAAACTAGTTTTTACAAATAAGTCTGTGACATTCTAGCAAAATAAAGAAAATTGGTAAATATTGAGATTTGCCTGTCCAATGTCCGCAAAAAATTGCAGTATAGCCAGGACTTTAGTTAAGAGTGCGTAACGAAAATTTAATTTTCTTATTTCCCAACCAAAACATATGTTGTGGGTACTCAAAAGAACCGTCTCAATGAGACGGTTCTTTTGGGCACCCAAAACATATGAGCCGCGCCATGGGAAAATGTGTCTTTGGGGTAAATTTGGCCATTTTGAGATTATGTGATTTTTAGACAGGTCATTATATGAAGAGTAAGCTCGTTTTTGTTTGATCAAAATATTCAAATTATTAGAAAAGATATTGGAATTTGAACTTTGGATGGCTTGGCGTTGATTTTAGAACTAACATTGCCTGATGTCACGATGAGTCATTCACAGCGTTGCGAAGTTTTTACGCATTTAGACATCCGACCATCGCTGTTACTAACATGAAACTGGGTCGCGACGTAGCTTACCCCTACTGGTGCTGGTAAATCAAAATAATTGATTTTAATTGCAAGTCAAACGTACTTTATTTCTTACGTATTCTTCAATGTTGACATATAAATGATTACCATGATTCTTTGAGGCGCCATGCCATGTCAGCCTTCGTTTGAAAATGTGCGCTAAATAGACGTAGCCGTCGACTGGTGCAATATTTTCCTGCGCCAATATTTTGCCAGCACATTTATGGATCATCGAGAACACATCTCCGTATAAAATTGGGCACAAATTTGCCCATTGACTTTTGAAATTCTGAAAAACCTGGCCGCGACATTATATGTTCAACTGCCCATGAAAACTAAAATGTTAACTTGAACGTAAATGTTTTCTTGTTTACATGGAGAAACTCTCCGATGTTAAATATTCTGTTTAAATGCCAACATTTCTTTACCTTTATTAACAGTATAAATTCCATGCTCAGATGAGCTGAGCACTAAAAGATGTTATAACTTCGGGACCTGGAGCAGGTTTTGCACCCTTACTTTGATACTTTGTATATTATGGTCGCCCTCTCGGGCATTTGGCAGGGTCTGTCCTTCGCATTGTAACAGCAGAATCGGGGGAGAGCAGTGGCTCAGTGGTAGAGAACTTGACTCGAGACGGAGGGGCCACAGGTTTGAGCTTCACCAGCGTCACTGCGCTGTGTCCTTGAGCAAGACACATTACTCTTAGCTTAGTACTGGTTCAACCCAGGGCGACCCGTCCCCACATAACTGACAGATTGTTGATGGGACGAAAAGAATCAAACAAACAAACACCAGGATCGGCATTGTAATTGTTCTGTGGAAAAGGTAGATCAAAATTAAATTAAATAGGTTGCGACTTAAAAACCGATGGCATTTTCTTCTCAAAGAAGTGATTGCCTTTCAGCTCACTGGAAATGCCGCGAGTGACGATTTAGATGAGTACGTAAACAATTGAAGTAATAAATGAAAAAATGAAGTTATTGGCCAACGGAGTGTGACACTACATATCAAGGATCAGTCTAACTGTTCCTACAAAATGAAATGTTCTGCAGTTACACAAGCCCTACAGGGTCAGTTAGCCATATATGTTAATATATACTCAGGAGAAGCACTCAAAATAAGAAAGAGAGCAAAGATCAGGAATCGATACAATCAAGTACCACACCTGACCCAAAACATTACAAGCGTTCGCGAGCGTATTTCCTTAGTTTTAGGGTAACTTTTTTTTCAAACATCACGTTAAAGTCCGACCCAATGCAGCAGTGAATTTTCTAGTCCGACATGATGCAAAAATGTTGACTTGGTAATTAAGATTCAACACAAAACTGGATCGAAAAATAAAATCACAAAAATGCGTTCTTGCATAGTTGTATCACAACCTTGATAACTAGTTTAAATTAAAGTTTCGGCGATGGGTATATTCTTTTATTCACTGTTGTTGTTGTTGTTGATTGTTGTTGTTGTTTAGGCTAAACCCTATATGCCCAATGGAATTTCACAAGACTGCCAAAAGGACGGATCCATTTCTGATTCAAGGGTTGTTGGGTAGTAATTTACAATTTTGCTCAATGCGCTAAGCAAACAGTGCGGGGTCTGATGTGGTTCTACACTGTTTCCCATGTCACACAAAAATGGCACTAGGCTAATATAAATTGGTTAACATAATTTAAAAATTTTATCAGTCGGCATATCACGGCGACCAGTTCATAGTGTATGCATATGTCGCCAGTAACTGACAACTACCCTACTTGAACCGGGGCAATGATTAAGGGTAATAATCTTGTGTAATGTTTGACCAGACAATGGCTCAAGCTCACAATCTCAGCCAACAGAAGCAGGATTGCTTATTTGCCTCACTGTACCCGACTTTGCTATCCAGAGCGAAATGCCTCATCATTTCTTAACCGTATGTGCAGATATACTTCTCACTGAAAAGGGATTTCAGTCTACCAAACAACAAAATCATATTCAAACCTTCTCACCAAAAAAAAAATCAAGACATAAAGAAATCTGGTTGCTATGGCAGTGCCGGTACTGATTTCTATTCCATTCGATTTTTTAGTTTTATGTCGGCGTAGTGCGCCCCTTGCCTCTAGCATATATAGAGTGTGCACATTGCCCCCAGTTTTATGCACCCACGTAGGCTTTAAGAAAGAGCTTCTGGCTGTATAAAACGTGGGGCATTTGAATACATGTAGTTTGAATTGTGTAATTCTAAATCAGGCCTGATCGCGCAGGTCTTGTCTTGATAATTCCGTATGTGCACTGCCTTCACTGCATCTCCAGATACTAAGTTGAGAATGGAGATAGGTTAAGTTTGTTAAAGTTCGCCGCTCTTAAATTGTTGAATGATACGCTGATTTTGAAAACAGAGTAACATGACACTGCGTTTCATTCCGATCTCCGTCTTTGTTGACAAACACATGTGCATGGGTTATAGGTGTTACAGAGAAAGAGGACTTCTACTACTAGTGGGAACCTTTGGGGAAAATGTTACTGTCTCTCCAAGTATTTAGTTCAATTAAGCTAAAAATCTTGGAGTGGGGGAGTACTACTCTCCCCCACTCAAAGAAATTACGACTTAATGTTCTGTGAATATTTCCGGTAGGAAACTTACTTGCAATTAAGTTAAGTACAAAACGATGACAATGTCATCCTAGAGATTCTAGCTTAGTGAGTTATGGACTCAAACCGCTAGCCATGACATTTTGCGTGTCTTGAGTATTTTTCATGAACCTTAAAATTTTGCTAAGACTCCCAAAATAATGGTCACGGGGCAAAATAATTCGCCACTTTTAATTATACCCCCCGCAAACTTTGTTTGTGGTGGGTATACTGTTTTCACGTTGTCCGTGCGTGCGTGCGTCCGTCCGTCCGTCCATAACGTTTTGTTTCCTTAATATCTTGAAGAGTCATTGCTGGATTTTCATCAAATCTTGCAAACATGTTCATATATGCAAGACAAATACTTTAGACAAAAAGTAAGGGCTAGGGGCCAATATTATTAGAGTTATTTCCCTTTGTAGTTCTAAATGGCTTTTAATATAGGGTTTTATGCTTATGCTATTATATGCCATACACGGGCCGATCAACTCCTACCACAGCTTTTGATGGAACAATTTGATACTTTTCCTATACAATGTAGACACATTGAACATATGCATGAAGGAGTTTGGTTCAGAAAAATATTTTTTTTTTGACAGCTGTGAGAACTTAGACAATTTTTCCCTGATAAGGTGTTTGTATATCATAGATGGTGCCTTCATGGGCCTATCAACTCCTACCACAGCTTTTGATGGAGCAATTTGATACTTTGCTTATACAATGTAGACACATTGACCATTTGCATGAAGGAGTTTAGTTCAGAAAAAATATTTTTTTGACAAAATGACAGCAGTGAGAACTTAGACAATTTTTGCCTAATAAGGAGTTTGTATATGCACAGATGGTGCCTTCATGGGCCGATCAACTCCTACTACAGCTTTTGATGGAACAATTTGATACTTTGCCTATACAATGTAGACACATTGACCATTTGCATGAAGGAGTTTGGTTCAGAAAAAATAATTTTTTGACAAAACGACAGCAGTGAGAACTTACTTTGCCTATACAATGTAGACACATTGAACATATGCATGAAGGAGTTTATAATTTTTGTTTGCACAGATTCTACTGAATTTTTTTCAAAACTAAGGTCTGCTGGTTTGAACTATAACTTGCCAAGTTTTTTCACTGATTCTTACTGTGCGGGGGGGTATCTAATAAGCATTGCTTATTGACTTTTTTCATTTTATCAGTGATGTCGCCGTTTCAAACAGTGCTCTTCAGGATTTTTTTTTTGGTATAACTACCATGACAAAATTAATGGATACATTTTTACAAAACTTTAAGGTATGAAGAGCAAATAGAAAACAGCAATATTCAATAAACATGAAAATAACTACACTTCAAAAGTAGAAACGTTAACGTCACTGAAAAAATGACATTTGAGCCATGGCATGAGATTTCAACAATGTGGTATGTGCGACCAGAAAAGGCTCAGACCAGCCTGCGCTTACGCACAGTCTTAACAAAGCCTTTGCTAGTCGCTTGAATATTCTATGACTGTTAAGCTACTGACTGAACATCATTTGGAGTGTCTTACTTAAAAGGAGGCTGCACAGGCTCGTCTGAGTCTACACTTATCAAAATGTCAAATTGTTGGAAATCTCATGTCATGGCTCAATTTTTTTTTAATTTGTGTGTTTAAATGACTGCCATAAGAAACCAACAGACACAAGGAAACTACAATAAAAATATTTATTGTGTATATCAATTTGCTTTAATCTTGTGCTTTTTTCATCATTGTAGCTTCAATAGCTTTGCGACAACTATTTTTGTAAGAAATCTGGAAATACATTGATTTAAACGGCGACGTCACAAGGTGGCAAATAATAACTATTGTTTCTCGTGTGAAATTAATTGTGTATTATACTTCTTTTTTAGACATGATAGCTACCTCGTGAGATTTTAATTTATTTCACTCACGGTCACTCAGCGAAGACTCGAACAAGTCTGCGCATCTAGCAGTCTAATTGAAGCCTTTGCCCAAGCGTAAATGCGGCTTTGTCAATGTGTAACTGTTTTCGTTCAGCGGCTCGGATGTGAATACGAAAGGTTCAGACACACTGGTTGGTCGACTAAGGAAAGCTGGGATGTACATGCATCCGGCGTTCATTTATTTATTTTATTTATTATTATTTTTGTTTGTAAGAGTGTCTTTGGAGTGCAAACATGTTGAGGATTGAGGGTCAATTAGCGTTTACCAAGCCGCATCTTTGGACAGTTTATTTTTCACCAGGAAACCGTGCTGGATCAGACCATGACAAATTTACAACAGAATATAATCGGCCTAAAATTCCTTGATTTAAATCGCATTTTATTCTAAACATGACTTGTCTAAATTGTCGTAATCTTTGATGACGCTCTCTTTAATTACGAGCAGCGCGAAATAATTACGTCAGACTTTAGGACGTCATATCTCATGACGTAATTAATCTCCCAAGACACATTATCGCATATTAAAATTGATGGGTAAGAAAATACATACAATTTTACGCTGAAATTTCTTGTTATCCAAACCTGTGGTATAGCCCTGTACAATACAAGGGACAAGTGATAAACCATTAGGAAACAGGCAAAAATCATCCTTCCAAAGATAAAGAAAAGTTGAAATTCTAAATGGCACAAAAATAGCATCCACTGCAAGTGTTAACATATCCAGCAAAAGCCTTTGCCTTTGAATTTGTTCCATTTTTATGGTAAAAGAACTTTTTCCCAACAACATCATCGACTGAGGCATGCAATGCAAACCCTTAATACCGTTGATGGCAGATTTCCTAGCTTTAGGTTTTGTTTACTTTTTTTTTTAGATTTTTGCAAAACAAATTATTTATTCATGGTTATGTGATATTCTGTTCTGTGATTTTCTTATATTAAAGCTAAATTAGTGGTTTTCTGTCAATTTTGTTTTGTTTTGACCCTACTAGAGATCAAAGCCATACCCTTCAGGTTATGACCCTACTAGAGATCAAAGCCACACCTTTCAGGTTCAGTAGTGGACATTCTACCAGGGGGCTGTGTCCAGAGCATCACACGACATGAGGCAAACATGCGCGGATCCAGAAAGTTTTGTCAGAAGTGGACCAACTTTTTTTCTTTTTATTTTCTAGTTGATGAGCGAAGGGAGGATCCAAATACCACTATAAGTGGACCTTCATTGGCCCCACCAGAGAAACGCCATTAAAATGGCGTTTTTCTGGTGTGCCATGATGGCCCAACATTGAGTGCTGGCTTAGTGATTTTAGGGGATCTGGATCAATAATGCTAGGAAACCCTTAATTTTTGTGATTTTCCAGGGGGGATCTGGACCCCCTGTCCCATCCTCTGGATCCACACATGGGCAAACCATATGAAAAAAATTACTCAACTCACAATACCAACAATCAGAATCCCCCTGAAGGAGGAGTTCAGTCTGGATTTACACTGTTTTTAAAGAACAGAGTATTACTGTAAATTCAGAAATTTTCGCGGAAATAAAATCTTCACAAATTGGCAAAATCACTCTGTCGTTTACTGATATAAGTAAATCACGCCCTTGTCGAGAATTTTTAACGTCGCAAATATGTGTTTAAACGCTATTCGCAAAAATAAAATTCTCGCAAAAAATTTCAAAATTTACAGTACCCAGCTCAGCCTTCTGGGGGAACAGCCTGGTCAGGGCTTATTCAGTGTTTGCTTTTCCAAAGCCATTTAATTAGAAAAAACAACTTTTTGTGGCTTTCCCTGGGTAGTAACCAGTACAGCATCGGGAGGGTTTATGAATTGTGTGTGTATTTTATGATGGGAGCACCCGAAGGCTCAATCGAAAGTGGCTCTGGAAAAGCCGGGAATCCAAAGCCAATTTTGACAAACATCAGCAGCCTACTTCTGGGGGAACCATCTGATCAGGGTTTATTTATACACTGTTTTGCTTTTCCAAGGCTAAATATAATCCAACCTAATGTAATAAAGTAATCACAAAAAGTATGAAAGTTATGGTGCATATAAGGATTTGCCTTGTTCATCTGGAGAGCAGGGGACAGCAACCATTTTTAAATCTTGACATGTAGTCCAAGAGCCAGCTTACTTTTAATCAAGTGGTTGAGGCCAAAAGGTTTGAAGATGTGTTCTCATGTAGAAAAGTATGCTGAATTCAAAAATCAAACTCTTAAAAAAATCGACTGGTACACAAAAATGCTATGCGCGCAGAATACCCCCGGGGTAGGCAATTTCTCAAATAAGCACTGAAATGGGGTACCCTATACCTCAGAATCTAATTTGACCTACCTTGCACCCCCATAACAATTTTTCATTGGTGCCAAATTGTTTCTTGGGACCCCAATAATGAAAAAACAATGTTTCTGAAAAATAAACACATTTGGGCCTTGCGAAATTGCATGGCTACCATGGTAACCCTTAATGCAATTCTTACGTGTAGGGGTGTATATACAAATTCAATCATATCTTAGCTGATACTTATCATATACCACTAATCTTGGTACCAAATAAAAGGTTAGGCAGATGCCTTTCATCCCATGACCTGAGATGCAAATTACCTAATTTGCATATTCATTAATATTAATGAAAACCTTAATTATAAGGAGAAAATCGAAAAAAAACACTATAAATACTAATTTCAGCCCCAAACCATCATCAAACCACCACTGTTACATATTTTTTTTCATATCATCATTGATACTATTTGACAAATACTGTAATCTTATGGTCTTATATGGAAATTTTCACATTTGCATATTCATGAATATTAATGAAAACTTAATAAATGTAGGCAAAACCATTGCATAAACTAGAACCCCAGGGGGTAATTAGACCTAGATCTACATTGAACTCCTAGTAGGAGCATTTCTTATTCATGTCAAATGGTTCAATGAAGTCACTTAAAGGCAAAACATTGTGTTCCTCAATAATAAATCAATTTGCTAATGTGAAATTGCATTGTTTCCATGGCAACCCATTATGCGATTTTAAAATACTGGGAGCATACCTTCAAAAATATTCATATCTCAACAGCAACACATCCTAAAACAGTCAATCTGGTATCAAATTAATTGCAGATATAGCACTTATATAATGATGGTTGGATATGCAAATTATTTATTTTATATTTTCATGAATGTTCATGAATCAATAGAAATGAATAAAAAAAAGTGCAGAAAAATCAAGGGGCAATACTAACAAAATTATTAGTATTTCACTTGATAATTGCCCAAGAGTACTAAACTTGATAGAGTAATGTTATGACAAAGTGCCCTTACCTTATGGGTAGATATGAAAAGAATCTAATTTGTATATCCATAAATTTTAATGAAAACATTTGAAAAGAATGAAAAAAATCACAGGGGCATACTATTTACAAAAGTGCTTATATCTCAGTTGGTATATGTCTTAGGCTTCGAAACTTGGCATAGAATTAAAGCCAAGATAATAGTTTTTAATATGAGACCAAGTGTGCTACTCTAAAGCAATCAGCAGAAGAGAAATTAATAATTTTGTATGTATGTGCCTTTCAGTTTGCCATAATTTTTCGCTCTTTTCTAATGTTTTCATTATAATTCATGAATATTCAAATTAGATTTCTTTAATAACAACCCATAAGGTAAGAGTACCATGTCTTAGCATTACTTTGATATTAAATTTGGTACTCTAGGGCAATTATATGAGATATGAGTAATTTTGTAGGTATTACCCCTTGACTTTCCTCGATTTTTTCATTTATTTCTAATGTTTTCATTAAAATTCAGGAATAATCAAATTAGATAGCTTTTGTTACTACTCATAAGGTAAGAGTACTTTATCTTAACATTAATTTGATATCAAGTGTGGTACTAAAGAGCAATTATTAAGCATGATATAAGTAATTTGTAAGTATTGCTTCTTGGTTTTTCAGCAATTTTTTTTATTTATTTCTAATGTTTTCATTAGAGTTCATGAAATTTCAAATTAGATTTCTTTTGTAATTAACCATAAGGTATTAGAACTATGTCATAGCATTACTTTGATATCAAGTTTAATACTCTAGGGCAATTATCAAGTGAGATATTATTAATTTTGTAAATACTATCCCTTGATTTTTCATTAATTCTAATGTTTTCATTAACATTCATGAATATTCAAATGCGATAATTTGCATATACAACAGTCCTGTAAACGTGCTTTGTCTGCAAAATAGCTTGATACTAGATTTAGTGTTCTAGGATGAGATGCCGCTGAGATATGAATATTTTTGAAGCTACACTCCGCGTCTTTAAAATCGCATAATGGGTTGTCATGGAAACCATGCCATTTCAAATAACCAAATGGGTGTATTATTGAGGAATATAGAGTTTTTACTTTAAGTTGCCTCATTGAATCATTTGAAATCAATAAGCGATGCTCCTAGGAATTCAATGTAGGTCTAATTAACCCCTTGGGGTTCCAGTTTATGCAATGGCTTTGTCCTCATTTTTAAAGATTTCATTAATATTCATGAATATGCAAATGAGATAATTTCCATATAAGACCATAAGATGAAGTATTTGTTGAATAGTATCACTGATTATATGAAAAAAATGTAACAGTGGTGGTTTGATGATAGTTTGCGGCTGAAATCAGTTATGGTGTTTTTTTATGATTTTCCCCTTATTTTTAAGGTTTTCATTAATATTAATGAATATGCAAATTAGGTAATTTGCATCTGAGATCACCGGATGAAAGGCATATGTCTAACCTTCAATTTGGTACCAAGATTAGTAGTATATGATAAGTATCAGCTAAGATATGCTTGAATTCGTAAGTACCCCACACAACAGGGTTGCCATGGTAACCATGCATTTTCACATAGCCCAAATGAGTTCATGTTAAGGAACATTTTTTCTCATTCAGGGGGGCCCAGGAAAATTTTTTGGCACCAATGAAAAATTGTCATGGGGGTGCAAGGTAGGTCAAATTAGATTCTGTGGTATAGGGTACTCCATTTCAGTGTTAATAGACTCCTTTCACATTGTTAGTGCGCATGCGCCAAACTGTCTCGTTCCGCGTTATCTCCGCGAGATTACACGTGAAGGGGCAACCTTTATATGGCTGCCTAACATTACACTATGGAATATGGAAAGCTATTAAAAGAAAAATAAATTCGCAAGTAAAGATTAGACAAATAGTAAAATTAAATGATATAAATGTAACAAAATACGAGGGCTGTTCAAATATGAATGCAAGTAGCTTCATAACTTTTGTCACGTAAATGCTACGACAATATGTCATCCCTTTCTTGAAAGAACTATTTGTCTCCTTTAAAATGGTACCAAACATAAAGAAACACTTACTATTTTTCTCGAGTTACTGACGTTTTTCTGAAGCAAATTGCAACACACGTTTTGGTACATGTGCGGATAAAGTGCCATATCTTTGTAGGTTTGAGACAAAATGACACCAAACTTTAGATGCAAGTTTAAGTAACAATCCCAAAGTCGCTTGTAGGAAAAACTTTATATAATCCTGTTTCTATCTTGAGTTATCAGGCACGTTTGTGACGTCATTAATTTTATGATAAACGTCATTTTGAGTTATCTACTGGTGATGCAATAATGAACATCGCTGTGTCTTTTTCTTTGCATTTTGCTAAAAACATGCTAAATATGTCATAAGGGAATTTTCAAAATGCGCCATCCTCTATTTACAGAGTAATTGTATTTTATATCATTTTTCAAGCATTTTTCTGTTTCTTAATGACGTGTTTACATTAATTCAAATATGTTCAATCTCTCTAGTCCTCAAGACCAGGTGAGTAATGTTATTGTAAATGACGCCTATAGTGGTCAAACTTAAAGTTTACATTCAAATTTAGAATAAAGTCGCACTGTTATGAAAACAAAATTAAGTATAAATTCTATAACCCCTCCACTTTAGGCATTTTTGACTTAATAAAAATGCTTTTCAGCGTTTAAAAATTACTCACCATCCATCAATAATTTGTAGCAAAAACTCAGTATGAGCGATCAACATATTGTCTTTACGTTAAAACTAGTTTAAATATTGCTTCGTGCATTTTATTACAGATAAGTTTAACTGAAAACTGCAAGGTGGTGTTTTGTTTACCATTTATTTGCAAACATAAGGAGACTTTAGTGAAGACGATTTGTTGTTATTTAATAAAAGCATGTCGGATTTTCGCAACCTTCACAGAATCATTATATAAGAATATGGGGATACTTCCTTAAAAATTTCAAGAAATTTCACCTGCTTATCGAAGAATTATACGCTCGTCTATATCACTGGTATATGTTAAAGTATTCCTGGGAATAGGGAGGTATAACGGAACTAACAACCAGGAACGGCTAGGGTGACTTTTTATTAAGAAGATCTACATGTTTCGGTATCACAGATACCTTCGTCAGGATAAACAATAATAAGATTTCAGCCCCTGAAGTAAGAAAAAACGGTCGTGTGTTTGTCACGTGACCTGATTGTTGCAGTTTCTAAAAATAGATGCTTTAAGATTGCAGACATAACATTTAAAATAGTTACAAGTAAGATAACAGATAAATATCTGGTGTCAACGAAAGTTTATAGAATGTTTAACATTCAGGTGTAGCTAGGTCTTGTAAAGGTCTTCGTCCTGGTAACGTGTTTCAGTAGGAGGTGGGTGATCTGCCTTGCCGTATCGAGAGTTCATGATATTTCCAAGATGGGAGATCATATGATGCATAGTTTGACGTTGTTTTGGCCAGAGAATAGAAGTACAACTCCTGATGCGAGTGTGGCCTTTTCACAAAGTTAATAAGGTTACATTATTGTTGTTCGTTCTGTCTGTTAGAGATTTCCGTCGGTTGGTCCATTATTCTGTGATAGTAGGGGTCATATGAAGTTCAAAGTTCATGTGGGTCTGTTGCATCTGCTGATCGAGTCGCTCAGGTATACATGCTCAGGTAATTTTGTGGTTTTAAGTTCAATATCTTTGAAACCGATAAGCTTGCATAGATGTCTCGCTGAAGGTTTATGGATAGCGTCTTTCGATTTTCAGTTTATTTTGCTTGTGGTCCGTTGCGGTAAAGTCAAACGGAAGTGTCGCCATGGATACTGTAAACAAGGGAGGTTACCGTGTCAATAACTGTATCTTTAAATTCTAGCTGATATCATGTTGTTTGACTTGAATACGCCGGTCACTTATCAAAAGTGGGTTATGGCTGCTACGATGGATCCCGTAGGGATACAGGGCGGAACGCTTTTAGCTTCGATGTCCGTCCACACACCGTCAATATTGACTAGGCTGGTTCAACGTTAATGGCTGGATCCAGTGGGATTCATTGTTCCGCCAGAGATAATAAATCTGGGAATAGGGAGGTATAACGGAACTAACAACCAGGAACGGCTAGGGTGACTTTTTATTAAGAAGATCTACATGTTTCGGTACCACAGATACCTTCGTCAGGATAAACAATAATAAGATTTCAGCCCCTGAAGTAAGAAAAAACGGTCGTGTGTTTGTCACGTGACCTGATTGTTGCAGTTTCTAAAAATAGATGCTTTAAGATTGCAGACATAACATTTAAAATAGTTACAAGTAAGATAACAGATAAATATCTGGTGTCAACGAAAGTTTATAGAATGTTTAACATTCAGGTGTAGCTAGGTCTTGTAAAGGTCTTCGTCCTGGTAACGTGTTTCAGTAGGAGGTGGGTGATCTGCCTTGCCGTATCGAGAGTTCATGATATTTCCAAGATGGGAGATCATATGATGCATAGTTTGACGTTGTTTTGGCCAGAGAATAGAAGTACAACTCCTGATGCGAGTGTGGCCTTTTCACAAAGTTAATAAGGTTACATTATTGTTGTTCGTTCTGTCTGTTAGAGATTTCCGTCGGTTGGTCCATTATTCTGTGATAGTAGGGGTCATATGAAGTTCAAAGTTCATGTGGGTCTGTTGCATCTGCTGATCGAGTCGCTCAGGTATACATGCTAAGGTAATTTTGTGGTTTTAAGTTCAATATCTTTGAAACCGATAAGCTTGCATAGATGTCTCGCTGAAGGTTTATGGATAGCGTCTTTCGATTTTCAGTTTATTTTGCTTGTGGTCCGTTGCGGTAAAGTCAAACGGAAGTGTCGCCATGGATACTGTAAACAAGGGAGGTTACCGTGTCAATAACTGTATCTTTAAATTCTAGCTGATATCATGTTGTTTGACTTGAATACGCCGGTCACTTATCAAAAGTGGGTTATGGCTGCTACGATGGATCCCGTAGGGATACAGGGCGGAACGCTTTTAGCTTCGATGTCCGTCCACACACCGTCAATATTGACTAGGCTGGTTCAACGTTAATGGCTGGATCCAGTGGGATTCATTGTTCCGCCAGAGATAATAAATCTGGGAATAGGGAGGTATAACGGAACTAACAACCAGGAACGGCTAGGGTGACTTTTTATTAAGAAGATCTACATGTTTCGGTATCACAGATACCTTCGTCAGGATAAACAATAATAAGATTTCAGCCCCTGAAGTAAGAAAAAACGGTCGTGTGTTTGTCACGTGACCTGATTGTTGCAGTTTCTAAAAATAGATGCTTTAAGATTGCAGACATAACATTTAAAATAGTTACAAGTAAGATAACAGATAAATATCTGGTGTCAACGAAAGTTTATAGAATGTTTAACATTCAGGTGTAGCTAGGTCTTGTAAAGGTCTTCGTCCTGGTAACGTGTTTCAGTAGGAGGTGGGTGATCTGCCTTGCCGTATCGAGAGTTCATGATATTTCCAAGATGGGAGATCATATGATGCATAGTTTGACGTTGTTTTGGCCAGAGAATAGAAGTACAACTCCTGATGCGAGTGTGGCCTTTTCACAAAGTTAATAAGGTTACATTATTGTTGTTCGTTCTGTCTGTTAGAGATTTCCGTCGGTTGGTCCATTATTCTGTGATAGTAGGGGTCATATGAAGTTCAAAGTTCATGTGGGTCTGTTGCATCTGCTGATCGAGTCGCTCAGGTATACATGCTAAGGTAATTTTGTGGTTTTAAGTTCAATATCTTTGAAACCGATAAGCTTGCATAGATGTCTCGCTGAAGGTTTATGGATAGCGTCTTTCGATTTTCAGTTTATTTTGCTTGTGGTCCGTTGCGGTAAAGTCAAACGGAAGTGTCGCCATGGATACTGTAAACAAGGGAGGTTACCGTGTCAATAACTGTATCTTTAAATTCTAGCTGATATCATGTTGTTTGACTTGAATACGCCGGTCACTTATCAAAAGTGGGTTATGGCTGCTACGATGGATCCCGTAGGGATACAGGGCGGAACGCTTTTAGCTTCGATGTCCGTCCACACACCGTCAATATTGACTAGGCTGGTTCAACGTTAATGGCTGGATCCAGTGGGATTCATTGTTCCGCCAGAGATAATAAATCTGGGAATAGGGAGGTATAACGGAACTAACAACCAGGAACGGCTAGGGTGACTTTTTATTAAGAAGATCTACATGTTTCGGTATCACAGATACCTTCGTCAGGATAAACAATAATAAGATTTCAGCCCCTGAAGTAAGAAAAAACGGTCGTGTGTTTGTCACGTGACCTGATTGTTGCAGTTTCTAAAAATAGATGCTTTAAGATTGCAGACATAACATTTAAAATAGTTACAAGTAAGATAACAGATAAATATCTGGTGTCAACGAAAGTTTATAGAATGTTTAACATTCAGGTGTAGCTAGGTCTTGTAAAGGTCTTCGTCCTGGTAACGTGTTTCAGTAGGAGGTGGGTGATCTGCCTTGCCGTATCGAGAGTTCATGATATTTCCAAGATGGGAGATCATCATCATGTTAAAGTATTGTTTTTGTTAGTATACTAACGTGACCCTTATTCAAAGGGCTGTAACTCGATAAGTATACTGTATTTTTCTTCAGTTCTGGTACCCATTTAAAGATGACATACAGTCTTTTATAGAAACGTTTACCATTTTGTCGTAGCGTATATGTGACGAAAGTTATGAAGCTACTTGCATTCATATTTGAACAGCCCTCGTAAGTGATTAATTCCAATATTCTGAATATTTGAGATCAGAATAGTTGATTTCTAAGCATTCAAGACTGACTTTTTCCAAATAAGCAGGTGCATTTCTATGTTGGTCAAACATTAAAGATACACTGTATCAATAATTTCCTTCAATACTATGTGTATGCGAGTAGTGACTAGTCTGGTAAACTTCTTATTTTATCAAGGTCTACATGGTCTATGATTACATTCCATACACTTGACGTCTAAACACCGTCTTTCTGATTTAAATAAGGGATAAGATACATTAAGGCCATCGCGCGAGAAAACCTGTCTTCCGGGTATCTTACCTAGTAAGACTCAAACCAGTCTGTTCGGCTACATAGACTCGCTAAAATGAAATTTTGCATGAAGCAAGTTTAGATATACTTTCCAGTAAGTGAACAATAAAGGCGCTGATCAGACTGCGTGGATACGATGACAGGCCTGCGCCTTTGTTGTTCGCATGCACCAATGTCAGGTTTTCTCGTGTTGAGGCCCATTTTAATATGTACTACTGTGCATCCAGTCCTTTAATCCTATGCCCAGGGCCCTATACATAACGGAAACTGGCCACCCCTATATGGCCATGTTTTTTCTTTTGAAAGATCAAATTAGTTTGAGCCATTTTGTTCATTCTAGTGATTCTTTCTACCAAACTATTTGAAAAGTGACAACCAGTTTCTCGGAAGATTTTTAGTCTTTGATATCGCAATAAGCCACGCCCCCTGTGATGGATCAAATTTCTTATGGCTCTGTGTAGAGAGTCACCAAATAACCATTTCTGCCAAAGTATTTTCCATTCTGTCCACTGGTTTCCGAAGTGATGTTAACAGATACATAAGGGAAACTGGCCATGGCTCCTGGCGGCCATGTTATTTTGCAGATCAAATTAGTTTTATCTATTTTTAGAAGGTCATACATTGATCATTACTACCTAATTATTTGAATTCTGACCACCAGTTTCAGAGAATAGTTTTTTTTTTCTTACTGCAATAAACCACACCAGCTGGCTGCCATGGTTTTTGACAGATAAAATTTCTTTTAGCTATCTATGTTAAGGGTCTCTAAGGATCATTCCAGTGATGTTTTGTTAAAACTTGCCAAGTGAGATAGGAGGAGTTGTCATTTAAAGCAAATTATTGATGACGCTCAGGAACCAACAGACTATGGACATTGACTGAAACCAATAGCTCACTTTGAGCTTATAAGGGGTTAATCAGGAAGAAACTAAAAGTAAAGTATTAATATTTTAATACAATTCAATAACATGGTTAAGGGTATAATGAAGATCCAACAATTATGACAATCCCTTTTTAAGTAACAAACAGTTCCTTAACTCAGCCTGCTAGTGAAGCCTCAAGCTTGTGATGGTAGTCCATACAAACAGTTTGGACTTAGATTGGCTCAGAAAAATCAAGACCCGAGCTGGATCTAAACAGTTTTGACATAATTATTCCTGGAAGATTTGAATCAGCTGACAAAAAGGCACGGAAAATTACACAGCATGCAAATAGTTAACTGCTTGCCATCACTGATTTTTGTTGTCAGCTGATGACCTTTGCAAACAGTTCGGACCCTGAACAGGATTCACAGATAGTCGGTCCTGATCTTGATACAAGCGGTTTGACACTGATAGTGTTCCTGAAAGAATTCAATGAAAAAAGTCAGCATACTACAATATGAAAAATACCCATCATGCAAATAATTAACACACATATGAGCCGTGCCATGAGATATCCATCATGTAAATAGTTTTCCAACAATGTGGCATTTTGACAAGACTTTAGTGTAGACTCAGACGAGCCTGTGCAGCCTCCTTTTAAACTTAGAAACTACAAATGATGTTCAGTCAGTAGCTTAAGAGTAATAGAATATTTAAGTGACTAGCAAAGGCTCTGATCAGACTGAGTATGCTGGTCGCACATACCACATTGTTGGACTAAAATCTCAAGTTGCGGCTCATATACAGGCTGCACATCAAGGTTTCTCCATATGATATACCATAATGACCCAGGAAGAATTGAATAACCCTTTTCAGACAAATTTGATTTTCCTTAAGCTACATACAACAGTTCAGATGGTTCATAGTATATATTAAGGGGTCACAAGGTTTAATTTCCTAAAAAAATACGATTTATCTTTCTCTGAAGATCAATTTTAAGTAAGCAAGTGTAGACCCAGATGAAATGCTGCATTGTGTTTTTTGGCATTTCATCTTAGTCGTCACTGTTTGCCAAAACACATGTTTACGGTTTCCAGTCCTCAATGGGATAAACATTGTAAACCATGCTAAGCCTGCAACTTAAAGAGAGTCAGTCTAATACTAATCTCAAAAATAATAAATATTAATAAGTCTTTATTTTCAGAGGGCAACACATTTAGCATTAAACCGCTCATCTATCCATAAAGCCTTCAATAAACTACCTAAAATACAAGTGTAAAATACAAAGATGATTTACATGAATAAAAATAAATACAAGCATCATGGAACACTTTCACACCTACAAATGCACAGCACACATTTGAACATACATTTTATACTTATGTAAATCGTACATGTACTTCTAGACAGAAGTGTGTAATTATACTCAATTTACCAATTTCTCAACCAAAAAGCATGTTCTGGGGCAATCAAAAGAAGCATTTCAAATGTTCAAACTGACGAACAAACAATATTCACAATTTTTCACTCAAAATTATGTTCATATGGACAATTGCATAAGTTTCAAAAATTGAGAGGTCTGGATTTCATCAACATACGTAATACAATGTATTATAGACTGGATTTCATTCACTTAATACAATGTATAGGCTGGATTTCATCCACTTAATACAATGTATTATAGACTGGATTTCATCAACATACGTAATACAATGTATTATAGACTGGATTTCATCAACATACATAATACAATGTATTATAGACTTGATTTCATCAACATACGTAATACAATGTATTATAGACTGGATTTCATCCACTTAATACAATGTATAGGCTGGATTTCATCCACTTAATACAATGTATTATAGACTGGATTTCATCCACTTATACAATGTATTATAGACTCGATTATATCCACTTAATACAACGTATGTATATGAAAATCATCAACAGTTTCTAAATTCTTTAACCAGTCTGGTAAATTGTTCTAAATGACTGGACCTGAATAAATTCGGCTTTGAAAGTTTATTTTGTGGCTTTGGAGCATATAACATTGATTTAGCCTTCCATATAACATGGATTTAGCCTTTCATATAACATAGATTTGGCCTTTCATATAACATAAATTTGGCCTTTCATAGAACATAAATTTGGCCTTTCATAGAACATAAATTTGGCCTTTCATATAACATAAAATTGGCCTTTCATATAACATAGATTAGGCATTTCATATAACCTGGATTTGGCCTTTCATATAACATTGATTTAGCCTTCCATTAATATGGATTTAGCCTTTCATACAACAGATTTGGCCTTTCATATAGCATAGATTTGGCCTTTCATATAACAGATTTGGGCATTCATATAACAGATTTGAAATGAATTTGGCCTTTCATATTACATAAATTTGGATTTCATATAGCATAAATTTGGCCTTTCATATAACAAATTTGGCCTTTAATATATATCATAGATTTGGCCTTTCATATAATAGATTGGACCGTTCATGTAACATAGATTTGGCCTTTCATATAACATATATGAAAGTGTGTTAATATGTTAAACATTTTATGCTCACCCATACTGTTGGCAGTGTTATCATATTGGTAATTAACAAGGATTTTACTAAAACTTCTATTAAGATCATATAGATATGTTCCTCCCCATATTGTTTTGTACAATTGTATTCTGTGTTCAATGGATAAATAGTCCTTCAATAAATTTTGATGTCATAGATTTAAAGAGTTTGTTTAGCAATAAAATTAATATTGTTGGTAGTTAAATGCAAAATGTCAGCGAGCAATCAATAACATTCTCAATTTTTACAATAGAAGCAGTGCAGATACTGCATAATAATTCTCTGCAAGTGCTACATGACAACTTTCAGAAGAAAACAGACCTTTACCCAAGCCCTTGGGCCAAGGATGTATAAGGGCAAAAACTTAATTGTTGGATGCTCATAGCTTCATTCCATTTTAAGGATTATTGATGGTTTGAGCCTTATATGCCTATTTTTCTGACCCAAAGAATGGTGTTTTGCAGCTTCTTGTGTGATGTATGTAGTTTCATTGCAATAGTTGAATCAAATGTCAAGAAATGAATTTAAAGTATCCCAATATTTATGGTATATATAATCTAGGTATGATATAATACCTTGAACAGTAAGGTGTTTACTTGTAGATAGAACTCTTTGCATGCCAGTGGAGAATTTTGTCATCTGCAGATGAGCTTTGCAAACAGTTTAAACCCAGATCAGGACCAACAGAACACTCTTATAGTGTTCCTGGGCATTTTTTCTTAATTTTGAAAAAAGCCAGCAGATAACTAAAAGCAGAGAAATTACCCAGCATGCAAAGATATAAGTACAGAATGATTGCAAAGAAATGTGTCATAAAATAACTAAACTTATTTCTTATGAAAAAAAAATATACATAAACCATGCTAATTCTACTTCTACTCTTTATATACTTTATATTAAACTAGCGCACAATATGAACCAAACTAGGAGGTTGGTGCTAGAGAACACCGTAGAGAACCCATTCCTGTCATTTATTCCTTATTCCGTAGAAAAAGTATTTTATGGGCTTTGGTCCTGGTTTTTTGAGCTGCAGAACATCGTTCCCTGCCCCCTTATGCCAGAAACATTCCGCGCCACCTTGTGCCAGAAAGCCACCTTCATACAACGTGTAAAATAAGGGAACACATATACAGACAAAAGTTTTTGCTGGCACAATGAAACAAAATCCATTTTTTTCCTAATTTGTATAGATGTACTACGACCTTTGAGTAAGGTAAAGTTGGGTATATTCGGACAGACAGCTAAACTCAGGCAGTGACCATGTTTGTTTCATATTTCAAATATTGGAATAAAAAATAAATTATGTAAGCAGTGAAAATCCTGATGAGATGGCTCATAAGGAGCCGTCTCATCTGGATTTACACTGTTTGCAAATGTGTGTCCGAATTTACCTGATGTCCGAATTTACCCAACTTTACCGCAATGGCTAATTTTATTTCAAAATAGTTGATGCCTAACAAGTAACATGAGCCAGTCAGCCTGGGACATATATGTGTGTCACAATCTTATAGTAAATATAAGTAAATATTTGAAAGTAAGTAATGGTGCAAGTAAGTAAACCCCTATTTCTAGATCTAGATTTGTAATATTGTAAATACAGTCAGGCTTCAAGACTTTTTATTTATCTTCTATGTGCTCTTTATTCCTGAAGGATCCAGGTCTCCAGATTATTTATTGCAAGAATCTGTACTCTTGAAAATGGTGTAGATCCAGATCAGCTGGTTCCTGAGGTCAGCTCATCCTGTTTGACACCATTTCATCTTGATAATGAATCAACATTAATAATACGGTTGCACCATGGATTTCAAATTGGAAAATCATTTAGTGTGAGCTACCAATCAAAAACTTAAATTTGTGCTTATAGGAACACAAGCCTTTGTTAGATCAAGTACAGTATGTTACATGGTATATGTTCCATGGTATAAAATACATGTACATGGGAATGTATTTCCAGAATTGAGCAAGATGAACCAGAGAATTAATATAATGGTTTGTTATATGACTGGAGAGAATCCTGTCTCCTGATTGGCCCAATTTGTTTTCATAAATCTCTATGTCTACCTGAAAACTGGTCTGAACTGGCTCAGAAGGTGATATAGGATGAAATCCAGCTCAAACTAGTTTCCAGAAGTTAATATTTTTGACACTTCTGCAATATCACCCTCTAGAGAGCTGAAAATAGCATGATGAGTATAAAACTAGCATGTGCTGCATGAAATTGACATGATTTGCTGTTTCACATCCCAACAGGTAAACTAAATACTTTCATGAATTTTAACAACTGTTTTGCTATGTTTTGTTTGTTCATTTATCTTTGTTTGAATAAACAAAATGTAAAAAAAAAAAGTTTTTTGATTAAATTTTACATTCCACATTCAGAGAATTAATCTACATTTCAAATTGCAAAATACTACATTAAAATATTCTAATACAGTTGATAAAACTTTTTAGAAAGTCCTTAGGTTGAAGGTTGACTGCAACAACAAAAGTTAAGTTAAAATAGAAAATTTTCATTCTAAGTTGAAAAGTCATATAACAAAACAGTTATTGACTTCAATCTCGGTAGACATTAGGATTTATCTACCCTTAAAAGTGATATTCACCTCGGCCTAGCGGCCTCAGTGAATTATCACTTTTTCGGGTAGATAAATCCTTATGTCTACCTCATTGAAGTCAATAATTGTATAATCTCCACTAGCGAAAGAGAGCACACCACCAAGGAAACACTTCCAGCAGCTAAGGACATTCTGGGAGAAGAAAAGATCTGGTACGCCAAATGAGCCAACATTTGTATCTGCAGGTGAAAAAAAAGATGGAGGATCAATGAGCGATGTGATTCTGAGAGTCAAGAGTGTGGCTCCGAACACAAGGAAGAAGAAGAAGTCTCCAAGACAATTCGGACCTTTGTCATACCACAGGAGCTTGAAGTTATGTCCTTATATCACACCTATATAGCTTCAAGACCAAAAGCTGATAGTGTCATTCAGGGGATAACAATTCCTTCACAAATTAATCAGCGAATGAAAAAAACAGTACCCATCTTTAACCTTCATGAATATTCATGCTTAGCTCCACATACTATGAATAATTATATAAATAAACTTTCATGTCTGTACATCTATAGAACAAAGAAATTACTTGTCAGGTCTATTTGTGTAGGACCATATCTTATCATATTTCCTTAAGCAAACATAGCAGACCCTGCTCAGTCAGCTCTTACAAGACCTGCCTGATCTGGGTCTGTTTAAAAAAAAGTGTTAAAAGGCGTTGTTATGAGGTAAAGGGTTTACTCTTTGCCTACTGGGTAATTTTGCATGCTTTTGTCAACTGCGGACTTCTTACATAATCAATTTTGCAGGAAAATATTAGTGCGAAACAGTTTGGATCCCAATTAGACCCAACATTTTGTTGGGCCTGATCTATGTCCAAACTGTTTGCAAAGATTATCAGCAGGTGACACTAGTAGGCAAATAGTTAAACCTACATGTGAAGCTATCATGTGAAGAGAGCTGTAAAAGTTGAACTTGTGAGCAACAGATGCACAGAGAGGTATGACACTAGTAGGCAAATAGTTAAACCTACATGTAAAGCTATCATGTGAAGAGAGTTGTAAAAGTTGAACTTATGAGCAACAGCTGCACAGAGAGGTATGCTCACACCAATCAGCTATGTGATAACTGCCAACACCTCATGAGCGGGCTCAAATGTACACTGAACAAAATTTCTGATCGGTCATCTCTGTTTTATTCAATCATAACTATTTCAAAAACAATACACCAATCTTTAGTATGGTAAAAAAATTAATGAGACCTAAAAATCATATGGGCCTAGTCGCGACAAAACCTGTCTTCGGGGGTTTGCAAACAACAAAGGTGCAGACCAGCCTGCGCATGCATGCAGTCTGATCAGTGCCTTTGTTATTAGCTTTACGGAAAGTACCGTATGTAAACTTCGGACAGGTGAAATTTCAATTTTCTAGCTAGTCTCTGTAGCTGAGGATACTGGTTTGAAACTCGCTTTGTCAGAAACCCCAAGGACAGGTTTTGTCGTGACGCGGCCCATTATCTTTAATACTTCTTTTGCAAAACTCAAACAAAGGATAACTAATTAGAAAGGATCAATTAGAAATTGTGGTCAGTGTATTTTGAAGAACTTTAATGCACTAGTCATTTGTAGCCACTGCCACCCCCCCAACCCCCGGGGTATAGCGGGTACTTTGACTTTTTTCCCAGCTAATCCCTGCTAGAAGCCCTGCACTGCGGGACAATCAGATGGTAAACTCTCGGCTAAATGACCCCGCACTGCGGGGCTCAACCTGATGGTCAAGTCTCGGCTAAAAAAACTTGAGCGGCTTGCCCAGGAAGTGTCTTGCTTTTATTTACTTAAAATAATGATATTTAAAACTCAGGCCCCAAAATACAAATGCCACATTAATTGACAAGTAATGCCGACATTAGTGGGTGGGGTGAGTTTTGGGAGGTATCGTTGGATTTTCAACAACAACAAGTTAGTTCCTTCTTTGGGAAGAAAAACATCATGCCTAATGAAGAAATGTAAAATTAAGTTTATAAACACTGTTCTCTAGTTTTACAAACAAAATTCAACAAATATTGGAATGACTTACGGATGGAAATAATGAAAAATCGGCAGCAGACTGACCGGAAAATTTTCAGAGATTTCAGTCACACAGACGATCTACCGTAAACTCGGGGTACTATCATCAAGTCGAATTTTCACTTTCAGTGTGTAACTGAGCGGGTGCTAAACATTATCCATGATTTCACAGAAAATATATACATGAACCTGTAATCCCCACTATTTTGGCGAAAAAACAAAACCACTGCATTCACCCGCCACTGCCAGGACATGGCGAAAGTAAAAACCCAGCACATTTCCCCCGAGGGTGGGGGTGGGGGGGCGTGATTACAAATGACTAGTGCTTAAAGTCCATTCAACTATTTCAGACCCATGCTGAAATATTTTACTAATCTCTTGGTCAAACAGTGTAGACCCAGATCAGACTGCTCCCTAAGGAGCTCTCTGATCTGGTTGACACTATTTGCCTCTGCTCTTCCATAAGTGAATAATTTTAGCAAACATATGCAGCAGATGACTAAAGCAGACATTTTCAGATGCAATTAATGCAGGCTAAGTGTAAATCTTTAGTATACTATGAAATCTACTGCATAAAGTATTTGTGAGTAAATAGACCATAAGGTGACCAGCCAAGGATCAGACCAGCCTGTGCAAATACACAGTCTAACAATAACCCTTATTGCTCATGCTTTATGGTGTCCAAGTAAATGAACAAGAGAACTAGGAATTTCAAAGTGATATTGCCAAAATAACAGAAAAACACATTATGTAATTGTCTCTCTACTGGCAAATAATGATAAAACTTCTATAAGGCCAGAATTTTTTTATTAGTTGATTTACAAACCCTCCTACTGTAATTTTCCGGAAAGTAAGAAAAAAATAAAATTTAATTTCTAAAAATTTTTTTTATTTTATCCGCCGACTCTAAATATTATTTGTTTCATTGGACAAAAATAATATTTTTTTGAGGTTCTGTCAGTGTATTTTTGAGAGTGACACTGTAATGACGTCAACATCAAACATAATGACGTCACTGTTTGACCTGGCGTAGCACCAGTTTGCACGTGACGCCTTCCCTAAGGCACACTCAATAGACTTTCTTCAAATGTTGATTTCTTGCGTTTCAGTCGTTGAAATATGATTCTAAGCCATTTTCTAGGTGCAAACTATGTTTGCACCCAATGTTATACCCAATAAACATACTGCAAAAGTCAAATCGAACGAGAAACGACCAAGTAAAAAGTTAGGTTTACGCACTTGTGAAAAATACTGATTTTTTTTCACCGCACTCGATGAAATATATTTGGTATTCACCTCAAAAAAGTAAATATCCTCTATATAATTTCACCGCTCGAGTCTATATTGATGCTAACTTGTTTATATGAACTGAATGCTAGTGTCTTTTTGTTTTTGTTGCTGTTGTTGTTTTGTTGTTTTCATGAAACTCCAGAGATCCAGGACTGAGACTTGAGGTACAAAACCTGAAATGAAAAAAAAAAATTATTTAAAAATAAAGAACAAAAAGAGTGAAATGTATCTCTGTCAAGACTAATGCAGGCCTCCAGATAAGATGACAATATTGATGTTTTTATTTCTCTCACAACATATGTTTTGGGTTTTCAAAAGAACCGTCTTAATGAGATGGCTTTTTGAGCACCCAAAAACTTGTTTAACATATCTTTTGGGTATTCAAAAGGACCGTCTCAATGAGATGGCTTTTTGAGCACCAAAAACCTTGTTTAACGTATGTTTTGGGTATTCAAAAGAACCGTCTAACTGTGATGGCTTTTTGAGCACCCAAAACTTGTTTAACATATGCTTTGGGTATTCAAAAGAACCGTCTCAATGAGATGTTTTTTTGAGCACCCAAAACTTGTTTAACCTGAAGGATAAAAATTTATTCAAAATTTTAGTATCCAAATTATTCCTGATCTGAATCGAAGACTCCCTGAACATTTTCCCTGCTAGAGATGACCTTGTCCTCTGCTGATTAGCTTCGCAAAGTTTGGCCCAGACAGAATGTCAGTCCTGATCTGGATCCAAACCATTTGCACTCTAATAAGTGTTTAACTGTTAAAGAATATTTTTGGATTGATTTGATTGTTTACGTCCCAGTCAACATTTTTAGTCATGTCAGGATGGGTCTTCCAGTACTAAGCAAGAATTAATGTGTCTTGCTCAGAAACACAAGACAGAGCCATCGGTGAGGCTTAAACACCGCAACCCTTCAATCATGAGTCAAGTACTCTACCACTAAGCCACTGTGCTCCCATATGCTGCATTTTGTGATGTACACTGATATACAATTGATATTTTCAAAGGATCGGTAAATAAAACGTTAGGAAATTTAGCCAGTGAACTATCCAAACATCATAAATAGAGATGAGAATTTCACAAGCTGTAAAAGCAGATAAAATTAGCAAAATATGTTTACCGACAAAAAATAGAAAATTCATGATTCTGATCCGAGTAGGTTGATGTCCTGGCTGATCTGAGATTTCACTCTGCATAGATCTATGGTAAATGTACTGAGCTTCTAAGCATTAATTTTCTGCAAAAATGCAAAGGCAAACAGTGTAGACCCAGATCAGGGTTTAACCTCTTTGCTATTCTAGCAAGCATTCTGTCCTGATAACCAACATTTTAATTGGGAATAAAAGAGATTAAGTGTTTGAAATATTAGAACATTTACCATAATTCTGTGTGTTTTGACATGCACAAACTCAATAAATCTCCACTTTGAATTAAAAAACCTATCTTATAAAGAGCTATGACAAGTTATCTTTGCAAATTAGGTAATTTTTTATGATTGTCTACTTTTCCAAAATCGACATTAAAAAATTTCTTTCAGGATTATCATCAAAATCTTACAGTTTGGAATGATCTGGAACCTTAATGTTTACAAAGGTTATCAGCAGACAACACTGGCTTATAGAGAATTAAAAGTAAGATATCATTTGAACATGCTGTATAAGGCATTCATATACTTAGAAATTCTATGATCTCGACCCATGATGTTCACAAAGGTTATCAGCAGACAACACTGGCAGATAGAGAATTAAAAGTAAGATATCAATTGAACATGCTGTATATGGCATTCATATACTTAGAAATTCTATGATCTCGACCCATAATGTTCACAAAGGTTCTCAGCAGACAACACTGGCAGATAAAGAATTAAAAGTAAGATATCATTTGAACTGCTGTATAGGCAATGTAAGGCATCCATATACTTAGAAATTCTATGTTACATAAAGTAAAAGTCCTTTGCTACTCTTCAATATTAACAGGATTAAGTCAATTCAAACATAATGAGACTTGCAAACCAAACATCTATGTGTTTTGTTTGTTTATTTTATTTCTTTACGTCCCAAGTCAACAGCTATGGTCATGGCAGGATGGTACTTCATGCACATACTTTTGCTTGTAACTGACAACAACCCTTCTTGAAGGATTCAGCAGAAGGGAGGAAAATGACCGTAGAAACCAAGTCAACAGCTATGGTCATGACAGGAGGGTATGTTCACCTAACCACACTTTTTCCTGGGCAAGCTTGAACAAGTGGTTAACCAGAGGTACTTCGTGTACATACTTTTGCTTGTAACTGAAAACAACCCTTCTTGATAGATTTAGGGGAAGGGAGGAAAATGACCGTAGAAACCAAGTCAACAGCTATGGTCATGGCAGGATGGTATGTTCACCTAACCACACTTTTTCCTGGGTAAGCTTGAACAAGTGGTTAACCAGAAGTACTTTGTGTACATACTTTTGCTTGTAACTGACAACAACCCTTCTTGAAGGATCCAGCGGAAGGGAAAAAAATGATCGTAGAAACCAAGCCAACAGCTATATGGTCATGGCAGGATGGTATGTTCACCTAACCACACTTTTTCCTGGGCAAGCTTGAACAAGTGGTTAACCAGAAGTACTTCATGCACATACTTTTGCTTGTAACTGACAACCCTTCTTGAAGGATTCAGCGGAAGGGAGGACAATAACCATAGAAATTATTTCATGATTCATCTCCAGCACAGTATGGGACCAGGCAGAGATCAAACTTGTGACCCCTGGATCTGCAGTCAGACAAGCATCAGTAGCCAGTTACATAGTCACCGACTACGCTATATGGCTGGTAACTATGTGTCTTGATCCACATCAGAATTACATAGTCACTGACTACGCTATATGGCCGGTAACTATATGTCTTGATCCACATTAGAATTAAGGGTGAGATTGGTACAGTGAATACTTCCAGTAATTTTCTTAATGACCGTTCCAAGGCAGTGGTATGGTACTGGATTGCATCAATTCCTGATCTTTGTCTTCCTTACTTTGTTTGAAACTAGAGGACCTGAAGGTCCTGAAGCGCTCACCTGATCTCCTTAATAATGTTAAAATCAGTCAACGGCTTATAATGAAACATAATTTGTTTTACCATATTTAGGGGTTGCGGCCATTTTGGTCAAACAATCTAATGAATACTCCCATCAAACAGCCCTGTAATTTCTGAGAAAAAGATGTTTAGATAGGTATGTGGCAGTCCAAATGAGTGGACTTGGATAAAAGGTCAAAGGTCAGCTTGACATTTGATACTTATAAAAAAACATTGTCTCATTAGGTTTAACATTTCTCGCAAGTATTATGATTTCGGCTTAAACAGATATAGCAAAATGAACATTTCAAGATTTTTCCATATAGATGCATTAGGAATCAAATTTGACCTTGCCATAAATTAGGTCAAGGTCAACCTAGATTGACCATTTGAGCAACCTGGTATGGCCCAAATCCCTAATGCTACATACCAATTCCCAATCCACCAAACACAGAGTACAATTTTACAAAACATATATTCAACCCCACATTGACTATTGTTCTACAATATGGGGAGGAACATCTCAATATAATCTAAACAGAATTTATAGGCTACAAAAAAGAGCTGTTAAAATCATTGTAAATTACCAATATGATAACATTGCCAACAGTATGGATGAGCTTAAAATTTTAAACATATATGAACGCATTTTCCTCAGGAAGGCTAAATTTATGTTTAAAGTTTCTAAATCCGTCCTACCCTCATATGTAAATCAAATGTTCTCTTTTCGACCTTTTAATGAAACGCTTCAGTCTCTGATCAACAGGTGCATTGGATTTTTATACTCCAAAGCCAAAAAAAGAAATTTTCAAACAAAGCTTAATTTATTCAGGTCCAGTCATTTGGAACAACTTACCAGACTGTTTAAAGAATTTAGAAACTGTTGACTCTTTTCATAGACATTGTATTAAGTGGATGAAATCCAGTCTATCTTTCAATCTTTGAAACTGATATAATTATATGTCCATATGAACATAATTTTGAGCGTAAAATTGTGAATATGTTTTGTTCCCCAGTTTGATTAATTAGTTTGGTGCTCATAAAAAGCGTCTCATTGAGACGCTTCTTTTGAGAACCCATGTATGTAGATAAAATTGGTATTACTAATCACTTGTATCTAGAGGTATGATATATATGATACTTATGTAAAAAAGTATGCCTGTGTGTATGTAGGTTTGAAAGTGTTCCTATTTTATACTTGTATTATTTTTTGGTGGTTGTTCATAGAGGGCCTCATGGAAGATTAGCTTTTTTTTTTGCTAAATGTGTTACCCTCTGAAAATAAAGACTATTATTATTATTATTATTATTAAGGCCATTGGCCTTTTGGTTTTTGGTTCCAGAGAAGAAGATATTTAAAGGGTTTTTAGTATCAATAGGCATGGTGGCCATCTTGGTCATGTGACCAGAACAATTTGTATACATTTTGGCTAACCAATCATAAGGAGTCTTCATATAAAATTTGAGTTCAATTGGCCTAGTGGTTTCTGAGGAAACTATGTTTTAATGTGTTGATGGGACGCCAATATGAGAGACCTTGGCTGAAAAATCAAAGGTCAACCTTGACCTTTGAAACTTATTTATAGCCATTGTCTCATTAGGTTTAACATATAAAGTGAGAATAATGACTTTGGCTTCAACAGTATTCAAAAAATCAACTTTTCATAAAATTTCCTATTTAAATGCATTAGGAAGCGAATTTGACCTCGACGTTAAGTAGGTCAAGGTCAACTTAGAATCATCATTTGAACAAACTTAGTAGGCCCCACATCCCCAATGCTACATACCAAGTCCCAAGGTCATTGGCCGTCTGGTTCTTGAGTAGAAGATTTTTAAAGTGTTTTTACCGTATATGGGCATGGTGGCTATCTTGGTCATGTGACCAAAATATTTTGTATAAATTTTGGCTAACTTATCATAAGGAGTCTTCACATGAAATTGGAGTTCAATTGGCCTAATGGTTTCTGAGAAAACTATGTTTTAATATGTTGATGGGACTCCAATATGAGCGACTTTGGCTGAAAGGTCAAAGGTCAACCTTGACCTTTGAAACTTATTTATTAGGTTTAATATATCAAGTAAGAATAATGACTTTGGCTTCAACAGGATTCAAAAAATCAACTTTTCAAAAGATTTCCCATTTAAATGCATCAGGAAGCAAATTTGACCTTGACGTTAAGTAGGTCAAGGTCAACCTAGGATCATCAATTGAACAAACTTGGTAGGCCTCACACCCCCAATGCTACATACCAAGTCTCAAGGCCATCAGTCTTCTGGTTCTGGAGAAGAAGATTTTTGAAGGGTTGTTACCATATATGGGCGTGGCGGCCATCTTGGTTATGTGACCAGAACCATTTGAACAAACTTTTGTTCCGCTATCCTAAGAAGTCTCCATATGAAATTTGAGTTCAATTGGCCCAGTGGTTTCAGAGGAGAAGATGTTTGAAAATGTTGACAGACGGACGACGGACGGACGCCGGAGTGACTGGTATACTATAAGCTCACCCATGAGCCTTCGGCTCAAGTATAAAAAAGAAAAAACATGACTTACTATTTCTATTTCCAATCATGGTATAATAATGGCCTCCACCATCCCCTTATAGCCATCCTTACACCTCCTTGATGAAGCTCTGCTTACAACATGCACTGTAAAATACAAGTCGATTCAAGTATATAATATTTATGCCTTAAGTCAACAAAGCTGGTAGCTTGTGAGTTTTGATGCTTTATGTTCCTGTCAATTTTTTAGTCATGTTGGGATGATTTCCTATCCAGGACACAACACAGTGACTCCACTGGCTGTGAGTCTCGAACAAGCAACCTTTCCATCCCCAATATAACCAACTGTAGATAACCCCTTCAAGTATGTCCAGCCTACAAAGGTCCTGGTCAGCCTGAGCTACCAATCAGGTTCACCAGGGCCTTCATTGTTGTCCATAAAAACTATATCATATGACTTTGCTATACAGCCCTTTCCTTGCTAGGTGACAACCTTTGCAAACAGTTTGGACCTAGACCAGACCTGATAAGACTTGGGGCCTGATCTGGATCCAAAATGACACAATATCTGAATTTTTGAAAAACCTTCATTTTGAAAAAAAATCAGTAGACTGCAATAAAAGCATAAATAATTATCCAGCTATGCCAGTGGATACACAACCATTTTAGCATAAATGTAATGACATTATCATAACATCTGCCAACAATACATTTTTGCATCCTTGGTAATTTTGCAGGTTTTTGTCATCTGCTGATTTTTTATTTAAATATGAAATCTTTTCAAAACATTCTTTCCAGAATACCAACAGAGTGGCAAAGAGTTTGTATCCAGATCTGGCCCGATGTTTGAATTTACTAAATGCCTTTGCTAAATTATAAACAAAAATCTTTGAAGTGTGACTGTATTTATAAGATGAAAATATGGCTTTAGAAATAGGGGTTTCTGGTTTTATTTTACATTTACTGTAATATTTTGACAAATGTTCTAGCCCAACCAGCTCAGTTTACACATTACGCATCAACCTATTGAAAAAGACTGATCCAAAGGTCATTACTCCGAAGTTGTGATACATCTATACTTGTAGATTTATACACATATTATTCCTTCATTTCAAACTTATTAACCCATTTAAGCCAAATGGAATTTTCCACTCTTATCAAATGGACCAGTCCATTTCATTTTAACTTAAGGGTTGTTGGTTGGTATTTTTCATTTTCATTCAAATTTTGATAAATATTGACTGCTGGCAGACAATGCTTATGATATATCAAACTTTTTTTTAATTAGAAAAGATGTAACAAAATTGGTTGTCTGCTGCAGTTGTGATTGGCAGTTTAAGGGTTAAGATCAATTGTTAATGGAGTGCAGGCAAAGCTTGTAATATACTTACAATTTAAAAAGATGGATTCATTTGGCCAGCACTGCAATATTAGGTACTCTTGAATCTGTGAATAGAAAATGTAGATTTGTTGAGCACCATAAATAGTAAGTGAGTATGATCAGGAAATACCACAATCACAAACAGCAGACAACCCCGTGGCATCGCGAGGAAGAGCCGCTCAACCATCACAAGACACCAGGAAGACAGATTAAGCAAAGCAACCAGCGCTCTCTTCCCCATCAAGATGATTGCAATACTAGAATGGACATAAAATAACGTATTACAAAACATAGAACAATTACAGACTCCCACAATGGGAGTAACAATAAACAAAAAGTCAACAACAACAGAACCACCGCCTTAGAGCGGACAGCAGCCTAAGCCACGGGGGGGCTTAAATGCATTTTAATGGTACCAAATCTTTGCCCTAGATTCTGCTGTTGTTGAAGTACAAGAAATGCTCAGCTCGCATGGAGGCTATCTAACTAATGCAATGTATCATCATGGAGAAACACTCTAATCAAATTAACACACCATGATGAAACAAAGAAAAGCGCTCATGACTCACAGATAGTCAGAGCTAAAGAAAACCTCAAGTTGAGCCATGGTGGGTCCAGCTACAGATAAGCATCAGGCACCAACCCACTGATTAAAGCTTTACGTCAGAGCTGTCATAGAGTCTGAGGCCTGACCCACTGTCATGCAATTAAAGAGGAAGCCATAGCTATAAACCATGATTGGGTTTAAAACTAGGCATGCAGACTGTTGCAGGATATCCAAGTTATATCCAACCCTTATATAACGTTTTACTATTTTTTTTGAATTGATCACTAAAATTAGGTTCTCCAACAATTCGTTTGAATTTATAAACTAAATCACCATAAAATATAGGTTCTGATATGCCTTGTTGCAGAAGAGTTTTTAACACAATGTTGTATTTAACAATAACTCTGAGTGTCTGTGGTAGAATTTAGAAAATGCTTTTCGATTTCTGTATATCACTGCCTACTAGGTAATTTTACATGCTTTTTGTCATCTGTTGATTTTTTTTTCCAAAACCTGGCCTTTACCCTGTACTGTGGGGTTGGTGTGGGGGGGAATCATCCAAACATCTACCATGACCCGCTATCGGCTACAGTATCTCGTAAGTGCGTCAGTGTTGGCGGGTAGGGGTGGGGCAGTGGTTACAAACGCATTTCACTCTTACAACATGTGTTGGTACATGCTTGCGCTTAATAACAATGGAAATGAGCATAGGCGTTAAATAAAAATGTGACAAAAATAAAATAAACAAAAAAAAACTCTGAAAAAGTGAATGCCACTTAGTGTCTGTATCACAAATCGATGTGTCCAATGACTGACAGTGCAGATCCTGATTATAACGCCCCTCTAGCAGCTATCTGATCTAGTTCAACTCTACCACGTTTCCAAGACCAAGCTTACATGTAAACCGCTCGATCATTCACCCAAAAATGATTGTTTCTGAATACAGGAGATCTTAAAATATGGAGGTTATATAAAAGCGAGTATTACTTGCGTGTGATAAAAATGTTCTTAGTCCTAGGATGCTTATTCATGCGCAGATCCAGAGGAGTGGGTACTGGGGGTCCAGACCACCCTCTACAGAATGGAAAAGCAAAACGCTGTAGATCTCCTCAGGAATACTGGTTTGGAACCTTTGGAAAAGCACAAAGCTACGGATGTCTAGTCATCATCGGACCGCTAGCTATAAAAACAAACATCAAAACTTTGGACCTGGACTCCCCCGAAGAAACTTTCTGTATCCGAGCAAGTTTATTGCGATGAATACGGTAAAAGGATGCTTCAAACTCGTCATTGGAAGTAGTGATTAAGCTAACAATGTCAAAACCTTAATGCAACTGCACTACTGAGGGTAATTTCTTAGAATTTCTAAAGTGATTCGAAACTAGGAAAATGACCCGGAACTAGGAAGATTTCACGGCCTACTTCAAAGCCATGGTATGACACATAGAAGAATCCGAATGCTACAAATTGAGGTTCATTATTTAGGGGAATAATAGTGCTTTGAAATCTTATTTACTCGGAGCAACTATTTAGAATACACCTTGGAGTAAAAAAAGTGATTCGGAACTAGGCAACTAACTGTACCATCAGAGTGTCAAACAGTTTGGTTCCAGATCAAGCCGGATGTTTTATTTTTTATCAACATACATAGAGCATAAACACATCACCTACAAGTAATAAGGCACTTACCTATATCAGTGCTGGCCAACACCCAGATGTGTTAATGCTGGTTTCCCAGGGGTAAATCCTCAGACATCTATGCTGAACACTCCACACTGCAAGGTGTCCTGTAGCTGAGCCAACATCCAGATGTGTTAATGCTGGTTTCCCAGGGGTGAATCCTCAGACATCTATGCTGAACACTCCACACTGCAAGGTGTCCAGTAGCTAAAATATCTGAAGCTACTAAAAACATTTTATTTATACTTTTACATACAATTTTTAAAACCATAAAAATAGTGAATATAAGGATGTAAATGAGGATGATAGAGGTCATGAGAATGACAATGATAATTAGGATGATCTGGTTTTTCAATGGTTTACCTCCCAGTAAACAACTTGTCAGTCATATAGGGATATTTTCTGAGTTAAACCAGTACTAATCAGACGATAAAGATGTTTCCTGGGTTGAACTAGTACTACTGTAAAGTCGAAACTTTTTGCAAGAATTTTATTTCCAGGAAAATGGTGTAGACATATTTGCCACATTTAAAATTCACAATTTTGACATGATTCACCTTCATCAGTGAACGACAAGAGTGAGTTTGCCATTTCTAGAGAATTTATTTTCGCTCACAAAAATTTCCAAATATACAGTAAGCAGAGGATACCCACAATGCAGAGGCTTTATGAAGAGTCTAAACCTGCGGTTCATAAAGTGCTGTTTGCAGATGACCTGATGGTCAATGCAAAGTCCTGGAGGGAATTGCTGTTGAAGTTGAAACCTTGAAGCCTAGGCTGCAGAAGAAAGCCCTATGTGTAAACAAGGGTTACACAAAGAACCTGGCATCTGTTGGAAATATGAACCTGCTGTAGATATCTAGAAAAGACCCTTGCACAGTAAGTCTTACAGAAAATGATAGAACTGCAATCTAATGTGGTGGCTGCTTTCATGGGTGTGTAAGAAATGCAGTGGTATCAAGGACTCACTGAGCCCAGATCTTTTGTTGAGATGAATCTGACCGATCAGGAAGAGTGGATTGTTGATGACAAGCTTGAAGTCCTCCCAGAATTCTATTACCTCAGTGACATGCTCTCTGCTGGGAAAGCTGCAAGCTGGGTGAGGTCCCATGCTGCATGTGTACATGAGGCAGGTTTAGCCACCTACTCCCTCTTCTCACCAAACACCATCTGCCTCTGTTGACCCAAGGATGGGTGTATTAAACAAGTGTGAGAAGTGAGATGTAGCATGAATCAGAGATATGGGTCATAACAGAAACATTGAGCCACCCAAGACATAATAACTGTCATGATTCCCTGGACCTGTACCATCAACATGAAGAGCAGCGTTAGCTTTGACTTCCATCTAACAAAGCTCTGCAACCAGTATAATGATATGATACTCCTCACTTGGAAGACTTGGGCGACTTAGAAACGTACAGGCCTCCACGAGACAAAACCCGTCTTCAGGATTTCCAACAATGCGAGACTCCAACCTTAGCTACAGAGACTAAATAGAAAATTGAAATTTCTGGTATAGCCAGTTGAGATATAATTTCCAAAAAAGGGAATAATAAAGGTGCTGATCATTCTGCTCGGATGCACAGGCTGGTCAGCCCCTTTGTTGTTCACCAACCATAAAGACAGGTTCTCACTTCAAGGACCATACATAGGAGCACAGACTGTGCCACTTATGTATGCATGCTTGTCAGAGGTGGGTGGGCAGAAGAAATCAAGCAGACAATAGAAACTGTTGGAGATGTGGTTCACAATGACAGAGTGAAGCTAGGTTATGTTTTGTTTGTTTTCTTGCTTTACGTCCCAGTCAACAGCTATGGTCATGGGGGGACGGTCAGTTCACCTAACACACTTTTTCCTGGGCAAGTTTGAACAAGCAGTTAACCAGTAATTTGTGCATTTACTTTTGCTTGTGACCGACAACAATCCTTCTTGAATGAATCAGCAGAAGGCAGGAGTATGACCGTAGAAATTATATCATGATCAATCTCCATGAAAATATTGGACCGAGCCGGGATTGAACTTTGGACCCCTGGATCTGCAGTCAGATGTGCATCTGTAGTCAGAAATGTTACCGACTGCGCTGCGCTGCCAGGTAAAGCTTAGTTATGAATTCAACAGACCCTACAAACCAGAGAATAAAAGTCAGTCAGTCCTGCATGACCCTTGGGAGAGGATAGAATCTGGCCAGTATAAACAGATAGGCCATTTTAATTGAAGATTTAATTAAGTGATCCCATATAAAGGATCTGTGGGGTAAATAATCCCATGGCAGTATTTTAAGAAAGGCTAGACAACCAAACTAAATTTGGTCCCATTATCATTCATAGCCAAACTATCCCACTTTGTTTGATTCGATTCTTTACGTCCCATCAACAATCTTTCAGTTATGTAGGGATGGGTCTTCCTGGGTTGAACCAGTACTAAGCTAGGATTATATCCCACTTTGTATCTAGGACTGCAGAAATACAGCTACAGCCTTATTGTTTTAGAATACACTTGCCAAATTCAAGTCAAAAAATGTAAATGAGTTGAGTGAATAAGAAGACAAGCAGAATCAAGAGCCAGACGTATCCTTACAATCCAGCAAAGGATTTATCCTGGCAAACTCCACAATCACCAAGACAAATCAATGAGCCTGCTTTATCTGGATGACTGAAATCAGTCTAAAAAATGATCTTACCAATCTAGAAAAAAAAATCCTAAATTTGTTAAGCTGCAGCTGTTTTATTGTAGTCCTTAAACAAATAGGAAGTTTTCCTTAGAATGAGACAAAATTCAGTTTGTCATATGATCGTTCTTAAAATACTGCCACAGGATTATCTACCTGCGAGATCCTTCATACTGTTTGTTTTGTTGCTTTACATCCCAGTCAACAGCTATGGTCATGGGGGGACGGTCAGTTCACCTAACCACACTTTTTCCTGGGCAAGCTTGAACAAGTGGTTAACCAGTAATTCGTGCACATAATTTTGCTTGTAACTGACAACAACACTTCTTGAATGATTCAGAAGAAGGGAGGAGAATGACCATAGAATTTATTTCATGATTAATCTCCACAATGGGATAAAATTGGGCCAGGATCAAACTCGGGACCCCTGGATCTGCAGTCAGATGTGCATCGATAGTCAAACAAGTTAACCAGTAATTCGTGCACATAATTTTGCTTGTAACTGACAACATCACTTCTTAAATGGGAGGAGAATGACCATAGAAATTATTTCATGATCAATCTCCACAAAAGTATGGGAACGGGCCGGGATCCAACTCAGGATCCCTGGTTCTTCAGTCACAGATGTGCATCAGTAGTCAGACAAGTTACCGACTGCGCTACCCTGCCTGGTCAGTGGTTTATTTGGCCTGCTGGATTTCTTCTTCCCATCCTCTTCTAGATGCTCTGTATGTGTACAAACCACCTAAATCCAAATTATGCAGAGTATCACATCTATATCCAGATTGCCAAGCTTTGCGAGATGTCAGCCTAAGCAAACTTTGCTCTTCATGTTGATGTAACGGATCCAGGGGATCCTGGCAGTTAGTTAGCCACAAGCTGTTGAAGGTTTCTGTTGTCATTACTCATGTCTCTGATTCCTGCTTCATCTGGCTCCTTCCACTTGTTGAGTACACCCAACCTTGGTTCAACAGAGGCAAATAGTGGTTGGTGAGAAGAGGCAGTTGTTGGCCAGACTTGCCCCAAGCACACCAGTTACATGTGACTACAGCCAGCAAACAGCTGCATCCAGTAAGAGCATTTCACCGAGGTAGCAGAACTCTAGGAGGTCTTCAAGCTTGCTGTCTCCATACAACTCCTCCCTCATCAGTCTACCTTCAATCAGATGTGCATTGATAAGGCATCCAATTCACCTAAACTTGGGGTCTGGGCTTAGTGAGCCATTGATACCACTGCATTTCTTGCTCACCCATGCAAGCAGCCACCACATAAGATTGCACTTCTATCAGTTTCTGCAAGACAGACAGCACAGAGGTCCTTTCCAAACATCTACAACAGGCCCAGAATCCCTGCAGATGCTTGAATTTTTGTATTTCACATGTTCATATGTAGAAATTTCTTCTTCACCTTGACTTCCATGACTCCCACCTTCAATAGCAGTCCCCCCTTGGACTAGGCAATGACCATCAGGTCTTCTGCATAAAGCAGCTCTTATAGTCCACCAGTTCAAAACCCTCTCGATAGAACCTCTAGCAGGATGATAGAGAGAAGTGGACTTAGAACAAAGCCTGGATGAACACCTAGTCCCTTACCAAACTCCTCTCTTTACCCAACTGCAACTTTTACCAGTTCCATCACCATTAATGAGCCAAGACACAAAATATACACATGCACGGATCCAGGATTTTTTGCCGAGGGGGGGGGGGGGGGTCCAGGTCCAACTGCCAGAAATCAGCTCTGACAATGTTTTTATTTATTTGTTTTTTTAGTCCTTAACTTATTTTACAGAGGGTGTCCAATGGTTATTTCAAAGAAAACAATAATTTTCCAAGGTTTCAGAGGGGGCCAATATTTTCCAGAGGGGGTCCAGCTTTTTCCAGGGGGGTCCAAATGCTAATTTCTATAGAACCCCATAAAACTTGTGATTTTCCAGGGGGGTCCCGTCCCCCTATCCCCTCTCTGAATCCATGCATGATATACAAGTTGGTGTTTGCACCCACTGAAGACTTAGATAAGACTGCTACTCTGCAGTCTGATCAGTGTCTTTGATGGGTGCTCTATATTAAGGCTAGGGTTCGAAGTTTTGTTTGTTTGATTTGATTCTTAACATCCCATCAACAATCTTCCAGTTAAACAGGGACGGGTTTTCCTGGGTTGAACAAGTACTAAGCTTGGATAAATGTGTCTTGTTCAAGGCTCGAAATTGCAGCCCCTCCGTCTCCAGTCAAGCACTCAACCACTGAGCCACTGCACTCCCTAGGGTTCAAAGTTTCTTCAAGGTAAAAACTAAGACTGATCAGACTGTGCAGATGGATTTGAATATTTGCTGTGTGGATATGCCAACTTGTACCCAGCTCATTCATATACATATTATGGCTTGTTGTGCTAACAACATATTTTACCTTATAAACAGACCATCTGTGACATAATGAGACAATTACAAGTAGTATTAGTTGACTCTCAATAACTAAAATATTAATGATTCAATGTACCTGTTGAAGAATTGGAATGCTTTAGATTTCATATATTTTTCTTCTTTGTAAAGTATATTTTGTGTCTTTAAAACAATCTAAGTAAGATAGCTTTTAAAGTAGCAGCAACATATCTTTGATAGAAAAGAATCCAATATTTGGTAAGGCATTGTTCACAAACCAATTTTGCTTTTAGCTCTTTACCTGCTAGTTTCATCTGCTGATGAGCATCGCAAACAGTTTAGACCAAGATCAGGCCAGACAAAATTAGACACATGTCTGGCCTGATCGGTATCCAAACTTTTTGTAACTGATCCTATCCCTTTATTTTAATAAAAAAAATGTTGCTATCAAAAATGAGAAAAAACCTGAAATTCCACAGCATGTAAAGTTTGTGTTGATCCTTTATGTCCAAGACAACAATTTTTCAGTTATGTCAGGACCATTTCCTGTATTCCTGGGTTGAACCAGTACTAAGCAGAGGATAATGTGCCTTGTTCAAGGACTAAACACTATGCACCCATCAAGTCTCGAACCAGTCACCTTTGATCAAGTCACTCACACTCTACCAGAGCCACTGTGCTCGTTTACAGCATGTTTATTATGAAGCATGTCAGTAGAACAACATCTTTATCAAAAGTGCATGGGAGATCTACACAAAACTTGTACACTAAAGTCAAAGTTAGGGGCATGAGAAATTTAAAACCGAATCCCTTAAGCCATTGTTTAACTAGAATAGCGCTTAAATTTATGCTAGGCATGTGATATTTCAAAATCAAAATTCCTCTGCAGTCAATGCTGTGGTGTGCAAGGTGTTTTATTACCTACTCATTTAACAAGCACAACTTTTTAAACTTTGTATGTGTAAGTGAGCCCCCCTTGTTTTGGAATACAAATTTGTAAAGAAGATTCCTGCTCTCACGGACAAAAGATGTTTTTCTATAACATGCATATATACAATTTCATGTGGTTTCAACAAAAAGCACTGAAGAAAATAAACTATTATTTAACAATTAGAGCCAATATTATGGTAAATGCTCTACAATTTTGAACCCTAGTTGCCTGCCAACAAGGCATAGATTAACAGTGTAGATCCTGATTAACAAAAGCAACAGAGAAGACCCTGATCAGACTGCTTCTTCAGAAGTATGATCAGTGTCTTCTCTGTTAATTTGCCAATCCGGATCTGCGCTTTTCCCAAAGCAGTCTGGTCAGGGTCTTCTCTGTTTGCTTTTCAGCCAAGAAATTTGAGAATTCCACTAACCAACATTACATTTGCAAATAGAAAGAGAAAAAAATTTTACGTTAAAAAAAAAAAGACATTTTAAGTCCTCTTTAATGGCATAAAGAGCAATATTTTCTGTGCTTTTTATGTTTGTACATTAACTAACTGCTCACAAACTTGGCAAACTTCCATAGAGTTTTGGCCACTCTATGTGCAGTATGGTTAAATTTACATCTTAAACCACAGAAATTGATTACAGCTAGGCCAGGGGAGGGGCGCCAACCCTCAAAGGAACACAGAACTATAAAAGTAGGATAGAAGAAATATATTGCTTTTTAGAAGAGTTAGTGTTCCTTGCTTACCCACTCCTATCTCTAAATATAACTATCACTAAATATATACAGCAGGCATAAGTTAAGCATGTTATTATAGATATGAGGAATGAAGTGTAATATTTTCTTTTATTTATATCCTTATATTTATTATGAAACTCATTTCAAAAGATATATCCATTTTCTAATGCAGATTTGTAAGCAGGGAAGATCTGACATGTTTAAGAGGTTCATGAAAGTACGAGTACTATTGATTCATGAGACCAAATTTGCCTAGCCCTTAGAGAATTTGACCATTTTGTATCAGCCTATATTATTAATCCAGTAATATCAAAATAATCAATTTAGTAAAATAATTTTCCTATTCATTAAGTGTAGCCAAAACATAAATTGAAGCTTTTAAGATTGATGCGCATGGTGATGGAACTGGTAAGAGTCGCAGTTTGGTATAGAGAGGAGTTTGGTAACGGACCAGGTGTTCATCCAGTCCACTTCTCTCTATCGATCTGCTAGAGATTATATCAAGAGGGTCCTGAACTGGTGGACTACAAGAGCTGCACATGCAAAAGACCTGATGGTCATTGCCTTGTCCATAGGGGAACCGCTATTGAAGGTGGGAGCCACTGAAGTCAAGGTGGAGAAGAATCTCTTACATACGAACGTGTGAAACACAAAAATTCAAGCATCTGCAGTGATTTCGGGTCCGTTGAAGAAGTTTGGAAAGGACCCCTGTGCCGTCCGTCCTGCAGAAACTGATAGAAGTGCAATCCTCCGTGGCAGCCGCCTGCATGGGTGAGCAAGAAATGCAGTGGCATCAATGGCTCACCAAGCCCAGACCCCAAGTTCAGGTGAGTCGGACGCCTCATCAATGCACAGCTGACCGAAGGCAGACCGATGAGGGAGGAGCTGTATGGCGACAGCAAGCTTGAAGACCTCCAAGAGTTCCGCCACCTTGGTGAAACGCTCCTACTGGGTGCAGATGTATGACGGCTGCAGCCACATGTTGCTGGTGCGCATGGGGCAAGTCCGGCCAACAACTGCCTCCTCCCACCAACCACCACCCGCCTCCGCTGAACCAAGGTTGGGTGCACTCAACAAGTGGAAGGAGCCAGATGAAACATGAATCAGAGACCTGGGCAATGACAACAGAAACCCCGAACAGCTTGTGGCACACTGATTGTGGCATACAGACTGCCACGATCCCCCGGATCTGCCACATCAACATGAAGAGAAAAGCCTGGTGGCTTGGGCTACTGTCCCTTCTAAAGCGGTGGTTCTGTTGTTGTTGACTTTTTGTGTATTGTTACTCCCATTGTGGGAGTCTGTAATTGTTCTATGTTTTGTTGTACGTTACTTTATGTCCATTCTAGTTTTGTAATCATCTTGATGGGGAAGAGAGAGCTGGTTGCTTTGCATAGTTTGTCTACCTGGTGTCTCATGGTGGTTGTGTGGCTCTTCTTCGTGGTGCCATGGGTTTGTCTGCGGTCTGTAATTTGTGGTATTTCCTGATCATGCTCACTATTTTAGCTTAGGCTCATATCTCACAAAGCTTGGCAATCCGGATACAGATGTGACACTCCGCACTACCTGGATTGAGGTGGTTTGTAGTCAGATGTGCATCTGTAGTCAGACATATTACTGACTGCGATACTCAGCCCAGTAAAGCTAAGTTATGAATTCAACAGACCCTACAAACCAGAGAATAAAAGTCAGTCAGTCCTGCATGACCCTTGGGAGAGGATAGAATCTGGCCAGTATAAACAGAAAGGCCATTTTAATTGAAGATTTAATTAAATCTTCACATATAAAGGATATGTGGGGTAAACAATCCCATGGCAGTCCCTTAAGAAAGGCCAGACAACCAAACTAAATATAGTCCCATTATCATTCATAGCCAAACTATCCCACTTTGCTTGATTTGATTCTTTTTGTCCCATCAACAATCTTTCAGTTATGTAGGGATGGGTCTTCCTGGGTTGAACCGGTACTAAGCTAGGATTATATCCCACTTTGTATCTAGGACCGCAGAAATACAGCTACAACCTTATTGTTTTAGAATACACTTGCCAAATTCAAGTCAAAAATGTAAATGAGTTGAGTGAATAAGAAGACAAGCAGAATCAAGAGCCAGACGTATCCTTACAATCCAGCAAGAGATTCATCCTGGCAAACTCCACAATCACCAAGACAAATCAATGACCCTGCTTTATCTGGATGACTGAAATCAGTCCAAAAATTGACCTTAACAATCTAGAAATAAAAATCCTAAATTTGTTAAGCTGCAGCTGTTTAACAGTAGTCCCTAAACAAATAGGAAGTTTTCCTTAGAATGAGACAAAATTCAGTTTGTCATATGATCTTTCTCAAAACACACCCACAGGACTATCTACCTGCGAGATCCTTCATACTGTTTGTTTTGTTGTTTTACGTCCCAGTCAACAGCTATGGTCATGAGAGGACGGTCAGTTCAACTAACCGCACTTTTTCCTGGGCAAGCTTGAACAAGTGGTTAACCAGTAATTCGTGCACATAATTTTGCTTGTAACTGACAACAACACTTCTTGAATGCTTCAGCAAAAGGGAGGAGAATGACCATAGAAATTATTTCATGATCAATCTCCACAAAAGTATGGGAACGGGCCGGGATCCAACTCGGGATCCCTTGTTCTTCAGTCAGATGTGCATCAGTAGTCAGACATGTTACCGACTGCACTACCCTGCCCGGTCAGTGGTTTATTTGGCCTGCTGGATTTCTTCTTCCCATCCACTTCTAGATGCACTGCATGTTCACAAACCACCTAAATCCAAACAATGCAGAGCATCACATCCACATCCAGATTGCCAAGCTTTGTGAGATGTCCGCCTAAGCAAACTTTGCTCTTCATGTTGATGCAACAGATCCAGGGGATCATGGCAGCTAGTATGCCACAAGCCGTTCACGGCCTCTGCCGTCACTACACATGTCCCCAACTCCTGCCTCATCCGGCCCCTCACACTTGTTGAGCACACCCAACCCTGGTTCAACAGAGGCAAACAGTGGTCGGTGAGAAGAGGCAGCTGTTGGCCAGGCCCGCCCCATGCACACCAGCAACATGCGACTACGCCAGCCCACAGCCGCAACCAGTAAGAGCATTTCACCGAGGTAGCAGAACTCTAGGAGGTCCTTAAGCTTGCTGCCACCATACAACTCCTCCCTCATCAGTCCACCTTCAATCAGCTGTGCATTGAGGAGGCATCCGACTCACCCAAACCTGAGGTCCGGGCCCAGTGAGCCACTGATACCACTGCACTCCCCGCCCACCCATGCAAGCAGCCACCACAGAAGATTGCACCTCTATCAGCCTCAGCAAGACAGACAGCACAGAGGTCCCTTACAAACATCCCCAACGGGCCCAAAATCCCTGCAGATGCCTGAATTCATGCATTTCACACGTTCATATGTAGAAATTATTTCGAAACCTTGACCTCCACGACTCCCACCCTCAATAGCAGTTCCCCCCCGTACCAGGCAATGACCATCAGGTCCTCCGCATATAGCAGCTCCTACAGTCCCAGTTCAAAACACTCTTGATAGAACCTCCAGCAGGATGATAGAGAAAAGTGTACTTAGAACAAAGCCCGGATGAACACCTAGTTCCTTACCAAACCCCTCCCCATACCCAACTGCAACTTTTACCAGTTCCATCACCATTAATGAGCCGAGACACAAAATATACACATGCATGGATCCAGGAATTTTTGCCAGGGAAAGGGGGGGGGGGGGTCCAGGTCCAACTGCCAGAAAACAGCTCTGACGTTTTCTTGTGTTTTTTTAGTCCTTAACTTATTTTACAGTTTTACAGAGGGTGTCCAATGGTTATTTAAAAGAAAACTATAATTTTCCAAGGTTTCAGAGGGGGTCCAACATTTTCCAGGGGGGGGGGGGGGGGGGGTCCAAATGCTAGTTTCTATAGAAACCGTCTATCCCCCCTCTGAATCCATGCATGATATACAAGTTGGTGTTTGCACCCATTGAAGACTTAGATCAGACTGCATCTCTGCGGGTGCTCTATATTAAGGCTAGGGTTCAAAGTTTCTTTAAGGTAAAAACTAAGACTGATCAGACACTGGGATGTGCAGATGGATTTGAATATTTGCTATGTGCACATGACAACTTGTACACTGCTCATTCATATACATATTATGGCTTGTTGTGCTAACAACATATTTTACCTTATAAACAGACCATCTGTGACATAATGAGACAATTACAAGAACTAATAGTCGACTCTCAATAACTGGAATATTTTTCTTCTTTGCAAAGTATATTTTGTGTACTTAAAAACAATCAAGGTAAGGCATCGTTCACAAACCAATTGCTTTTAGCTCCTTACCTGCTAGTTTCATCTGCTGATGAGCATCGCAAACAGTTGAGACAAAGATCAGGTTAGACAAAATTAGACACATGTCTGGCCTGATCTGTATCCAAACTGTTTGACACTGATCCTATTCCTTTATTTTGATAAAAAATGTTGCTATCAAAAATGAGAAAAAAACCTGAAAATTCCATAGCATGTAAAGTGTTAAATTACTGGTTAAATTGATAAAATCTAGTTATCAAGAGTCAAATGTATTGTCAAAGCTGCAGCATGTTTGTGTTGATCCTTTATGTCAAAGTCACCAATTTTTCAGTTATGTCAGGACAATTTCCTGTATTCCTGGGTTGAACCAGTACTAAGCAGAGGATAAAGTGCCTTGTTCATTGACTAAACACAATGCACCCGTCAAGTCTCGAACCAGTGACCTTTGATCAAGTCACTTACACTCTACCAGAGCCACTGTGCTCATTTACAGCATGTTTATTATGAAGCATGTCAATAGAACAACATCTTTATCAAAAGTGCATGGGAGATCTACACAAAACTTGTACACTAAAGTCAAAGTTAGGGGCATGAGAAATTTAAAACCGAATCCCTTAAGCCATTGTTTAACTAGAATAGCGCTTAAATTTATGCTAGGCATGTGATATTTCAAACCAAAATTCCTCTGCAGTCAATGCTGTGGTGTGCAAGTTGTTTTATTACCTACTCATTTAACAAGTACAACTTTTTAAACTTTGTATGTGTAAATGAGCCCCCCTTGTTTTGGAATACAAATTTGTAAAGAAGATTCCTGCTCTCACGGACAAAAGATGTTTTTCTATAACATGCATATATACAATTTCATGTGGTTTCAACAAAAAGCACTGATTAAAATAAACTATTATTTAACCATTAGAGCCAATATTATGGTAAATGTTCTAAAATTTTGAACCCTAGTTGCCTGCCAACAAGGCATAGATAAACAGTGTAGATCCTGATTAACAAAAGCAACAGAGAAGACCCTGATCAGACTGCTTCTCTGTTAATTTGCCAATCCAGATCTGCGCTTCTCCCAAAGCAGTCTGGTCAGGGTCTTCTCTGTTTGCTATTTAGCCAAAAAATTTGAGAATTCCACTAACCAATATTTCATTTGCAAATAGAAAGAGAACAAAATTTTACGTTAAAAAAAAAACAAACAAAAAAAGACATTTTAAGTCCTCTTTAATGGCATAAAGAGCAATATTTTCTGTGCTTTTTATGTTTGTACATTAACTAACTGCTCACAAACTTGGCAAACTTCCATAGAGTTTTGGCCACTCTATGTGCAGTATGGTTAAATTTACATCTTAAACCACAGAAATCGATTACAGCTAGGCCAGGGGAGGGGCGCCAACCCTCAAAGGAACACAGAACTATAAAAGTAGGATAGAAGAAATATATTGCTTTTTAGAAGAGTTAGTGTTCCTTGCTTACCCACTCCTATTTCTAAATATAACTATCACTAAATATATACAGCAGGCATAAGTTAAGCATGTTATTATAGATATGAGGAATGAAGTGTAATATTTTCTTTTATTTATATCCTTATACGTATTATGAAACTCATTTCAAAAGATATATCCATTTTCTAATGCAGATTTGTAAGCAGGGAAGATCTGACATGTTTAAGAGGTTCATGAAAGTACGAGTACTATTGATTCACGAGACCAAATTTGCCTAGCCCTTAGAGAATTTGACCATTTTGTATCAGCCTATACTATTAATCCAGTAATATCAAAATAATCAATTTAGTAAAATAATTTTCCTATTCATTAAGTGTAGCCAAAACATAAATTGAAGCTTTTAAGATTGATGCGCATGGTGATGGAACTGGCAAGAGTTGCAGCCGGGTACAGAGAGGAGCCCGGCAACGGACCAGGTGTTCATCCAGTCCACTTCTCTCCATCAATCCGCCAGAGATTATACCAAGAGGACCCCGAACCGGTGGACTACAAGAGCCGCCACATGCAGAAGACCTGACAGTCACCGCCCCGTCCACGGGGGAACCGCCACTGAAGGTGGGAGCCATTGAAGTCAAGGTGGAGAAGAACCTCCCACACATGAACATGTGAAACACAAAAATTCAAGTATCTGCAGCGATTCCGGGCCTGCTGAAGATGCCTGGAAAGGACCCCTGCGCCGCCCGTCCCGCAGAAACCGACAGAAGCGCAATCCTCCGCGGCAGCCGCCTGCATGGGCGAGCAAGAAATGCAGCTGCATCAATGGCTCACCAAGCCCAGACCCCAAGTCTAGGTGAGTTGGACGCCCCATCAATGCACAGCCGACCGAAGGCAGACCGACGAGGGAGGAGCTGCATGGCGACAGCTAGCCCGAAGACCCCCAAGAGCTCCGCCACCCCGGTGAAACGCCCCCACCGGATGCAGATGTGTGCCGGCTGCAGCCACATGCTGCCGGTGCACATTGGGCAAGTCCGGCCAACAACTGCCCCCCCAACCAACCACCATTGCCTCTGATGAACCAAGGCCGGGCGCACTCAACAAGTGGAAGGATCCAGACGAAACACGAATCAGAGACCCGGGCAATGACAACAGAAACCTTGAACGGCTTGTGGCACACTGATTGTGGCATACAGACTGCCACGATCCCCTGGATCAGCCACATCAACATGAAGAGAAAAGCCTGGTGGCTTGGGCTGCTGTCCCTTCTAAAGCGGTGGTTCTGTTGTTGTTGACTTTTTGTTTATTGTTACTCCCATTGTGGGAGTCTGTAATTGTTCTATGTTTTGTTGTACGTTACTTTATGTCCATTCTAGTTTTGTAAACATCTTGATGGGGATGAGAGAGCTGGTTGCTTTGCTTAGTTTGTCTACCTGGTGTCTCATGGTGGTTGTGTGGCTCTTCTTCGTGGTGCCATGGGTTTGTCTGCGGTTTGTGATTGTGGTATTTCCTAATCATACTCACTATTTTAGCTTAGGCTCACATCTCACAAAGCTTGGCAATCCGGATACAGATGTGACACTCCGCACCACCTGGATTGAGGCGGCTTGCAGTCAGATGTGCATCTGTAGTCAGACATATTACTGACTGCGATACTCAGCCCAGTAAAGCTAAGTTATGAATTCAACAGACCCTACAAACCAGAGAATAAAAGTCAGTCAGTCCTGCATGACCCTTGGGAGAGGATAGAATCTGGCCAGTATAAACAGAAAGGACATTTTAATTGAAGATTTAATTAAATGTTCCCATATAAAGGATCTGTGGGGTAAACAATCCCATGGCAGTCCATCAACCAAACTAAATATAGTCCCATTATCATTCATAGCCAAACTATCCCACTTTGCTTGATTTGATTCTTTATGTCCCATCAGCAATCTTTCAGTTATGTAGGGATGGGTCTTCCTGGGTTGAACCAGTACTAAGCTAGGATTATATCCCACTTTGTATCTAGGACTGCAGAAATACAGCTACAACCTTATTGTTTTAGAATACACTTGCCAAATTCAAGTCAAAAATGTAAATGAGTTGAGTGAATAAGAAGACAAGCAGAATCAAGAGCCAGACGTATCCTTACAATCCAGCAAGAGATTTATCCTGGCAAACTCCACAATCACCAAGACAAATCAATGACCCTGCTTTATCTGGATGACTGAAATCAGTCCAAAAATTGACCTTAACAATCTAGAAAAAAAATCCTAAATTTGTTAAGCTGCAGCTGTTTTACAGCAGTCCCTAAACAAATAGGAAGTTTTCCTTAGAATGAGACAAAATTCAGTTCATCATATGATCTTTCTTAAAACACTGCCACAGGACTATGTACCTGCGAGATCCTTCATACTGTTTGTTTTGTTGCTTTACGTCCCAGTCAACAGCTATGGTCATGAGGGGACGGTCAGTTCATCTAACCGCACTTTTTCCTGGGCAAGCTTGAACAAGTGGTTAACCAGTAATTCATGCACATAATTTAGCTTGTAACTGACTACAACACTTCTTGAATGCTTCAGCAAAAGGGAGTTGAATGACCATAGAAATTATTTCATGATCAATCTCCACAAAAGTATGGGAACTGGCCGGGATCCAACTCGAGATCCCTGGTTCTTCAGTCAGATATGCATCAGGAGTCAGACATGTTACCGACTGCACTACCCTGCCCGGTCAGTGGTTTATTTGGCCTGCTGGATTTCTTCTTCCCATCCACTTCTAGATGCACTGTATGTCCGCAAACCACCTAAATCCAAACAATGCAGAGCACCACATCCACATCCAGACTGCCAAGCCCTGCGAGACGTCGGCCTAAGCAATCTTTGCTCTTCATGTTGATGCAACAGATCCAGGGGACCATGGCAGTTAGTATGCCACAAGCCGCTCAAGGCCTCTGCCATCATCACCCATGTCTCCGACCCATGCCTCATCCGGCTCCTCACACCTGCCGAGCACGCCCAACCCCTGTTAAACAGAGGCAAACAGTGGTCGGTGAGAAGAGGCAGCTGTTGGCCAGATCCGCCCCATGCACACCAGCAACACGTGACCACAGCCAGCCCACAGCTGCAACCAGCAAGAGCACTTCACCGAGGCAGCAGAACTCCAGGAGGTCCTCAAGCCCGCCGCCACCACACAGCCCCTCCCCCACCAGTCCACCCCCAACCAGCCGTGCACTAAGGAGGCACCCGACCCACCCAAACCTGAGGTCCGGGCCTAGTGAGCCACCGACACCACTGCACCTCCCGCTAACCCATGCAAGCAGCCACCACAGAAGATCGTACCTCCATCAGCCCCCGCAAGACAGACAGCACAGAGGTCCCCCACAAACATCCTCAACAGGCCCAAAATCCCCGCAGATGCCTGAATCCCCGCACTTCACATGCTCACATGCAGAAACCTCCTCCAAACCCCGACCTCCATGACTCCCACCGTCAACAGCAGCTCCCCCCGGACCAGGCAACGACCATCAGGTCCTCCGCATATAGCAGCTCCTACAGTCCCAGTTCAAAACACTCCCGATAGAACCCCCAGCAGGATGATAGAGAAAAGTGTACTTAGAACAAAGCCCGGATGAACACCCAGTTCCCCACCAAACTCCTCTCCACACCCAACCGCAACCCTTACCAGTTCCATCACCATTAATGAGCCGAGACACAAAATATACACATGCATGGATCCAGGAATTTTTGCCGGGGGAAGGAGGGGGGGGGGGGGTCCAGGTCCAACTGCCAGAAAACAGCTCTGACGTTTTCTTGTGTTTTTTTAATCCTTAACTTATTTTACAGTTTTACAGACGCTATCCAATGGTTATTTAAAAGAAAACTATAATTTTCCAAGGTTTCAGAGGGGGTCCAACATTTTCCAGGGGGGGGGTCCAAATGCTAGTTTCTATAGAAACCGTCTTTCCCCCCTCTGAATCCATGCATGATATACAAGTTGGTGTTTGCACCCATTGAAGACTTAGATCAGACTGCATCTCTGCGGGTGCTCTATATTAAGGCTAGGGTTCAAAGTTTCTTTAAGGTAAAAACTAAGACAGATCAGACACTGGGATGTGCAGATGGATTTGAATATTTGCTATGTGCACATGACAACTTGTACCCTGCTCATTCATATACATATTATGGCTTGTTGTGCTAACAACATATTTTACCTTATAAACAGACCATCTGTGACATAATGAGACAATTACAAGACCTAATAGTCGACTCTCAATAACTGGAATATTTTTCTTCTTTGCAAAGTATATTTTATGTACTGAAAAACAATTAAGGTAAGGCATCGTTCACAAACCAATTGCTTTTAGCTCCTTACCTGCTAGTTTCATCTGCTGATGAGCATCGCAAACAGTTGAGACAAAGATCAGGTTAGACAAAATTAGACACATGTCTGGCCTGATCTGTATCCAAACTGTTTGACACTGATCCTATTCCTTTATTTTGATAAAAAATGTTGCTATCAAAAATGAGAAAAAAACCTGAAAATTCCATAGCATGTAAAGTGTTAAATTACTGGTTAAATTGATAAAATCTAGTTATCAAGAGTCAAATGTATTGTCAAAGCTGCAGCATGTTTGTGTTGATCCTTTATGTCAAAGTCACCAATTTTTCAGTTATGTCAGGACGATTTCCTGTATTCCTGGTTGAACCAGTACTAAGCAGAGGATAAAGTGCCTTGTTCATGGACTAAACACAATGCACCCGTCAAGTCTCGAACCAGTGACCTTTGATCAAGTCACTTACACTCTACCAGAGCCACTGTGCTCATTTACAGCATGTTTATTATGAAGCATGTCAATAGAACAACATCTTTATCAAAAGTGCATGGGAGATCTACACAAAACTTGTACACTAAAGTCAAAGTTAGGGGCATGAGAAATTTAAAACCGAATCCCTTAAGCCATTGTTTAACTAGAATAGCGCTTAAATTTATGCTAGGCATGTGATATTTCAAACCAAAATTCCTCTGCAGTCAATGCTGTGGTGTGCAAGTTGTTTTATTACCTACTCATTTAACAAGTACAACTTTTTAAACTTTGTATGTGAAAATGAGCCCCCCTTGTTTTGGAATACAAATTTGTAAAGAAGATTCCTGCTCTCACGGACAAAAGATGTTTTTCTATAACATGCATCTATACAATTTCATGTGGTTTCAACAAAAAGCACTGATTAAAATAAACTATTATTTAACCATTAGAGCCAATATTATGGTAAATGTTCTAAAATTTTGAACCCTAGTTGCCTGCCAACAAGGCATAGATAAACAGTGTAGATCCTGATTAACAAAAGCAACAGAGAAGACCCTGATCAGACTGCTTCTCTGTTAATTTGCCAATCCAGATCTGCGCTTCTCCCAAAGCAGTCTGGTCAGGGTCTTCTCTGTTTGCTATTTAGCCAAAAAATTTGAGAATTCCACTAACCAACATTTCATTTGCAAATAGAAAGAGAAAAAAATTTTACGTTAAAAAAAAAACAAAAAAAAAAAGACATTTTAAGTCCTCTTTAATGGCATAAAGAGCAATATTTTCTGTGCTTTTTATGTTTGTACATAAACTAACTGCTCACAAACTTGGCAAACTTCCATAGAGTTTTGGCCACTCTATGTGCAGTATGGTTAAATTTACATCTTAAACCACAGAAATCGATTACAGCTAGGCCAGGGGAGGGGCGCCAACCCTCAAAGGAACACAGAACTATAAAAGTAGGATAGAAGAAATATATTGCTTTTTAGAAGAGTTAGTGTTCCTTGCTTACCCACTCCTATTTCTAAATATAACTATCACTAAATATATACAGCAGGCATAAGTTAAGCATGTTATTATAGATATGAGGAATGAAGTGTAATATTTTCTTTTATTTATATCCTTATACGTATTATGAAACTCATTTCAAAAGATATATCCATTTTCTAATGCAGATTTGTAAGCAGGGAAGATCTGACATGTTTAAGAGGTTCATGAAAGTACGAGTACTATTGATTCACGAGACCAAATTTGCCTAGCCCTTAGAGAATTTGACCATTTTGTATCAGCCTATACTATTAATCCAGTAATATCAAAATAATCAATTTAGTAAAATAATTTTCCTATTCATTAAGTGTAGCCAAAACATAAATTGAAGCTTTTAAGATTGATGCGCATGGTGATGGAACTGGCAAGAGTTGCAGCCGGGTACAGAGAGGAGCCCGGCAACGGACCAGGTGTTCATCCAGTCCACTTCTCTCCATCAATCCGCCAGAGATTATACCAAGAGGACCCCAAACCGGTGGACTACAAGAGCCGCCACATGCAGAAGACCTGACAGTCACCGCCCCGTCCACAGGGGAACCGCCACTGAAGGTGGGAGCCATTGAAGTCAAGGTGGAGAAGAACCTCCCACACATGAACATGTGAAACACAAAAATTCAAGTATCTGCAGCAATTCTGGGCCTGCTGAAGATGCCTGGAAAGGACCCCTGCGCCGCCCGTCCCGCAGAAACCGACAGAAGCGCAATCCTCCGCGGCAGCCGCCCGCATGGGCGAGCAAGAAATGCAGCTGCATCAATGGCTCACCAAGCCCAGACCCCAAGTCTAGGTGAGTCGGACGCCCCATCAATGCACAGCCGACCGAAGGCAGACCGACGAGGGAGGAGCTGCATGGCGACAGCAAGCCCGAAGACCCCCAAGAGCTCCGCCACCCAGGTGAAACGCCCCCACCGGGTGCAGATGTGTGCCGGCTGCAGCCACATGCTGCCGGTGCGCATTGGGCAAGTCCGGCCAACAACTGCCCCCCCACCAACCACCACCCGCCTCTGCTGAACCAAGGCCGGGCGCACTCAACAAGTGGAAGGATCCAGACGAAACACGAATCAGAGACCCGGGCAATGACAACAGAAACCTTGAACGGCTTGTGGCACACTGATTGTGGCATACAGACTGCCACGATCCCCTGGATCAGCCACATCAACATGAAGAGAAAAGCCTGGTGGCTTGGGCTGCTGTCCCTTCTAAAGCGGTGGTTCTGTTGTTGTTGACTTTTTGTTTATTGTTACTCCCATTGTGGGAGTCTGTAATTGTTCTATGTTTTGTTGTACGTTACTTTATGTCCATTCTAGTTTTGTAAACATCTTGATGGGGATGAGAGAGCTGGTTGCTTTGCTTAGTTTGTCTACCTGGTGTCTCATGGTGGTTGTGTGGCTCTTCTTCGTGGTGCCATGGGTTTGTCTGCGGTTTGTGATTGTGGTATTTCCTAATCATACTCACTATTTTAGCTTAGGCTCACATCTCACAAAGCTTGGCAATCCGGATACAGATGTGACACTCCGCACCACCTGGATTGAGGCGGCTTGCAGTCAGATGTGCATCTGTAGTCAGACATATTACTGACTGCGATACTCAGCCCAGTAAAGCTAAGTTATGAATTCAACAGACCCTACAAACCAGAGAATAAAAGTCAGTCAGTCCTGCATGACCCTTGGGAGAGGATAGAATCTGGCCAGTATAAACAGAAAGGACATTTTAATTGAAGATTTAATTAAATGTTCCCATATAAAGGATCTGTGGGGTAAACAATCCCATGGCAGTCCATCAACCAAACTAAATATAGTCCCATTATCATTCATAGCCAAACTATCCCACTTTGCTTGATTTGATTCTTTATGTCCCATCAGCAATCTTTCAGTTATGTAGGGATGGGTCTTCCTGGGTTGAACCAGTACTAAGCTAGGATTATATCCCACTTTGTATCTAGGACTGCAGAAATACAGCTACAACCTTATTGTTTTAGAATACACTTGCCAAATTCAAGTCAAAAATGTAAATGAGTTGAGTGAATAAGAAGACAAGCAGAATCAAGAGCCAGACGTATCCTTACAATCCAGCAAGAGATTTATCCTGGCAAACTCCACAATCACCAAGACAAATCAATGACCCTGCTTTATCTGGATGACTGAAATCAGTCCAAAAATTGACCTTAACAATCTAGAAAAAAAATCCTAAATTTGTTAAGCTGCAGCTGTTTTACAGCAGTCCCTAAACAAATAGGAAGTTTTCCTTAGAATGAGACAAAATTCAGTTCATCATATGATCTTTCTTAAAACACTGCCACAGGACTATGTACCTGCGAGATCCTTCATACTGTTTGTTTTGTTGCTTTACGTCCCAGTCAACAGCTATGGTCATGAGGGGACGGTCAGTTCATCTAACCGCACTTTTTCCTGGGCAAGCTTGAACAAGTGGTTAACCAGTAATTCATGCACATAATTTAGCTTGTAACTGACTACAACACTTCTTGAATGCTTCAGCAAAAGGGAGTTGAATGACCATAGAAATTATTTCATGATCAATCTCCACAAAAGTATGGGAACTGGCCGGGATCCAACTCGAGATCCCTGGTTCTTCAGTCAGATATGCATCAGGAGTCAGACATGTTACCGACTGCACTACCCTGCCCGGTCAGTGGTTTATTTGGCCTGCTGGATTTCTTCTTCCCATCCACTTCTAGATGCACTGTATGTCCGCAAACCACCTAAATCCAAACAATGCAGAGCACCACATCCACATCCAGACTGCCAAGCCCTGCGAGACGTCGGCCTAAGCAATCTTTGCTCTTCATGTTGATGCAACAGATCCAGGGGACCATGGCAGTTAGTATGCCACAAGCCGCTCAAGGCCTCTGCCATCATCACCCATGTCTCCGACCCATGCCTCATCCGGCTCCTCACACCTGCCGAGCACGCCCAACCCCTGTTAAACAGAGGCAAACAGTGGTCGGTGAGAAGAGGCAGCTGTTGGCCAGATCCGCCCCATGCACACCAGCAACACGTGACCACAGCCAGCCCACAGCTGCAACCAGCAAGAGCACTTCACCGAGGCAGCAGAACTCCAGGAGGTCCTCAAGCCCGCCGCCACCACACAGCCCCTCCCCCACCAGTCCACCCCCAACCAGCCGTGCACTAAGGAGGCACCCGACCCACCCAAACCTGAGGTCCGGGCCTAGTGAGCCACCGACACCACTGCACCTCCCGCTAACCCATGCAAGCAGCCACCACAGAAGATCGTACCTCCATCAGCCCCCGCAAGACAGACAGCACAGAGGTCCCCCACAAACATCCTCAACAGGCCCAAAATCCCCGCAGATGCCTGAATCCCCGCACTTCACATGCTCACATGCAGAAACCTCCTCCAAACCCCGACCTCCATGACTCCCACCGTCAACAGCAGCTCCCCCCGGACCAGGCAACGACCATCAGGTCCTCCGCATATAGCAGCTCCTACAGTCCCAGTTCAAAACACTCCCGATAGAACCCCCAGCAGGATGATAGAGAAAAGTGTACTTAGAACAAAGCCCGGATGAACACCCAGTTCCCCACCAAACTCCTCTCCACACCCAACCGCAACCCTTACCAGTTCCATCACCATTAATGAGCCGAGACACAAAATATACACATGCATGGATCCAGGAATTTTTGCCGGGGGAAGGAGGGGGGGGGGGGGGTCCAGGTCCAACTGCCAGAAAACAGCTCTGACGTTTTCTTGTGTTTTTTTAATCCTTAACTTATTTTACAGTTTTACAGACGCTATCCAATGGTTATTTAAAAGAAAACTATAATTTTCCAAGGTTTCAGAGGGGGTCCAACATTTTCCAGGGGGGGGGTCCAAATGCTAGTTTCTATAGAAACCGTCTTTCCCCCCTCTGAATCCATGCATGATATACAAGTTGGTGTTTGCACCCATTGAAGACTTAGATCAGACTGCATCTCTGCGGGTGCTCTATATTAAGGCTAGGGTTCAAAGTTTCTTTAAGGTAAAAACTAAGACTGATCAGACACTGGGATGTGCAGATGGATTTGAATATTTGCTATGTGCACATGACAACTTGTACCCTGCTCATTCATATACATATTATGGCTTGTTGTGCTAACAACATATTTTACCTTATAAACAGACCATCTGTGACATAATGAGACAATTACAAGACCTAATAGTCGACTCTCAATAACTGGAATATTTTTCTTCTTTGCAAAGTATATTTTATGTACTTAAAAACAATTAAGGTAAGGCATCGTTCACAAACCAATTGCTTTTAGCTCCTTACCTGCTAGTTTCATCTGCTGATGAGCATCGCAAACAGTTGAGACAAAGATCAGGTTAGACAAAATTAGACACATGTCTGGCCTGATCTGTATCCAAACTGTTTGACACTGATCCTATTCCTTTATTTTGATAAAAAATGTTGCTATCAAAAATGAGAAAAAAACCTGAAAATTCCATAGCATGTAAAGTGTTAAATTACTGGTTAAATTGATAAAATCTAGTTATCAAGAGTCAAATGTATTGTCAAAGCTGCAGCATGTTTGTGTTGATCCTTTATGTCAAAGTCACCAATTTTTCAGTTATGTCAGGACGATTTCCTGTATTCCTGGTTGAACCAGTACTAAGCAGAGGATAAAGTGCCTTGTTCATGGACTAAACACAATGCACCCGTCAAGTCTCGAACCAGTGACCTTTGATCAAGTCACTTACACTCTACCAGAGCCACTGTGCTCATTTACAGCATGTTTATTATGAAGCATGTCAATAGAACAACATCTTTATCAAAAGTGCATGGGAGATCTACACAAAACTTGTACACTAAAGTCAAAGTTAGGGGCATGAGAAATTTAAAACCGAATCCCTTAAGCCATTGTTTAACTAGAATAGCGCTTAAATTTATGCTAGGCATGTGATATTTCAAACCAAAATTCCTCTGCAGTCAATGCTGTGGTGTGCAAGTTGTTTTATTACCTACTCATTTAACAAGTACAACTTTTTAAACTTTGTATGTGAAAATGAGCCCCCCTTGTTTTGGAATACAAATTTGTAAAGAAGATTCCTGCTCTCACGGACAAAAGATGTTTTTCTATAACATGCATCTATACAATTTCATGTGGTTTCAACAAAAAGCACTGATTAAAATAAACTATTATTTAACCATTAGAGCCAATATTATGGTAAATGTTCTAAAATTTTGAACCCTAGTTGCCTGCCAACAAGGCATAGATAAACAGTGTAGATCCTGATTAACAAAAGCAACAGAGAAGACCCTGATCAGACTGCTTCTCTGTTAATTTGCCAATCCAGATCTGCGCTTCTCCCAAAGCAGTCTGGTCAGGGTCTTCTCTGTTTGCTATTTAGCCAAAAAATTTGAGAATTCCACTAACCAACATTTCATTTGCAAATAGAAAGAGAAAAAAATTTTACGTTAAAAAAAAAACAAAAAAAAAAAGACATTTTAAGTCCTCTTTAATGGCATAAAGAGCAATATTTTCTGTGCTTTTTATGTTTGTACATTAACTAACTGCTCACAAACTTGGCAAACTTCCATAGAGTTTTGGCCACTCTATGTGCAGTATGGTTAAATTTACATCTTAAACCACAGAAATCGATTACAGCTAGGCCAGGGGAGGGGCGCCAACCCTCAAAGGAACACAGAACTATAAAAGTAGGATAGAAGAAATATATTGCTTTTTAGAAGAGTTAGTGTTCCTTGCTTACCCACTCCTATTTCTAAATATAACTATCACTAAATATATACAGCAGGCATAAGTTAAGCATGTTATTATAGATATGAGGAATGAAGTGTAATATTTTCTTTTATTTATATCCTTATACGTATTATGAAACTCATTTCAAAAGATATATCCATTTTCTAATGCAGATTTGTAAGCAGGGAAGATCTGACATGTTTAAGAGGTTCATGAAAGTACGAGTACTATTGATTCACGAGACCAAATTTGCCTAGCCCTTAGAGAATTTGACCATTTTGTATCAGCCTATACTATTAATCCAGTAATATCAAAATAATCAATTTAGTAAAATAATTTTCCTATTCATTAAGTGTAGCCAAAACATAAATTGAAGCTTTTAAGATTGATGCGCATGGTGATGGAACTGGCAAGAGTTGCAGCCGGGTACAGAGAGGAGCCCGGCAACGGACCAGGTGTTCATCCAGTCCACTTCTCTCCATCAATCCGCCAGAGATTATACCAAGAGGACCCCAAACCGGTGGACTACAAGAGCCGCCACATGCAGAAGACCTGACAGTCACCGCCCCGTCCACGGGGGAACCGCCACTGAAGGTGGGAGCCATTGAAGTCAAGGTGGAGAAGAACCTCCCACACATGAACATGTGAAACACAAAAATTCAAGTATCTGCAGCAATTCTGGGCCTGCTGAAGATGCCTGGAAAGGACCCCTGCGCCGCCCGTCCCGCAGAAACCGACAGAAGCGCAATCCTCCGCGGCAGCCGCCCGCATGGGCGAGCAAGAAATGCAGCTGCATCAATGGCTCACCAAGCCCAGACCCCAAGTCTAGGTGAGTCGGACGCCCCATCAATGCACAGCCGACCGAAGGCAGACCGACGAGGGAGGAGCTGCATGGCGACAGCAAGCCCGAAGACCCCCAAGAGCTCCGCCACCCAGGTGAAACGCCCCCACCGGGTGCAGATGTGTGCCGGCTGCAGCCACATGCTGCCGGTGCGCATTGGGCAAGTCCGGCCAACAACTGCCCCCCCACCAACCACCACCCGCCTCTGCTGAACCAAGGCCGGGCGCACTCAACAAGTGGAAGGATCCAGACGAAACACGAATCAGAGACCCGGGCAATGACAACAGAAACCTTGAACGGCTTGTGGCACACTGATTGTGGCATACAGACTGCCACGATCCCCCGGATCAGCCACATCAACATGAAGAGAAAAGCCTGGTGGCTTGGGCTGCTGTCCCTTCTAAAGCGGTGGTTCTGTTGTTGTTGACTTTTTGTTTATTGTTACTCCCATTGTGGGAGTCTGTAATTGTTCTATGTTTTGTTGTACGTTACTTTATGTCCATTCTAGTTTTGTAAACATCTTGATGGGGATGAGAGAGCTGGTTGCTTTGCTTAGTTTGTCTACCTGGTGTCTCATGGTGGTTGTGTGGCTCTTCTTCGTGGTGCCATGGGTTTGTCTGCGGTTTGTGATTGTGGTATTTCCTAATCATACTCACTATTTTAGCTTAGGCTCACATCTCACAAAGCTTGGCAATCCGGATACAGATGTGACACTCCGCACCACCTGGATTGAGGCGGCTTGCAGTCAGATGTGCATCTGTAGTCAGACATATTACTGACTGCGATACTCAGCCCAGTAAAGCTAAGTTATGAATTCAACAGACCCTACAAACCAGAGAATAAAAGTCAGTCAGTCCTGCATGACCCTTGGGAGAGGATAGAATCTGGCCAGTATAAACAGAAAGGACATTTTAATTGAAGATTTAATTAAATGTTCCCATATAAAGGATCTGTGGGGTAAACAATCCCATGGCAGTCCCTCAACCAAACTAAATATAGTCCCATTATCATTCATAGCCAAACTATCCCACTTTGCTTGATTTGATTCTTTATGTCCCATCAGCAATCTTTCAGTTATGTAGGGATGGGTCTTCCTGGGTTGAACCAGTACTAAGCTAGGATTATATCCCACTTTGTATCTAGGACTGCAGAAATACAGCTACAACCTTATTGTTTTAGAATACACTTGCCAAATTCAAGTCAAAAATGTAAATGAGTTGAGTGAATAAGAAGACAAGCAGAATCATGAGCCAGACGTATCCTTACAATCCAGCAAGAGATTTATCCTGGCAAACTCCACAATCACCAAGACAAATCAATGACCCTGCTTTATCTGGATGACTGAAATCAGTCCAAAAATTGACCTTAACAATCTAGAAAAAAATCCTAAATTTGTTAAGCTGCAGCTGTTTTACAGCAGTCCCTAAACAAATAGGAAGTTTTCCTTAGAATGAGATAAAATTCAGTTCATCATATGATCTTTCTTAAAACACTGCCACAGGACTATGTACCTGCGAGATCCTTCATACTGTTTGTTTTGTTGCTTTACGTCCCAGTCAACAGCTATGGTCATGAGGGGACGGTCAGTTCATCTAACCGCACTTTTTCCTGGGCAAGCTTGAACAAGTGGTTAACCAGTAATTCATGCACATAATTTAGCTTGTAACTGACTACAACACTTCTTGAATGCTTCAGCAAAAGGGAGTTGAATGACCATAGAAATTATTTCATGATCAATCTCCACAAAAGTATGGGAACTGGCCGGGATCCAACTCGAGATCCCTGGTTCTTCAGTCAGATGTGCATCAGGAGTCAGACATGTTACCGACTGCACTACCCTGCCCGGTCAGTGGTTTATTTGGCCTGCTGGATTTCTTCTTCCCATCCACTTCTAGATGCACTGTATGTCCGCAAACCACCTAAATCCAAACAATGCAGAGCACCACATCCACATCCAGACTGCCAAGCCCTGCGAGACGTCGGCCTAAGCAATCTTTGCTCTTCATGTTGATGCAACAGATCCAGGGGACCATGGCAGTTAGTATGCCACAAGCCGACCCATGCCTCATCCGGCTCCTCACACCTGCCGAGCACGCCCAACCCCTGTTAAACAGAGGCAAACAGTGGTCGGTGAGAAGAGGCAGCTGTTGGCCAGACCCGCCCCATGCACACCAGCAACACGTGACCACAGCCAGCCCACAGCTGCAACCAGCAAGAGCACTTCACCAAGGCAGCAGAACTCCAGGAGGTCCTCAAGCCCGCCGCCACCACACAGCCCCTCCCCCACCAGTCCACCCCAAACCAGCTGTGCACTAAGGAGGCACCCGACCCACCCAAACCTGAGGTCCGGGCCTAGTGAGCCACCGACACCACTGCACCTCCCGCTCACCCATGCAAGCAGCCACCACAGAAGATCGCACCTCCATCAGCCCCCGCACCTCCATCAGCCCCCGCAAGACAGACAGCACAGAGGTCCCCCACAAACATCCTCAACAGGCCCAAAATCCCCGCAGATGCCTGAATCCCCGCACTTCACATGCTCACATGCAGAAACCTCCTCCAAACCCCGACCTCCATGACTCCCACCGTCAACAGCAGCTCCCCCCCGGACCAGGCAACGACCATCAGGTCCTCGGCATATAGCAGCTCCTACAGTCCCAGTTCAAAACACTCCTGATAGAACCCCCAGCAGGATGATAGAGAAAAGTGTACTTAGAACAAAGCCCGGATGAACACCCAGTTCCCCACCAAACTCCTCTCCACACCCAACCGCAACCCTTACCAGTTCCATCACCATTAATGAGCCGAGACACAAAATATACACATGCATGGATCCAGGAATTTTTGCCGGGGGAAGGAGGGGGGTGGGGTCCAGGTCCAACTGCCAGAAAACAGCTCTGACGTTTTCTTGTGTTTTTTTAATCCTTAACTTATTTTACAATTTTACAGACGCTATCCAATGGTTATTTAAAAGAAAACTATAATTTTCCAAGGTTTCAGAGGGGGCCCAACATTTTCCAGGGGGGGGTCCAAATGCTAGTTTCTATAGAAACCGTCTTTCCCCCCTCTGAATCCATGCATGATATAAAAGTTGGTGTTTGCACCCATTGAAGACTTAGATCAGACTGCATCTCTGCGGGTGCTCTATATTAAGGCTATGGTTCAAAGTTTCTTTAAGGTAAAAACTAAGACTGATCAGACACTGGGATGTGCAGATGGATTTGAATATTTGCTATGTGCACATGACAACTTGTACCCTGCTCATTCATATACATATTATGGCTTGTTGTGCTAACAACATATTTTACCTTATAAACAGACCATCTGTGACATAATGAGACAATTACAAGAACTAATAGTCGACTCTCAATAACTGGAATATTTTTCTTCTTTGCAAAGTATATTTTGTGTACTTAAAAACAATCAAGGTAAGGCATCGTTCACAAACCAATTGCTTATAGCTCCTTACCTGCTAGTTTCATCTGCTGATGAGCATCGCAAACAGTTGAGACAAAGATCAGGTTAGACAAAATTAGACACATGTCTGGCCTGATCTGTATCCAAACTGTTTGACACTGATCCTATTCCTTTATTTTGATAAAAAATGTTGCTATCAAAAATGAGAAAAAAACCTGAAAATTCCATAGCATGTAAAGTGTTAAATTACTGGTTAAATTGATAAAATCTAGTTATCAAGAGTCAAATGTATTGTCAAAGCTGCAGCATGTTTGTGTTGATCCTTTATGTCAAAGTCACCAATTTTTCAGTTATGTCAGGACAATTTCCTGTATTCCTGGTTGAACCAGTACTAAGCAGAGGATAAAGTGCCTTGTTCATGGACTAAACACAATGCACCCGTCAAGTCTCGAACCAGTGACCTTTGATCAAGTCACTTACACTCTACCAGAGCCACTGTGCTCATTTACAGCATGTTTATTATGAAGCATGTCAATAGAACAACATCTTTATCAAAAGTGCATGGGAGATCTACACAAAACTTGTACACTAAAGTCAAAGTTAGGGGCATGAGAAATTTAAAACCGAATCCCTTAAGCCATTGTTTAACTAGAATAGCGCTTAAATTTATGCTAGGCATGTGATATTTCAAACCAAAATTCCTCTGCAGTCAATGCTGTGGTGTGCAAGGTGTTTTATTACCTACTCATTTAACAAGTACAACTTTTTAAACTTTGTATGTGTAAATGAGCCCCCCTTGTTTTGGAAAACAAATTTGTAAAGAAGATTCCTGCTCTCACGGACAAAAGATGTTTTTCTATAACATGCATATATACAATTTCATGTGGTTTCAACAAAAAGCACTGATTAAAATAAACTATTATTTAACCATTAGAGCCAATATTATGGTAAATGTTCTAAAATTTTGAACCCTAGTTGCCTGCCAACAAGGCATAGATAAACAGTGTAGATCCTGATTAACAAAAGCAACAGAGAAGACCCTGATCAGACTGCTTCTCTGTTAATTTGCCAATCCAGATCTGCGCTTCTCCCAAAGCAATCTGGTCAGGGTCTTCTCTGTTTGCTATTTAGCCAAAAAATTTGAGAATTCCACTAACCAACATTTCATTTGCAAATAGAAAGAGAAAAAAATTTTACGTAAAAAAAAACAAAAAAAAAAGACATTTTAAGTCCTCTTTAATGGCATAAAGAGCAATATTTTCTGTGCTTTTTATGTTTGTACATTAACTAACTGCACACAAACTTGGCAAACTTCCATAGAGTTTTGGCCACTCTATGTGCAGTATGGTTAATTTTACATCTTAAACCACAGAAATCGATTACAGCTAGGCCAGGGGAGGGGCGCCAACCCTCAAAGGAACACAGAACTATAAAAGTAGGATAGAAGAAATATATTGCATTTTAGAAGAGTTAGTATTCCTTGCTTACCCACTCCTATTTCTAAATATAACTATCACTAAATATATACAGCAGGCATAAGTTAAGCATGTTATTATAGATATGAGGAATGAAGTGTAATATTTTCTTTTATTTATATCCTTATACGTATTATGAAACTCATTTCAAAAGATATATCCATTTTCTAATGCAGATTTGTAAGCACAGAAGATCTGACATGTTTAAGAGGTTCATGAAAGTACAAGTACTATTGATTCAGGAGACCAAATTTGCCTAGCCCTTAGAGAATTTGACCATTTTGTATCAGCCTATACTATTAATCCAGTAATATCAAAATTATCAATTTAGTAAAATAATTTCCTATTCATTAAGTGTAGCCAAAACATAAATTGAAGCTTTAAAGATTGATGCGCAAATATATCCCAATATGGCTGCTAAATGGTAAAACCTTAAGTAGCTTATACTCCAAGGTCATACCAAAAACCAAACAACTCAATATGGGACAATTTTCTAACATGTTTAACTTTATGCCTTCAGTATCAAGAGTTGTTTTTTTTGGCAATCAGCTTAGTTTCCAATTAAATATTCTACACAAAAATATTTTGCATCACTCATTATGAGTTTTGTTAAACTCAGACAATTATTAACACATTACATGTATATACCACAGGTTCAGATATACAAAATTTTTGAGCATAAAATTGTAAATATTTCTTATCTGTTTTAAAATCGGTTTTGGGTGCACAAAAGAACCGTCTCATTGAGATTTTTCTTTTTAATTACCCATAGCTGAAGTTTATACTAGAATTAAGAAAATATTTTTTTGTTATGCACTCTTCACTGAAGATAATTATACTCCTAAAATTTAGCTCAGCAGGTAGCAAATGATTACATTCAATTTTCAGGGGGTATTTTCGAAACATTATATATAACAAAATAAAAAATGATAGAAAATTTGTTTTTCTAGAAATGAATTTTATAAATCATTGGGACATTACATGAGATTTTCCTATTGTATACAGTAAAACTGTCTTTAAGTGGCCACTCAAAAAGATAATAAATTGGTTTTCAAGACCGATTATCACTTAATGCAGGTCAAAAGTATTGCAGAATGCTCCAAGAGCATTCTGCAATACTTTAGACCTTCATTAAGCTACCAATCGTCATTAAGATTTTCCTTTTGTCTTTTTGAGTAGCCGCTAAATTTGTCAGGTTTTACTGTTTGCTTAAAGCCACTTTTAAAATGTGCATTTACAGATATCTAGGAAGATAAAATTCTAATATTTGATGACCTGAGGCTTTCACCACTTTGAGTTATTTATGTCTTGTGTTTGTCATGCTTTCGTTTCACTTCATTGCTGCCTTGTGGTCACCTGCTGGGAAAGGGCTGACCTCTTGGCTCCCGTTTGTGATTTTTAATTGTGGGTTTGTCACTTTCCCATGTGGTATCCTGGGTCAGGTGTGGTACTTGATTGTATTGATTCCTCATCTTTGTCCCCTTTCTTACTTTTACTGTGATTGGGAGCAGCAATGGCTCTGCTGAGACTGCATGGATACAGAGACTCATCTGAGCCTTTGCTGTTCTCTGGTGCAACAAGTACCAAAATCTCATGTAATGGCTCATCAATGCAGGTTTTAATGAAAATCTTTTTTTCTTCTGTGTTTTGGTTCTTTACATCCCAGTCAGCATTTTTTCAGTCATGCTGTGACAGGTCTTCCTGGGATGAACCAGTACTAAGCAGGGGATCATGTCTTGCTCAAGGACACCAGAAAATCTTACACCTAAAAAATGCCCTGGGACATTTCAAAATATTCTATCAACTAATCTACTACGATTATTGAGAGATGCAAAATATCTTTGATCTGAATATTCATACATTTCAGAATTCTGGAAATGCAGAATCCCTCAATGTAAAATATTTACCAGATGAAGATGAGAATAGTTGTTATGTGTGTGAGGCAAGTCAAGCAGGCACCGACTTGTGGATGGGCAAAATACTGTTGATTGAACTAATGAGGATATATATGGCAAGTTGAGCAGGCACAGACTTTTGGATGGACAAAATGCTGTTGATTTGGATGGACAAAATACTGTTGATTGAACTTATGATAAGCTATGTGGCAAGTTGGGCAGGCACTGATTTGTGAATGAACAAATACTGTTGATTGAACTTATGAGATAAATGCTCAAGCAACCCATTTATCATCAATGGAAAACTATAAAAATAAATGCCATGTGAGGACCATCTTTGCTGTATATGGAAAACAAAGAAAGAGATCAACTGCACATTAACAGTCTGATTAACATTTTAGTTAATTGTTCTTAGTAAAGTATAAAAGATACTGGCTGCATCTAATTTTTCAAAATTATAGAATCTGCAGCTGAGCAGATGGGTTGGGGTCTTCCTGGATAGAAAACCTCAAAGACATTTTCAAAATTTCAAGATGCTTTCTATAAAAAGAATCTGTAGCTGAGCAAATGAGTGGGGATTATTCTGTCAAGCAAACCTCGAAGACAGGTTTCAAAGTTAAGATTCTTTCTAGAATCTAAACTTTGCATGTGGGTAAAAGTCTTTCTCTGTAGGAAACCTCAAAGAAAAGTTTCAATATTTCCAAAGATTCTTGCTAGAATGTATACTTAGCATGTGGGTAAGTTTTTCTCTGTAGGAAACCTCAGAGACAAGTTTTAAAATTTTCTAAGATTCTTTCTAGAATCTTTGGCGGACAGTTGATTGGGAGTTTTACTGGGTAGCAAATCCCGAAGATCATTTTAAAACTTTCAAGACTCTTTCATGAATCTTAAGCTAGCAATGGCTGGGGTATTCATGGGGGTCGACCAGTGGCTGAAGCAACAGTTACTGATATAATCCATGTACAGAGACGTTAGAAGCAGAGCGAGAGTCGGAGATGGGTACAAGGTGGAGTTTGGAGTGGGAGTAGGTGTGCACCTGGGCTCTGTCCTAAGTCTGATTCTCTCTATCATACTAGAAGCTTCATCAGGAGAGTTCCCAATATGTGCTCCATAAGAACTGTTGTATGCAGATGATCTGATCATCATTGCAGAGTCCCAAGGGGAACTGCTTTTGAAGGTTGAGGCATGGAAGGCGTTGATGGTGAAGAAAGCCAAACATGTGACCAAACATGAAACACAAAGAATCTGGCGTCTGTCATGCATCGGTACCTGCAGAATATGTCTGGACAGGACCTCCGTGTTGTCTGTCTTACAGAGGCAGATAGAAGTGCAATATTCTGTGGTAGCTGCTTGCATGGGTGCTCAAGAAATGTAGTGGTATCAAGGGTCCACTGAAACCAAACTGAATTTAGCTTAATCTGATGCCCCAGAAATGCTCAGCTGATTGATGAAGGACAGATGAGGACAGCAATGGTTGGTGATGACAAACTTGAAGTTCTCTCAGAGTTTCACTACCTCAGTGGCATGTTCTTTGCTTGGAGTGGCTGCAAGCTGGCTGCAGTCACAGGCTGCAAGTGTGTATGGGGCAAGTTTGCACAATGACTCTTCTCTTCCCACCATCCACAATCTGCCTTTGTTGGCCCAAGGATAAGTGTATGCAACATGTTTGAAGGTTGTGAGGCTGCATGAATCAGAGAAAAGGGCCAAGACAACAGATACCTTGAACTGCCTGCCACATAATGGCTTCCATGATCTCCCAGATCCATTACATCAACGTGACGAGTATAGTTAACTTAGACTCCCTTCTCACAAAGCTTTGCACTCTGGATATAGATGTGATGTTCAGCACTAGTAAGAGTGTAGGTAGCTTGTTAACATATGGTGCAATACAGACTAGTTCACCCAATCACACATGCTAGTAGTGGCTAGGCAAAGAAATCTATCAAGCCAAAGAAACTGAGGAGGAAGTGATTAGGAATGACAGCACAGCATGAAGCTATGTATAGATTTAACAGACTCTCAAAAGAAGGGGTTTTTCTAGGTAGAAATGTCAAACAGACCAGATCATTGGGAAAGGATTAATTCTGGCCTGTATAAAATAAATATGGTTGATGAGGATGATGCATGATCTACATATATAAGCCATTTTAATGTGAATTATTTTGATGAGTTGATTGGTGAGCCATTATTAAGGAACTCAGAAATATGTTTTGTTGCATTTTGTTTTAATTCTCTATGTCCCAATCAGCATTTTTTCAGTCATGTTGGGATTGGTTTTCCTGGGTTGAACCAGTACTAAGCAGAGGATTAAGTGTCTGTAATCCCATGGCAGTATTATTAGATAGGTTAGACAACCAAACTAAATATTGTCCCAATTTCATTCCTAGCAAAACTATTCTATATGTTAAGGGACTTCAGCAATACAGCTGCAACTTATTGTTTTAGATACCACTTGCCAAATTTAAATTTAAATTCCAGTCAATTTCAAAAATGCAATTAAGTTCAGTGAAAATTGAAGACAAACAGACTCAATGACCAGTTGTATCCTTACAAACTAGCACCTGATTTCTCCTGGCGACCTCCACATATCACCAGGACAAATCAATCGTTGACCCTGTAGTATCTTGATTTTAACAAATCTTGAAAAAAAATCCTATATTTTTCAACTCTTAACTAGGCAATCATGAGATAAGTCATCTGATTTTGTTGTCAGCTAAATTGTTTTTTTTAAACCTTTTTGATAAACAGCATCTACCCAGATCAGATTGCACATGAAGCAGCAGTCTGATCTGGGTCCACACTGTTTGCCCATATACATACACTAGTCAAATACTATTAGCAAAAATGTGTGACAGATGACTTAAGCAGACAGCATTTACAGATGAATTTTTCTGGTTAACTTAAACGTTTCAGCTGCAGATGCATAACTATAATATTCCTCACAAATTAGATAGTTTAATTATGAACAAAAATAAGGCAAAGTTTACTTTGATCATCTGTCTATTTTTATAATACTACCATGGGATTATGTACTGACGGATTCCTTAGCATGTGCTCTCTAACTAACTTCATGAGTATGGCTCATCCTGGGACATCACTCAAGTGTCAACTTTAATATTGCACAGAAAGTCATTGATTCATGAATAGGGTACATTGGCACTTGATGAAAATGTTAACTTCATGCTTATGCATAGATGCTCTCAACAATAAGTAAAACAAGCCAAATTAATTCTTGCAAAAGATTTTCAAGCCAATTTCAAAAATGTTTTTTTTTTAAGTTTGATGAATATGAAAGATTGTCACAAAACTAGAAAAAATCCTGGATTTGCGACAGTCTTTTTTATTTTATTATTGAAGTCAACTATTTAAAAGCAAGAAATTATGTTTTCATCAAATGACAGTTAACCATAATAAATCAAGACTTTCTTTCTAATGTTAAAAGTTAACAAATAAGATTTGTCCCTGTGCAATATTAGAATTTCACTCGGACTGAGGCCTGGACTATCAAAAAGACTGTAATATGGAAAACCAAACTTATTACAGACGAGAATCAATCCTCTACCAAGGATGGGACTTGTATGTCTTGCTTTCATTGAAGAGACACCTTCCGCTCAAAGCAATTTTGAGTCTTTTTGAATCCATTGTAAGCTTCATTGTCTTCTTTACTACTTTTTCCTACATTTGCCTTGGTCTGCCCAACCACTTCAAGCATAAGTGTATTGCTGATCCAGCCTGTGTTGCACTGTAAGCTAACAAGCCACTAAAATTCTACTAGTGAGGGGCATATCTTTGATGCACAGCTTTGTGAGAAGGAAGTCTGAGCTAACTAAGTCCTTCACTTTGAGGTTTCTAATCCAGAGGACACAGGTTTAGATAAACAAAACATTTCAGCGTAAAAATGTGAATATTTTCTTACCCATCAGTTTTAACATATGTTTTGGGTGCTCAAAAGAACCGTCTCATTGAGACGGTTCTTTTGAGTACCCACAACATATGTTTTGGTTGAGAAATAAGAAAATTAAAATTTCGTTACGCTCTCTTAACTAAAGTCCTGAAAGGATCATGGCAGTCATTGCACCATAGGGGGATCAGGTGTCTGTTGTCACGGCTCAGGCCTCTGAAGCATGAAGCATCATACTCCTCATACATGTTGAGAACCCCTATCCTCTGGTCAGCAATGGTAGTTGGTGGGAGGAGGAAGATTTGATTCTTTACGTCCCAGTCAACAATATTTCAGCTATGTCAGGACAGGTCTTCCTCGGTTGAACCAGTACTAAGCAAGGATTAATGCGTCTTGCTCAAGGACACAATGCAGTGATGCTGGTGAGGCTCAAACCCGCAGCCCTTCTGTCTCGAGTCAAACACTCTATCACTGAGCCCCTGCCTCTCAGAAGAGGGAGAAGTAAGCCAGACATGCTACATGCACTTTAGCAGCATGTGTCCCAGCCAGCTTGAGGCTGCCTTAGTAGAGAGAATGCTGTTGAGGTAGATGAACTGGGAGGACATCCAAGCATGTTGCCACCAACCAACGCCTCCCTGATCAGTCTTCTATCAGCTGTGAATTGTTGCCCTGGTTCATCTAAACTCAGGGTCTGGGCTAAGTGAATCTTGATAACACTACCTTTCATGTGCACTCATGAAAGCAGCCACCAAAGAAGATTGGACTACTACCGGTTACTGCAAGACAGACGGCACAGGGGTCCTTTTCAGGCTTCTTCAGTAGATCCTGATTCAAGATAGATGCCAGAATCTTTGTCTTTCCCAGGTTTACATGTACGGCTTTCTTCCCTATGCCCGACTTTTATGTCTCTACTTTCAACAGTAGTTCCCCCTGGGACTCTGCAATAACCATCAGATCTTCTGCATAGGGCAGCTCTTATAGAGCACCAGCTCAGAGCTCTCTTGATTAAACCTCTAGCATGACGACAGAGACCATCAGACTAAGGACAGAGCCCTGATGAACAACTACTCCCACTCCAAACTCCACCCTGTACCCATCTCCAACTCTTGCTCTGTTTCTAACATCTCTGTATATGGAAAGTAGCAAAGTTGGTGCCACACATGGTCACATACCTCAAAGACAGTAATCCTCACATGGCTTGGATACTTCCCCTCCCAAATAAACCTAGGGAAAAATAACCTAAAGTCTGACAGAAATGAAAAGGGATACCTTAACTCTAAAACTCTGGCAGACTGGGGGCAAGGAACCAGCACAGGAACAACGGACGAGGAAGCAGGGATAGTATCTTGTGGTATCTCCTGCAAATCTGGGGGGTCAGGTTCCACAGCTGGGGGGTCAGGTTCCACATCTGGGGGGTCAGATTCCACATCTGGGGAGTCAACTTCCTCGTCTGAAATATAAAAAAATATCATAATAAAAAAAATGTCCTGATCCTCTCATCTGCTTATGTTCTTATGAAGCCAATATTGTTAACAGTATGTACCCAGACAAGACAACTTCCTTGGGAGCAGTCTGATCATGGTCATGTTTGCTTCCATGAAAAAATCTAGTCATGAGTGTATGGCAGGATAAGAGCTAATCCAAAAGCTCTAAATATAAATAGCAGATAACAGTTTGAAAAGGGTAATAGTATTTGATTATTTTTAGGACTAGATCATACATTACAATACTGATACTTTATTGGCATAATAAACAAACAAATTGCTTTCCCCCAAAAAACATGTAAATATATTACTTGAGCATATATGGGTACCAAAGAATTTTTGTAAAAAATCCTGTTATTATACAAGAAGCAATATTAAATGGTAATAAATCTGCCATCTAGACTATTCACATGCAATATTCAGGCCGATAATGAAGCTGGGTCAAATGTGCTGTATACTTCAGACAGGATTGTTGGTAAGGTTCAAGGATGGAACCAATGTGCTGTTATACTTAGGATAGGATTGTTGGTAAGGTTCAAGGATAGAACCAATGTGCTGTATACTTAAGATAGGATTGTTGGTAAGGTTCAAGGATAGAGCCAATGTGCTGTATACTTAAGATAGGATTGTTGGTAAGGTTCAAGGACGGAACCAATGCGCTGTATACTTAAGATAGGAGTGCTGGTAAGGTTCAAGGATGGAACCAATGTGCTGTATACTTAAGACAGGATTGTTGGTAAGGTTCAAGGATAGAACCAATATGCTGTATACTTAAGATAGGATTGTTGGTAAGGTTCAAGGATAGAGCCAATGTGCTGTATACTTAAGATAGGATTGTTGGTAAGGTTCAAGGACGGAACCAATGCGCTGTATACTTAAGATAGGAGTGCTGGTAAGGTTCAAGGATGGAACCAATATGCTGTATACTTAAGATAGGATTGTCGGTTAGGTTCAAGGATGGAACCAATGTGCTGTATACTTAAGATAGAATTGTTGGTAAGGTTCAAGGACGGAACCAATGTGCTGTATACTTAAGACAGGATTGTTGGTAAGGTTCAAGGAAAGAACCAATGTGCTGTATACTTAAGATAGAATTGTTGGTAAGGTTCAATGATAGAACCAATATGCTGTATACTTAAGATAGGATTGTTGGTAAGGTTCAAGGATAGAACCAATGTGCTGTATACTTAAGATAGGATTGTTGGTAAGGTTCAAGGATGGAACCAATATGCTGTATACTTAAGATAGAATTGTTGGTAAGGTTCAAGGAAAGAACCAATGTGCTGTGTACTTAAGATAAGATTGTTGGTAAGGTTCAAGGAAAGAACCAATGTGCTGTATACTTAAGATAGGATTGTTGGTAAGGTTCAAGGATAGAACCAATATGCTGTATACTTAAGATAGGATTGTTGGTAAGGTTCATGGATAGAGCCAATGTGCTGTATACTTAAGATAGGATTGTTGGTAAGGTTCAAGGATGGAACCAATGTGCTGTATACTTACGATAGGATTGTTGGTAAGGTTCAAGGATGGAACCAATGTGCTGTATACTTAAGATAGGATTGTTGGTAAGGTTCAAGGATGTCACCAATGTGCTGTATACTTAAGATAGAATTGTTGGTAAGGTTCAAGGATAGAACCAATGTGCTGTATACTTAGGACAGGATTGTTGGTAAGGTTCAAGGATGGAACCAATGTGCTGTATACTTAAGATAGGATTGTTGATTAGATTCAAGAAGGGAACCAAGGTGCTGTTATACTTAGGATAGGATTGTTGGTAAGGTTCAAGGGTGGAACCAATGTGCTGTATACTTAAGGTAAGGTTCAAGGAAAGAACCAATGTGCTGTATACTTAAGATAGGATTGTTGGTAAGGTTCAAGGATAGAGCCAATGTGCTGTATACTTAAGATAGGATTGTTGGTAAGGTTCAAGGACGGAACCAATGCGCTGTATACTTAAGACAGGATTGTTGGTAAGGTTCAAGGATAGAACCAATGTGCTGTATACTTAAGACAGGATTGTTGGTAAGGTTCAAGGATAGAACCAATGTGCTGTATACTTAAGATAGGATTGTTGGTAAGGTTCAAGGATAGAGCCAATGTGCTGTATACTTAAGATAGGATTGTTGGTAAGGTTCAAGGATAGAGCCAATATGCTGTATACTTAAGATAGGATTGTTGGTAAGGTTCAAGGAAAGAACCAATGTGCTGTATACTTAAGACAGGATTGTTGGTAAGGTTCAAGGATAGAACCAATGTGCTGTATACTTAAGATAGGATTGTTGGTAAGGTTCAAGGATAGAGCCAATGTGCTGTATACTTAAGATAGGATTGTTGGTAAGGTTCAAGGACGGAACCAATGTGCTGTATACTTAAGATAGGATTGTTGGTAAGGTTCAAGGAAAGAACCAATGTGCTGTATACTTAAGATAGAATTGTTGGTAAGGTTCAAGGATAGAACCAATATGCTGTATCTTTAAGATAGGATTGTTGGTAAGGTTCAAGGATAGAGCCAATGTGCTGTATACTTAAGATGGGATTGTTGGTAAGGTTCAAGGATGGAACCAATGTGCTGTATACTTAGAATAGGATTGTTGGTAAGGTTCAAGGATGGAACCAATGTGCTGTAAACTAAAGATAGAATTGTTGGTAAGGTTCAAGGATAGAACCAATGTGCTGTATACTTAGGACAGGATTGTTGGTAAGGTTCAAGGATGGAACCGATGTGCTGTATACTTAAGATAGGATTGTTGGTAAGGTTCAAGGATAGAGCCAATGTGCTGTATACTTAAGATAGGATTGTTGGTAAGGTTCAAGGACGGAACCAATGTGCTGTATACTTAAGATAGGATTGTTGGTAAGGTTTAAGGATAGAGCCAATGTGCTGTATACTTAAGATAGGATTGTTGGTAAGGTTCAAGGATAGAGCCAATATGCTGTATACTTAAGATAGGATTGTTGGTAAGGTTCAAGGATAGAACCAATGTGCTGTATACTTAGGACAGGATTGTTGGTAAGGTTCAAGGATGGAACCAATGTGTCAAGGACGGAACCAATGTGCTGTATACTTAAGATAGGATTGTTGGTAAGGTTCAAGGATAGAGCCAATATGCTGTATACTTAAGATAGGATTGTTGGTAAGGTTCAAGGATAGAACCAATGTGCTGTATACTTAAGATAGGATTGTTGGTAAGGTTCAAGGATAGAACCAATGTGATGTATACTTAAGATAGGATTGTTGATAAGATTCAAGGATGGAACCAATGTGCTGTTATACTTAGGATAGGATTGTTGGTAAGGTTCAAGGGAAGAACCAATGTGCTGTATACTTAAGATAGGATTGTTGGTAAGGTTCAAGGATAGAACCAATGTGCTGTATACTTAAGATAGGATTGTTGGTAAGGTTCAAGGATAGAGCCAATGTGCTGTATACTTAAGATAGGATTGTTGGCAAGGTTCAAGGACGGAACCAATGTGCTGTATACTTAAGATAGAATTGTTGGTAAGGTTCAAGGATAGAACCAATGTGCTGTATACTTAAAATAGGATTGTTGGTAAGGTTCAAGGATAGAGCCAATGTGCTGTATACTTAAGATAGGATTGTTGGTAAGGTTCAAGGATAGAGCCAATATGCTGTATACTTAAGATAGGATTGTTGGTAAGGTTCAAGGAAAGAACCAATGTGCTGTATACTTAAGATAGGATTGTTGGTAAGGTTCAATGAAAGAACCAATGTGCTGTATACTTAAGACAGGATTGTTGGTAAGGTTCAAGGATAGAACCAATGTGCTGTATACTTAAGATAGGATTGTTGGTAAGGTTCAAGGATAGAGCCAATGTGCTGTATACTTAAGATAGGATTGTTGGTAAGGTTCAAGGACGGAACCAATGTGCTGTATACTTAAGATAGGATTGTTGGTAAGGTTCAAGGAAAGAACCAATGTGCTGTATACTTAAGATAGGATTGTTGGTAAGGTTCAAGGATAGAGCCAATTTGCTGTATACTTAAGATGGGATTGTTGGTAAGGTTCAAGGATGGAACCAATGTGCTGTATACTTAGAATAGGATTGTTGGTAAGGTTCAAGGATGGAACCAATGTGCTGTAAACTAAAGATAGAATTGTTGGTAAGGTTCAAGGATAGAACCAATGTGCTGTATACTTAGGACAGGATTGTTGGTAAGGTTCAAGGATGGAACCGATGTGCTGTATACTTAAGATAGGATTGTTGGTAAGGTTCAAGGATAGAGCCAATGTGCTGTATACTTAAGATAGGATTGTTGGTAAGGTTCAAGGACGGAACCAATGTGCTGTATACTTAAGATAGGATTGTTGGTAAGGTTTAAGGATAGAGCCAATGTGCTGTATACTTAAGATAGGATTGTTGGTAAGGTTCAAGGATAGAGCCAATATGCTGTATACTTAAGATAGGATTGTTGGTAAGGTTCAAGGATAGAACCAATGTGCTGTATACTTAAGATAGGATTGTTGGTAAGGTTCAAGGATAGAACCAATGTGATGTATACTTAAGATAGGATTGTTGATAAGATTCAAGGATGGAACCAATGTGCTGTTATACTTAGGATAGGATTGTTGGTAAGGTTCAAGGGAAGAACCAATGTGCTGTATACTTAAGATAGGATTGTTGGTAAGGTTCAAGGGTGGAGCCAATGTGCTGTATACTTAAGATAGGATTGTCGGTAAGGTTCAAGGATAGAGCCAATGTGCTGTATACTTAAGATAGGATTGTTGGTAAGGTTCAAGGATAGAACCAATGTGCTGTATACTTAAGATAGGATTGTTGGTAAGGTTCAAGGGTGGAACCAATGTGCTGTATACTTAAGATAGGATTGTCTGTTAGGCTCAACTGTTCTTAGCATCTTGCATAATTTTACAGGATTTCTTTTCAAAATTTGTTTTTCCAAATATTCTTTGAAGAATATGATCATTGAATCAAACCATTTGGATACAGGTTAAGCCAGACTATTCTTTAGACCCAATCTGGATCCAAACTTTTTTGAATTGTAACAATAAACATCATCCTAAGCAGGCAAAGTGATTGTGTTATCCTGTTCTGACAATAATCAGCATAGATTCATAGGATAAATCATAAAATTGATGCTCTGCTTAGCTGACTCGAGATATTCTTCAGCTAACAGCTAATCTGGATATAAAGTATTCTTAAGAAAACAAATCCAGGTTTGGTAGTTTTAAACAGAAGGGTTTGTAATTATAGAAATTATCAAATATGTCAAGATACTATATGTGATTGCATATGCTAGCCGCGGTGACACATGTAAGACTAAGGCCATGATTTTTTTATTAGTTGATTTACGAAACCCTCCTACTGTAATTTTCCAGAAAGTAGGAAAACAATAAAATTTAATTTCTAAAAAAATAATTATTTTATCCGCCGACTCTAAATATTAATTGTTTGGTTGAAAAAATAATATTTTTTTGAGGTTCTGTCTGTGCATTTTTGAGAGTGACACTGTTAAAAGTGATTGTCCTGTCCAGAGTTTTAGGAAAATCATGAAATGTTTAAAGATTACCTTACTAGTTTTACTGTTTTTCTGGAGATATTAAAGGAAAAAAAAAAGAAAAAAAAAGCTCTAAAAAAAAAAAAAAAAAAATTATTTATTTTTTTTGTCCCCCCAACCATAGATCTGAAAAAAAAATTCCCGTAAATCAACTAATAAAAAAAATCTGGCCTTATGATGTTCACAAATATCAATAATAAGGCATTTAAACAAAATTTCATTTTCTTATTTCTCAACCAAAACATATGCTGTGGGTACTCAAAATAGCTATCTCAAATGAGATGGTTCTTTTGAGCACCCACACCAAATGTTAAAACTGTTAAAATGATGGATAAGAAAATATTTACAATTTTATGTACAAAGATTTTCTTATCTCGACTTATGATAATGTTGTAATATTGAAAAATAAAACATACCCTGGGAGCAAACTTGACACAACCACCCTTCAAGGCCATCCCCTGAAATAAATTAACAAACAAAGGTGAAAGATGGAGGAAAGTAAACAGTGATGTAAGCTTAACTCTGCCAGCTTTGGAATTTTTCATGCTGCTGACTTATAAACTTTCTAACTAGAGGACCTGAAGCGCTCACCTGATATCGATAATAATGTCAAGGTCAACTTAGGCTTATTATTTAAACTTTTTATTTTACCATATACGGGCATGGTGGCCATTTTTGGCAAGTGACCTAAAATAAATATCATATTTTTATTGTGTTTTTTTTCTACTGAATAGTATTATACTCTATATGAAATTTAAGTTCAAACAGCCCAGTGTTTTCTGAGAAATGTATGTGGCAGTCCAAAATGAGTGGCCTTGGATAATCAATTTGACCTTTGGTGCTGTCTCATTAGGTTTAACATTTCATGCAAGTATTATGATTTCCACTTAAACAGCTATAGAAACCTGAACATTTTAAGATTTTTCCAATATAAATGCATTAGGAATCAAACTAGCATTGCTGTAAAAAAGGTCAAGGTCAACCAATATTCATCATTTGTTCAAACCTTGTAGGGCCCATATCGCCAATGTTACATTCCAAGTCCCAAGGCCATTGGTCTTTTGGTTCCAGAGAAGGAGATTTTTAAAGGGTTTTTACCTTATATGGGCATGGCGGTCATCTTGGTCATGTGACCATTATTATTTGTTATAAATTTTACTCTTCTAAACTTATGAGTCTCCATATGAAATTTGAGTTCAATTGGCCATGTGTTTTCTGAGAAAACTGTTTTAATATACTCAACTACAAAAGAAACCCATCAGTCGTTTCTAGGGGCAATTACGGAAAACAGATTGAACAAATGAAAATAAATTTATACCATATTCCTTAACAATCAGTTCTGCACAAATTCATTGAATAATGTAACAATTTTACTTAAATCCGTTCATGCAGTACGCTAGTGTATAGACAAGGGGTCATTTTCTAAAATGACAAGTTTTTCACTGGAGAATGAGTATCTCGATCTTGTCCAAATCAGTTCACTTGATTTGAACTTGTCAAAAAAAACGGGCATGACTCTCTCCTGCAGCAATAACTGCATCATAACGAGGTCGAATTGAAAGCACTTAACGTTGCACAACATTCTTAAGGAATCAGCGCCCATTCTTAATGGAGAGCAACCTGAACCTGTCGAAGATTCCGAGGTTTCACTGAACAATTACGGATGCATCCAAAGGGCTCATCTCACAGCTGCTCTATCAGATTGAGATCAGGGCTTACTAAACTATCGCGGTTTGGTTTGGCTTCTACACACATTCGATGGCCTCGTAAGAGAGGGACACACCGGTTATTGGACGAAGTGAACTGATTTAGACTAGAACTAGAGTGAAAACCAATTGTCTGAAACTTGTCATTTTTAGAAATGACCCCTTGTCTATATCTTGGCGTACAGCATGAACAGGTTAAAGTAAAACTGTTACATTTTTCAATATTTTGATGCATAATTGATTGTTAAAGAATATGGAATAAAATATATTTTCATGTCTTAATTATTTTTCTATAATTGCTCAAAAAAGTAACTGATGGGTTTCTTTTGTAGTTGAGTATATATTGATGGAACTCCAATATGAGAGACCTTGGCTGAAAGGTCAACCTTGACCTTTGGAACTTATTTATAGCCATTGTCACATTCCGTTAAAATATCAAGTGAGAATAATGACTTTGGCTTCAACAGTTTTCAAAAAATCAACTTTAAAAAAATCCAAATTAAATGCTTTAGGAAGCAAATTTGACCTTGACATTAAGTAGGTCAATGTCAACCTAGGATCATCATTTGAACAAACTTATGAGGCCCCACATCGCAAATGCTACATACCAAGTTTCAAGGTCATGGGCCTTCTGATTCTTGAGAAGATTTTGTTAAAGCGTTTTTACAATATATGGGCATGTTGGCCATCTTGGTCATGTGACCAGAACAATTTGTATAAATTTTGGCCAACTTGTCATAAGGAGTCTTCATATATAAATTAAGTTCAATTTGCCTAATGGTTTCTGAGAAAACTAGCTTTTAATATATTGATGTGACTCCAATATGAGCTACCTTGGCTGAAAGGTCAAAGGTCAACCTTTTGGAACTTGTTTATAGCCATTGTCACATTAGGTTAAACATGTGAAGTAAGAATGATGACTTCAACAGTTTTCAAAAAATCAACATTTCAAAACTTTTCTCATTTAAATGCATTATAGGAAGCAAAGGGGTACGTGCATTAAGAGGCTATTTTGGCCCCCCTATGAGGTCAAAAAATAAAAGTTGCTCTTCACAAGTTTCTTCTTATAAGTTTATTAGGACAAAAGCCAAAGTGTAAAGGTCTGGTATTGATTCGACTTTTACGGTTGCCATGGTAACAAAAATGGCCGCCAAAATAGGCTGAAAATAGGAAAATGACCATTTTGGAGCAAATTGGAGACATGTAACAGAGGCATTAAGATAGAGCACACGCAAATACCAAAAAAAATATTTTAACGGATGATGAGAATTATCATGGCACACAATATATACTCAAAACCCAAAGTAACTTTACACCTTGAACTACCATATATATATCTTTACTGTTTTTGATTTTAACCAAATTAAGTATTACAATGAGTTGCTAACCTGCCCTAACATAATTCACGAAAAACAACTTAGGTCAATTAATCTTCTTTCAAGTTATCTGTGCTTTTATTAAAAGCACAAAATTAGCCTTTCCTAACAAAATCCAAAGTAAACCTAGGATTTGAACACGTTTTTTTAAGGGCCATCAATTGCCCATTTAAAATACTGCGAGACATTTTGTCTCTGATGTAAAGTTAATTTTTGGCAGCATCTTAAAGTTGGTTCACATTGAAATTTTATCTCCCTTTGAATATAACAATAACTTTAGTCCCTGCTAAAAGCTTGATCTCAGAAGACATTTGAAATTTTTTACCAGCGATTTGTTTGGACATCTGCCCTGAGTACGTGACAAGATAATCTGATAAAAATTCCAAACAGTTTGGAAGAAAAATGGCAAACATTTTTTTATGGGAAATTCTATTGAAAGCACTGTAACGTTCACATAAAGGGGTATGGACGTTTAAATGTCACTCTAATTTGTGTTACTTGAAGGGTGATCCGGTCTAATTTGAACTTTAAAAAATAATTTGATAGCCTGTCTTTCAGACTGGTTCTTTAAAATTGAATTGTCCAATCGCAAAGCTACAGTAACACGTCAAAAGTGATGCGCCTTGGAAAAGTTTATTTTACCCCCTTGCCTCTTTCATTTGGGCATTGTGGTTGCATTTATGACAGCAAAATTATGAAATTCAACTGTAATATGAATAATTGATTGAACCAAAATATGAATCAATCACATTTATCTGGAACTGGACTTGAAATGCCCGGTATCGAGCTAGTGAACCCTGGTCTGCTGGGACTACACCAGATATGCTTAGAGAGAAAGAGAGACAGAAAGACAAATACATGTAGAGACTTTGACAGACAGACAGACAGACAGATAGACAGAGAAATGCAATAGACACAAACAATCTGAGGGTGTTTAACATACGCGGATCCAGTCTCCACCCCTTGTAAAATCACAACGCTATAGGGCGACCTGGAACCCCTAAAATTCACAATGGCTACCAAGCGCGTATTCAGTGCTGGGCTATCAAATGGCATTTCGCTGGCTGGCCGATGATGGCCCGCTTATAGCTATCTCCCCTCATCAACTATAAAGTGGCATTGGATCAAAAACATTGTAGGAACGCTTCAATTCACATCGATTTGTTTTTTGTAGTTACATGTACAATACATGTACGTATTGATTGGTATGTAAGCGTTTTCCTAACATTATAATTTGCTTTCAAGCGTCAGATTCAAATCGCTTCAATGTGCAGATGTTAGTTACAGTCGCAAAATATCGCAAGGATGTGTCTCTTGATCGTCATCTTTCGCTAGATATACAAATTAGCCGACCATGATATGCAAATTTGCACGCAGCTGCGATCTCTAACGTATGATGACAAACGCTATACGAAGACTTAAGATTGATAAACGTATTAAAGCGAATCATTACAAATAACTGTGACGAACATTTATTCGTCACAAATTTTTAAACATGCTTAAAATTTTCTGACGAACAACACTATTGTAACGATCACAAACGAATACAAACGCATCCATGTGAACAACACCAACGATTTAAAACGTACATTTACGAAGGATAACGTATCGGGCTGAAGTCCTATTCGTCAGTATGCGCATGATGAGGCTGGGTGGTTTTCGTCTATGTGTGAGGAGGCCTTAATTTTCAAAAAATGGCAATTTCTCTATTTTAAGCCTATGGTCATGGCGGGACCGCCAGTTCACCTAAACACATTTTTACTGGGCATGCTTGAACAAGCGTTTTACCAGTACTTCGTGCACATACTTTCGCTTGTAATTGACAAAAACCCTTCTTGAATCATTCAGATGACGGGAGAGTAATGACCGTAGAAATTATTTCAGGATCAATCCCATGAAAGTATGGGACCGGACCGGGATCAAACTCGTGACCCCTGGATCAGAAGTTAGACACACATCTTACCGACTGCGCTACGTGCTGCCCGGTATAAAGTGTCTTGCCCATTGACACAATGCAATGCCTGGGATGAAGCTCCATACTGCAACCCCTCAATCTTGAGTCAAGCACTCTACCACTGAGTCCATGTGCTCCTCATTATTACAAATGTTATCCATAGATGACAAAAGTAGCTGCTAGCAGACAATGCCTACCTGCAACCCCTCAATCTTGAGTCAAGCACTCTACCACTGAGTCAATGTGCTCCTCATTATTACGAAGATTATCCATAGATGATAAAAGTAGCTGCTAGCGGAAAATGCCTACCTGCAACCCCTCAATCTTGAGTCAAGCACTCTACTACTGAGCTACTGTGGTCCTAATTATTACAAATGTTATCCATAGATGACAAAAGTAGCTGCTAACAGACAGAGTTAAGCCTGGGGTGAGGCTTCAACCTGTAACCCCTCAATCTTGAGTCAAGCACTTTACCACTGAGTCAATGTGCTCCTCATTATTACGAAGATTATCCATAGATGATAAAAGTAGTTGCTAGTAGACAATGCCTACCTGCAACCCCTCAATCTTGAGTCAAGCACTCTACTACTGAGTCAATGTGCTCTTCATTATTACAAAGGTTATACATAGATGATAAAAGCAGGGTTGCCACTCAATATCCATTTCAAAATTCCCTGACTTTTCACTGACTTTTCCCTGACTTTCAACCGTTTTCCAGACCCTTTTGGAAGGCCAATTTTAGCCATTTTCATCCATCGACTATTCAAAGATTTTGCACAAATATTTGAACTTGCTGATTTAATCTTTAAAGAAAAATCTTAAACCATAAATATTAGAAAAGGAATGTTTCTGAATATAAATTGCTTGTAATTTATGTTCAGAAACATTCCTTTTCTAATATTGCTTGCAAATTATGGAAACTAAAATTTCCAGAAGCCTGTTAACTAGCATCTTTTTAGGAAAATTTTGAAATTCCCTGACTTTTCCATGACTTTTTCCATTTTTTTTTAAAATTTCCCTGACTGAAAATGTAATTCCCTGACTTTTCCCTGACCTGGAAATTTTTTTCATTTTCCAGAACTTTTTCCTTGACTGTGGCACAGAAAGGATCTTTTTGTTTGTTTGGTTTAATTCTTTACCTCCCACTCAACAAATTTTCAGTCATATGGGGACAAGTCTTCCTATGTTGAACTAGAGTGCTAAAGAGTTTTGCTCAAGGACACAACATGGTGAGTGTAGTCTTCGAGGCTCAAACCAGCAACTAGTTATAAAGGGAGGCTCTGCTGTGCATTATATCACTTATTCTCCACAAGTTTAATTCAATGAAATGTGCGATTCTTTTAATCATAATTAACGTAAACAGTTTTGATGTGAAAACCAAGATTTTGTCATATACGGAAATTGTTACTCCTAACATTTCCAAATGTACTGTGAGCTGTATGCCTAAAGAGTACAAATATATATTAACCCTTTTTATTCTAAATACAGATAAACAGGTACTTTGGCAAAAAGTAAAGACCCAGATGAAATGCTGCATATGGTGGCATTTCAGAGTTTTATCTGTTTGGAAAGATAAAAGCAATCTTTAGAAACATTATAATCACATCAAAATTTGGAAATTTCACTGTGTGGCCCCTTAAAACACAAGATGGTTTATCCCATATGTATTGTTTCACTATTTGGGAAAATCCATCAGAATGAGAAGGGTTGTGATTTCTGTTTCTGAAGATTTGCTTTTATCTCTACAAACTGCACAGACTTAGATGAAACTCACCCATCTGAATTTACTGTCAAAATACCAGATTCCAATAGCAGGCCTCTACATAAGAGTGTGTGCTGGAAAATTATTTTTCTTATTACTCAACCAAAACATATGTTGTGGGTACTCAAAAGAACCATCTCAATGAGACGGGTCTTTTGGGCACCCAAAACACATGTTTAATTTGATGGGTAAGGAAATAAATGCAATTTTATGTGCACAAACTATCCTTATCTGGACCCATGCATTATTTGTATATGAAGAAAAGTAGATGATTATAAGAGTTTTGATTAATTTGTGTCTGGGCTACAACTGGTTAAAGAAATTCATAACTTACCCTGCTTAAGGAGCCGGAAGTCCTCTTGTCTCATCGCTGAAAGAAATGGGTAACAAATAGTCAAACATTTGACAAAATAATCTATGAGGTTATAATAACTACTTAGATGTTTGAGATCACAGATTTTGAGCTGATCACATCCTGATTACTTCATGATACATATTTGTACTTCAAAAGCTGAAATTTATTTCTAAATAACACCAACATATTCTTCCTAAAAAGCACACCATGTCCAAAACTTGTATTTTGTTCTACTCATCATCCCTGTCAATTTGAAATGCCACATGACCTTGTTAAATAAAATTGACCCCCTGGGGCATGGCCCAGGAGTCCAAACAAAAATACTATTTGATATGTTTTATATCTTATTTGTAGGATGACACAAAGTTTGGTATAAAATTTTTGAAATTGACTTGGTTATTGAAATTTAATGATATTTGACCTTTAGATCCCTACTCAGGGCCCCAGGGAGGTAGACAAAAAAAATACTGTTGCAAACCTAATTCACGTGAGTAACTCCCATACCAAATTTGGTCAGATTTGTTCCAATGGTTTAGGAGGAATCATAACTGACAGAAGGATGGACAGATGTACAGACTGACAGACGGAGGCGATAACAATATCCCTTTTGCTTTTTTAAAAGCATGGGTATATAAATGGTAAAATAATGATTAAACCCTTAAACAGTTAACATTATCGCCTTTCGCTTTCTTATAGGCATGGGTATATAAATGGTAAAATAATTATCAAACCCTGAAACAGATACTTTGGCAAACAGGGAAGACCCAGGTAAAAGCATGGGTATATAAATGGTAAAAAAGTTATTAAACCCTTAAACAGATACTTTGGCAACAGGGAAGACCCAGGTAAAAGCATGGGTATATAAATGGTAAAATAGTTATTAAACCCTTAAACAGATACTTTGGCAAACAGGGAAGACCCAGGTAAAAGTATGGGTATATAAATGGTAAAATAGTCATTAAACCCTTAAACAGATATTTTGGCAAACAAGGAAGACCCAGGTAAAAGCATGGGTGTATAAATGGTAAAATAGCTATTAAATCCTTAAACAGATACTTTGGCAAACAAGGAAGACCCAGGTAAAAGCATGGGTGTATAAATGGTAAAAAATGTATTAAATCCTTAAACATATACTTTGGCAAACAAGGAAGACCCAGGTAAAAGCATGGGTATATAAATGGTAAAATAGTCATTCAACCCTTAAACAGATACTTTGGCAAACAGGGAAGACCCAGGTAAAAGCATGGGTATATAAATGGTAAAATAGTTATTAAATCCTTAAACAGATACTTTGGCAAGCAGGAAAGACCCAGGTAAAAGCATGGGTATATAAATGGTAAAATAATTATTAAACCCTTAAACAGATACTTTTGCAAACAGGGAAGACCCAGGTAAATCCATGGGTATATAAATGGTAAAATAATTATTATACCCTTAAACAGATACTTTGGCAAACAGGGAAGACCCAGGTAAAAGCATGGGTATATAAATGGTAAAATAGTTATTAAACCCTTAAACAGATACTTTGGCAAACCATGAGGACCCAGGTAAAAGCATGGGTATATAAATGGTAAAATAGTTATTAAACCCTTAAACAGATACTTTGGCAAACAGGGAAGACCCAGGTAAAAGCATGGGTATATAAATGGTAAAATACTTATTAAATCCTTAAACATATACTTTGGCAAACAGGGAAGACCCAGGTGAAATGCCACTTATATGCTGCTTTTGACCAGGGTCTGCACTTTCTGCTTAGAAATAAGATAAAATATTTTGGGGAAATTATAACCGTAGACCTGGACCCGAAATCAAACTTTTTTCAGACTCAACTGAACGAAGGATGAAAGGGGTATGTGCATTAAGAGGCTATTTTGGCCCCCCTATGAGGCCAAAAAATTGAAAATTGCTTTTCACTAGTATCTTTTGATTAGTTTATTAGAACAATAGCCCAAGTGTAAAAGTCTGGTATTGATTAAACTTTTACCTTTGTTATGGTAACAAAAATGGCCACCAAAATAGGCTGAAATAGGAAAGTGACCATTTTGGAGCACATTTTAGACATTTGACAGAGAAATTAACATAGAGCACAAGCAAATACCCACGGCACACAACATATTAAAAGGTTTTTTGGTATTCGCTTGTGCCGATATCTAATTCTTAAAAAATCAGTCTCAAAAAGCCTTAAATTTAGCACAAAATTGCAATTTCTCTATTTTAAGCCTTTTTTGTTGGCCATTTTTTGTTACCATAGCAACGGAAAAATTTAAATAAATGCCAGAGTTTTACACATCAGTTATTCTTTTAATAAATTAATGAAAAGAAAATGGTTAAAACAATATTCATTTGGGGGTCAAAATAGCCTCTTAATGCACAAAGCTCTTTATCAGGCTTGTAAAGGTTAAAATGTTAATTTTTATTTGCATGTTGAGTATAATATCTGGGAAGTTTGAAAGCAGGAAGTTCTTAGTTTTTCAGCATTTAAGTTCTATTGAGCAGATATTTCATACTCAGTTGAACTTGAGCGTGGAAAAAATACTTAATAACCTACAGTCCTGCTCATTCTGGCTTTAAAAGAGTAATCAGCAACACCGAAACTCGACAAGCATTGTTCCGTACTGGAACAGTTTGCCCTCAGGGATTTTCCTGGTCCCATTTATCTGGCACACCCGTAACCAATTTGTGTGAAGGATGAAAAATGAACAGATATGTGATGTCAGTGTTATGTGTATGTGATGCCATCATGTTAGGTCGCATATCGATGTGATGTCAGTGTTATTTGTATGTGATGCCATCATCTTATGTTGCATCTCGGTGTGATATCAGTGTTATGTGTTTGCGATGCCATCATGTTATGTTGCATCTCAGTGTATTGCCTTCATATTATGTTGCATCTCGGTGGATTCAGGAACTTTTGGGAGCCTCTTTTGAAATATGAAAATGTGGTATTTAATGGTGAGCAAAAAAAAGAATTATTTGTGTGAGGATTAGATAGAAAATTGGGATCACTGTCATCACTTGACAAGTCTCTTGACATATTTTTTTTTGTTTGATTTGATTCTTCACGTCCCATCAACAATCTTTCAGTTATAAAGGGACGGGTCTTCCTGGGTTGAACCAGTACTAAGCTAGGATAAATGTGTCTTGCTCAAGGACCACAACGCAGTGACGCCGGTGAGGCTCAAACCCGTGGCCCTTTGGTCGAGTCAAGCACTCTACCACTGAGCCACTGGGCTGGACCTTTCTATCCTACCCTCACACTCATGATAGAAAGTCTAATAAAATCCAATGAGCTGGCCCAAATGTGTTTGTCATCTCTTGTTACAGTCTACAATAGCTGAGAATGCAAAGTGTAGAGAGAAAAGAAATACTTACAACTGCAAGTTCGATGAAACAAGAGGCCACACTCCCGGCAAGTCAGTTTCTGCTGTCTCATCCTCACAATCCCTCCACAACAGCCACACTCATCGTACATCCTGAAAATATACAAGAATAGAAATATGAGTTGCATTGAAGAATTCCAACACTAGCAATAAGGCCAGAATTTTTTAATTAGTTGATTTACGAACCCTGCTACTGTAATTTTCCAGAAAGTAGGAAAAAAATAAATTTAATTTCTAAAATTATTTTTATATTTTATCCGCCGACTCTAAATATTATTTGTTTCGTTAAAAAAAATGTATTTTGAGGTTCTGTCTGTGCATTTTTTGAGAGTGACACTGTTAAATGTGATTGTCCTGTCCAGATTTTTAGGAAAATGATGAAATATTTAAAGATTACCTTACTATTTTTAGTATTTTTCTGGAGATATTAAAGAAAAAAAGAAAAAAAAAGCTCTGAAAAAAAAAAACTGGTCATTTTCAGAGCTTTTTTATTTTTTTCGCCCCCCCCCCTGACCCTATATCTGAAAATGACCAGTCTTTTTTATTTTTATTTCCCCCCCCCCCCCCCCCATATCTGAAAAAAATTCCCGTAAATCAACTAATAAAAAAAATCTGGCCTCAGCTACCATAGATCTATAGTCCTTAAATGATATTGTGTGTAGTGTTGTTATATACCGCTCAATGGAAGTTTTGCACAGATTTTAAGATCACGTCCAGGTCTGAATGTTTTAGACTTGCAAACGCCATTAGAAAAACGATGTTAGTGGTTCCCGAGACTCAACGTTTGGTTTAAACCCTCTTAGACTATTTAGACGGCCTTTTTTCATCAGATATTACATGACGAAATAACTTGCTCACATATAAATTCATCTTTATTACTTGTGCAAAACTTTTGCTGGGCAGTGTTGAATATGATGTTTCAATAGGTATTATGTTTGTGATGTGTAAAATTAATGCTATTCTAAATAAAGATATACATGACAAAAAATAAATAAATGTTTCTTCTACAAGTACATAGGACAAGCTTAGTAGGCCCCTGGTGGCCATACTTTTTGACCAATCAAATTCTTGGCTTCTTTTTTAGGACATGCCTGCCTCAATGGCTGGTGAATTTTAAACAACAACTGCCAAAGAAAGAGAATTGAAAATCAGGGATAGTCATGCAATGGATTTCTATGTTTGAAAATGGATTCACAGGGCCGTCGCCGCGTATTTAAAAGTGGTCCGGCGGAGGAAGCCATCAAGTGCCGAAGGCACGAGATGGGGGAATGCACGAGAGGGGGATGATGCACCCTCTTGTTAGGGGGGTTTGGGGGACCTCCCCCGAGAAATTTTTTGAATTTTGAGCGCTTCTTTGTGCGTTTTAATGGGGTTTTATGTGTTTGGGACCAGATTTTAGTCGTTTTGGTCACAAAGATATTTTTTGTCGCGTGAGAAACCGAATGCTGGACAAATGATTGTTTCAAACATTCACATGTTTTTTTTTTACTTTTTTTCTTCAGCATGTTTCTTTGACATTATTTCATCTATGTCCCCGCAGGTTTTAGCAAAGTACTTTTAGCACTGATCCTTGGTGGTACTTCAACGAGTCATGTTTTCGAAAAGATATGTTCGTTCTAATCCTATTTATAATGTTTGTAATTTTTGTATATGTATGTGTCTATTTGAGAAATAAAGTATGTTTAAACCAAAAGATATGTATACACTTAGTCTAGTGTCTTTTCAATTAGAACACCCGTTAAGGATGCGGGCTTCATCGAGGTTTTGGCTTCCGCAGACATAACATGAGATCTTTCGCGGCTAAACACATCTTTGCTCAGGATTCTTAAAGTCAAGTGGACGTTGGGGTAACCGAAAAGTCTTGGGCTGAATTGGAACAACAGGCGGGACTCGTATATCTGTAACGGAATGCATTGTAATTACACAGGCTTACGATGCTCGTACATGTATATATGTAAAGTCAAAACGTTTGAAACATACTTTGTTGCTCCACACGTTAATTATAAGAAGAAAAAAACAATATGTCAATTTGATGGAATGAAACTGGATCACAGAAATTATCTTGACCTCAACGAGAAGACCTGTCTTCAGGGTTTCCGACCATGCAAGGCTCAAACCAACCTACTCAGTTACAGAGATTAGTTCAGTAGAATGCTGAAATATTGCATGTAGCAAGTTTATCAATTATACTTTCCTGGGATAACAATAAAGGCGCTGATCAGACTGCGCGGATGTGTAGGCTGGTCTGCGCCTTTGATGTTCGCATGCAGCTACGTCAAGTTTTCTCTCGACTCGGTCCACATGGTCCATAAGAATGATAACGTCCACTGTGTGACTATAAGACCATCAGATTATGAAAATCTGGGCCCGGAATTACAATGCCTCTTTAGTATTGATATTTCAACATGCTATATTAAATGCTAAATAAATTGCCTGGATCGATGTGGTATTTGTGGTCAAAGATATCATTGAAATCTTCAGAAAAATCAAAACTATTTTGATTTTAATCAGTTTTAAACGTTATTTTTCGCATCCTGAAAAATCAATACTTAACTTAAGTCTTCCTTAACTCTAAGGAGGCATTGTAATTCCGGGCCCAGGTGTCATTATAATTTTCCAATGCTTTCACACCTTGGCTAGTTCGGTCTATTGATGACACGCGCAACAAGTGTTATTGATAATTGCATCAATAAATTTTGGCAGATTGAACAAAATCAGAGTAAAAAGTAAAATGAGCCGAAACGAGAAAAAGGGACACGGCGGAAAGCATACTCGGCCCAAAAAGTGGTCCGGCGCTCGCCGTCCTACCGGACCAGCGCCGACGGCCTTGTTTCACTTTACCAGGCAGTGATGTGTAGATATTAACCCTTTTCAGACCAATGGAATTTTCCATAAAGCTATATATGTACAATAATGTAAGAATGTCAAAAAGAAGCAGATGAAAAAATTCTATGTAATCTTTGAATTTTTAGAAAAATTAACGTTCTACATTTCATGCGAATAATCTGCCAGAAACCAATTGATTTACATACAATACCAAGTCGTATTTGTTTTTGAAATATTGGTATTCAAAATATTTTGAAATAGAGCAGCAGTCGATGGTACACCATTGCAAATACCCACTTTTTTACCTATAACCTTTACCTTGGTGTCAAGGTCACACAAAATGTAGCTCAGTACCTTCTACATAATGTGACCTATGCACCTGTGAAGTATGAAGTTGCTATGTCCAATGGTTAAGGAGGAGATGCATTTACAAGAAAATATGTATTATGACCTTGACCTAGTGGTCACACAAAATGTTGTCCAGTACTCTCCAACTCATGACCTATGCACCTGCAAAATTTGAAGTTACTACGTCCAATAGTATAGGAGAAGATGGATTTACAAGAAAGTACATTATATGACCTTGAGGTCAAGGTCACACAAAATGTTGCCAAGTACCATCCACATCATGTGACCTATGCACCTGCGAACTTTAAATTTGCTATGTCCAATGGTTTAGGAGAAGATGCATTTACAAGAAAATACATTATTTGACCTTGGCTCCAAGGTCAAGGTCACATGAAGTGTTGCCTAGTACCCTCAACATCATGTGACCTATGCACATGTAAAATTTGAAGTTGCTACTTCAAAAAGTTTATGAGGAGATGCGTTTACAAGAAAATACATTATTTGACCTTTGACCTTGGCCTTGGGGTCAAGGTCACATGAAACGTCGTAAGTACCCTCTACATCATGTGATCTATGCATGTACAAGGTTGAAATTGCTACGTCCAAAGTTTAGGAGAAGATACAATTACAAGAAATGTGACACACGGACAGACAACGGACCAACTTTGGTACGAAATTAATATACCCTATTTTTCTAACAAAAAAAGCGGGTATTAAAAGCTATCTGCTACAAATTTGAGGTGGTCTTTTAAGGATTTCTGTAATCAATAAATTCGAAACATTACTTATAATTTCCTTGCAAGTGTAGACTTGTCTTCTGCTGATAATCTTTGCAAACAGCTTGGACCAAGTTAAAGCCAAATAAAGGTTGGTCTTGATTTGGATCCAATCTGTTTAATACTGTGATAGCATTTGGAAAAGAGTATTTGGAAGTTTAACTTGAAAAAAAAATCAGCAGATGACAAAAGCTTGAAATATTACCCAGCATGCAGTGTATATTATAAACATACCTGGCCTCGGTCACGGGTTTGCATAATCTTGGAAGTATATTGCGAACTGCCATCTGAAACACATAGACAATGGGCATGTACACAGTAAACAACATGTATCAAAAAAGCAAATGCTTCTCAAAACAACTTTTGCATCAGTTGTAACTTTTTTGTTTATCAAAAAAAAAAAAAAAAAACGAGGCGGTAAAAATTTAAATGTAGTAGTGTAGTAGTACAATATAACTATATCCTAGATGTAAAATAGGCAATCCCAATAATAAGAGTATATATAACACACTATAGGACCCTGACCTTATGCAATGTTTTCTCAAAAAAAATGGCGGACAAACTAAAACATACATGGTGTAGCTGCTCCAAATAAAGGTATACTTCCATAAAACGCTTTGAGGCGTGACTGTAACAATAAATGCATTGAATGAATCGAGGATCATTACTTAGAGGTCCTGGTAGAAGTATAATATTCAAAGCTTTTATGTCTTATTTTGATGTTCATACTCTGCCATGTTTTAGGAAATAAGTTGTTTTATGTTTCTGTTGTCTTGGTTAACCAAATAAGGGTTATATTACCGCAGACTAGTTTCGTGTTGCATGTACATGTGGTTTGCTCACCATTTCTATCTAGGGCATATTTTATTAAAGCATTCAAAACATGAAACTAAACACATTGATCACTTTTCTTTGCACAAGATATACTCATGCTAAAATATGGAAGTCCACTGCCCTGGCCCCGAGGTTATAAAACTTGTTTCATACTCAACTCATTTGAGCATGAAATTTCAACTGCTCATAAAAACTAAAATACCAGCAAATAAAGAAGTTTCTTGCTTTAAGTCTCTCAGGTATTTTATTTATCATGCTAATAAATGTTTAAATGCCAACAATTGTTGGCATTTTGACATTTATGAGCAGGATAAATTTCGTGCTCAGCTGAGTTGAGTATGAAAAAAGTTTTATAACCTCGGGGCCTGAGCTTTGTATAAGGTTCGTTTATTTGTTTGATTTGATTCTTTACGTCCCATCAACAATCTTTCAGTTAAACAGGGACGGGTCTTCCTGGGTTGTACCAGTACTAAGCTAGGATAAATGTGTCTTGCTCAAGGACCACAACGCAGTGACGCCAGTGCGGCTCGAACCCGCGGCCCCTCGTTCTCGAGTCAAGCACTCTACCACTGAGCCACTGCGCTCCCTGAACTCAATGGACATTATTATTTGAAAACACCATAGATGTAGCTCAACTTAAGGTTTTCTTCAGCTCTGAATATCTAGGAGTCATGAGCCCTTTTCTTTGCTTCATCATAGTGTGTTAATTTGATTAGATGTTTCTCTATCATGATGCATTGCATTAGTAAGGAAGCCTCCATGTGAGCTTCACAATTTTTGTGTCTTAACAACAACAGAATCTAGGGCAAAGATTTGGTGCCAGTAAAATGCATTTAAGCCCCCCCCCCCCCCAGTGGCTTCGGCTGCCACTGGGGGGGGCTTAGGCTGCCAGTCGCTCTAAGGCGGTGGTTCTGTTGTTGCTGATTTATTGTTTTATGTACCTACCACTATTTGTGGGGGTTCTGTGTTGAACTTTGTTTGGTATGTATTACCTTGTGTCCTTTATAGTTTTGCAACCATCTTGACGAGGAAGAGAGAACTGGTTGCTTTGCTTTTATTGTTTTTCTTATGTCTTGTTACTGTTAAGGATCAGTGGCTCTTCCTCACAGTGCTGTGAATTGGTTTGCAGTGTGTGATTGTGGTATTTCCTGATCATACTTACTTAATTTTTTAACAGCATTTAAAGAACTGCTTATTTTAAGGGTCAATCTATTTTTCAAAAGGTTTAATGTTATACTATATATGTTTTATATGCGGCATTTCATTTTTGGCCTAGTACATGTATATGTGATAAGTACCAAAAATTAATGTGCTGGTCCAAACTTTCATTTTAGCATTTATAAATTATGATAAAAAATCATTTTTTTTCATCCAATAGCAATGAAACTATCATCAAATAATAAACCTGTGATGAGATATTTAGTATTTGGTATACCAGGGTTGGTATGATATTACCACACCAGGTAAACCCACCCCATAAAACCCGGGTTGGGCAATAAGGTCATATTACCCACTTTGGGCAATATGCGGGTTTTATGAATTTTTGGTCATATAAATTCTCAGTTTTCTGTCTGATGATAGGACGTATAAAAGTGTATAAATGATTCTATATAGTCATATTTATCAAAGTCTACCAATCAACTTTATCTTTTCCCTGAAAATTATTTTCGACTTCAATAATATCAAAACATTCCACAAATGGTCTTTTTGCTTGACCATTTTGGCATTAAATGAAGATTTAAAATTTAGCATAACTATAATTCTATTCTGAAGTGTGTGAAAAAGTCAATTAAACACATTTCCCAAAATTACTGCATTAAAATCTATTCACTCTTGTTATTAGGAGCAGTTTAAAGCATGACTGCATTTGACCATAATTTCTATAGCCAAGGATAATTGCTCAATTACTGCCCTAAAGGTACTAAATGTGCGCTCTACTACAAATGTACATACTGTTATTTTTCTAAATTTTGGGATACCCTAAGTTTTTGTAATCACGCTTAAATTTGACCACAAAGTAATGCCATCAAAAGATACAGACGAAAATGCAAACAGCTTTAAACCTGATCAAACTGTTTCTCTTTTAGCAGTCTGATCTGGGTCAGCACTGTTTGCACAGAAAAACTATTAGGTAGCAGTAGGTTATGGGGGTTATGATTAATTAAATGAAAAACTTTCAAATTTAAAAACCCACATAAAACCCATAAAACTCTAAAAACCTGCCCTCATAAACCTGTAAAACCTGCCGGGTTGGGCTTTATGATAAAACCCAGGTTTTATGCCAACCCAGTCAGGTCATACACAACACAAAGTACACAAATGACAGGAGATGCACTGCTATATCAACACCTGAGATTTATAACAATATCCTTTACTCTCTGAAAAAAACTAATTCTTTTGAAGGTCATTTAATAAAAGGACATATGGCAAATTACATATGCATAGATAGTAGAGTGCGCAGTCTATGGGGCGCCATCGCAAATCCCCACGCTAAATTTTGATTCCTCTCAGCACCCGAATTCCTATCTCGGGGCATGACCCTGGCAACAGAATGAAAATTCTGTTCAATATATTTTCTATCTTTTACTTGTGAGAACACACACAAAGTTTGGTATAAAAATCTTTGAAATTGACATGTTAATGATATTTGACCTTTTGACCTCACCCTAAGGTCACCAGTTTGACCCTAGGATAAAAATGTTACTTGCATTCTGTTCTGCTTGTCATCCCCATTGATTTGATATGCTACATGACCATGTTTGAAAAAAAAACCTTTGACCTTTGACCTCACCCCAATGTCACCAGTTTGACCCTAGGATAAAATTTTTACTTGCATTCTTAGTCAGGGCCCTTAGGGACAAAAAATAGGTCCCGTGGGAATTGTGTGCCGATTTATGGTGACCTATATCAAAACCTTCAGTGGAGTCTTACCTTTAATTCAAAGGTGGTCACCCATCTCAAATCCGCGTTTGAGGCTAGTTATGACGTCATAAATATGGCGACCATAATTAAAAACTGCCCGTTAATAAAAGCTATAGTTTGTGTTGGTATGGTCATATTTATCCAACATGAACGCTTTTTTTTTAACATAGTATCTATTATTTTAGTCATATGATGGTTACATCGATGCTTTTCCTGACTTTGACAATGAATTATTTATCAATAACTATATTTTGCAGGCAAAATACCGTAGATTTCCTATAAATACCCAGCTTATTGGGCCACCTTTAGACTGATGGCTGAGAATGTTATTGTCCTCCCTGGGGAATTTTGCAAGCTTATCCTATCTAAAAGAGGATTCCAAGCTGCGTCTTTTAATAGATGTTTGCACTACGTTAGTCTCTGACAGCCTGTTACATATGTTACCATATTAAATTTAGAAAAAAAGAAAATTAAAAGTTTGAGCTACAGAAAGATTGCTAATTATTTAAATTACTCATATGGTCTGCATATTGTCAACTTAAGCTACATATAAATTCTTTTGGAGCAAAATTACAGCTTCCTGTGGTGTTATGTACGTTACTTTAATTAGATTACCCTTTAAACATGAAACTTGTGACTACTATCATTTACTTTTTAGCTGATACGTGCATTTTCCAAAATGTTTTGATTATTTTGTACTAACAAACTAACAAACTCATTTTGGTTAGAGAAAATCCAAAGTTTGCTTTTATACTTTAAATATAGTGTCTTATACGTGCAATTAAACAACCCAAAGGCTATACCCAATTTTAAGGAGCCGAATTTAGTAGGCATCATTTAATTAAAAATATATGAAAACATTTGCTGCTGTTGGATATCTTGCATAAATTGGGATTGTCTTGCTCATATTATCAAAATTATAGAATTTGCAGGTTTAACAACAAGATTGAAGCACTTGTTAAAGGTTGTAACATATGTTACATGACATAATTAATAATCAGGTAAAAATGAATATATTTCGCATGTTTTCCTAGCTAAAGTCTCCAGCCTCTGGTGCCTAAGTCTTAGGTATTGATGATTATTAAGCCCCTGTACCTTTGTTACAGATGTTATGAATATGTGTTTTCAATATTTCCTAATATGAATATTTCCAAAATAAAGATACATCCTAGAGGAACATAGAAAATAATCGTTTCACATTTAAACAATACAGTTTAGTAAATGTCCCTTTCTAATGTTAATATTCTAAAGCAATCCTTATCCAAGTCATATACAATATCGATTATTATTTCTGCTTCTCTGGTAAAATAATTGTCCTTCTCATCTCATAAAAAACCAGAATAATCATCAAACAAGATTTTGACTGCAAGCTGAGTATTGACCTGCTCCATCCCAAACTCTTTTAGATACTTTTGTTTGTTTGTATTGTTGCTTTACGTCCCAAGTCAACAGCTATGGTCATTGTGGGACGGTCAGTTCACCTAACCACACTGTTTCCTGGGCAAGCTTGAACAAGCAGTTAACCAGTACTTCGTGCACATACTTTCGCTTGTAACTGACAACAACCCTTCTTGAATGATTCAGCGGAAGGGAGGAGAATGACGGTAGAAATTATTTCATGATCAATCTCCATGAAAGTATGGGACTGGGCCGGGATCGAGCTCGCGGCCCCTGGATCTGCAGTCAGACTGGCATCTGTTGCCAGACACGTTACCGACTGCGCCACATGGCCCGATACACTCTTTTAGATACACTTTATCGTATGTACCAATTCAAGGTACATCGAATAGGAGATGTTTGCACACTGTAAGCATGGGTGTTAGCATGTAACAGCTTGTTACATATGTTACTTTATCAATTTTAGAATAAGAAAATTGAAAGTTTGAGCTACAGAAAAAAAACCTTTAAAACTAGCTAATCAATGAACATTCTAATAGTATGCAAATTACTGGATGACTTTATTAAATATGACAGCTGTTTACGGCTACATGTTGTATTATGTGCGTTACATGAACTTAATTATAATTTAAAAGTGTTAATTTTGGCTATCGTCATTTAGTTTAACGACTGCTCTGAGTCGGTTTCAAACCGTTTTAGATTATAATTATAATTTTACTCTTAGTTCAATATTTCGGCCAAAGGCCATTATCAAGAAGACATGCACTTCAATGTCAACTACAAGATGGTGGAACAGAGACTATGTAGTTGACATTGAAGTGCATGTTTTTCTTGATAAGGCCTTTGGCCGAAATATTGAATTAAGAGTAAAATTATCATATGTGTTTAACATTGTTCCCTATGGAATATAAATGAATATCGTTTTAGATAACGTTTAACAAACCTATACTCAATTGACGAATACAAAAACCAAAGTTTGCTTTTCTATCTTAAATAGTTTGTCTTATATTAGCTAATGCACAACCCTACTCCCAGTTCTGCAGTGGAGAAAATTTTGTTTTCGCCGCTTAAATACAACATATATAAAACAATTGCATAGTGTTGATATTTTACATTTTCTTAAACAGTCTTGCTCATATATCATTAAGTTTCTAAGATCAGAACACTTATTAAAGATGTCAATGTGGCATTGGTGATGTCACAACCAGGGCTATGATCGAATTCCATGAACTTTCAGGTGCTGATATTAACTAGTTCAATGTCAGGAAAGAGCAAGAAATCATATTGGCAGGCATTTAGCTATGCTAGAGACTCTATCCACGAAGCATTCTTTCACCTCGGCTCAGTGCCCTTAGAAAGCACTGTGGCGGATGCACTCGAGTAATATATTTGTAAATTGTCCTGACTTCTTAGCTCTCGTATGTGATGTCTAACTGTGAGTTTGTTACTTTCCCATTGTTATCCTGGGTCAGGTGTAGTACTTGATTGTATCGATTCCTGATCTTTGCCGTCTTTCTTACTTTGTATTAGCCAGTCATCGATATTGTTCGACTCACTGCGTTGGCGTAGTAGATATTTGGGAGAAAAAAAGCTGAATTGCAAAATCTACCACTTCCAAGAGCTGTGTTTCTCGAAGGTGTCAAACGTGCGCAGTACCAGTGCATCATTTGGAAAACCTCATCTGTCATTAATCCTGACTAATCAATGCCTGACAATTATGGTTAGAAGCGGGACTGTGATAAATATTGTCCCGTTATGATGACATTGTCCATGTGCGGATCCAGAGGGCGATAGGGGGTCCGGACACCCCCCCCCCCCCTGGAAAATAACAAGTACGTACATGGGTTTTAAAAGAAATAAGCATTTGGACCCCCCCCCTGGAAAAAGTTTGACACCCCCCCTCCCCCTGGAAAATAATGGACCCCATCTGGATCCTTGGTAAAGTATAAGTATAGTTTTCTCACCAATAAAACCATTGGACCCCCTCTGTAAACTGTAAAATAAGCTGAGGACTAAATAAGACTGACAAAAATCCCTGGATCCGTGCATGTTGCCTCCTGCCCCCGAAACCCCTCTGCAGCTGATAAAATGTAGTTGCAGCATGTCTGTATGCGAAACATCTCGGTGTAAGTACAAAGTAAACAATTTATATTGTACTGATTTGTGTTGCCGTGGAGCAGAAGAGGACTCGTGTAAAATATTGCCAGTGGTCAATATGCTTATGACTTTGAACAACTATTTTCATGTGGATTCAGGTATTTCTTTAGCCGTATCAACAAGAATGCCTTATTGTCCGATTTTGACCTTTGAAGACGATTCTACCTATAAGCATGCGAAAGATAAATCAGATTGTAACAGTTTTCTATTGGCCGTGCTATCGAAGTACAATGGGTAACTTGTAGAGGGTTTATCCTTATTTCCATATCATGAACTTACTACTAAGTAGATTCTTCTAACGTTTGATCCTTCAGGGGTCAAAATCGGACTATAATGAGTTTGGTTGATTGTGTATGCAAATGATTATTACTTCTATCTTTTCTTTGAGTGTAGGATAAGCAGCCATAGATAAGCCAAAAGCTTTTGAGCGTGACTCTATTTACAATATTTATATGCTGTACTAGAAAAAAAGGTTTTCTGTCATTTATTTGCATTTACTATTAAAGCTTTAACATACACATATGTTCTACCCGGACTGGCTCATTTTACGTATTCTGCATCAATCGTTTGAAATAGAAAGACCCAAAGGTCATTGGTCAGAGGTCGTGGTACATCTATATATATATATATATATATATATATATATATATATATATATATATATATATATATATATATATATATATATATATATATATATATATATATATATATATATATATATATATATATATATATATATATATATATATATATATATATATAAGCATAAGAGATTATACTTACACCGTTCATTATCGCGTTTTTCATTCACTCCACTGGCTTTTTATTCGTAAATCGTGACGGCATTTACGTTCCACCCTCGAACTGACTTCACACTTTCTGAATATATTTTGTATGTTACGATTTAAAAGAGTTTGTATCCAGTCATGATAAGGCTGCCAGTTTATTAAAGGAATATTTCCATGCGTTGGAAATGGACAAAACGCATATATATGTGGTATTTACATATTAGGCGTCATTTCAATGACGTCATCTTTTTGTTCTGATGCAAAAACACTATGGGCGACATGTTAATCTTAATTATTAACCTCCTAAGATTAAATTTGGTGCATTTCGACTGAAAATGGCAAACAAAACGCAAGAAATTCTTGATCGCCATAGACTACAATGGACATGCCGTTTAAATTGCACTGATACAATATACGTTATTTTGATGACGTCATAATGACGCCCAGACGTGAAACCCAGATGGGTGACCAGGTGATTTTCATTAGATATCCCCTAAAGTTTGATTTGGTATAGGTCACCATAAATCGGCATCAAATTCGCACGGGAGTCCCGATCGCCCCTGACTATCTGTTCTGCTTGTCATCCCTGTTGATTTGATATGCCACATGACCATGTTTGAATTTTTTTTTTGACCACTTGGGCACCCCCAGCGCAACAAAGTCCCACCCCTGGGGCATGACCTAGGCAACAGAATGAAAATCCCGTCTGCAGGGTTCATCCGAGGATGGGCCCGATCCATTTTGTGAGAAAACTATTAATGTTTCACTAAAATGGACTTTATTTTTGACTGGGCCCCATTTACAAGCTATTCAAATCTCATGTCAATTTTGCTCTAATGTGGATATTAAGGATTCTTGGGCCCATCAAATTTTGCAAAGGGCCCATAAAAATTCCAAATGGCCCATTAAAATTTGGAAATTTGCATGTATTTGAATGGGATATGGGCCATTGGCCCATTTTAAGGGCCCATCATCATTGTGGGCTAGGATTAACCCTGCCGTCTGATATGTTTTGTACACACACAAAGTTTGGTACAAAAATCTTTGAAATTGACTTTGTAATTGAAATTAAATGATATTTGACCTTTGACCCCTCCCCAGGGCCCCAGGAGGCGGGGCAAAAAAAAATTGCCGTTGCATGCCCCATTCATGTGAGTAACTCACACACCAAATTTGGTTGAATTTCTCCAACGGTTTAGGAGGAGATAGCAAAACGGACAGACAGCAGGAGGGAATTTGATTTTTGACCCCTAAGCACCCCACGTCCCACCCCTAGGGCATGACCCAGGGAACAGAATAAAATCCCGTCCGATATGTTTTGTATTCCACATTTCTGAGAACACACACAAAGGTTGGTATAAAAATCTTTGAAATTGACTTTGTAATTGAAATTAAATGATATTTGACTTTTTGACCCATCCCCAGGGGGCTGGCCCCAAAAAATGCCATTGGGCATCCCATTCATGTGAGTAACTCACACACCAAATTTGGTTGAATTTCGTCCAATGGTTTAGGAGATAGCATAACAGACGGACGGAAAAAGGGACGGACAGAGACAATAACAATATCCCCTTCGCTTTTTTTTAAAAAAAGCGTGGGATAATAAACAGAAAAGGAAAAGTTTGCATTACATGTCTTATATATAGACAGGTTTTTTGACTTTTGACTTCAATGCAAAATGGCGATCTGAAGAGTTCAATGAAATAAACGTAATCATTGGGCAGTCAGTCGTTATTTAGGCTAAATATGAACACGGGGTATTTACGATCCATTATATGAACACCCTTTACAAAATAGGTGACCTAAAATACAATGGCAAATATTTTTTGTAAGTGTGGGGCAAGTTTGGCTTTGGGCCGAACTTGCCCCGACTTAAGTGGCCGAACTTGCCCCTGACAGACTATTTCCAAATATCACGTGACAGCTTTTAAGATGGAGGAGAAGAAATTAACAATGTTTTATATTGAAGCACATAATCCTTTCGTAATAAAAATATAGAATTTAAATCAGAATCTTAACACATCTTTAGATTAATAGAAACTGAAATTACTACGAGAAATTTACTAATACACCAGTCATTTGCAACCATGTCCCCCCAAGGACCGGGGATAGCGGGGTTAAAGTACCGGGATTTTACCTTCAAGGTGTCGGTAGTGCTGTGGATATGCCAGGCTTTTGATTCCCGCCAAAACAGCAGGAAAAATAGCGGTGCGGTTTTACCAAGATATAGTGCTGTGTTTTGACAGGATATTTGCCGGGATTTGAAGTATCCCCAGATGCGATATTTCAATATGGCGGAAAGACTGTGTCACAACAAATTGAGAGTAAGTTGAAGTGTTTACTGATTTAGAATGACAAATGATCAATTTCTATGTCCATTTAGAATAGATTGCAGTCATATCGAGGTTATCAGTTGCCAGGCTTCCGATGGAAAAAATTTGAGGTGAACAGAAGAATGTCACCAGATTCCGCAACTTTTTATCATTTTTTTTTATCAGAACGACTTTGTAGTAGGTTTACTGCAAAGGTGAAAGAAAATTAAACTTTTGTAAAAGCAGGGATTGACCAAAACAAAGTCCCTGCAGTGCAGGAATTTTACCTGGGCTTTGCATGCGCGGATCCAGGAATTTTCGTCAGGGGGGGGGGTCCAGGTCAGTCTGACAAAAAAAAGCTCTGACGTTTTTTTTTTTGTTTTTTTTTTGTCCTCAGCTTATTTTACAGAAGTCAAATGGTCAATTTCAAAGAAATCAATCATTTTTAATTGTTCCAGAGGGGGTCCAACTTTTCCAGGGGGGTCCAATTGCATGTTCCCTATAGAAACCCATATAACTTTCGATTTTCCAGGGGGGGGGTCCAGACCCCCTGTCCCCCCCTCTGGATCCGCACTTGCTTTGCATATCGTCGCTTCAGTGCTATAGTGTTCTATCTACCATTGCACAAGCTTTGAGAAAAATGAGTTTGAAAATTTTAGTATCCTGATTTTTGATGCCTCATTTATCACAGACCTTTGAATCATACCAGAGGGTTAAAATATAGTGTAAATGACCAGGGTTTGAAGAAATTTTCACAATAATATGGAATTTACAGGCAATTTATAGTTTGCAGATAGAACATTATGCCCTAAAAATCGCATTCTGCATTCAGTGCAGTAGTGTTCTATATTTTCTATAGCTTATTATTCTGTTTATGGAGTCAATTCGTATACTATTCTGAACAGAAATGATTATTTGTACCTAAAAGTAGCAGATTTAGTCATTTATTTGGCATAAAAGTAACAAACTGCACTGATTATGCTATTAAATTTATGTTAAGTTTTCTGGTACAATATCAATGTACCCTTCAACAATGCAACCATTGTGTACTCATGTAAATCAACTTGTCACAAGTAATTTCCAAATATGTTTCCCAGACCCATATCTTAGTTTACATGCTAAATATGAGGGTCTGGATGGGGGGGGGGGGGGGTCTGGTATTCACTATTCATTAAAAATTTAGCCCATTATTCATCTCATTAAAATTTTGGGTTATTCATTAAAATTAGACCAATTATTCATTAAAAGTAAGAAAGGTGGCAAAGAAATCTGATTATTCACTATTCATTATTTTTTTCTTCAATTCATTAAAAAAATCAGATTATTCATTAATTTTTAGGCCCTCATTATTCACTATTCATTATTTTTTGGTTCATTATTCACTATTCATTATAAAAAGGGCCATTATTCGCTAATCATTATACCCCATCTAGACCCTCAAATATACCCACATGCCGAAGATGCCCCCGAGGACGAACTAGCCCCGGTCGGGTCAGTTGTTTAGAAATTTCTGTTTGCTTTGATTCCTTAAGTACCAGTCAACTTTATTAGTTATGTCGGGACTGGTCTTCCGGAGTAGCACCACCAAGCAAGGATTAACATGTCTTGCTCAAGGACTGACACAGTGAAGCCAGTGAACCCCTCGATCTTGAGACGACAGAGAAATTTGTTGTTCTCTGTGATAAACCAAGATAGTCATAATACAAGAGAACTTTTAATGATGCCCATCGTTTTTCCCTTACTAAAAGAAAATCCTGCTGCAAGCTTACTGTACGGTTGCCGCAAGGTTACTGCGAAGAAATCCTTCGCCGCAGAACTTGAAAAAAGTTCGCAGGACTTCGCCGCTAGCAGCAATGTTATTGCGATCCTCACCAAAGCATTGCAGAAATTATTTAATTTCCTGCAACCTGCTGGTAACTTTGCCACAGGTTCGCCAGAGAAGCATCAAAATGCAATTAAGCACCACAGGTTTGCCAAAAGAATTATATTCTCAGTTTCCATAGTTACAATATGGTATTAATTAATTTAGAAGACAAGATCTTGTCCAAAACTCTTAAATACTGGTCACTTATAGAAACCGAGTGAAAGAGATAACATGGTCAGAAAATAAAGTTGAGTGTGAAAGGAATTTTCATTTCTTTGTTTTACTGGAATATAGCTATTTTGTAAATACTTGATTTGGACTCAGAGATGTAAAGATCCAAGGTAGGTTTAAACTATTTTGGTCATTAATTTCTAGATAAAAATTATACACTATCCTTGATGGAAGGACTACGAACTTATACTCTCTTAAAAATGTAGATGCAATAACTGTTCTAGAAGAAGTTGCTGGTACAGCTATTTAAGCCATTAAAAGAAACTTTTTCACAAATGATATGTTTCTATATAATATATATAGTATTAAACAGCGTTCATTTAGTGTTTAAACACTTTGTCCTCAATAGTTTTGTCAACTGGAAAGTATTACATACAGTTTAGAACCAGATCAGGCCCAGCAAAATCGCGTGTGTCCATAATAGTTTCATCAACTGGTAACTTTTGCATACAGTTTAGACCCGGATCAGGCCCAGCAAAATTGCACGACAAAAGCAGGCCCCCAGATAAGAGTGCGTGACTGAAAAATAATTTTCTAATTCTCAACCAAAACATATGTAGTTGTGGGTACTCAAAAGAACCGTCTCAACGAGACGATTCTTGTTGAGATGGTGCTTTTCAGCACCCAAAACACATGTTTAAATTGATGGATTGGGAAATAATCGCAATTTTACGATGAAAAACTTTCCTTAACTGGACCAATGCAAAAGATAGGACCTGATCTGGATCCAAACTATTTCATGTTCGAAAACTTCGAAAAATAAAATTAACAGAAGAATTGCCATGTAAGGGTCATGTAAGCACTTGAAATATTCATTTCAAGGGCACTTACCTATTATTATGTATTACATTAACCAACAATAGATACCCTTTAAGGGAGATCATAGGTAATTTTCAAGGGAGTTAATCTATCTCTTAAAGGGAGGTAATCTATCATATGAACATTATTGAAACCTATGAATATTCATTAGCCATTATCAGTGTGCCGTAGCATTACCAGAAGCTGTGGTAATGTGCTGGCGATGTTCGTAGCTGCTTCGCCGAAAGTTTCTCATGAATATTCAGTATGAGAGGTCATCACCGAAGCATCGCCAGAAGCCATGATTAAAGCTATGACTTTCCTGTGAGTTTGCCAGAGGATAGCCATAAACAAATAAGGAGCTCATTTGCATGGTAAAAGTTTGCCGTAACCTTGCAGCAAACATTGCAGAAAGCTTGCGGCAGCTTTATTGCAGCTCAGCGGCAATGTTCACCAGAGGCCTGTTCTTTTGGTAAGTGTAAGATCTGTTATATGCCTAGCTTGTCTGGCCATTTTGAAACTTGCCAGCCATGCTGTGTTGTAAAGTACGGATCTTAAATCTCAAGTCCGTGGGTCAAGTCGCAATCAAAATGAATTTATTAATGCGAGCAGCAACGGATCAGACGAGCCTGTGCAAAAGCACTGTCTTGCCAGAGCCTTTTCTGTTCGCACACACAGTTTTCATACCCGTATGAATCAAACGTAAAGACATGAGAAAATGTCCACCTACCTTAGAATACGAAAATATTCTGAATGAAAAGCACGTGCTGCCGAATATTTATAGTGAGTACGATCGATGAAAGCCGTGGGAAAAGGGACCTACTTATTCATGTGCTTCATGATAGTCATGATAGGAAAACCATAAAACTACTGCGTTGACTCGTCTGATCTGAATCATCGCTGTCAACACTTATTTTGCTGTTGGGGTGAGAGCGAGGCCCTGTGCACCGCTGCTACCAGGTCAAAACAAAAAAAAATGGAGACTACCCCACTGAGAGAAAAAAGAGGAAAAAAGAAAAGAAAACAAAGAAAAAAAAAAAAACAACAGCTCAACATCTTCCAGTCCCACTGGATCAACACTTGTTGGAACTCATAGGGTAAGAAGGTAGGTCCTTCAATGAGTCCCCTTCTTCTTCTTCTCCTTCTTTGTAGATAATGACACTCCCTCAATTTCTGAGGATTATCTGCCATGCGCTAGGAAAGTATTTACACAGCATGATTAGATGCCAAAGATAGATAGTAAAAGCAACTTTACAAAAGTAGATTTAAAACTATTTACAGGACTGAACTCTTAGTTAAGGATGGGGATAAGTACTGGAACAGTGAGTGTGTTTCTGAAGCACTCTTCTGTATCAACAGTAACAACAGATGATGGGAGTTGGTTCCATTGCAATATGGTCTGGGGATAGAAAGAGAATCTGTAAATGTCCTTGCTTGTCTGGATTTGTCGATAACAGTTTGGATTTGAGTGTCTCGTTCTGGTGTCCACTGGAATAAGAAGATCAGAAGGGTATACAGCTATCTGGTGATGGATTATCTTGTAGAACAATCAATCTTGTTCTTAGTCTGCGAACTTGAAGTAGGGGCCAGTCTAAATCTTCCAGCATTTCCGTAACAGAGGATGTGTTATTGAAGCGACCACAAACAAATCTTGCAGCGCGACGCTGTACTTTTTCAAGTTGGTTTATTTGGTTGGTAGTTGGAGGATCCCAGACACATGAAGAATATTCCAGTTTGGGTCTGACGAGTGCTTTGTAAGCATGGTCCTTGATCTTCTGGGAGTTTACCTTTAAATTTCTGCGTAGAAAACCCAATGTTTGGTTGGCTTTGGAGGTTATGTTGTTGATATGTTTATCCCATTTGAGATTTGATTGCAAAGTGATGCCAAGGTATTTTGTTGAGTCAGTTTTCTCAAGAGAATGGCCATGGAGTTTATAGGTAAATTTAATAGATTTTTGCTTTTGGGTGATACTAAGAACATTGCACTTATCAGGATGGAAACACATGAGCCAATCTTGTTCCCATCTTGCTCACTGGGTGGGAGCGAAAAGTACACGTGACCCATTCTGTTGATCTGTATAGTGGACAAATCCTGGTGTGAAGCATGTCCGGTAAGTTTCAGAGTGTTTATTTTTATGATTTAATATTATCTACCTTGAATATTTCAGCTTCATACCAGTAGTACAAGAAGCATAAGTAAAGGTCTTTTCGATGTATTACTCCGTTTTTTCTGTTTATTGCCGTGATTTCGATTAATTACACGTTTATTCATAGAAAATCATCATTCTACTTTCGATTTTAAAATCAACACCGGTACGTTTTCATGTATATTTGCCGAATACTCTTTTTGAAATGACTGATGTTGCATTATGAGTATTTCATGATGTATTTTGTTTCAGATTATATTAATATTTCTAAATGCCATGCTATGTAAGTACAATTAATTGCAATGGAAATCGTAGAGGGGTCAAAAATTGTTCTGCATCGCGTGTTGCAAAACTGACTATCAGCACTGGTTGTCGTGTCGCAGGCATGCTGTATAGTATGTTATGATAATATTATAAAGGGGTTTCGATGTTTTTTGGAGGATAACATTTAAATATGTTCGAAATTCTTTTTTTAAAGTGAGAAAACTTGGCAGATGCACACATTGTTTATTGAATACTAATAGTACAAAGTGACACTCTTCTAGTCGTGGGGGTTCCTAGGCAATGACTATCTGGGGGTTGGGGGGGGGAGGTACTCCGATATTTTCATTTATATTTAGGTTCGGAGCATTATTTTTGGTTAAAAATTTCAGAAAAGTAATACTTTTGGGAGTATGAAGACTTGTGGATTTTTTTTTTGGGGGGGGGGGGGGAGGGAGGGGGTCATTACGAAATCGGACTTTTTTTTTGAGGGGGGTCATTTCTATACATTTTAGGGCTTTTTAAGGTCAAGATGCAGAATGAGAATATTTTTTCGGCCGCAAAATTTCAAATATTTTTGGGTATGTTTGAGGGTCCAAGCCTATGTATGAAGAAAAATTGAGAGTACCTCCTGGAGTGTCTTTGGGTACAGATTTATACTTCTACTCTAGCCTTGTATGGCGGGCTTGGGATTAGGATGCTTCAAATAAAATCATAAACTACTGCATATCAAAATCGACACACGATACAGAAAAATCGAAGTGTATCAGCACAAACTATACACTAGTTCTGCGACATGCCATGCAGTCTGAAATTTTTGGGAATGGTCACTAATGCTCCTCGTGTGCTTTCATACGCATTTCTAACGACATCTATCTTAAGTGAATGTCATCATAGATCATTACTCTAACTTAAAAAGGCATTGGCCGATGTTTTGTTTCAATCAAAGCGCTCACTCTGTCGATTTTCTGTTCACAGGTGGTGTGTAATTCTCACAAGCAATAGTGATTTGCGGACGAAAAAAGCAATTTATACAATAGAAAACGACATCTTTTCGTGCCCAAAGCTTTTCAATAAGAAGAACAGGAATAAATAAAACACGCTTACCAAGTTGTCTATGTCCAAAACCTCATTACACAGATGACAATACACACACCGTCATCAAGGTCATAGAAAACACAAGGATTTGTCCACTATACAGATCAACACAACGGGTCACATGTACTTTCGCTCCCACCCAGTTGCCTCTGCTTCGAGATCTTGTTGGAGGTTTCTTGCATCACTCTCTGAGTGGATTTCTTTATAGATAATACTGTCATCTGCAAATAACCGCAATGTGGAGTGAGTTAAGTATTCAGGAAAATCATTAATGTAGATTAAGAAAAGGATAGGCCCCAGGACAGTCCCTTGGGGGACGCCTGAGGTAACTGGAATGGTGTCAGATGTTTCCCCTTCCAGAACAACAGTTTGGGATCTATGGTCCAAGAAATCCGCAATCCAATGAAAAGCATTGTTGTTTACCCCATAATAATTCAGTTTGTAAAGGAGATGTCTATGTGATACCTTATCAAAGGCTTTAGCAAAGTCCATAACAATGATGTCAGTTTGTGTATTGTTATCTGCTGATCGGGCTAGGTCTTGAATGAAAGAGATTAGTTGTGTTTCGCAAGAACGGGATGAACGAAATCCATGCTGAAAGTCATACAGAATATTTGAATTTTCAAGATGTTGCATGAGGCTGCTAGCGATAATGTGTTCACAGAGTTTACAACATATGCAGGTCAGAGATATTGGTCGATAATTCTTGGGTTCATGCTTGTCTCCCTTCTTGTATACAGGACATACGTTGGCATGTTTCCAGTCGGATGGGATAGAACCTGAAGTGAGGGACTTTTCAAATATAATTGCCAAAATGGGGGCTATATTAGTTCTACATTCTTTAAGGACTCTACCATGTATTTCATCAGGACCTTTGGCCTTGTGTGGGTTGATGTTTTTCAGGAGATTTTCAACACCATTAACATGGATACTGATGTCATTCATCTGTGGATGTGGGCTTGGGCCTTTATTTGGTATAGGAGTATCTGTAACTGGTGTGAACTCTTTGTGGAACTGTCTGTTCAGGATGTTGGATTTAGAGTGTGTGTCGTTTTTCAAGAGACCATCTTCCCTCAGGGCAGGAATTGATGAGTTTTCTGTTTTCTGAGCCTTGATATAGGAGAATAGTTTTTGGGGGAATTTGGTAAAGCATGGCTGATCCGATTCGGAAACTGGAATGTCAAAAATCATACTCTCAATATATTTCCAGTAGGCTGACCGCTGTTCTCTCTGGATTTTGGCCTTTAGTCTTTTAATATTTTCAGTCTTATTTTTGCCTGATCTTTTGCATTTTGTCATCTTTTTATTCAATTTGTTTATTTTTCGCCGGAGGTCTTTGGTTATCCATGGAAGTGTTGCCTGTTTGAGCTGCTTCTCAGGTATATTTTCAGAAAGAGTTTGGGAAAGAGAAGTTTTAAAATCATTCCAGAGGTCTTCTGTGGAGTAAGAATCTTTCTCCTGTAGAATTTTATTGTGTAGCTTGGAGATATCCTCATTTATCTTGTCCCAGTTTGCCTTAGAAAACTGCTGAATTTTTCGAGGTTTTGGTTGGCATCTTCTGACGGATGTGACACACTCGCTAAATACAATATCGTGGTCCGATTCTCCAATGGGAGGCATTGTTTCCCCTTTCAGGGGAATGGTTGTCAGCTCGGACCCAGTTTGTTGAATTAACATTGAATCAATGTTGAGTCAACGTTGTGTGCCTGCTGGGTTGTTTTGGCGTATCACCAGTACCAGTACTAAACTATCCTGATCTAGATTTACAAAGCATGCGCGGATCCAGAAAGTTTTGTCAGAGGGGTCCAACTTTGACAACGTTTTTCTTTATTTATTTTTTAAATTGATGAGGAGAGAAATGATCCAAATACCACCATTAGCGGACCATCAACGGCCCGCCAGCGAAACGCCATAATTTAAATGGTGTTTCACTTGGCAGGCCGATGATGGCCCAACATTGAATGCTGGATTGGTAGCATTGTGATTTTAAGGGGTTCTGGACCAGTATTGCTAAGGAACCCTATATTTTTGTAATTTTCCAGGGGCGGGGGGGTCTGGACCCCCTGTCCCCCCTCTAGATCCGCACATGCTAAGGACCAGATATGATAATAAAAAGGGGTATTTGTCAGCGCAAAATAATCTTCTTTGGTTTAATCGAGCCCATCAAAACTCTGGAATAAACGTTGATATTGGCGTTAATTTATTTGCATAAAATTGGATGTCACATCAGGATCGAACACATACCCCTTTCTGTCGGGTCAAATGTTTTATATATGAGGCCCTCCAAGAGGGATACCTGTTCCCCTGAAATAAAATGACTTGTTCCCCTGTTCCCCAAAACATGACCAGTAGGCTATAGGCCTACCGACAAAAAGCAAAAAAAAAAAAAAAAAAAAAAAAGCAAAAAAAAATGAATGTTCCATGTTTCCCATTTTGTCTTGGTTCCCCGTTCTCTTCAAAATGTGGCTTTTGTTTTCATTTCCCTGAAATAAATGCCTGTTTTCTAAACCCCTGGGAGGGTCTCATCTATACATTGCGACACTTAGTTGACGGCTAGGTAAACCGTCGGCGCATCTTCACGTTTACGTAGACTTATTTGTTACGACACACATTGAAGTGAAATAAAAAGGCGTTTTTCACGCAGCTAGCACTCACACCTTTCATCAATGCCAGAGAAATAGTACCTTCTCCTTTAGCATTTATGTCACTTTCCTGTTAGTTTGCGGAGGGAGGGCGATTTTTGCGTTTGTTTGCTTGTTTGTTTGGTCGCAGCCAACAATGTTTAGGTATGTCCGTCCGGGTCTTCCTGATGCATACCAGTACTAAGCAAGAATTAATGTCTCTTGCTCAAAGACACAACACATTAAGGCCGATGAGACTCGAATCTGCAAACCCTCGGTCTCGAGTCAAACACTCTACCACGGAGCAACTGTAAACCCTAGTTCGTTGCTTTTCGTTCCAACAACAGCCGAGGTCATATGGAGATGGAGCCATGGCTTAAAGTCACACCTAACAGACTGGAGAAGCTGGATATCGAACCTGAGATCCCTGGGTACAAGGCGAGTGGTAGGGTGGCTCCAAGAAGCGAGAAATGTTGTCACTGATATCCATTCGGAGTATCTTAGACTTAATTGGAGAAAAGTTGCGTATTTAAGTGTGCCTCTCTTCTGGTTCTCTTCTGAAAGCTAACGGTCCAGTTTGCCACCCCACCTGGCCCGCCCCTGACGAAAGAATTGTAAAGTATCTAATATCCTTTAACTTTGGAATTTTGGCATGTGACTTGCGATTTGTGACTTATGACTTGTGGCTTTTGAATGGTCCGTTTTTCCAGATGATTTAGCTGTAGCAACAGCTGTCGTTGTGCCGCGTGGGAGTTGGTAACTTCTCCCAATACAACGGAAAGTAGAATACTGCTTAAAGATCACGCTTAGGGATGTCTGTTACAACGCAAGGTGGTTCTGGACGACAGTGCGTTACGGGTCATGGACGAAATACTTCTAAATATAGGTTTGTATTATTGAATGTGTATCGTTTTCGGGAGACTTTAGACACAATAAGCCGCAAGCATCTTATTTTGTCTTTGTATATTTGTCCACAACACTTATCTAAACTTAATATCCTGTTGAGCATGGCTACTGTATCCATTTAACGCGTATATGATACATTATTATTCTTGAAACTGTATTTTACTACTACACATGTCCTCATATCCTTATTTAGTATTTCCACATTCGTTTTCTTTGAACATTTAATGACTTGATGTGATTAGACATTGCATCGTCCATCGCATAGACCAAGAAAGAATTTTCTTACAAATCTTCTTACTTTAGACGAACGTGTTTTTAAAACCAAAACGAATGTACTGCAGTCATTTTTCCATGTTACAGATGTGTAACGACTGCAAATATTTTGTTACAGGTTATTGTCGACAGTGTAGCAGGTGGGGACGACAGTGATTGCTTTTTTAGATATATCTTACACAAAAAAATCTTCTGTTTTGACCGAGGGTGAAATATCATTTACCCTGTATGCGAATACGAATATGGCCAATACTTGGATTATGCACTGTTATTTCGAGTCGCGCACGACATGGTTGAGCGGCTCTTCCTCACGGTGCCCTGGGGTTGTCTGCAGTTTGTGATTGTGGTATTTCCAGATCATACTCATTTACTATTTTTGACATCGTGGCCTTGTGCTTAGCGTGTCAGACTTTCTAACCAGAAGACCAGGGTCGATTCCATGGTGGGCACTTAAAACAAAATGTTTTCTTTTTCTTTTTCTTTATCCTCTTGTAATGCAAAATTACTTCAAACAAGAAATATGGAATTATATAAATGACAAAAATTACACTCCTTAACGTTTAATATTGAATTATCCTCGAAATTTGTGGGGGTGGGGGATAACTTTGGCCCTCCTGAAAGATAATTAGTCTGGTGACCCCCATTTTTTTCTTTTTTCTAAAATGTCAAATGATAGTTCATGAAATAAAAACAATAAATAAGATTTTTAATGTCAGATTTTTTTTATATATTATTTACTCTAAAATCGAAATCCTTTTATGGGGGAATAACCAAAATATATCATGTAATATCTTGATATGGCTTGGGAAAACAAATACATTTTTACATTTTCTAGAAAGCTTGAGGCCATGAGCGATAAATAGAATTAAAATAGAGAAGTTGGATGGCGATTACAAATATATTAGCTTAATATAAAGGACTTGGGTTTTTCCAGAAAAATTGTAAAATGCTGAAACTTCCATGTGAGATTATGATAAATTGAGTATGGTGACATAACCTTTTTATTTCATAGATTGACAGTCCATACATAAAACAAACTGTATGCAAACAATTAAAAAGATTTTAATGTGGGAAGTATTACCTGTAATTGCCCTTAATAAGCTCCAGGTCCGACAAAGTGTAAGCCACATATCATATATGGTTGAATAAAATAGCTCAGAGGTGAGCTATTAGTATACAAATGACTCCAGCCTCCATCTGTCTGTCTGTTTGTCATCATTTTGAAACATCTCTTTTAAACCATAATGCCAATCGAATTTCATATGGAGTCCTTAGAATTGAGGGACGAAAGTTATTTGAATGATCTTAAAATGCATTTAATCCTCCATCCCGTTGCTTAAGCTTGTTACTGTAAAAGTTCAGTGGCTCTTCCTCGTGATGTAGTGGGTTTGTCTGCAGTCTATGATTGTTGTATTTCCTAATCATACTCACTAACTTTTTGGTCTAATGACCAAGATGCCGCCATGCTCAAATAAGGTAAAATCCCTTCAAAAATTTCTGGAACCAGAAGACTAAAATGCCACCAAACCCATATATGGTATTAACTTTAAATTCTTCTGATTACCTGGGGCTTGGTATTCACATTCGATGGGAGGTCACACAATGCTAAACTACTTCTTCAGGCGTTGAATAGGCTTCAGAGCAGTACTGAAGTGTTCATGAAGGAAAGAAAAATGTCGTCTCACATCTGTTACAGAAAAACTGACGTCGTCTATTGCCTGTTACACAGTCGTCTCTAACCAGTAACATTAGAAAAATGGAATTTTGAGGTTTTCAGTTTTCTTTTAAGAAGGACATGTTAAAATTGACTTGAAAAATCATGTGAGATCTATTGTCTGACCATTTATACGTATTTCATGATGGGAACGCAAGTAATTAATTACACATTACATATTTCTGAAGTTTCTTTTCCAGACCAGAGTTTTACAATTTAACTACTTTTTTCTATAGTGTTTGTACTTCTAATGTCGAACTTACAAATACTAATATGACAGAAATTATTTAAAATAGCCAAACACACTATATCATCATTTTCTGCGACGTCTATGTGTGTTGCCCCTTTCCACTGTCGTCCAAAACCCTAAATCTGTCATCTAAAACCCGTTACCTGTCGTCCCACACAGGTAAGCAGTCGTCATGGGCCCGTAACGGATTGTCGTCCAGAACCACCTTGCGTTGTAACTGACATCCCTAAGCGTGAAGATAGGGGGCTTGAGAATTGCTGCACATACGCGCAGTCTGATCAGAACCTTTGCTAGTCGCTTGAATATACTATGAGTGTTAAGCTGCTGACTGAACATCATTTGGAGTTTCTAAGCTTAAAAGGAGGCTGCACAGGCTCGTCTGAGTCTACACTTGTCAAAATGCCACATTGCTGGAAATCTCATGCCACGGCTCAATTATACTACTAGCGCAAACAGTAAACGTAAAGAAATGTGCCACACAGTAGCAAGAAACTCAATTGGTCTAAATCGCTCACATGAGCAGTTGACCTTATGGTTTATGAGATTTTTTTTGATTTTTATGAGATGATATTCCAGTTGGCGCTCCCATGTTGCAGATTCGTTTTTGTTTTGTTATGAGAGAGACTGCATGCTGTCTCTGTCAGACAATAATCAAACTGATATTATTGAGGCTTTCAACTCCACCTCCAGATATTTAGATGACTTAATATTGACAATCCTTATTTTGAACAAATGGTAGGGCAGATATAACTCGCTGAACTTCAGTTAAATAAGGTGAATTCTTCCGATACTGAAGCCCCGTTTTTGGACTTGAATTAGTCCATTTCAAATGGCATTGTTTTTTTATAAATGGGATGATTTTACTCTTGAAATAGTTAATTTTCCATTTCTTGATTGAGATGTTCCTCGCTCCCCTTCTTATGATGTATATTTTTCGCAGCTTATTTGTTTTGCAAGGGTGTGTTATAATGTTGATGACTTCAATAACATAAACCTATTTTTGACTGCTACATGTAAGTTATTAAACAATGTTATAAATATCATAAAATTCGAAAAGCATTTTCTAAATTCTACCATAGACACTCATAGTTAATTGTTAAATACAACATTGGGTTAAAAAACTCTTCTGAAACAGGGCATATCAGAACCTATATTTTATGGTGATTTAGTATATACATGTAAATTCAAAAGAATTGCTGGAAAACCTAATATTAGTGATCATTATAAAAAGATTATCAAACGTTATAAAATGGTAACTTGGATATCATGCAATAGTCAGGACTTAACGTTTTTGTATTTCAACAACAGCAGAATCTAGGGCGAAGATTTGGTACCAGTAAAATGCATTTTTAATCCCACCAGTGGCTTAGGCTGTTGTCTGATCTAAGGCGGTGGCTCTGTTGTTGTTGATTCGTTGTTTAATTGTTACTCCCACCATTGAACTCTGTATTTTTTTCTATTTTGTTGTGCGTTACTTTACGTCCATTCTAGTTTAGCAATCATCCTGATGGGGAAGAGAGAGAGTTGGTTGCTTTGCTTAAGTTGTCTTCCTGGTGTCTCGTGATTGTTGAGTGGCTCTTCTTCACGGAGCCATGGGTTTGTCTGCAGTTTGTGATTGTGGTATTTCCTGATCTGTAAAATGGATACTTGCCTGTTTACTTCAAGCGATATGGGATATTTGGTACCCCGGCCCCTATACAAGCCTCAACAATCGGCGGAAGTAGTGGGGCAGATATGTGAAAAAATCGTGCATTTTATGATAAAAGCATGAAACTTTGTACATGGCCAGATTTGTAATTATCAAAATTTCTGAGGGTCAGTGCCAAGCCAGAAATGGGCACTTTCATTTTAAATTAGAGAAATGAAAATTGGACATATTAACCACAACAAAACCCTAAATACTTTGTCCAGAACAAATCAAATGGTAACTACTTATGCAGCTGGCTGCCAGCAACTTTCTGTGAAAATTTAAGCAAGATCGGTCAATTCATTATTCTGCAATAGTAAAAAAGGTCCATTTTTTTGGACAAATAAAATTCTCATTATATAAAATGCACTTTACAGCAAATTGTTATTCTGAAATGGCAATTGTTTCTTCGTGAAATAGGGTGTTTTTATGAAGCTTATATGCCTCATTTATTGCATGCAAAAAATTATAAATGTGTGGGAAATATTTGCGAAAAAAATCTTTTTCATAGAAAATCTTGAATTTGTCCAAAAAAATGTCCTCTCAAGAACATTGGTTAAAAAGAGCACTACAGATGCAAGATTTATAAACAATTTTGTGGCTTGGATAAACTTACACACCATATCTACTGAATAAATGTACACATTTATATTTTCATTCAATAGTGTATGATTTTAAGCCTTCCAAAAACCTGATATTGCCTTGTCCGAAAAAAATGTCCTCTCCAGAACGAGAATTTTTTTCTGTAATGCAGCTTGGCTGCTGCAAAAAGTAATTAAAAGTTGATAAATCTAGAGGTTTTCTCCTGTTCTGCTAAACTGGCTGTCGTCTGATATTGCCCTTTCGACAGTAATGTCACAGAATACATGGAAAACAAGAAATGTCCTCTCCAGAACATTTTGGCTACCATGAGTAATCAAGTAATTTAGAAAAATATAACTCATAAAACACTGTTTTAAGTCATTATATCTTTGCTTGAATGTTTCAGCAGTTCCATATGTTCCCAGATATGCTTCAGTTCTGCTTAATTTTGATAGAATTAAGGATTTGTTCCTAAAGTAATATAGCTATATTGATATGAAAGAAGAACAATACATGTAGAAAGACATTTTTCATACATGTTGCTGGCTACACAATAGTGCAATTTATTTATCTTGACATGTAATATGAACTTGTTGCAACTAATGCTGTATGTAACATGTTAAATCTTATATTATCCATAGGGTAGTATTGTTCTGGAGAAGACATTTTTTTTGACATATTTCGAAGTAGCACTGTTTTTAGTTACACAACATACTATCTTGAAACTTGGTACTTTGAAATATTTGTATGTTTTAAAAATTGTTTTAATACTTTAAAAAAAGCTTATTAATATCTATAATCATCCTTGTATGGCTGTATTTACCCCAATACAAATACAGCCTATATAACCCCAAAGTCCGCAACCAATATAATACAGCTTAACTCCTACACCTTTTAAGGGTAATTTTGTATCTGTCTGTTATCTGCTGAGTAGTATAATTGAGCCCAAACCCCAATTCTAATGTTTTTTCATTGGTTAAATTAGTGCTTTTGCAGGTATACATGATATGATATTTGTTGCAGTTGTAGACATAAATTCGTATTGTTTATCGGCACTTTATCCGGAGTTAGCTACCTTGGATTTTGAAAGACAGAAAAGTTCCAATATCTTACAGAAGGTGGCATGACTATCGCATACTGGCCAATTTGATTGGAGCATTGTGGGACCTGGGTACATGCGACATACTTGTTTACCAAATGCGCCACCAAATCATGTGATTCTCCCGATTGGTTGATTCAAACTTGTTATCAATCTGCGTCATCACATGTACTTGAAACTGCTTTTTTGAACTTGCCATGAGGGAAATGTTTTCAAAAATATTTTAGTGTAGCAAATCTTATCACTCTGTCTTTAAATACTGTAATACCTAGCAATACGTGTTATTGTTTTAAGCTAACAAAGGTTACATGATGTCTCCACAAACGGATTGTTTATAGCCATTCAGTCGATTCTTTGAATATCGCACCAGTGCAGACAATGAGAAAAGTTCTGATATTTTTTAAGCTGACTTTAAATAATGAATATGTTTGGACCTCTCCCCAAAAAAAAACTGCTCCACCAAAAATCTTATTACCTTTTTTGCAAACTTCTACTAAAATTGCATTAATTCCTTGCCCCCTGCCCCTGGGTATTTTTGAATGCTTATTTGTTGTCTGCTGATTTTTTTCAAATTCATCTTTTTCGAAAAAATCTTTCAGGAATATCATCATAGTGTCAAACAGTTTGGATGCAGATCAGGCCTGACAAAATGTTGGTCCTGATCTGGGTCCAAACTGTTTGCAAAGGTTATCAGTACACAACACTAGGAGGCTGAGTTAACATGATGCAAAAGCTGTATGAAATTCTTTTTTGATTTGATACATTTTTTCTTTTTGCATGTAGCATTTTTTATAATAAAATTATGTCATGAAATTACGAGCAATTCATTAAAAATGACTTTCAATGTAGCACTCATTCTTAAATTGGTTAGTAACTTAGTACACATTTTTAGGGATGTCACAAAATTTGGCATTAAGCATTTGGATATATTCATTTGTGACTGGGTCATTTTTCATGTTTGTTTTTTTCTTCACATTTCCTGATTTTTTTTTCAAAATCAACTTTTTCGAAAAATTATTTCAGGAATACAATGTACTATCAGAATGTCAAAGAGTTTGGTCCAATGTTTGTCAGGCCTGATCCAAACTGTTTGCAAAAGTTATCAGCAGACGACACTAGGAGATAAAAGAGTTAAAAGATATGCTAATATGGACTGGTATTATACATTTGAAGTAATAATTTAATACATTTTCAATGTTACATTATGTTAACACGCCTATGCAAAAATGAACAATTTTCAAAAGAAAGATTATTACTTTTGTTGAAAACATCTTGACCATGGGTACTTGTTTGAACTACTTCAAAAACAAGTACAAATAATCTATAGGTGTTTTAGAACAAAATAAAAAAAAAATTGTTACTGCTTGTTTTATCACATAAAATTTAGGTTTGGGGGAGTCTAAATAACATAGGCTTGATGGTATGATAATGTGTTTCCATTTATTTTAAAGCTGTTATTTGTTCATGTTTCAATTAATTTAATTCCATAAATACACAAAACTTACACCAATGAAAAGTGTGAATATGTTCCATGATATATTGAGGTCTATTTTTTCTGTCCAAAAATGTCCTCTCCAGAACGAGAATGAATATTATATTTAATAGCCATACAAATAAAGCAAAGATATTTTGGAGTTGATCTACATTTGCAAGATGAAAGTATATACATTTAAAAGTAATATTATGCTATATGCTGAGGGATATCATGATCATCCGAGTTTGGTATTGAATGATTTCCCCCTTCAAAAGGTTCAAAAAGTACATGTATCTGTATTTGAGCAATTAAATTAGGTTGAACAATAATGTAAAAAAGTAACTATAGTTAAGAAACTTGTAGTACAGTCTTTAAATTATGAGCTGTGCTAACATAAAGAATGTTTTCTATTATATCTAGAGGTCTGTTCTTATGTCCAAAAAATGTCCTCTCCAGAACGAAAATGAGGATTAGATTTAAAAGCCATACACATACAACAACAAAACATAGATGGAGTAAATCTACCTAAGAAGGGTGAACTTATATACATTATAAAGTTACATTGTGCTTTAAGGGCAAAGGGATATCATGATAGTCAAGTTTTTTATTCTTAAATGACTTGTCAAATGCTTTTTTGGCATTATACATTATGGGTTATAAATAGAGTTTCTTTAAGTTCCAATGTATTTAGGTTGATGTATTTTATTAATTTTGTGTTATATCTAAATAAAAATTGTTCTGTTTTCACTCTTAACACTCCTGGTTTTGTATAAGACCCTGTCCCAGTTTTTTGTCCTCTCCAGAACATTGTTCTGGAGAGGACATACTTTTTGGACATCTTCCAATGACCAAACCACTTAATATATCAAAAGAAAAATTTGGCAGTTCTGTTATTACCTTGCAGCTATATTGTATACAAAAAATCATTGACTAGAAGTGCACATGGCAAAAACTACAAGAGAAAAGAGGAGGTAAAATACATCTTTTAGCATAGCTTCTTATCTGTAATGTAAATTACATTCAGTAAAATTGAACAGAACAAATTATGAACTTTAGTTCTAATGTATATGATACCTGTCTATCATTCTGGAACCTTATCTTCATGCAAAGACCAATATTAGCTTTCAAAAGCCCCATGGAAATAAAAGATTTCATTTTCTTTAAAAATCACAATTTTGAGTTTGAACTCCAATATTTCATAAATATATGAATTTAAGTACATTCAAAAGTATTTCCCATGTAATTTAGGGTATATACAAAGTGAAAAAACATTTATCAAGATTATATAGGGTACTTTTTTTGGACACCCTGTGAGAATTTTTTCTCTAATTTAAAATGAAAGTGCCCAAATGCACCTTGACGGCCGCCATCTTGAATTTCAAAATGGCGACCTATTTTCGTGTAATGCCTGTTAATTTGGGTATCATTTTGCAATAAACTTTTATTTAAAGCTTGTGTAAGTGTGAATTTTAACAATAGAACATTTGTAATTATCTGAAATCACATGTAGATTGGCATATTATCCAAGATGGGTGGCCATTTTATAAGATGGCCGCCATTTTTATATGTTAAATCAAGCTAGCTTTATGAAAACATCATAGAATGAACTTAATTCAGATTATTTCATCAAATTCAAGTTGTTTCAAGCATAGAAAGGCTCAAAATTTGACTTTGTTATTTGTGAACAATTTATAAGACAGCCTTTATACAATATGGCATCCAAGATGGCTGCCAAGAAGAATGATTTAATGGTTTTCGTTTTTGATACATTAATATATCATTGAGATTTGTGTCTTGATCCACATCTGAATTAAGGGTGAGGTTGGCGCCGTTAAACCGGTTTAAGCCCTCCAGTAAAATATTTTACTGACCGTTCCAAGGCGGTACTTCTTTTGTGGATCTTTTATGTTTTTGTTCTGTCTTGTGTTTGCTATGTTTTGTGCGCGTCTGTTTATATGTGCTTTTTGGTCACCTGCTGGGAATGGGCTGACCTCTTGGCTCTCGTTTGTGGTGTCTTCTGTGAGTTTGTCACTTTCCCATTGGTATCCTGGGTCAGGTGTGGTACTTGATTGTATCGATTCCTGATCTTTGCACCATTACTTACTTGTATGAGTGAAATTTGCTTTAGTAGCAATGAATGTTCGTTTCTTGTATATAATATGTAATTTTGATATTTTCTCAACTGTTAATTCAAGCATGGCATCCAAGATGGCCACCAAACTGGAAAATCCTATTTATTGGTAATTTTTGCTGTTCTTTCTAAATAAATCTATACATTTTTGCTATTAGGCGTTTTCGACTTCACTATCTAGGATGTATAATGCTAGTGAACATACATTCAACAAAAACAAAACAATGACTGCATGTTTAATACTACCTGTCACGAGTCAAGGGCAGCAGATGATCATTAGGTTAAGAAGTTTACATAGTTTCTGTCATGTACATTTGCAATGTATGACTGCAGGCAGCTCGAGTATGTCTCTAGTGTAGAGAATGTCCATATGGTTACAGATCTCCTACCTCAAGTTTTATCAGGTGCTATCACCTCCATCTTCCATCATTAAGTAGTGTTGTGCCACAGTCATTTGGTGCACTTAAGCTCAAGGGACGACTTTACTTGTATATGACTTCATATTATTATGTTCACATGAAGAGCCTTCTCCTTCCAATACTTCCCTGCATCCAATTTCACCAGCAATTCCTCCATGGAAATGATCACCGGATCATATTTGTACAACAGCCACTATGTGCAGTCTGTTCTGAATTCCGTGATTAGAGCCTCTTGCATAACAATTAAGAGCAGTGGAGTCAGAACAGAGCCACGATGAACATTAACACCAAAAAACTTCTCACTGCGACACTTGCCAACTAATGTCCTGCTTTTCATGTCCTTGATCATGCCATTCATCAATTCCGCCAACTACTTGTTGATTTAAAAGCATGCACACTACCTACCTGCTGTCCTTCTCTATGTTAATGAATGTGACGTAGAATGGCTTGTTAGAAGGCAGGAGCAGCTTCTGTAGCTGGCTTAAAATGAAGACCGCAACTGTAGTGCCACCATGGCTTGACATAATTCTGCACTGTAGCTCGTCAATCTCAACTCTCTGCCTGATATTTCTCTCCAATATGCACTCTAACACCCTTATTAATTGCTTAATTAACTTCAAGCCTCTGTTCAGAGCACCCCGTTTCAATTTCACTCAATACTAACATTCGAGATTATGTTGCAGATTAGGCCAAACACCTCGACTGTGCCAGTTTCCAAAATGCATGTAGAATAAAGCATCTTGATGACAATTGCTGATGATATGTCTGCTTTGTCAGAACGCAACCTGCTAATTGTTTTTGTGATAATTCCTGTACTGATCAGCTGGCTGGACCTTCAACTGGGATTTCCTCTGGCAAGCCTTCTGCATTCCAAAGAGTTTAAATTTGAGTAACTTCATAATGCTCTTTCCACGCTTCTTTCATTGCTTCTTCACCTAGCGACTGTTGGCCTGCGTCATTCCGGACATGTTATTCCCCTTTTTTCTTATATACTAGGTAAAGTTATAGCAATGATCAGAAACTAGTACAATCAGAGCTAACATTCTTCCTACATAATCAAAATGGGGAAAACTAAATATACAGTTAGATAGTATACAGTGGTGATGTAGCTCTCCCCTTGAATGCAGTTACTAGGTTACCTTAACATAACCAAAATCATTCACATGCATGTATATAAAAAGTAAATACAAACCACTAATAAAATGAGAACCACAACAGCACTACTATCTTGGAACGATTTCTAGGACGAATGTTTAACTAGTCAATGACTAACCACAGTGAACAATAAATCACGAAAAGCAAGAATTGATACAGCAAGGACAGTGATTCGACTGAATATGCGGTTGGGGCACCTAGCTGAAGCTCGCTGGGCTGTAAAAGACCATAACTGTAAATACAAAGCAAAATAACATCATCATCTAAAATCCCTACATACCTAAATAGACAAAAAGCTTTGGTTTCAACTAACTAGACTGAAGAGGTTTTTGGACTTAACTATTATGGAATCAAATGTCCGACTCACTAGCAAGCAATTGGTGAGGGATACTTTGGCTAGAAACTAAGTTGTCTGCAACATTATATATCCGATTGACTTCAGAATTATGTAAACTTTGATTACTTTCAAGTAGATATGATAGTGCCAGCAACATCATCAACACAACCTAATAAGGCTGGCTGCAGCAAATACGTCATTTGACAAGATCAAGTTGAAAAGTCGATGTGTGTGAAAACGGAGAATTGTGGTCTAAGTACATTTTTTTAAAAATTGTATACAGTTTTAGGAGACATATAGCCTTTTAAGCCTATGGTAACTTGATGAGAAGGAGAAAGTTCAAAAAGAAACTTTGATATCTATATTACAGATTTTATAGGATTTTTCACTAAAATCTGATGTAAAAAAATGATATTTTATGCAATGGCAATTCTACAAAGGACAGTTTTAGTTTGCTATAGGTACAAAAATTCTTAGTATCTCATTTTGACCATATCAATTTTATATAGAACACAGCTAATAGCAACATATGTATAAGTGTCTAAAACCAAATTTGGCAACCATCGTGGATGACAGGTTGGATGTCCCCTTTACTATTGTAATTCATTAAGTATAATAATTTCTTGAAAATCATTTTCATACCTTCAAAAAACCTCAAAATATGTTCCTATAGAAAGTAAAAATACGTTTCTTTTTTTTTTACTAAATACAAAGCCATCTTGAATACCATGTTATAATACGTTAAAAAAGTTGGATAAGTTTGTCCATTATTTGTGTTGCTATTTCTACTTAAATGCATAATAATTTTGCATGGAAATTCACAATCTGTCAAGTTTGTATACCACCACTATTGAGAATGCAAAATGTTTTTTGTCTGTTTAATTTGATTCTTTACGTCCCATTAACAATCTTTCAGTTAAACAGGGAAGGGTCATCCTGGGTTGAACCAGTACCAAGCTAGTATAAATGTGTCTTGCTCAAGGACCACAACATAGAGACGCCGGTGAGGCTCGAATCCGTGGCCCCTCGGTCTCGAGCCGAGCCAAGCACTCTACCATTGAGCCACTGAGCTCCCTTTGGATGCAAAATGTGACAGCCACCTTGAGACTATGTCCTAAATCTTGTGTTTTCTAAGCCTAAATGACAATTTTGAGGCAAAATAGTATGATTGACTGCAAAAAGTGGAAATAAATGAAGACAACAAATTGGCTTGCAAATGAATGAGCTTAAAATAATGCAATTTAAAATAGACTGAATATTTTGGAAAAACCAAGATGGCGGCCATCTTATAAATGGTGTCCATATAACATTTCTACTTTGACAGCCGTCTTGGATGGTATGTTGGATGCTCTCTTTTTTATTCAAAGCCATTAAATAAAGTTATTCTTGAAAATCGTTTACATTAATTCAAACTACATTCTTCCAGTTCCAAATGAAAGCAGATAGTATCTTATGATTTGCACATTGGTAGCCATCTTTAATACCGCATTTGAACAATACGCAACAATAAAGCCATGCTGATAAGTTAGAAACTTGTTTAACGGGACTATTTCTACTTGCTAGAAGTAATTTGCATCAAAACTTATAACTTTGTAAAGTTCTATAATATAGCTGCACTATTTCGATACAAAAGTGGCGGCCATCTTGAAAAAATACAGCCTCAATCCTGATTTTTTAAAATTGAATGATGATTTTAAGGTGTTGAGATATAACTGATGGTTATTTAAGTAAAATTAACTGAATAAAACATGATGTTTGCAAATAAATAATGAGATTATAATGAAAAAGTTGAAAAGGCGGCCATTTTGGAAAAAACAAGATGGCGGCCATTAGAGGGCATTTTCGGCGTGGCACTGACCCTTATTTTTTTGCTTTGTTATCAACTAGCCATGTACCCAGTTTCATGCTTTTATCATAAAGTGCATGATTCTTCTCAAAATTGTTACATATCCGCCCCACTAAAGAGAGAAGAATGACAATAGAAATTATTTCATGATCAATCATCAAGTATGCGACCAGGCCGGGATCGAACTCAGGATCCCGGGATCTGCAGTCCGACACGCATTGTATCAGTAACTGACACCTGTCCCTCTGTGAATAAGATGGAATGGAAAAAACTGTAGATAATATTTTATGAACAAATTGAACATTAGAATGGTGCTGGACTGGAAGAGAGAACTTGTGATAGCCTGATGGACCCACAGAGTTGACACACACAGGCTCGATGCGCGTGCATGCACAATATACACAGACTGGCATAAGCTAAGGCCTACATTGCTCGCTAATAGATAAATATCAAAATCTCGTGCGCTATTTTTTCCTACCCCTTAACCAACACCACACACACGCCTACGATAAGCCGCGACTCTCTTGGTGATGCCGTTGACAGTCCGAATGCGCCTGATGGTGCTGGATGATCCTCGTCTACAAGATAGATCAACTTGCTGCTCATAAACCAACGGTGGCTAGGTGACCTAATGAAAAAAAAGCACATCGCCAGTCGGAATTGACGTGGAGATATCGCAATTACTTTTAGATGTCCGCTCAAAAACAACCAATTTTCAAAAACGCCTCCTATATTTTTACGCTAATATACAATGTGTTTTTTTTTTTGAAACAAAATGTCGGAAGGGGACACAAGATATTCTGTCGATTTATAACCTTTTATTCTTACATAGGACCAAGTTGACCAAGTTGATTACATGTTTTGCTCTGTCATTGTCTAGATATTGTTTATGCATGCAATTTTCGTCGAATCGACTGGTATGTACAACATAATTTAGAAAGAAGTGTCAACTAGTGGCTTTGCTCACGTATTTTGCATTTACTTTATCAACTTTTAATAGTGTAAAAACACCCTCAGAAGTGCATTTTCGCTCAAATACTTTGAACATATACGTCTACTTTATTATACTAAGAAACAAAAACAACAGCTGATTTATGATACCTTACAAAAATTATTAATAAAACACTTTATTTGACCAACTTACACAAACCTAAAGTCCCAAAACCGCGTGCAGAACAGCTCAGTAGTTTCGAGAAATACTAGACGGGTATTACGAGCACATAAATTACTATTCTGCGTAAAAACTGTATGGGTGTTCTGAGTATTGAAAGTATTTTTTTATCTTCTCAATGACTTATTTGAATCTTGGAACGCACACACTAATCAGCTAAGACGATTTAACGTTCAAAGGGCTATGTGCATTAAGAGGGTTTCCCTCCACCCTATGAGGCCAAAAATCAAAAGTTGCTTTTCACTAGTTTCTTCTTGTTAATTTATTAGAAAAACAGCCCGAGTGTAAAACTCTGGTATTGATTCGAATTTTACCATTGCTATGACCACCATTGGGAATTGGCCATTTTGGAGAAAAGTTTGAGATATGTGGCAGAGAAATTAACACAGAGCACAAGCAAATACCAAAACGATATTTTAACAAGATGATGAGAATTATCACTGCACCCAACATATTAAAAGGATTTTTGGTAATCGCTTGTGCTGATATCTAATTCTTTAAAAAATGGTCACAAAAAGGCTTTAATTTGGCCTAAAATGGAAAATTCTATATTTAAGCATATTTTGTTTGCCACTTTTGTTACCATAACTTTGGTAAAGCTAAAATTAATGCCAGAATTTAACATTTGGGTGATTCTTCTAATAAACCAATAGGATGAAATTGATGAAAGGCAACATTCAGTTTTTGGCTACAGAGTGGGCAATATTTGCCCCTTAATGCACGCAGCTCTTTACCCATGCTTTATACAATAATTGTTTATACTTAGATTTTCATTTTCTGTTATTTCCTATACAAAGTTTCATTGGTTGGGTAGTTTTTTGTGTGCAAAAATATGTACAACCAGGTATTTTAATTTTTAAGCTTCAGTAGAACACCACTGAATTTAAACGTGAATTAATTATGTTACTATGATAAGTTAACGTGTACATACCAAAATTTCTTATATGAGGGGAAACTTTAAGAGATTCTGTAACTTATATTTCTTCTTGGACATATTATTTGTCAGAAAGCTCATCACATAAGATTTTTGACATATTTTAGCTTCTCCGCATAGCCAAAGGTTTTTTTTTTATGAAAGTAGCATACAATTCAATTGTAATTATATTATAAATGCAAAAAATACAAGCGAGTATGACCAGGAAATACCACAATCACACACCGCAGACAAACCCAAAGCGAGTATGACCAGGAAATACCACAATCACACACTGCAGACAAACCCAAAGCTTCATGAGAAAGAGCCACATAACAATCACAAGACACAAGGAAGGCAAACAAAGTGGAGCAAACAGCTCTCTCTCTCTCTCTCTCTCTCTCTCTCTCTCTCTCATAAAGATGATTGAAAACTAGAAAGGACACAAAACAATGCATAACATAACATAGAGCAAACACAGAACCCCACAATAGGAGCAACAATGAACAACAAATTAACAATGGAACCACTGCCTTAGTATTGACAATAGCCTAAGCCACTGAAGGCTTATATGCATTCTTCCAGCACCAAATATCTGTTATGAATGTTTCCATCCATTTTTAAAGAAATACCTAACCAGAAGACTAGAAGACAATGGTAAGAAAATGGTTTCAAAGAAAAAGTTTATAGTTTAAGAAGAACGTACAAACTTTATTTTTATGTTTAAAGTTTATAAATTATAAGAATCATTTTGAGGGGGGGGGGGTCTGATAACAATAAATTGATATTTTGTGTAAAGAGCATGGTGCATTGTAACAAAATGTGGGTAACGTAATTCACATGCCTAGGACTGCTATCTTCTTAGATGTGCATGAACAAATATTTCTCTGTAAAATGTCAGGTTCAAGTTTGCTGCTTAAATTATTTACGAACCCCTTTGCAATTTAGAAGTGAGCCATTGTATTTGATATTTGCTTAAAAATATAGAAATAGAACAATACTTTAAATTCTGTATAGTTAAAAACTTGTTGTTATCTACTAACCCAGATTACTAATTGTGGACCATCTAATTTCAACAAGCGTCTATTCATATACATTTGTATACACAAAACAGAAAGCTTTCAGTATGCACAAAATTAATCTAACCCAGAAAAATAGCGCGAAATTTCTAGGTTATGTAATTTGCACAGTATATTTGCTGAATTGTGTTGAACTTTATGGGGTATGAATTTAAATATACAGGTTTAATTTTCATTTAACTAAGCAAATTATAAGTATATCAACTCAGAAGAACATTATAAGTTTGCTGTACACGCTTCTGTAGAATGAACTGGGATGTCAAAGAGAGGATGGCTATTTTAAAGGCTGTATATAATTAATTATTAAACTCTCAGTAAAAGCAGCCAGGCCTGTTGATTAAAAACGATTTAAAATAATGATTACAACAACTGACAGAATCTATAAATCAGGATTATTTTGTTGCATTTGACCTCAGGATTGGACCGAGACAATTTTATGTAAAATGTAAATTACGTTATCAGTTTGTGATCAGTACGTTACTACTTTCGATCAGGCTCATTCCAAAAATCCTAATGAATAACCCCACAGACATTCCAGAGATTCACTATTGGTTTTGATAAAAATACTTTGCGTATACTTGTATTTTTTTGTATTATTATTATCGCTATTGTAAAACAAAAACAAATATTTTGTGAGGCAGGATATGTACCTTGGCAATTCTTCTGATTTTTCTGATTGAAGCAACATAAGTCACAGTAACGTAATTCACGAATTCAGGTATTCACTTAAAACTTCTTGTACGGATTCTTTACTGTTTGGTACATTGCATGGTTATAGGTCTACATTTTACTTATGTTGAATTTTAAACCTTTTCTTAAGCACAAACTAGACATAGGGCAATGTAAGACGTCAGATATTTTTCAATAGTTTCAGTTGTTTGTTCATAGCTACCTTGTGGGCCTCAATATTGGTTTGGGTTTTCATTTACTCCTCTTCTTTGTGTTTTCTTTGGCAAGCATGCAAATGGTTAAATTGCCTTAAGTGTAAGACTGATAAACCTTAGATAGTGTGTAGACTTTTGGTGCACATGAACCTAGCAGTGAACTTCTAAGTCATCAGGTTCAACTGTATTCCTAAATGCTATAATGACAGTCCATTGATGTCACACCTCTACCCTATTTATAAAGAAGAAAAGGGTAACCAAGTTTTGAGACAAATTTTACCCATACCTGACACTGTGGCTACTTGTTTCCACATTGATTGTAACAAACAATGTAGCTACAAATTGTTTGACGATTAAGCAACAATGCTTGAAATAGTGCCAAATTATCATCACAATTTTATTTTGATATATAAACTTAAATTCATCTGATTTGCTTTCAAGTTGAGAGAGAGAGAGAGAGAGAGAGAGAGAGAGAGAGATCGAGATCGTTTAGACCAATAACCTATCCTAGACCATTAAGCAGAAGACTTGTTAATGAATTCACAAGTTATTTTGCAATTACTAACAGGTATCTACTCAATATTGCGATTAGCCTTTTTAGAATTTTTTAGAAGTTTTTCATGTTTAGGCAGAACAGAAATCCTGCTAGGTAGCTCCACACATACTGTGTTATGGGGCTGTACCGAATATTTGTCAAAACCCCAGATCTACCTCACTCGGACTACCCATTCAAAATTTAGGATAGTTTTCATCATAAAAGCATGCCTTTAGTTCTCAAAATACCCGTTCAGTGGCTTCTGACTTTTCTCGATTTTTACCAGGTATTTAGTCCAGGCGCTGATTTCTGTACAGGCCTTAGTTTTTGACTTGGCACAACTTACCTGCCAGAAAAGGTTTGACTGCAGAATTGCAATCCTGGGGTCTTCTGCAATACTCCTAGGTACGTCGTACAGTTAAATTGTGGGAACAGTTTTGCTGTAGGACGTCATCTTTGAACATACCCTACGATAAATGAGGTTTAGGTAAATTGAGAGGAAAATACGCCTCTCGTTCAACCATTTCTTCCTATTCAGCATATTTCCCTTTAAATTTATGTTTTACATGTATGCAATAGCATACGACAGTAAAGCAATATAAAAAAATGTATATATGGTATATTAGACGTGAAAATGCCCAACTGAAGGGGTGATTTTATCCCACCCCCTGAATATAATGTATCCGAATTCAAAAAGAAATGAAATCTTCCACATTTCTTAATTTATCAAGTAAAATAGTATATTTGTAATCATATTTAATCATTATTCTTATAGTATGCTTGTCATGTTTTACATTTGCTACAAATCAAAGAAAGAACATACCACCTGAAATGACAATTCAGGAATGCGTGTATAACACAGTTTTCAGTGTACATTCTCTGCTGCAATATATTGTATCTGTGACTTATACTAAACTCTTATTTATGGACGACAGCCTTGAAATTATTAAATGAAATGCAGCAAACATCCAGTATGCGTTTAACCATTATAAACATGATATTACAGTTATATACGTTACTTACTTTCAAATGTAATACTATTTAATGTAGTAAAATCATTATATTATGGGCTACCCAACGACCTCAACAAAATGAGGTTTGTAGACTGTAAATTTCTAAACCCAAATTATATTAGCCACATAATGAAGTGTGTTAGCTTTTCAGCGGATAAGGCGTTACTCTGCAATAGCCAAACTCACTACGTTACCCTAAAATAATAGGAATTACTATAGTGTTAATATCCAGTTATTTCTTATTCTTACGTATCAATATTAACTTTTATTTGAAAGAAAATTACTAGCAATATGATTTTAAACTAAGTTTGGCATCTGCTATTACAGTTATATATGTTACTTTCTGCTAAATATAATGTTTAATGAAATGACAGCACAATATCGTCAATTGGGTAAGCCACCAAAAATACATGCAATTATAGCTTGTCAGCTATTGACTACAATAACTATATTGATAGCTATGATTTGGGGCAAACTTTTACTCTTAATTCCTAAAATTACCTTTTTTATTTACAATATTAGTTGAAATCGAGAAATGAAACATTAAAGCAAAGGTTAATCCTTGCCACAGCAAAAAACGGGTTTAATCGTAAAGGTTTCTGTCCCACATATGACAAACGCCATGCCTATTCATATGGTTTAAACCGCTTAATATCCAATCAGTATCTAGTTCGATGAAGAAACAATACAACTGATGTGAGTAACATATACAAGAAAAGTATTTACCCATATTAGACTAGCGTTATTTTTGTGGGACATATAGACAAATAGTACAGGCCAAGATCAGACGCCACAGACTGCAAAGTCTGATCAGTTTCTATTCTATTTGCTTATAGGATGTTCTATTAAAAATTGAATAAGAATGAAAAACACAACCCAACAACACTGAAGACGAAAATGGACTGGTCCATTTGATAAATGTGGGAAGTTTCATTCGACTTTAAAAGGGTTAAGGAGATGGTAACATTTATTATACGCTTATCTGGTTCTGCAATGTTTCTATTAGAGCATTGAAACAGGTTATTTTTTCCAATGTTCTTTATGGTTATGCATTTTAGAGGTCAAGGCTTATCACTTAGAACAACTGTCTTGCATTGTTAAGATTATATTGTGGCTGTTGCAAAATGAATGGACTCAAATAAATTATTGGAAATTTATTTTGTTCTGCATTTTTTCTAACAAATTAGGTTAAGTCTAAACGTGGAATTTGTTCATATAAAATCATTACGACATTCAGTATGTCAAATGACGACATAATTATTGATGCAAGAATGGCATCCCATTAATCCTTTGTATGTTTCAAATCAATCTAACTTGATGACAAATAGTAACGTAAATAAAATATTGAATTAGTAAGCACATTTGTTTTTAGTTCAGCAATGAAGGCTCATGCGAGCCTGTAAAAATATATCATTAGACACATCAGAGCATTTGCTGCTTGTATATGTAGATGAAGACAAACGCTAGCTCCACTGCATCAGCATGGGGGATTAAACAGTGCATATGCCCATGTGAGGTAGGTACCAAAATCACATATGGTGGTTCAAATCTTTAATTGAGCATGTATAAATTACATAAGAGAGGTCAGCAATTTTTTTTTATTTTATGGGAACGAAATTCACACTTGTGCTACTGTCAAAGATCATATCGAAGTTAAGATTTTCAAAATCTTGTATATTATATCACATAACATATACAACAATAGAGGCACTGCTTTATCAACCTCTAAGATTTATACTTACCTTTAAAGTAAAAGAAGTATGATTTCTTTTGGAAGGAAGCATTGCAAATATGACATGCACAGAATAAGTAACTTTCATTATAGATTGTTTATACATGGTTATGAAAGTGTTACAACATCTCATAGCAAATGCATATATATTCTATCAGGCTAATGTTAGCCATCTTGCATCTACTAAACCATAATTGTGCACTATGTTTTGTAAATGTAATACTGTTTATATTGCTCTTTTCATTGTATATATGTTTGAGTAGAGGTACATATGTGCCTAACTCAGTTGAAAAAGTATCAAAGTAAATAAAATATCATGCACCCTTTCTAGGCATTGCATTTAAGTATTTCATTGATGGCAAAGACTATTGCACAAAGTGTTGTAAGAACAATTGACTCTTTGTATGTCTCTATAAATTACTACCCTCAACATGTTTTGTGCTATTATATAATTTCCTATTTATGTGTAATGCATTTGTTTTCTGTCTGAAGAAGTAAGATATTTTTTAAGGAAAAGCTGTGTTTATTTTAATTTTACGTCACTTATTCATTCTTATGTTTATATAAATATAGCACTTTGTTATCAATAATTATATTTAAAAGACTCCTGTAATAAATTTGACCATGCCACATTCTGTATAGTAAAAAATATCATCAGTTATTTAAGCATTGATTGCTAAAACTGAGTAAGATCTCATGGCTGCATGTTTTTAAACGTTTTATTTTTTCGTCCAATATCTTAAAGTATATTTTACATTACCTTAGCGTCACAGTGTCTTATTCTTCCTGACATAGCTCTTGACTGATAATGTCATATGTGTTAAAAATAGTTTCTTAAGCAGCAAAAAACATGTGTTCCTTGATTTTTAGAGATTATCTTTAAAAAAACTGATTACAGACACGTATATTGCATAATCTCTATTGTAATATATATAAATTTTATCCATGCAACTCTTAGGTTATTGATTTTGTCTGGAATGTAAGCATAGAAAAATAGTATAATTTTATTACCATCTCTATAAACATTTAGTAATTTGTATTTTTTTCTATGGGAAATTAACCTAGGTATTATACCAGGAGCTAACCTATATTATGTTACTGACTTTGTTTGCATAATGTGTACAATAGTAAGCTGGGTACATAAAAATATTTTCAAATGACTTATGAGACCTCATTCAATAAAACTTGTTGTGTTGTTTTTCTCCTGCAATGAATATTACAAAATTCTACATCCTTAATATTTTAGCTTTTCAGGGCCCAATCGTATACTGTCTTTGATAACATTTAGGACAAACATAGGACCTTATGAAATTTGATATGGTTATATATGTTACTTTGATTTTGACAGAAATGAAACATATTCTACTACTACTAAAGATCTGTCTATTTCTTTGTTTATGTGTTTTAGAATCTTTAGCTTTGCACAGATCAAAATGATATTTCGTGGAGATGATACTTAAACGAATCTTTATTGCAAATGTAAATGTTTTAGATATAGTAACTTAATAAAAACTGATCAATATTTTAGAACAAACTGCTGTCTTGTTATAAATTTAAAACAAAACAGTTTTGAAATTAAATAAAATACCAGATGACATATAATATACGGTATTTAGCAATATATATATAGGAAGTCTTAAAGTTTGTAATGTACGTTACATATTGTCATACAAGCATTTAAATATGGAACTTTACACCAGAAATGCATATAAGCATAGCTTTTTACTATCGTGTTTCGATAGAATGCTCAATTATGGTTTAAAAGTTAGCAGATGGTATTGCATGCTAACTTGCAAACTGAAATGGTTTTAACCATATTCACCATTTTTGGCGGGGGGTCATATTCAACAGCTTATAATTTTTAAAGTAATTATGATAGAAACAAGATGTTTGCACTTTTGAAACAGTCAGATAATTATCTTTTCCAAACATGGTATGTAAAACGTATATACCCATCATAGAACTTATAGAATTAAATTTTGACCAAAATTAATTGATTTTATAAGGCGTAATTGAACATATAACGTAAATAACAGCTATAACATAAAAGTTGTGCTTCTGGATGCAAACAATATATTTATATAATTGTTTAGGTCATTATCGAGGTTTTGGCAGTAAATGAAGACCGTATGCACCATCTGGATACTACCTGGATACCATTTCTTATTCAAATGTCGCCATTTTGTTTTTTATAGTAAAAATTGGGTAGGTGTACAAAACGACTCCTCCTGGAAAACTGCTACCACAATTTGACTGTACGACGTGCCTAGAAATGTTGTAGAAGGGTAGTTCTAACTATTTCTGAAGTCAAACCTTTTCTGGCTGGACAATTGTGCCAAGTCAATTTTCAAAAACTTAGCTCCTTGACTATTAGACTTCGAGCTAAAAAAGGTCCTGCCCCCCCCCCCCTAGGGAATTTTGCAGACATATCCTATCTTGAAGAAAATTTCAAGCCGCATCTTTTAAGAGATGTTTGCACCCTGTGCTCCGGGGCGTTAGTCTCTGACAGCCTGTTACATATGTTACTGTAACAAACTAAGGAAAAAATCAAAATGAAAGTTTGAGCTACAGAAAGAAGACATTAAACCATCTAATTATTCAAATTTCTTATGTAGTTTGCAAGCTGGATGCCTAAGCTACATAAAAGCAGCATATTAAACAAAATTACAGCCGTCAATGGTGTTATATGCATTACATAGATTAAATTTCCCTTTGAAAGTTGAAATCGTGACTAACATCATTCATTTTACAGACGATTTGTGCATTTTTACAAGTGTTTTTAATCTTAGTTTACTAAAATACTCATTTGACTAATAGAAAAATTAAAGTTTGCTTTTCTATCTCAAATACATTGTTTTATATGAGCTATTAAACAACCCTACCCCCAATTTTAAGTATCCAATTTTGGTATCTATTATTGAAGAAAAATATATGAAAATATTTGACGCTCGTGGATATCTTACATGTTTGGCACTGTCTTGCTAATACAATAAAGAATCATACATTTGCAAGTTTGACATCAGGATCAGAGCACTTATTTAAGTATGTAACGTAAGTTACATGGCATAATGAATGAGCTAGGAAATTTTCTTGGAAGTAAGAGATGATATTTCAGAAAAATACCGTTTTTCACATGTTTTCCTATTAATCTCTAGCCTCTTGTGCCTTAGTCTTAGTAATTACAGTCATTGCTGATAACAAGCCCATGGAATTGTGTTACCTATGTTATATATAACCTTTTTAATCACATATTTCCTAATGCCTATAATATTAAAATATATAGACATATAGATAGAAAATAATAGTTCTCATTTAAATGACACAATTTAATAAATATTCCTATTAAATAAAATTATTCAAAAACAATCTTTATTCAAGTCACCCTCACAATGTCTATCATTGTGTCTGCTTCTATGACAAAATAATCACCCATTTTATCACAACCAGTAGAATCATGGCATTGTCTTAGGACTGCAAACTGAGTACAATCCAGTTCCTCTCCACCCCTTTGGGAATTGTGCAGACATATCCTACCTTAAAGAACAATTCAAGCTGCATCAAATAAGAGATATTTGCACTCTATTAACTAGGGGTTAAGTATGTAATGGTATGATACGTATGTTACCATATCAATTTAAAAATAAATGAATTGATAGTCTGAGAAACAGAAAGAAGACATAAAACTATCTAGTTATTTAAATTATTCATGTAGTTTGCATGCTGAATATTTTTGATACATAAGAAAAGATTTTTTAACAAATATACAGCTTCCTATGGTGTTATATGTGTTACATTAATTAAGATTACTTTTTAAAATTGGTAATTGTGACAAACATCACTTGTAAGCATTTCATGTGATCCTCCTCATTTGCCATTAAAAGACTTAATTTTCTTTGTATGTGTGGCCATTGCCAGCGTCAAACAACTTGACTCAGCCAAACTTGAATTCTTAGCATTCTTCAAAAGCAGAAACAGCATGTCAGTGTCATGGGATCAAACACCTGATTAAATATGGGTTTAATGCCATTTCACATATATGCATACAATGGAGTATGACTCTGGTATATATCTCTTCCCTGTGAAGTGGCAAGAGCAATCTAACTTCAGCTGCCTCTGCATCCGTGCTAGTCAAATGATAACTTTGCTCTGATTTTGCAAAAACTATGTCTCTACCGTGTACCTCTAAGAATACTTTAAGATTTCTGACATTGGTCAAACAGAAATTTGATAGGCTGCTTTTTTGCATCATATGCCATGGAACCTATCCAGTCTTTTGGTGCTTAAGTCCTCAGGTCTTAGATCAATAGTATTTTGCTGCGCCCAAAGAACTTTATAAGTTTTCTTTAGTTACAATGTTGACTCTTGATGGTTTTGGCAGACCGTCTGAAACAATTTCTGTTACACCTTGAAAGTTATCTGGTATAAGAGAAAGATTATGAAGTTGGACATTGCCATCAATTATGTTTTCAGTTGGTTGTTTTTTGATGTCAGTACATTGAAGCATGTCTTAAAATAATGTAAAACCTACGATTTCTCAGTTTTTGCAGCCATATCATTAGCTGTTGCATTCAAAAGAAGGAAAGTGGACTATAGGCAGAATGGAATAATCAGTAGTTCTATATTATGCTCTATGGAAGATTTATACAGAGTAAACAAGTTGATAAGGTGCCTCATTTCATAATCCATTGAAAACACTGAAATTGAAAACACTTGCCTCTGACTGTGTAAGCAAAAAGGATGTCACGACAATGCCCTTGCTCATTTATTATGACGAGTTATATATGTTACATCCTTTAACAAGCGCTCTTATCTTAGAAACTTAGTGAATCATTGAATTGAAAGGGTCTAATTTGCGCTCTGTTCATCCTGCATTTCATTGCTTTACCTGCTGTGATACATCTAGTTTGTTTATCTGATTCAGAAGTACTAAGACTTCAAATAAGTTTTTGAATGCTTCGGGAAAGATAATAAGTGCAGAGACATTATTAGATGAAAATATGTGGGTTGCATGTATGGAAAGGCTACATTTGTAAAAGTTAACCAGCTATGATTCTTTATCACAGAAATATCAAGGTACATCAGTCCAGGTACTCATTGCTCTTAATGGCATAGTTTTCCTCCTTGTAAAGCTTTAGTCTTTCTTCTACTTGCAGAGTATCACTTGAAACACATACTCAAAGAGCCAACTATTAGGAATTCATATAATTTTCCGAATGTTCCACGCCATAAATGGCAAAATTGGAAAGTTGATAATGGCTCATCAATTTTGAGTGGACTGGTGGTAAAATTGAATAACAGTAAATGATTGAAATATTGTGTGATGATTCTACTAGTTGCAAGGAGGCGTGTGATAATAATAATTACCACAGAAGCAGACAACGACAAATGTTTAACATGAGTGTTAAATCGATGAGAAATAGTTTGGACCATTTCATTTATTGTATTTTTTTGTAAAAATGTAAAACTATCTTTTCTATTTGTGGCTCTATATTTAGCATTATATGCACAGTATTAGGAAATGTGTCCAAAAGGTCATTTATAACATCTGTAAAAACAGTCCATGGGCTTGATAATCAGAAATGAATATAATTTCTAGTGTTTTGGCACCAAACACTTATAAGTACACATTAAGTGTCATGATCTTTAACTTAATGACATCTTGCAGATATACGAGCAAGACAGACTAAGAAAATGAAAAATATCCACACGCTGTAATTGCTTTCATGTGTTTTACTTAAACGGTAATAACAAAATTCGCTTCTCTGTAAAATTGGGAGTAGGGCTGTGTATTAGCTCCTATAAGACAATATATTTAAGATAGAAAAGCAAACTTGGTTTTTTCCTATTCATCAATTGAGTATATGTTTGTAAAATCTAATAAAACAGTTTGAAACCAAGTCATAGAAGTTGTTTAACTAAATGACGATAGCCACAATTATAGCTTTTAAATTATAATTAGGTTCATGTAACGCACATAACACCACAGTTAGCCGTATTAATGTTAAACAGCTTCCATATGTAGTAAAGACATCCAGTATGCAGACTATAAGAATGTCAGTTGATTAGATAATTTTAATGTCTTCTTTTGGTAGCTCAAACATTCATATTTCTTATTCTCAAATTGATATAGTAACATATGTAACAAGCTGTTACAGGCTTACGCCCCGACTTACAGAGTGCAAACATTTCTTATTAAATGCACCTTGAATGGTTACATAAGTTGTAATTTGTCTGCACAATTCCAAAGGGGATTAGGATGGAGCAGGCCCTTACTCAGCTTGATGTCAAAATACTGTTTGATGATTTTACTTATCACGCTAACATATGTAACGCTCTCTGATCTTTAAAACTTGATGACAACTAGCAGATCTATAAGTCTTTATCATAGGAGCCAGTTTAAAATCCCAAAACAATGTAAGATATCCAACAGCTGCAAGTTTTTTCACAATTATAGCTCAAACTTTCAAACTACATTTCCTTTATTTGATATAGTAACGCATGTAACACGCTGTTTCAGACGTACGCCCCAACATAGAGAGTGCAAACATCCCTTATTCGATGCAGCTTGAGTTGTACTATATGAAGGAATATGTCTGCAAAATTCCCTGGAGGAGATTAAAACATTTTTAGGCATATCTTACCTAAAGACAATGAGCTTGCCCATTTATTACATCAGGTAACATATGTTACAGCCTCTGATATTAAAAATTTTGCAACAAACTTGCAGATTTATGTGTCTTTTCATATAAGCAAACAAATCCCAAACAATGAAACACATTCATCAACTGCAAATATTTTTTAATAATTTTTACTTTAGTTTTAATACCAAACATTTCACCTTAAATCTGGGTAGGGGTAGGGTTGTTTAATTGCTTATTCCAGAAAAAATATTTAAGCTAGGGAAACAAACTTTAATTTTTCTGTTAGCCAATTGCATTAGCTAGTCAGACATGGTTAAAAACATTTTGCAAAACACACACAGAGATTGTGAGTGTAAATGATGTTAGCCACACTTGCAAATTTTAATGGGTTATCTGATATATGTAACGCATATGACACCTTAGAAAGCCGCAATTTTGTTCAAATGGCTGTCATATGTAGTTAAGATATCAAGTATGCAGACTATATGAATGATTTTTAATTATAAATATTTGAATGTCTTTTATTTGTAGCCCAAACTTTCAATTTACTTTTTCTTAGTTTGATTAAGTAACGTATGTTACAGGCTCTTACAGACTAACGCCCCGGAGCACAGAGTGCAAACATCTCTTAAAAGACCCGGCTTTCAATTCTCTACAAGATAGGATATGTCTGCAAAATTCCCTAGGGGGGGAGCAAACCCATTCTCAGCCATCCGTCTATATTGGTAACTTTTGTATCTCAGGGGCTATCTCGAGTCGAAAACAGCCCAAATACTGCCTGGTTCTATCCAGCCAATATCATGAGAGCCAAATGAAACTTCTCCTGTCAGAGGACAATTAGTAAAGTGGGTTTTCACTAGCTGGGCAATGTTGTTGCTATTCATTAGGCTGCAAGAAATAGTGAAGAAATATTTTAATGCATAAAATTAAACATTGTGTTACCTCGTAAGTAAATATTCATTATAGACAAAAGTATCACAAACACTTTGCTATCTTGAATACCACACTCTCTTATGCGAGAGAAGCTGATATCAGTATGTTTCGATAGTTGGTTTATTGTTGTTGTTTTTTATATAAAATATGCCCTCGATTCAAATGGGATAAGGCCAGAACTTTTTTATTAGTTGATTTACGAACCCTCCTACTGTAATTTTCTAGAAAGCAGGAAAAAAATAAAATTTCATTTTTTAAATTTTTTTTATTTTATCCTCCGACTCTAAATATTTTTTGTTTCGTTGAAAAAAAATATTTGAGATTCTGTCTGTGTATTTTTGAGAGTGACACTGTAAAAAGTGGTTGATCTATCTAGATTTTTAGGAAAATGATAAAACATTTAAAAATCTAATACAGACTGTTGGTTTGCCTTACTAGTTTTACTGTTTTTTCTGGAGATATTAAAAAAAAAGCTCTGAAAATGACCAGTTAACTGGTCATTTTATGAGCTTTTTTATTTGTTTTTTTCATCCACCCGACCCTAAATCTGAAAAGAAATTCCCGTAAATCAACTAATAAAAAAATTCTGGCCTAACGACAACTGTCTCCATTTGGGGACTTGAATCGGTGAGCACACCACGTGTTCACGCAGCTTGAAGCTAATCTATGCAAATTCAACAATCATTTGTTTTATCAAGACGCTAAATTCCTAAAATAATTTATCTCCTAAAGCACATAGCTGAGTATGAACTTCGAAATAAGACATAAAAGAACCTGCTGACGTGTTTTTATTGTCCACCATCATTGCTCGAAAAAACACTGTATCAGCACACCGGGTAGGTGGCAATCGAAAACGCTCTTGACAGTCGACGAATGCGGATCAAAATTCGCTAGAAACAGTGTTTTCGATTGCAATCGAAAATTCTGTTTCTGGAGATTTTTAATCTACGTTCGTCGATGGTATCAACGTTTTCGATTGCCGCCTACCCGGTGTGATCAGGTCAGGGTCGTGATATTGTAGGCCAAAAATGACCACAAAATCAGGGAAAAGGCACGGGTACAGTGTGGACCCAGCTTTACAATACATAGGAAACCGTACAAAAAAGGACTGCAGTGAGTGTTCAATTCTTATGCCTCTGCATATCCGTTAAAGAACAGACCTCAACGACAGGGCCTTTTTTTAAAGCTTCGTGTAGATATTTGTATAATTTGTAAATGTTCTAGTGACTTATAAATGTAGGCATATATTTGATAGATGTTTGTGAAGGAGTTAATAATAATAATAATAATAATAGTCTTTATTTTCAGAGGGTAACACATTTAGCAAAAAAAAAAAGCTAATCTTCCATGAGGCCCTCTAAGAACTACCACCAAAAAATAATACAAGTATAAAATACAAAGATGATTTACATTTATACAAAATAATACAAACATCATGGAACACTTTCAAACCTGCATACACACAGGCATACTTTTTTACATAAGTATCATATATATCATACCTCTAGATACAAGTGATTAGTAATACCAATTTTATCTACATACATGGGTTCTCAAAAGAAGCGTCTCAATGAGACGCTTCTTATGAGCACCAAACTAATTAATCAAACTGGGGAACAAAACATATTCACAACTTTACGCTCAAAATTATGTTCATATGGACATATAATTATATCAGTTTCAAAGATTGAAAGATAGACTGGATTTCATCCACTTAATACAATGTCTATGAAAAGAGTCAACAGTTTCTAAATTCTTTAAACAGTCTGGTGTTGTTCCAAATGACTGGACCTGAATAAATTAAGCTTTGTTTGAAAATTTCTTTTTTTGGCTTTGGAGTATAAAAATCCAATGCACCTGTTGATCTTAGAGACTGAAGCGTTTCATTAAAAGGTCGAAAAGAGAGCATTTGATTTACATATGAGGGTAGGACGGATTTAGAAACTTTAAACATAAATTTAGCCTTCCTGAGGAAAATGCGTTCATATATGTTTAAAATTTTAAGCTCATCCATACTGTTGGCAATGTTATCATATTGGTTATTTACAATGATTTTAACAGCTCTTTTTTGTAACCTATAAATTCTGTTTAGATTATATTGAGATGTTCCTCCCCATATTGTAGAACAATAGTCAATGTGGGGTTGAATATATGTTTTGTAAAATTGTACTCTGTGTTCGGTGGATAATAGTCCTTCAATTTGGATAATAGCCATAGATTTGAAGAAATTTTCTTAGCAATAAAATTAATATGAATAGACCAGGTTAGATTGTTATCAATGCGAACACCAAGAACTTTCTCATTTTCAACTGAGTTCAAAACATCATTGTTGTAAGTTAGATGCAAAATGTCATTAAGAAGATGTAGACGTTTTTGAGAGGTGGTAATTAACATTGCCTTGGTTTTTTCTGTGTTTAATAACATTCCATTGAGCTTACACCATTCAGAAAGATTTTGTAAAGCTATCTGCAAGTTTTGCTCAATATAATCTTGAGTTTCACTAATCATATACAATGTGGTGTCGTCCGCATAAAGATCGGTAGAGACATTATTGGTATATAGTGGTAGATCATTTATAAACATTAAAAATAACAATGGACCCAAGATTGACCCTTGAGGCACACCAAACAAAACATTCTCAGTTCTTGATTCAATATTATTTATGACGACTTTCTGCTTCCTGTCCAACAAATAAGAAGAAAACCAATTAATTGTTTTAACTGAAAGTTTATAGTGTCTTAGCTTTTTAAGCAAAAGTGTATGATCTATCAAAGGCTTTCCTAAAATCAACCATGACCATACCAATTATCTGACTGTTATTTATAGCTTCTAGGAATTTGTTGATCATCTGAAGCAATGCTGTTTCACAGGAATGATTGGGTCGGAAACCTGATTGTGTTGAATGAAGCAATTTATGAGAGGTCAAATAAGTCATTAAGGAGTCATGCACATGTTTTTCTAGCATTTTTGACATGACAGGCAAAATTGAAATGGGTCTATAATTATTAGTGTCATCCTTAGGGCCATTTTTATATAAGGGTCTTACTTTGCCCTCTTTCCACTTATCTGGAAAAGTTGAATTAAGTATGCTTTGATTACAGATATACATTAAACTGTCAGAAATAAATGGAGCTGCTAGCTTAAGTAATCTGGCTCCAATGTTATCAGAGCCAGTGGCTTTGGTAATATCAATGTTTTTAAGATATTTTTCTACTTTTTCTTGTGAGATACATGGTATTGAAAAATAAGTATTTGCAGGGATTTTCTTATCACAGAACTCTTTTAGTTTATTAAAATTAGATGCCAAAGGCGGTTCTTTGATTTTTGATGCTACTGAAACAAAATATTTGTTGAACTGATCTGCAATATCTTTTGGATTTTCAATGCTATTATTGTCAACTTTCAATGAAAATATTCCACAACTGTCCTTACATTTACTTGCCCCAATTTCTTTGAATAATTTCCAAACACTGGCAGGATTGTTAGCATTTTCATTTAAAATTTCGGAATACTGATGTTTTTTAGATTGTTTTATCAGGGAACATACCTTATTGCGCCAAATTTTATACTGCTCATTATCATTTATAGACTTGTACCTGTCTCTTGTTTTTATTGCCTCTATTATTTCTCCATTAAGCCATTTTGGTTGTTGTTTACGTTTAACACGATGCTGTTTCAAAGGTAAATGCTTATCAATAATGACTAAAAATAAAGAAGACCAGCTTTCAACAATATCATTTGTGTCATCAAATATCTTGATAACATCCCAAGGCGTTGAAGACAAATCATTAATAAATTCAGTTTCATTGAAATTCTTGAAAGACCTATATGAAATTGAATGATGAGACTTTTTAAGTACTGAAGATGAATTTAGTTTTCTTGTTACGAAAACAGGGAAATGATCACTAAGCCCCAATATCGGCACCTTTGTTGAGAGTACATTACTTAAACTATTACAATATATGGGGTCAATTAGTGTTTCTGAATGATCTGTAATTCTAGTTGGAGACATAACAATTTGTTCAAGGCCAAATGATTCCATATATTCAAGCCAAGTTTTCTTTGTATTGACCTGCAGTAAGTCACGATTAAAGTCTCCCATCAAATAAATTTCCTTTTCACATGCTAATATTTTATCAAATTGATTGTCAAAAATTTCATTCCACTGAACAGTTTCATTGGGATGCCTATACATACTGCCAATCAAAAAACTTTTGCTATTTTTAGAGAAAATTTCTAACCAAATACATTCAATGTTCTCACATTCTAAGTCTAATCTCCTCTCATACTTGATTCCATCTTTCACATAGACAATAATTCCGCCCCCTTGTTCAGGTCTTACAGCAGAAATAACTCTGTCTTTCCGAAAAAGTTGAAAGTTTTTGATATTAAAAAAGTTAGAAGTGTGAGAGTCATTTAATTTGCTCTCACTCAGTCCAAATAAATGAATGTCATTTCCAGAGCTATTTAGCAGTAAATCAAATTGTTCAATTTTATTCTGAATTCCCTGAACATTTAAGTGGCCCATTTTAAAACCTTTTTTACCTAAACCTAAATTCAGCATGCTTTGGGCACTCATGGAAGAACAAGTAGAGTCATGCACATTGTTTTCAGTAGTATGTTCATGCACATTGTTATCAATGGTAAGATTTGTGTATTGAATATTAGTTTCAAAACTTTGATCAAAAAGTGTAGATAAATCATATATGAGGGTCTGGATGGGGTATAATGATTAGTGAATAATGGCCCTTTTTTATAATGAATAGTGAATAATGAGCCAAAAAAATAATGAATAGTGAATATTGAGGGCCTAAAAAATAATGAATAATCCTATTTTATTAATGAAATGAAGAAAAAATTAATGAATAGTGAATAGTCAGATTTCTTTGCCACCTCTTTTACTGTTAATGAATAATTGGTCTTATTTTAATGAATAGCCCAAAATTTTAATGAGATGAATAATGGGCTAAATTTTTAATGAATAGTGAATACCAGACTCCCCATCCAGACCCTCATATATGTAGTCATTGACTGTTTCTGAAAATGAAGTATCATTTTGTTAAAAGGAAATTATTTTTGAAGATACATTTGAGTCTAAATCATTACATTCACAGCTAATACAATTACAATCACCACATATATCTGATAGAGAATAGTATCTATTTTCTGACAGAAATATAGGGTGTTTATCAAAATCAAGGGCATATTTGCCACTGTCCTAAAAATTCCAACACACTGAATCTTTATGACCATAAAACTTGCAAATATAACATTGTAACTGTTTTTTGTGGCGACACTGGTAAGTTTTATGGTTTGTCACAGTGGCGGATCCAGGACCCCTTATGCTGGGGGTGCTTGATAGATGGACACCGACAGTCAATACATGTATATTACAGACATTTATAGCGCAAACGAGTTAACATAAAGAACTGCGTCCCATTGAAGCAAGAGACTCAATTAGCCTATACCGCTCCCCTGAGCAGCTGGCCTTTTGGTTTCAGAGAAAAAAATCTTTTTATTTTGTTTAAGAAAGCAAATGTCCCTGATGCGTGACCAATTTGGGTTGACAGGTTTTACGGTTAGAAAATAATTAACTTTGCATCATATTACAAGTATTAGCTGTGGACAGAAGATTTCTTTAAAAAGTTTTCCCCTATTATAATTATGGAAGCTATTATGGCCTAATGATCGACACTGTATTTGGTAAATTTGAACCGAAGAGGCACGTTTGGCAGTATCTGTTTTAAAATTTTTAAAAAAGTTTTAAAATTGGACGCTAGAATTAGTTATAAACAAGATGCTTTTCCTTCATCCATATTTTTCTTTTTAAAAATCGCATTTGATTTGGGTCATCAAAGATTCACATGTGATCAAGGCCTTCGCTGGGCAACATTGCATGCGATAAGAAGCTTTTTTTTAAAAAACAAACTTGATTAATTTGACCTAGCACACATGCAAACACCATCGTATCAGCGCTGCAAGTCATGCATATTGTGCGTGACTGCGGGATGTGGGCCTTTAAGATCTTATTTTCTGAAACGACAAGACTCACAGCTTATAGGTTTATGTCTTGTATCCCCCTACATAAATCCTGCCATCTATGCTTCTGGTGTTTAAAATAGCCATGCCCCCAGGAGTCATTCGCTTCTTTTGACTGAAAATGGGACAACACTTAAAATCTTCTCTGAAACCGTGAGACCCACAGCTAGTAGTCCCATACGTAGCTGATACTGATAACAGATACTGTCAAACGTGCCTCTTCGGTTCAAATTTACCAAATACAGTGTCGATCATTAGGCCATAATAGCTTCCATAATTATAATAGGGGAAAACTTTTTAAAGAAATCTTCTGTCCACAGCTAATACTTGTAATATGATGCAAAGTTAATTATTTTCTAACCGTAAAACCTGTCAACCCAAATTGGTCACGCATCAGGGACATTTGCTTTCTTAAACAAAATAAAAAGATTTTTTTCTCTGAAACAAAAAGGCCAGCTGCTCAGGGGAGCGGTATAGGCTAATTGAGTCTCTTGCTTCAATGGGACGCAGTTCTTTATGTTAACTCGTTTGCGCTATAAATGTCTGTAATATACATGTATTGACTGTCGGTGTCCATCTATCAAGCACCCCCAGCATAAGGGGTCCTGGATCCGCCACTGTGACAAACCATAAAACTTACCAGTGTCGCCACAAAAAACAGTTACAATGTTATATTTGCAAGTTTTATGGTCATAAAGATTCAGTGTGTTGGAATTTTTAGGACAGTGGCAAATATGCCCTTGATTTTGATAAACACCCTATATTTCTGTCAGAAAATAGATACTATTCTCTATCAGATATATGTGGTGATTGTAATTGTATTAGCTGTGAATGTAATGATTTAGACTCAAATGTACCTTCAAAAATAATTTCCTTTTATCAAAATGATACTTCATTTTCAGAAACAGTCAATGACTACATATATGAGGGTCTGGATGGGGGGTCTGGTATTCACTATTCATTAAAAATTTAGCCCATTATTCATCTCATTAAAATTTTGGGCTATTCATTAAAATAAGACCAATTATTCATTAACAGTAAAAGAGGTGGCAAAGAAATCTGATTATTCACTATTCATTAATTTTTTCTTCATTTCATTAAAAAAATATGATTATTCATTATTTTTAGGCCCTCAATATTCACTATTCATTATTTTTTTGGCTCATCATTCACTTTTCATTATAAAAAAGGGCCATTATTCACTAATCATTATACCCCATCCAGACCCTCATATATGATTTATCTACACTTTTTGATCAAAGTTTTGAAACTAATATTCAATACACAAATCTTACCATTGATAACAATGTGCATGAACATACTACTGAAAACAATGTGCATTATTCTACTTGTTCTTCCATGAGTGCCCAAAGCATGCTGAATTTAGGTTTAGGTAAAAAAGGTTTTAAAATCGGCCACTTAAATGTTCAGGGAATTCAGAATAAAATTGAACAAATTGATTTACTGCTAAATAGCTCTGGAAATGACATTCATTTATTTGGACTGAGTGAGAGCAAATTAAATGACTCTCACACTTCTAACTTTTTTAATATCAAAAACTTTCAACTTTTTCGGAAAGACAGAGTTATTTCTGCTGTAAGACCTGAACAAGGGGGCGGAATTATTGTCTATGTGAAAGATGGAATCAAGTATGAGAGGAGATTAGACTTAGAATGTGAGAACATTGAATGTATTTGGTTAGAAATTTTCTCTAAAAATAGCAAAAGTTTTTTGATTGGCAGTATGTATAGGCATCCCAATGAAACTGTTCAGTGGAATGAAATTTTTGACAATCAGTTTGATAAAATATTAGCATGTGAAAAGGAAATTTATTTGATGGGAGACTTTAATCGTGACTTACTGCAGGTCAATACAAAGAAAACTTGGCTTGAATATATGGAATCATTTGGCCTTGAACAAATTGTTATGTCTCCAACTAGAATTACAGATCATTCGGAAACACTAATTGACCACATATATTGTAATAGTTTAAGTAATGTACTCTCAACAAAGGTGCCGATATTGGGGCTTAGTGATCATTTCCCTGTTTTCGTAACAAGAAAACTAAATTCATCTTCAGTACTTAAAAAGTCTCATCATTCAATTTCATATAGGTCTTTCAAGAATTTCAATGAAACTGAATTTATTAATGATTTGTCTTCAACGCCTTGGGATGTTATCAAGATATTTGATGACACAAATGATATTGTTGAAAGCTGGTCTTCTTTATTTTTAGACATTATTGATAAGCATTTACCTTTGAAACAGCATCGTGTTAAACGTAAACAACAACCAAAATGGCTTAATGGAGAAATAATAGAGGCAATAAAAACAAGAGACAGGTACAAGTCTATAAATGATAATGAGCAGTATAAAATTTGGCGCAATAAGGTATGTTCCCTGATAAAACAATCTAAAATACATCAGTTTTCCGAAATTTTAAATGAAAATGCTAACAATCCTGCCAGTGTTTGGAAATTATTCAAAGAAATTGGGGCAAGTAAATGTAAGGACAGTTGTGGAATATTTTCATTGAAAGTTGACAATAATAGCATTGAAAATCCAAAAGATATTGCAGATCAGTTCAACAAATATTTTGTTTCAGTAGCATCAAAAATCAAAGAACCGCCTTTGGCATCTAATTTTAATAAACTAAAAGAGTTCTGTGATAAGAAAATCCCTGCAAATACTTATTTTTCAATACCATGTATCTCACAAGAAAAAGTAGAAAAATATCTTAAAAACATTGATATTACCAAAGCCACTGGCTCTGATAACATTGGAGCCAGATTACTTAAGCTAGCAGCTCCATTTATTTCTGACAGTTTAATGTATATCTGTAATCAAAGCATACTTAATTCAACTTTTCCAGATAAGTGGAAAGAGGGCAAAGTAAGACCCTTATATAAAAATGGCCCTAAGGATGACACTAATAATTATAGACCCATTTCAATTTTGCCTGTCATCCATATGTTTAAGATATAGGAGTGACAGAAGGAAAAATTGAAAAAGAAGGCAAAATGAGCTTTAGCATCTTTATTTTCATTTACACAATACACTTAGCCTACCTGAAGGTGTACACAAAATTTGAAAACACTGTCTCCAATAAGAGCGGAGAAATCTGCGACAGAAATTTTCATTGGAGAGGAAGAAAAATGAACAAATAAATGGACTGATATGCAATATGTGGCTGTTTTTGTTACACAATACAACTCATCACTATTAAGCTTTGTACCAAATTTAAGAATCCTAAGTCAAGTAGTTGCTGAGAAATCTTTGACAGAAAAAAATGTACATTATGTATTTTATTGGACAGAAGGAAAAATTGAAAATTTGAAAATGAGGATTAGCATCTTAATTTTCATTTACACTATACACTTTGCCTACCTGAAGGTGTACACAAAATTTGAAAACATTGGCTCCAATAGGAGCTGAGAAATCTGTGACAGAAATTTCCTTGAAGAGAAAGAAAAATGAACAAATAAAGGGACTGATAAGCAATATGTGGCTGTTATTTTGTTACACAATACAACTCATCACTATCAAGCTTTGTACATAATTTCAAAATCCTAACTCAAGTAGTTGCTGAGAAATCTTTGACAGAAAAAAATGTCCATATGTATTATATAAGAGTGACAGCAGGAAAAAATGAAAAATTGAAAAAAGACGGCAAAATGAGGATAAGCATCTTAATTTTCATTTACACAATACAATTTGCCTACCTGAAGGTGTACACACAATTTGAAAACAGTGGCTCCAATAGGAGCTGCGCAATCTGTGACAGAAATTTCCATTGGAGAGAAAGCAAAATGAACAAATAAAGAGACTGATAAGCAATATGTGGCTGTAATTTTGTTACACAATACAACTCATCACTAATATGAACTTAGGCACTACCTAGATGCGGACATGAGCACTTATGAAGTTTCTCTCCCTCCTTGACTGTCTATTCATCCACCAATCCATGTATGCATATGTATCTTTCTATTTCTCTAGCTCCATTTTAAACATTATCATGCCAGTTGTATTAAAAAGAAAATGTTTAACTGTGTTTTACTTAGGCCATAGAAAAGAATATGTGTGTTTCGATCAGGTTTTGAAATAGGAACATCTAAGGTAGATCTACAAAAATATTTTTATTTTGTTAAAAGATTTTACATGGGGAGACTGCAGTGGTCTAGATAAGGATTTGGACCAATGGGTTTTTCACACCCTACTTTTTAATTTAATGAGCATTTTACTCTATATTTAAAGTATCAAATTGCAGGAATTGCAAAGCTTTGTAAAAAGACCCAATATTTGCTTAACATATTTTTAAGAAAAGTTGCTTGTATCAAATACATGTTGCATTTTTAGGAAAACTTACGAAGTTTATACAATTGGTGTATATTAATTAGTTTTTTCTTACTAAGAATAAAGATTTCACCACATAAATTGAACATCAGCACTGAAAACTCAAACTGCAAAGGGTATTTTTACCCTTCAGTTTAATTTTCGATTCTGAATTCCAAAAAATCAATGCTGAAATACCCTTTAACCCCTCTTATTTGGAGCCCTGTCGGACTGATTGAACTGGGAAATCCCATAAAAAAGATTTAGGGACAAAAACATCAGTTTCAATGCTACCATTTAAAAAAAAGCGAGTAGTTTACTTAAATTTTAGAATATTTATCTTGGCTTATATAAAAAATATCACACCCTACCTCCTTAAATTTAGGGGGGGGGGGATCTTTCAAAAACTGGGGGAAATCCCTTGCCAAAAATAAACACTAAAAAATAGGCAGTCTGGTAACCTGAAAGATTTTTTTTATTTATTTTAGGCCTAAATGACAGCCATCAAATCTGTGGTTTAGGTAGTGACTGCACACAGAAGCTTTAAGTTTGGTCCTTATGTCACTTCTGTAGCATCAAAAGCTCACAATGTCATTACATGCTTTTCAAGGGAATCCCCCTCCCAACGCCTGGGTCGGGACATGTACAAAATAGGGCACTATGTGATGACCTGCTAACCTTTTAGCTGTAAGCAGAGTTCAATTAGTTGTCAACAGAGAGTCAAAGTCTTTTTGAAGAGAAGCCAAGATGATGATCCATAATGGCCTGACAAGAGATGACCTCTCAAGCATGCCACAGTTTCTACCCCTAGTTAGTAAACCAATATCTAACCAATATCTAACCATCATAAGATGGATATTGTTTGAATATCAGTTAGTTATTGGAGCGATATCATTTTGCCCATAGGGTGAAAGTTGGACTTATATCTTGTTGAGCATCCAAATCAGTTTCCAGCTGCCAACTTTTTTACTTCCACCAGGATTTGAACCTGGAACCCTCACTCCAAGAGTGAGTATGTTTTCTATTACACCACAGAAGCTTATTTTGTTGTACTGGCTAGATTTCTATTTTTGTTACTATAATTGATTCCTCCAAATCAGTTTCCAGCTGCCCAACTTTGTACTTTCACCAGGATTTGAACCTGGAGCCCTCACTCCAAGAGTGAGTATGTTTCCTATTACACCATGAAAGCTAATTGTGTTGAAATGGCTAAATTTCACTAAAGCAGTGTTATCAATCATTTTAACTCTGAATTTTGTTCCTCAGAGATTGGCTTTTAATTCTAAACCTTAACTTACAAGGGAGACAACATTTTCACTTCCTAAAGTAAATGCTTCTCAAAAATGCTATATTTTGACTGATTTTTTTTATCATTTTTATGCTTTTCATATTTTTGAATAAAAACAAAGCATCAGATCAGACTGCTAGTACTGGGGTTCGAACCCAGACATACCTCCAGGTGCTTTCATATGATAACTCGAGGCCGTTCTGCCAATTGAACTATACCAACTTGTCAAAAATCTGAGCTTCTTAAGAAAAGTTTGCAACATTTGAAATGAGACACAGCTTGTATCTTTCTCCCTTCTCAATGGGTTAAATTTGCCTTAAAGAGAGGTCCTCCCTTGTATGTTAAAATTGTGATCTTTGCCAATTTCTAAACAATTTTCTATTCCACTGGTGTATACAACTGACAACTAAACATAAACAACATATGTTCAATTAAAAATAGCATTTCTTAAAAACGGTTCATTATCATAGGTCCAGATTAAGGAACTTTTTATGCATAAAATTGTAACTATTTTTTATTCATGTTAAAATATGCTTGGGTACTCATAGACTTAAGATTAGGCCTAAGAATGGATTTTTTGTTCTGTCCCATTCTAGTTTGACCATGATGAAACTTACAAACTAGGTTATGGTCCCAGAACTAGGGTACTCACTACTTAATAAAACCGTCCCATTGAGACGGTTCTTTTGAGTACAACCAACATTATGTTTTCGTTTAAAAAAATATGGTTTACAAATTTTCTCTTTCCTCATTTATCTTTCTCTTATGTTTCTGGCATCCTTCCCTATCAATATTTAATTGTTCCTTACCAGTGATTTTATTTGGCCATTTTTACCTCCTTATATGGGAGTCATTCCCAATCCAAAAATGGCCTTTATTTTCCCAATTTCATGTATTTAAGTGCTTATTTTCCCAATTTTTCATTATATATTTTCCCAAATGGTGAAGCTATGTTTCATAGCTAGTAATTAACTGGAGAAAGCAGTGTATAGATATCCTGTTCTGTTCTGTTCTATTCGTAGGTATACAAAATAATGTCTCCGCCCTAGCGCCATCTGACATCACTGTATGACTATCAGAGTCGTTTACTGGTCCGCTAGTATGAGATGCTCAAATTGATTGGCTGTGCTCTTTGCGCGCGCCAGAAAATTTTTTTCTTATCTCGGGACAGGGCCTTACTCTAGCCCGAGTCAGTCTCATTTTACGCTTGTAACTGGAAGGTTGAGAAGTTTATTTACCCGCCCTCTTCCACCCTCAACATATTTCATTAGTCTTCTATAATGTTCCATCCCCCCAAGCGGTATTATTCCTCCTTTTCTCTTCAATACTGCTGGTTCCTTGAATGTTCCAATGTTCCACCCTTCCCTATTAGTATTGTTCCTCCTTTTCTGTCTACGCCCATTTATTGACATGCATTTTGACAGGGTATGCTGGTGTTTGTACATGTAGCAAAGAATAGTGACTGTTCAAAATGAGCCAAAAATTTTCCAAATAAATGCCTTTTTGCTGATGAAAGAAGGGACATAGGTACATAGAGGATCTTACATGAGTGCTCAGGTTTATTTAATTTATTTAACGAGTTGGGGAAAAAGTGATAAAATGCGAGGCTTGCCGAGCATTTTATTACTTTTTCGCAACGAGTTTAATAAATTCAATAATACAGGAGCATGAATGTTAGATTCTATTTATCATATGACAACTACTTTGAAATCTCATTTCTGGCGTAAAGACGTTATAATTTTGTCATTATGTATGCAACGTTGTTATGGACGTCATATTTCCCGTAAATCGATAAACCACTAGTGGTTTATCGATTTTATTGCATGGCGTTATTTCACTACCAGACTCGACGTCATATGATAAAATAAAATCCCTCATATTCTGTAGGCTACTTACTAACTATCCCTTTGTTTTCCTTTCATCATGATGCAAACATTGCCACGAAATTAGGCCTCCAAAAACAGTGTTGAATCCTCCTGCAAATGGTAAAATTCAAATACTTTTCAAGGCCTTTGAGTGTTTTTCAAGTACTTTTCAAGGGAAATTTTATTTTCAAGGACTTTTCAAGACAGTCTTGTATATTCAAGTAATTTTCAAGCCTGTGCGAACCCTGTTCAATGAATTAGAGTGCTTTAACAATGTCCATTGAAAGTGCCATTACCTCGTTTATATTGTAAAAATGTGGAAAAGACTTCCAGAAAATCCTGAATACGCTGAGATGTGCCATGGTGACGTCATTTTAACTTCACAATGACGTCACGGATCGACATACGGCGAGCATGCGGCTGTTAGTTTTTTTCATTCTCTAGGGCCGGGTTTGTGAGATTATAAGAGTTATGAGTGTGAGGGTGGGATAGAATATTATTTTCTTAATTTCTCATCCAAGACATATGGTGTTGGTACTCAAAAGAACCGTCTCAATGAGACAGTCCCTCTGAGCACCCAAAACACATATTCAAATTAATGGGTAAGAAAATTAAAAGTATACGCAAATTAAATATCCTTATCTGGATCTATGAATAGCAATACAAAACATATGGTGTGGGAACTCAAAAGAACCGTCTCAATGAGATGGTCCCCTTCAGCCCCCATAACATATGTTTAAATTAATGGGTAAGAAATTAATTATAAGTTTACGCAAATAAAACAGCCAGGCCTCCAGATAAGAGTGTGTATTGGAATATATTATCTTCTTTATTTCTCATCCAAAACATATGGTGTGGGTACTCAAAAGAACCGTCTCAATAAGACAGCCCCCTTGAGCACCCAAAACACATGTTCAAATTAATGGGTAAGAAAACAATTAAAAGTTTACGCAAATAAAATTTCCTCATCTGGATCTATGAATAGCAATACAAAACATAAGGTGTGGGTACTCAAAAGAACCGTCTCAATGAGACGGGCCCCTTGAGCACCCAAAACACATGTTTGAATTAATGGGTAATAAATTAATTAAAAGTTTAAGCAAATAAAACAGCCTGGCCTCCAGATAAGAGTGTGTATTGGAATATTATCTTCTTTATTTCTCATCCAAAACATATGGTGTGGGTACTCAAAAGAACCGTCTCAATGAGACGGTCCCCTCGAGCGCCCAAAACACATGTTCAAATGAATGGGTAAGAAAATAATTAAAGTTTACGCAAATAAAATTTCCTTAATGCTTGAGTTCTAATTTAATTTATAAATCAAATACCTACTTCTGTCATCTGCTGATAACCTTAGCAAACAGTTTAAACCTAGATCAGGACCAACAAATTGTCAGGCCTGATCTGGACCCCAACTGTTTGAACATTCTGATTGCATTTAAGAAACGGATTCGATTTTTGGAATGTTCATGGAATCATATATTTCGGGTCTCTAGCATTTGTGGAAATTTTACCTTTGAGACACTTAATCTACATGTGAGAGAATCGACACTCGAGAAGATTGTGCCACAAGGCCTGATGCGGAAAATGGAATATGAAGTATTCATGATTCCAAAAATCCAATTTATTGCTTTTATTTACATTTTATTATCTAAAATATAGAAATCATTTATAATTTAGGGGGAAAAAGTTTTGTATTTAATATATAATTGTATTAACGGTTTTGTTGGAGTGTAAAACGGAAAAGCGGAACAGCCACCAGTGTGAACACGGGCAGCCTATGAAGCAAACAAGAAGCTTGTTTTGCACATGCGACTTTGGTATGGCTTGCAGTCAATCACAACATCAGTGTCACTTCTATGTCCAATAAGTATTGCATGGGCAAGAGAGCTTGGCAGCTATCAATCAAATTATGTCATTCATGAGGCTATGAACAGTTCTATCTGTCTTTTGCTACTGGGAGGATCGCATGCGATTATTACGCCAGGGAGTGTGAATTTGGAATTTTGAAGAAACAAAACAAAACCAAACAAAAAAAAACAAGAAAAATCTTTCAGCTGTGTTTTGACTAAATGAGGAGTGCCCTTAAACTCCTCAGTAGTCTGGAAATTGACCACCGAAGGAGAAAGACCATTCCACTTTTGAATTGTTCGGTTGCAAAAATTTAAAGATTCATTAAAGGCTTGCTTTGAAAAATATTGTTGCTCTAAGAGAAAAAGCAAACAAAATCAAATTTTTATGTCTCAAAAGTACATGGGCTAGGAGGAAGCATCTAGCTGAAGATACAGAATCTGTAACAGATTTGGACTGAACAAAGCAATTTAATTATTAGGCGCGTTGCTGAAATTCAAATTTTCGTAAAAACTTACCTCATCGTCATAAAGGATGAAACAGGTCTTAAATTCAAGATGAATGGCTCTACTTTATTTCTGATTGGGTCGTACGCTCAAAAATTGGTAGCATCATATTAAAAAATGGGGAGATAACTCAATGTTTGCAAAAAACGGAAACGTAAAGTACGGTTTTTAAACTGATTTTGTATTTACAAAAAGACGTTCTTTTTCGCAAATTATTTTATTTTCTAAAAGTAAGTTTACTGTCATTTATATTTGTATGAGTTTTATTGATTTTTATGAATTTAAACATAGTTTTTTTGGGGGATAACTCTTACTACCCTATAAAATTTAATATTTTTCTCTATATTATTCCTTGTAATACCGTTATATTTAATCAGAACCCGCAAAACTTCATAATTTCTAAAACAATTTCGTTTTCGCTTTTCAAAAACATGATTTGCCGCATCCTAGTATGCCTGACGGCTCAGAAATTTGCTTCTTAAGTTGCCACCCCTGTGTGGAAAAACAGCGTTTTAATGCATTTTTCCAATACACTTGATACGAGCATAGGAGATTCGCTGATTTACTTTTGGAGAAAACTTACATTAGCGTCCTATATGATGATACATGGCTCAATTAAAGATAAATATATCTGTACTATCAATTTGTGAGAATCGTACGTTAAAATCGAGTATCGTCATTCATAAAATGGGGAAGTAACTCTGGTACTAGAAATAATGTAAAACCAGCATAGATGAGCATCGTTAAGTACCTCCTTGAAATATTGCTCCTCTGCTTTTTTTTTTACTTTTACTCACACAAAAGTATATCTGTTTGAAATGTCTAGTCTTTCTCTCTTAGATAGATAAAATAGAATTTCAGAAACAGCAATATGACGCTCTTTTTAGATATTAATATTATCTAATTTGCATATTCAAGAATATCTATGAAAACGTAAGTAATGAGAAAAATTGTAGAATAAATTAAGGGGTGTCACCTACAAAATTACCTATATGTCGCTGTTTATCATTCCAGACTAAGAATCGTGGTACCAAATTAAAGTTGAGACATTAGCAAAATGACCAACTGAACAGATATACGAATTATCTAATTTGCATACTCATGAATATTAATGAAAACATACGAAATGAGAGAAAATTAGCTGAAAAATTAAAGGATAGATCTACAAAATTACCACTACACCAGCTGCTAAATATCTTATCTTACAAGATTTGGTACCCAATAAAAGTTGAGACAAAGCCATTTGACTAAAATTTTTAAATATACGAATTATCTCATTTAAATATTCATGAATATTAATGTAAACGTAAGAAATAGGGAAAGAAAATGGTAGAAAAATTAAGGGGGTATACCTACAAAATGTCCTATATGTCTGTTGCGTACTAGCCTAGACTAGAAAACTTGGTACCAAATAAAAGTTGAGACATTGCCATTTGACTAAAATGATTAAATATGTGAATTATCTAATTTAAATATTCAAGAATATTAATGTGAACATAAGACATAAAACAAAATTTGTAGAAAAATAAAGGTGGCATACTTTAAAAATTACCAGTACGCTAGCTGCTAACTATCCTATCTTACAAAACCTGGTACCAAATCAAAGATGAGAAATAGCCATTTGATCAAAATGATGAAATATACGAATTATCTAATTTAAATATTCATGAATATTAATGAAAGCATAAGAGACAAGAGAAAATTGGTAGAAAAATTAAGGTGGTATACTTTCAAAATTACCTATATATCTACTGCTAACTATCGTAGACTACAAAACTTGGTACCAAATTAAAGCTGAGGCATTGTATTTTGACCAAAATGATTAAAATATACGAAGAATCTAATTTGAATATTCATGAATATTAATGTAAAAAGTATAAATTAGGGAAAATTGGTAGAAAAATGAAGGTGGTATACCTACAAAATGTCGTGTATGTCTGCAGGTTATTAGACTAGACTATAAAATTTGGTATCAAATAAAAGTTGAGACTTTGCCATTTAACCAAAATGATTAAATATGCGAATTATCTAATTTAAATATTCATGAATATTAATGTAAACATAAGAAATAAGACTAACTTTGTAGAAATATTAAGGGGGTATACCTACAAAATTACATGTACTCAAGCTAAAAACTATCCTAGACTATAAAAATTGGTACCCAATAACAGTTGAGACATAATCATTTCACTAAAATGATTAAATATTCGAATTATTTAATTTAAATATTCATGAATTTTAATGTAAACATAAGAAACAAGACAAAATTGGTAAAAAATTAAGGTGGTACACCTACAAAATTAACATGACGCTAGCTGATAATTATCCTATCTTACAAAACTTGCTATCAAATAAAAGTTGAGACATAGGCATTTGGTCAAAATGATAAAATATACGAATTTTATAATTTAAATATTCATGAATATGAATGAAAGCATAAGAAATAAGATAAAATAGATAGAAAAAATAATGGGGTATAGCTACAAAATTGCCAATATTTACAAATTATCTTATTTGAATATATTCATGAATATTAATGAATACTTAAGAAATAAGAGGAAATTTGTAGAAAAATTAGGTGATTTATGTTCAAAATAACCACTAAGTCAGCCGCTAACTATGATTAACTTCTAAACTAGGTACTAAATAAAAGTTGAGACATTTTCATTTGATGAAAATGATTAGATATACAAATGATCTAATTCGAATACCCATAAATATTAATTTAAACATTAGAAATAAGACAAAATTGGTAGATTAATTAAGGTGGTATCTCTTCCAAATTACATCTACACCAGCTGCGTACTATCCTAGACTACAAAACTTGGTACCAAATCATAGTTGAGATACAGGTATGTGACCCTATGACTATAGGTATTCGCAATATCCAATTTTTATATTCACGAATATTAATGAACACATAAAAAGAATAAGTCAAAAATAGTAGAAAACTAAAGTGGTTTGACCTACAACATAACCTATATTTCAGCTGCCATATATCCTGGACTACCAACCATGATACCAAATAAAAGTTGAGACCTATGATGAATATACAAATGATCTCATTTGCTTGTCCCATGAATGTATAAGAAAACATTAAAAAGAAAGAATGATAAAATTTAGTTCTAGGCTTAAATTTGAGAATAGGATAACTAGCAACTGACATATGCGTAATTTTGTAAGTACACCCCTTTAATTTTTCCAAAATTTTCTCTTATTTCTTATATTTTGATTAATATTTATGAGTGAGAATGTTAGAAAATTTGTTAAATGGACAATTTGGTAAAAGTGCAGTGATTTGGCATTATTTGGTACCAAGAGTGGATGCCTAAAATAATTCGCAGCTGAGTTGTAAGTATCTTTGTGGGTACACCTTTTTATTTATTTTTTATGATTTCCTAATGTATCCATTAATTTTCATTAATATGCAAATTTGCTCACCAGCATACTTTACCGCTGAATGAAGCTGCTATGTCTTACTTTTGTTTTTTATCGAGTAAGTACTTTAGGATGAGTTTCTGCTGAGATATAAGTAATTTGTAGGGACATACCCAACTGTTTTGAAGCGCATTGTTTGTTGCCATGGAAACTACACAATTTCACATAGCTCAAATGGGGTTATTTTGAGGGCAATACTTTTACCTATTGAAGGCGGTCCCACAAAACAATTTGACGCCCATGAGAAGTTGTCCTGAGGACGCAAGGCTGGTCTAATTCGACCATTGGGTACTAAGGAATTTAAATGCTTTTACTTTTGATATATAGATAGTGTAACACATTTTGTGGGTATTGCTAGGAAGAATGGACATTATGACGACAGTTAAATCAAAGCTTCTTGTTGATTCTCAAAACTGATTTCTCGTATATCACTTTAAAAGCTTGAACCTAGTCCAAAATAGTGCTATGAATGAAACATTCATTACAATAGCTGGTCACTAGATACGCAAAAAGTAAGTGAGTATAAACAGGAAAAATACAATCACTACTGCAGATCAACCCACGGCATCGTGAGGAAGAGGAACAGAACACTTACAGTCACAAGACACCAGGAAGACAATTAAAGCAAAGCAGCTATCATTCTCTTCCTCGTCAAGGTGTTAACAAAAATAGAAAGAACACAAATAGATGCATAATAAAACAAAGACCAACACAGAACCCCCACAAATATTCCGAGGTACATTAAACTATGAATCAACAACAATGTAAGATTCTGTATGATTTTGGCGGCAATCTTGAAAACATGCAAATAAGCTCAATAAGGCGCCATTTCTCAGCTTGCAAACATTGGTTTTCGGATTTAGCATACCAAATTACCTTGAAGAAATGTGTCAGACCCTTTGTCTTCAGAAATAAGTCTATACTTGATACTTTTAAAATTCGTATTTCGTGATTCTGTTTTCTGCGAGTATTAAGTTATCTCCCCTTTTTTTCAATATGGCGCTACCAATTTCTGAGTGTGCGAACCCCCCCCCCCCCCAAAAAAAAAATAAGTGTAGACATTTATCTTCAATTGAAGACTAGTTTCATCCTTTAGGGCGATGAGGTAAATTCTCTCAAAAGCATTCAGAGACTGCGCCTAATAGTATATCAAGTGTATTGTTGAAATGCACGAAAACAGAGTATTTTTTCACACGGGGGTAGCAACTTTGCAAGCGATTTTCTGAGCCGTCAAGCATGTCAGAATGCTGTTAATCATGTTTTTGAATAGCAAATTTATATGTTTCGTCGAATTGATCAAGTTTTACGCATTTTTACCAAAAATAACGGTATTGTCAGAAACGATATGGAGAGAAATGTTCTATTTTATAGGGTAGTAAGAGTTATCCCTCATTAGCTATATCTGCAAATGAAGAAAATGAGCCAAATTTGATTTAAAAAAATAAAAGTTAAACTAATTTTAAAAAATAAAACAATTTACGAAAAAGTAATGTTTTAACACTGCAAAAAATCGATTCGAAATTCGTACTTCACAATTCCCTTTTTGCAAGCATAGAGTTATCTCCCCCTTTTTAGATATGACGCTACCAATTTTCGAGCGTACGACCCAATCAAAATTAAAGTAGAGGCATTTAGTTTTGATTTGGGATCGGTTTCGTCCTTTATGACGATGAGGTAAGTTTTCTCAAAAAGTAAGCCTCATATGAAATTCAGCAACGCGCCTATATATGGGGGGTAAAGTAAAGAAAAGAAATTTCCTAAAAATTAACAATTTTACCCAAATGAACTAAAGCTTATCCCTCCCAGGGGTTTTGGGGAACAGGGGAAACAGGGCATTTATTTTAGGGGAACAGGGGAACAAAGGCCAAATTTTGAGGGGAACAAAGACAATATTGGGGAACAGGGAACATAAGAAAACAAATGTAGGATATTTGGGGAACAGGGGAACAAGCCAATTTATTTCAGGGGAACAAGGGAACAGGTACCCCCCTGGGAGGGCCTCTTATCTGGCCTTCTGTCTATAACGAAAGATTAGCAATCACTCACCAACACCGGGTTAACCATGTCGAGGCTGCAGACTCAATCACTGTCTCCATATCAAGACGATATACTGTTGCCGGTCGCGGTAACCGGTGACATTGACAGAAAATCTAGGCTTCCAGTCTTTCATATCTGCCGCCATCTTGATTCGCGATCAAAAGAAACACCGCCAAGCGTGTTTATGTTAAAGATAAAATCTGTATTGCTATATTAGGTGTAAGGGATATCTAATGGATACAAATTCAATGTTGCATGCCGTGTCAAGTAAATTTTGAGAAAAAAGGAATAAATCAGGCACCCAAAACGGCACTATTTTTAAGGCGTTGACATTGTAACCGCGTCGTGCTTAGTGTCATCGCAACAGCGCATACTTTAATTATGCATATGAAAATAATGAGCCGGTTCTCAAAATAAAGTGCGAAGAAAGATTAACAAAAATAAATAACAAAAAACAAATAAAGATTAAAATCAGTGGTGGTATGCAAGAAAAAGGATCTTATATGTGTGTCGAGTCTAGATATAAGTTTCCAACCCTCGGAATGACCTTGCTGATCGGAACCTTGGCAAGCCTCGGTTCCGATCAGCAAGGTCATTCCTCGGGTTGGAAACTTCTATCTCGACTCGACACACATATAAGATCCTTATAATCCCGCTCTTAACATCAATTATCTGTAACAACCAAAATTTTTAAATAGGGGTCCGGCACGGACCGTCTGGGAATTACCTGAATCCTTTACATCTTGTAGGTGGTCACTTATAAATTACAAAATGCACTGTCAACCTTCGTTTTTAAATTCTGTTGCCATGGCAACCACCAAAATCCATATCTGAGAAAATCAGACAAATATTTGTATGATTTTTTCTGATTTTACTACATTTTCACATTCCAAAAGATATTGAAATACCAGAAAGAAAAAGAAAAATAACATACTATTAAAGTTATATGATATATATATTCTTTAAATCAAATATCATTTTGTTAGTAAGAC